>CM045763.1:157536866-158736866 GCA_025200525.1 Camellia lanceoleosa
CAATTTATGAAAATGGTTAAATAGCTAGTGCAATGATAGAATGACTTGGGATGTAGATCACCTGTATATGTACTCTCGTATCTAAATCGCTCCTTGCATGTTTTCTTGTTGCACGCCCATCTTCCCACATCGGGTCTAATCAATACGCTGTAATCACCTCCCCTAGATGGAATCCTTTTCTCCGCCTCGGCCTCCTGTGATCGCCCACAAATGGCGGTGCTATGGAGGTGGTAACTGCATGTATGGCGGGTTTCAACTGTTGAATAGGGTGAATGGACTTAATATGATGCTAACTTGGAACATGGTAATAAGGTTCACGGAATCACATATATTTCTTCCGCTATTCCGGGAATGACACTCATTGTACGTGAACAGCAAACCCATTCCACCGCCATCGCATAACATTAACAAGAATACCGCTGACGCCAACCAAAACCGGCGGATGCGAGTGCACTTACACACATTATCGCTTAGCTGGCTTAGCAATCCATGGCCCGCCGTTTTGTACCGCCTCCACTTCTTCACTTTTGAGAGTTGTCAACCCATTTGTTACCTTTCACCGCAAGGCTTGACATTTGCTCCAAGGTTTGTCCCTAATAGCATCAAATCAACCCAGCGTAATAAAGAAGCGGTGTGCTTTCGTATCCAAGACAATTGATTTGCCAGTCATTGACTTAATATCTCCCCGTAATGCCTACTAACGCCCACAACACAATCAACTGCAAATATTGCGGGTGTTGGAAAAAAATAAAATAACCTAATAATTAAAAAGACGTCTGTATTCAAGATTATTCAATGTTTGATCCAAATCTTTCGTAATCGCCAATAACAAATACCTGGATTACACAATTTCAAGACCTCAATCTTTCCGTTGAAGTAAGCTGATTTGAAAAGATTTATTATCTGCCAAGAATTTATGAGCGAGTCCTAATTTCGCCCCAGATTGACGATTTATCTTGCTTTCAAATCTATTTGAAGATGTATGAGGCAAAACGCATGATGTTAATAATGGAAAACTTTGACATGGATTGTAACAACCCAATGTGACAATGTAAACAAATGTCAAATTCACCATGATCAACAACCCGGCTAATCGCTGCACCACTCCCGCTTTGTTATGTCGCCAATCAACAATGGCAACGCGACTGGAACAAACTCACATGGCGATTAGTATATGCATGTATAAAAAATACCACTCATATCCACAATAAACCCCAATAAAATTTAGCACACCAAACCGAGGAAAACAACAACAAAAAAGAAATGGAAGAGTACAGACAGCAGGCGAATAAAACAAACTATGTATAAAGTTTCCCACAAACCACCGCAATTAAACCCCCACGTAAGACCGAATTTAAAAAGAAAACCCCATTCAAGACTGTTGGAATGTCGCATAGATTGTGACACATAAAGCAATATGTATATGTATATATGCATTATATACAACCCATCCGTCATCACCCCATGACACATTACCCTTATTTGAAATAATATTTAAAGACAAAGTAGCAGATTTTTCGAATGTAACAAAGCGAATACAAAAACATATTACCTTCGTCTTCATCCTTCCGCAAAGAGTCATAAGTAAATTCCTCAACCGGCTTCGAGAAATGTAAAAAAATTGCCAAGAAAGAAGTCAACGAGACAACGCTGAATCCATTTATGCTTAACGATATGAACACTAACAAATCTCCGCTTGGTCGCTAAAATTCGAGGTTGATATAGTCATTGCTATTTTCCATCATAGCATCGCATTCATCTAAGCCGACATCGAAGGAAACAAAGATGGTCACCATATACTTCACCATTGTTACCACTGCCGAAGCAACACGGTGAATCATTATCTGTTACAATCGCTTTTTCAAAACTAAAATAACGTCAAGGCCGTGTTAACGTCGAGCACGCATTACGTATCCGCAAATAACATTTGCCACCAAATCGACTCCAGATGCCGGTTCGGACATACGAATCCGGCAGCACTACATACGGTACACTTAAACCTTCGCATAAAACACTTATGATGCGAACACTCGGCATGTAATTTACCAAGAATAGCCTGCTGGACCTCGCAGAACTTACAAACAACAGAACACGATCAATCATCTTCACGATTTGGAATCGAAACCACTCGACAACAGAGCCGGAAGCGACGGACCAAATTATCGTACCCCACCAAGAAACATCGACCACATTTGTAACGCCGCTGCCCACCCGGTGACGACAGGGTGTCTCAACGGCGCTTATAGTCATTTATTGTAATACATCCGGCCCGCCATCCAACTCAACATTCCATAACCTCGGCCTTGTCGTACAGAAAGTTAAAGGCCATAGGCTAACACCGCTTCCAAAGATTGCCCCCGCCTCTACTGTGAATTGCACGGCATCGACATGATCGAATGCCAAAAACTCAAGAGAAAACATTCCAACATCCTCATCGCATAAGACATGAACTTGTTATATCCAGAACTTCAATGAATAATATGACCATCTCTTTGAGTTCAAAGTTTCTAAAACTTCCTCAGATATCCCATCGACAAATCCGGACCAACGGTAAGCAGATAAAGATTTAACGATTTTGAGTCTGCTCATTCTGCAGAAGAACATAATATTTCACAAGACTTATCTCAGCTCTTAATAATAAAAAATCTCCTCATAATTAGAAATTGGAGAGTTGCAAGATTCTGCACGTACAATCTCAAGCGTTGACCTCAAATAATCTAATAGAGGAATGAACAAACTTACAAAAAAATATTCAAAAAACCCTATGCAAAACATCCACGGAGATGAAACAAAGTCCTCAGAATCATCTAACTAAACACTCTGAACAGTTTTAGCATATATATCGCTCTGCCAAATGTAAGTACATCAAAGAACTCCAACAACCATGGAATCCAAACATAAGAAGGATAGAAACAAACCAAATGATACCAAATCAAATACAAATATTCCAAATAATTCCAAAATAGGACTGGATTGCCCATAAGAAAACATTAAGACTAATTGAAGCAACAGCCTAATAATTAGGGGATTTATCAGTAACTTTTCCTATATATATATTGTAAAAAATAAATAATTAGTATGATTTTAATAATGTTTTAAAAAACAATTAGGACCCTGCTCATAGAGGCAAATATCAAATTAACTTGATTTTTTTTTATATAAATGATAAGCGTTGTTGACAAATTCTACGGGTTCTTCAATCGGACTTTCATGCTGCATAGGGACAATAGTAATGCCAAATCAACAGAGTGATAGTAAACATTGCCAAAGTCTTGCTTTTTCATTAGTTTTTATTTATTTAATAATGTCATGATAATTATATTTATTATTATTCTACATATTATCATACTAGATTATATAATTTAATGAATTACACCTATGTTAGGTATTTAATGTGTAGGAATAATATACAGGATAAAAAAATATAAATGAAGTATCATAATTTGGCTATTTATTTGTTTATTATTTGGGTATGAATGTAGAGTTTTTTTTTTTAATATTTTCTAAAAAAAAATAATAGAGCAAAGGACAATTTTTAAAATTATTTAGAAAATCCAACCTAATTTTTAAAAATCGCATTTTGAAAATGTAATTTTAAATTGAAAATGTAATATATCTTGTGTGAAATTATATAAAATTGTATTTTCAACATACAATTTCTGCTAGCATCGCATGTTGAAAATGTAATTTTAATTTAAAATTATATTTTCAAATGTGGATAAAGTGCATCAATTTTCAAAAGTTTGAAAAGTGAATCAATTTCCTAAATTATTATTTTTTTAAAATATTAAAAAAAACTCATGAACGCAAGATACATTACATTTCTGTTTGTCCCTGTTCTTTATTCTCTACTTCATCTTAGCCCTACAAAACAAACACGGTTCAACTCATCTAAAAAAGTCTTGGAAAATTTCTAAGTGACTAATTTTAAATTGCCATTAAGCTTTTCCGTATTTTCCCATTCAATAATTCCGTCTTAAAGTTATCCGTAACAACTATTTATACTATTTCTATTTTATTTACTTTAGTGAGTTTTATCACTACCCATTAACTCATTCCACAAACAAATGCTTTATTTATTTTATCTCTCCTTAGTATTTTTTTTTTCAAGGAATAATACCATGGTACATCATAAAAAGATATTCAATTATATAAGTTATAAATATCGGCAGATTTGACTATCACAAATGTCATAATTCAATACTCGTTATCAAGAGTTATAACTTCTCAAAAAAAAGAAGAAGTTATAATCAAATATCATTTAAGATATATAATCAAAGAACTCTTAAGTCATAACCACAAATAATGTCATAAATCCAATTACTATAATAAAACACAAAAGACATAAATCTTAAGAGTGCATATGGTAAACCCAATAGGAATTTTTCATTTTTAAAGACCATGTAGTACACCAAAAATTAAGAATTATATCAAGACTCCAATTTTCATAATAGTGTAATAGATTACAAAATATTGATTTAAGATTGTGTTTGAATCTTAAATTGTATGCAGAGAAAATTTTTAGAAGAGAAAATAAAATGAAATGAAAAAGAGAAACAAAGTGGAAGAATTTTTAATCTTTTTTCTTTTTCTTCTTTTACAAATTCTTTTCATAAATTTAGCATTTAAATGGTCAATTTTTTAGTATATATCATACCACCTGCCCTAAGGTTTGGAGAGAAAAATGTAATTAGTCCCACACTTCGTCATGTTATAGTTGACTCTCCTTTCAATATGCTTAAAATCACTTAAAATGCAAATGATGGATAGACATTGAAATGTGAAATAAAAGATATGTACATATTTTAGTTAAAAATAAAATACATTATTTTTTCATTTATAATGACTCACAAAAAAAGTATGAAAAGACGAATCATGATGTAACCAAAACCCATGAAGACTAGTATAATTGTATCAAAAATGTAAAAAATAATTGGATTTCTTCCAAACCCCCCAAGCGAGAGTGAGTATAATTTAACCCCGCCACCCCTCTTTTCTTTTTTTGATGTGTTTCTAGATTTGAAAGTATTAATTTTGCAAAAATCATTGAGTTGAATAGTCGAGTAACATGGGTAGTAATATTTATAATCCATATATCTTGTATATTGCACACATTACCATCAACAATGACTTGTGTGGGACAGAAGAGGTGATTGTTCCCACATGATTTAAAAATTTTTTTGTTATTATAATATATTATTATACAATTTCTAAATTCATAAAGGTTCCTTTTTTTTTTTGCAAATTTTAAATGGTTTATTCTTCATTTTTTTTAAAAAAAAAAATTGGGTAAATTATATTGACACTTTCCGGGGAGGCTTATATTTATTACAGCTTCTCCTCATATTTTGAAATTACATCCCTCTCGATTTGTTTAATACGACATTCTCAACACTTAATTTTTAAATACCAATTTTTCTCAATCGATAAATTACATTGATACTTAGATTGTTTTCCTCTGTTTAATATATTACCAATTGTCCCTCGTTAGTATTAGTTGAAAAAATAAATTGAAAAAAAATTAATTGAAAAAAATTAATTAAAAATTTGTTCATCAAATTTAAATTGCTAAAAACTAAATGTCAGAATTATTTTTGAATTTATGTTTTTCTTTCCAAATTTATAAAACTAAACAACTATTATAAAACCAAAAAAATTATCAATCAAGTTTTATGACTTTTTAAAAATTTTTGTAAGTATAAATTAAAAACTTAAAAATCTAAATGGTTACCAAAACAAAATTGGTGAAAATGTTGTTAATTAATAAATAATTAAAGGTTACCAACGTAAGAAATGACTTATCAAAAAGATTCTTAGGCTATGTATGGTTTGATTTTTGAAATTTTTTTAAAAATTAAAAATTAATTGGTTAAGAAATAAAAAAATAAAATAATTATCATTTTTATATAATTTTATTTTTCAATGTAATAAACATAAACTCAAGGGTGTCAGTAATTTTATCGTTTATGTTGGTTTAAACTAGAAATTTAAAATTTTGACTAACAAATTTTTTTTTCAATTAATTTATTTTCAACTAATACTAACCGAGGTGGGCAATTGGTAACGCTTAATTAAACCTTGGGAAGTGGATTGTAATTTCCTAAAATGTGAGGGTGTTAATGTAATTTACTGTAAAGAGGGCAAAATTGGTTATTTAAAAAAATTTAATTGCTAGGAGCAATCAGTAATAAACTTAAAGCCTTAGGGAATGTAATTTCCAAAAGGCGTGGAGGAGGCGTAACGTAATAAATTCTCTCTCTTATATGCTTTTACATCTCTAGTTTTTATATGAGTAATTACATTATTTAATGTAAGAAATTCCATGTGGAGTTGTGCTTTCATCATGAATTATTTGATTATGACATTCTATCTATTGGGGTTATTAGGAGAAAAATCTGTTTAAAATTAAGACGTTTTTGACTATGAAATTGAAGAAAGCCTTAGAGGCGCGATAACTTGAAAATTGACTTTGACATTTGTAATTAGCATAATTTTTAGGACATAATATAAATTTCGGTCATAAAAATTTAATTCAGAATAGCAATTAATTTGATGAAATTTAGGCCCATTACCTTAACTAAAAGAGCCTTAGTAGATATAAAGAAATATATGGATGACTCTACAGATGACTTAGTGGAAGCAACTCTACATATCTTCATGACAGAGAATTTTGAAGAAGAGAGTATAAGAGAGCAGAGAGAGAGAGAGAGGAACAAAGAAAAGGTCAAACTAGACTTGGACATTGAAGAAGAAATTTGCTAGGAATTTGAGTGAATACAACTTAAAGTGAGTATAGATCACTAGTAAACTCTCAATTTCTCTTCAATTGGCTTGAATTGAGCTTTGAAGTGAAGCATCATCCATGAAAAACTAGGGTTATTATTGTGAATAATTAAATCTCATAAATGATCATGTATCTCTTGGATATGTGTGATGGAAAACTTGATCTCTTTTATGTTATGTTGATTTGCTTTGAATTGAGAGAAATTGTGCCTAATCTCACCCTTTTGCGGGAGGCTTGAACTCATGTAAAATGGATACATATGTATATGTATACATACCTACATAAAGAGAATAAGGAATCATGGAAATTAGAGGTGTAAAAGGCCCAATTAAAACAAGTCTTGATCTTAATGGGCTAGAATTTCATGTTTATGTGCTTATATGTTATGTTTTTAAAAGTAAATTTCACTTGATTTTGGCTATGTAACTATTCCTAGCAAGCTTTGGATTGTTGAAGTTTCGGACAGAAAAACAATAGTAAAACCGCATGAATCTTGAGGATCTGCGATGCAAAAAATAGGGGTGAATGACTGATTTACACCTTAATAAAGACGCGGCCCATTGCGACGGCGGGGGACTTTACGTCAGACTAAAATGGAGAATTACATTCATTTCTTTCGCTCTGTTTGACCCTCAGAATGTGTTAATATATCCATTTGATCTTTCTATAATGCATTTAATTACACAGAATTTAGTGAATCGAATAGTTGAGATATAAGAGGAAACAAAGGAAAAGTGAGGTACTTACGAGTTGTGCGCTATGTGTAGGGCACATATAGGAGGGGACTATCGTTCATCCGCATCACAGTGAATGATAGTAGTATAATGACATATTTCTTGTATTCATACATGTTATGCAATACTTAATTCACTCTTTTAGTAAATGACTTATGTTATATGAGTTATGTTTGATGGAGCAATTGGAATGATTGAACATTGACATATGAGATATGAACCCAAGGTCGTTCTGTTGTGCTATAATAATGGGCCTAAGACCGTTTTGTATTTCATTGGGCCTAAGGCCGTTTTGCTATAATAATGGGCCTAAGGCCGTTTTGTATAAGTTGGGCCCAAGGTTTTGTTATAATAATGGGCCAAAGGCAGTTTTATTCTGTTGAAGGCGTGGCGGATTCGGTCTTATATGGGCCCGAGGCCGTTCAAAAAAGGAAATAAGAATAAGACCAACTTGTGATTTACGAATATGCACTGCTGATTATATTCGTACTCTTAATCTGTTTGTGTTGCTATCATTCACTGAGCCTTGCTCACTCCATTTTTATGGATGTTTTGTAGGTAATCATCCCGCGGGACAACCTTAGGTCAGCCCATGAGCCTTTTGCTGGACCCGTTTTGCTGAGTCACCTGAAGTGACTCTTTTGTTTTACTTTTGCGAAATCCATATAATGGCATGTTTTGTCGATTTTTGTTTGGGGAAATAGACTCATATATATATATATATATATATCGTCAATACTTAACTTTTGAGTTGTTACCCTTTTACAAATTCAATGAATATGAATGGTGTATGGAATGTTATGTATTTATGCATGGTGATGCGTTAAGATCCTGGCTTTTAGACAAAGCTCAATGAATGTTTTATTCTGCTATTATTTTGCATCTGTTAGCCCCAATATTGAGTAATTTAAGACAACAAAGTTGAGGCCTAAGGTCGGGTGGTCATTTCCAAACTTTTAGAGGTAGGTTTGGGTCGTGGTTAATTGGTATCGAGCACTTGTTGCTACCTTACACACGAGTTTATTGAGCTTTAGGCGTTTGGAAAAGATTTAAGTTACATGCATGTGACTTTTGGTGCATACAAAATGATATGTAACTAGATTGTACATGCAATAATCAGCGATATGTATTTTGGTAATGACTATGGTCCATGTCTACTTATGTATTTTGTATGTGTTATAACTAAGCTGTTATGTAGATCATGGTGAGGACAAGAATAGACGATCTAGAATATTCCACCTACATGCGGTTGGATAGGATAGAAAGGATGATTATGGAGATGATAGAAACCTTGAGGCAACAACGGCTGACAACAACCACCACTACCGATGCATTCACTACCAGAGGTACAAGATTATAGCCGAGGATCGAACAATTACCCTCACGAAGAATTCAAAAAGATGAAGCAGCTCTCGTTCAAAGGGAATTAAACCAATGAAAGCGAAGCGTGGGTGTTGGGTATAGAAAAGTTATTTGAGGTTTTCTTTGTCTTTGAAGCCCAAAAAGTGCAACTAGCCTTCACTCTTAAAGACAAAAGCGGAAGTGGTGGATGCTCACAAGAAGCGCACATCAAGGGTTAACATGGGCTAGATTTTTGGCCGTTCTATGAAAAGTATTTCCTCCAATGTATGCTTGAGACAAGAAAGTGACCGAGTTTGAGACCTTGAGACAAGGAGCAGATCACATTGCAGTATGAGGCGCAATTTGTTGAATTAGCCCATTTCACACCACATATGGTGGACACTAGGAATGGCAATGAGTCGGGGTGGGGCAGGGGATCACATTTCCTGTCCCTGATCCCTGAAACTACAGAATTCCCCGTCCTCAGCCTCGATCCCCGGAGGGGAACCCATCACCCCCCACCACCACCTCCTTACGGGAATCGGGTTTCCTCGACCTCGGAAAATCCTTGTAACTCATCATCAACAACATCATTTAGCAACATCATCAAAAAAAAATATATATATATATCAACAACAACATCATCAACGGCGGCAACATTATCAAAAAATAAATAAAAAAATAAAAAATAGAGACACATCTGGCGGAAGAGGGACGAAATCGGTGGCGATAGAATCTTATCAAATCTGCCGTAGTAGAGGAGGAAGAGGAGGCGTGAGTATAAAGGTTTAGCGATGGCTGGCAGAGGAGGAGTCGGCGAGGAGGAGGCCGTGAGAGGCGATGGAGGAGGAGGAGGAAGGAGGAAGAGGAGGCGAGGCGGATGAGGCAAGCGTGGAGAGAAGAAAGAGTGAGAGAGATAGATTAGAGAGTGAGGTGAGATTGATGAGAGAGGCGGTCGGATTGCACAGAGGGCGGTTATATATAAATGGATATAGGGATATTATGGTAATTTTACTTGGGAAGAAGCGGGCGAAGATGGGACGAAAACGGTAGGGGGACGGGACGGGCGAAAGTGATCCGTCCCACCAAACCGATAAAGGATTTAATTTTAAATACCATCCGGCCGTCAGGTATTTTTAGAAAAAAAAAAACCACTCTTATTGGGGACGGGGGGTTCAAGTGCCATCCTAGTGGATCTGAACTACAAGAAGGAAAGAAGGTTTGAAGGTGGATTCTGTTGCTATTCTCGGAGGATCAATGTAAATTACCTACATATGTTGATGTGTTGGAAAGAGCGATTGTTAAGGGTAATATTGCTCAAAAGTGGGTCTCGAATGGAAAAGGAAGAGCAGAATATCCAAGCCTTGAGGGTTTTGAGTGGCACTACCGAGTAAGAAATTGAATTCGGGAACCTCTAGTACATCCGCTTACCCGTGACTCTACACCAATTTGTCCTGATTGTGGAAAGAGACACCGTAGGATTTGTTATCGGGTAACAAGGGCATGCTTCAAGTGTGGCAAGGCATGTCATTTAGCAGATTGCATAAAAACATCGACATAATGGGAATAGAACTACCACAAGTTAGGTTGGTTCGACTCAACCCCAACCATAAAGACGACTGAAACTCACCAATGCTAAAGATACTACTAAGTAGGGAAGAGTATTCACGCTAATTAGAGGGACGTGCAAAATACCAAGACTGTGGTATCAGGTACATTCTCTGTTAATGGTTATTCCGCACATGTGTTATTTGATTCGGGCTCTACCCACTCCTTTGTATCAAAAGCATTTGCTAGTCATTTAAATAGGCCTATAGAGCCGCTACCTCATGTCTTGTGTGTATCTTTATCGTTAGGGGAGTCTATGGTATGTGCATCTATTTATTTTGTATGTGAAATCCTAATTGGGGATGTTCGGGTAGATGCCAATTTGTTACCTCTTGATATGGCTTATTTTGACAAAATTTTGGGGATGGATTGGCTAAGCGAATGTCATGCAACTATTGATTGTGTGTTGAAACAAGTTACTTTCCAACCCCCAGGACAGTTTGAGTTTATTTTCAAGGGCGGTGATTTCAACTTACGATTTCGTAGTAAAAGGCGTGTAAATTGTTACAAAAAAATCTGTTAGGGTTTTTATGTAGTATTTTAGGTGGACAACGGTGAATGGGGACATTGATGCAATTCTAATCGTTAAGTGATTTTTCGGATGTTTTCGGAGGAATTCCGGGAGTTAATTGATCACTAGATTGAGTTTACAATTGATATAGTGCCGGGAACTCAGCTCATTTCCAAAACTCCTTATAGAATGTCACTCATTGAAATGAAAGAATTAAAGGTCCAATTGCAAGACTTCCTCGACAAAGGGTTCTTTCACCTGAGCACTTCTCCTTCGGGCGCACCAGTCTTTTTTGTAAAAAAGAAAGATGGGACCCTTTGGTTGTATATGGATTATAGAGAGCTCAACGAAGTAATCATAGAGAATAAGTATCCTTTGCTTAGGATTGATGATTTATTCGATCAATTACAGGGTGCACAAGTCTTCTCTAAAATAGATTTGCGATCTGGGTATCACCAACAAAAAGTTAAAGCTGAAGATATCGAGAAAATTGCTTTCCGAACCCGTTACGGACATTATGAATTTTTAGTTATGTCGTTTGGGGTTACCAATGCGCTAGCAGCCTTCATGGATCTAATGAACCAAGTTTTTAAGCCCTACCTGGATGACTTTGTGGTTGTGTTCATTGACGACATCCTCATTTACTTAACAAGTATGGAAGCGCATGAGAACCACCTACGGTTAATTCTTCAGACTCTTTGGGATAAGAAACTATATGCAAAACTAAAGAAATATGAGTTTTGGCTACATGAAGTGGGATTTTTAGGACATGTAGTAATGAAGGAGGATGTTACTGTTGATCCGTACAAGATCGAAGCTATTGTGAATTGGCCGACTCTTACTAATGTGTCAAAAGTGCGTAGTTTCTTGGGTTTAGCGGGATATTACCGAAGATTCGTTAAAGACTTTTCCAAAATCGTTGTGCCGCTTACCCAGTTAACCTAGAAAGGTGTTTTGTTTGAATAGTCGGAGCAACAAGAATCTGCCTTTCAAGAGTTGAAGACGAGGTTAACTACAGCACCTGTTCTTGCCTTACCGTCTGGTATCGAGGGATTTGAGATTTATAGTGACGCTTCTTACAAAGGTTTGGGTACGTGTACTTATGCAAAATGGGAGGTTATTGCATATGCCTCTCAACTTAAACCCCATGAAAGGAATTATCCCACACGACATCGAACTAGCTTCTGGCGGTCTTTGCTTTGAAAATATGGCTCCATTATTTGTATGGAACTACTTGTGAAGTTTACGATCACAAGAGTCTTAAGTACTTCTTTACCCAAAAGGAGTTGAATATCGACAAAAGCGGTGGTTAGAGCTCATTAAAGACTATGACTTACAAATCCATTATCACCGGTAAAAGCTAACACGGCGAGATGCCCTTAGCGAAAAGAATGCAGAATTTAGCAAGTTTGCTCACGAGGCAGAAAGAGCTGTTACGTGACTTGGAAATAATGAATGTGGGAATTGTGTTACATGGCCAAAATGCGAAAGTAGCAGCAATATCAGCTCAACCAACATTTATGGAAGAAATCAAGCAATGGCAACTTGAAGATGAATTTCTACAGAAAATTTGTGATGAAATGGAAACAAAGCCAAAGCCCGAGTTCCTGATTGAAAATTCAGTACTGAAATTTCTAGGTAGATTGTGTGTTCCAAACGTGCCAGAAATCAAGAGAAGAATTATAGAGGAAGCACATAACTCCAAATTTGTGATGTATCCCGGTAACACGAAAATGTACCAAGATCTGAAGCATAATTTTTGGTGGCCTGGTATGAAGAGAGAAATTGCAGAATTTGTCTTAAAATGTTTACAATGTCAGCAAGTAAAAGTGGAGCACCAAAGACTAGCGGGTTTACTTCAACCTCTCCCAATTCCAAAATGAAAATGGAAACATTTAACTATGGATTTTATTGTGGGTTTACCGTGAATACCTCGGGGTATGAATTCCATATGGGTTATTGTTAATAGACTAACTATGTTAGCTCATTTTCTACCTGTAAAGACTTAATACAATGCAGACAAGCTAGCTACCGTATATATGGATGAAATTGTACGACTACATGGTGTTCCAGTTTCAATCGTGTCCGATAGAGATCCAAAGTTCGTATCAAGATTTTGGCGAAGTTTGCAGGATGTTTTGGGAACAAAATTGAAATTCAATACAGTCTTCCACCCTCAAACAGATGGACAATCTTAGAGAACCATACAAACGTTGGAGGATATGCTTCGAATGTGTGCTTTAGACTTCAAAGGAAGTTGGGAAACTTATCTACCGTTGGCAGAGTTTGCGTACACCAACAGTTACCACTCAAGTATAAGAATGGCACCCTACGAAGCTTTATATGGAAAGAAATGTCGCTCTCTCATGTGCTAGACTGAAGTCGATGATAAATTGTTGTTTGGACCCGAGATTGTTCAATTGACAACAGAGAAAATTAAAACTATCCAAGAAAGGTTAAAGACCGTGCAGAGTAAACAAAAGAGTTGTGTAGACCACCGGCAAAGGGATTTAAAATTTGAAGTGGGTAATCATGTTTTTGTGAAAGTGATACCAATAAAGGGACACTCAAGATTTGGCAAAAAAGGTAAGTTAACACCCCGATACGTTGGTTTGTTTCAAATCCTGCAAAGAGTGGGTCGATAGCCTATCGAGTTGCTCTTAGCCAAATATAGAGCAAGTGCATAACGTGTTTCATGTATCAATGTTACGAGGTTATCTTCAAGACCCGTCCCATATTATAGACTATCAACAAATTGCCCTGGATGATAATTTGATTTATGAAGAGAAACCAATTCAGATTTTAGACCGGCAAATGAAGCAACTACGAAGTAAAGTGATCCCAATGGTGAAAGTGGAATGGCAAGAACATTATGGGAAAGAAGCTACTTGGGAGAGAGAGAAGGAAATGAGGCAACGGTACCCAGAATTATTTTCAACCTAAGGTAAAACAAGTTTGAGGGACCAAACTTCTTTAAGGGGGGGAGAGTGTAATAACCTGACCCTCTTATATGCTTTACATCTCTAGTTATATGAGTAATTACATGTTTAATGTGAAATTCCATGTGGAGTTATGCTTACATACATGAATTATTTAATTATGACATTCTATTTGTTGGTTATTGGAGAAAATCTGTTAAAATTAAAAGCCTTAGGGGCGCGATAACCTGAAATTGACTTTACATTTGTGATTAGCATAATTTTTGGGACATAATATAAATTTTCGCGAAAATCTGATTCATAATGAATTAATTGATGTAATTTAGGCCCATTACCTTAACTAAAGAGCCTTAGTAGATATGAGAAATATATGGATGGCTCTAGATGACTTAGTGGAAGCAACTCTACATACCTCTTGATAGAGAATTTTGAAGAGAGAGAAGAAAAGGTCAAACTAGACTTGGAGATTGAAGAAGCTGCTAGGGGAATTTGAGGAATACAACTTAAAGTGAGTATAGATCACTAGTAAACTCTCAATTTCTCTTCAATTGGCTTGAATTGAGCTTTGAAATGAAGCATCATCCATGAAAAACTAGGGTTATTATTGTGAATAATTAAATCTCATAAATGATCATGTATCTCTTGGATATGTGTGATGGAAAACTTAATCTCTTTATGTTATGTTGATTTGCTTTGAATTGAGAGAAATTGTGCCTAATCTCACCCTTTTGCAGGCTTGAACTCATGTAAAAATGGATACATATGTATATGTATACATACCTACATAAAGAGAATAAGGGAATCATGGAAATTAGAGGTGTAAAGGCCCAATTAAAACAAGTCTTGATCTTAATGGGCTAGAATTTCATGTTTATGTGCTTATATGTTATGTTTTTAAAGTAAATTTCACTTGATTTTGGCTATGTAACTATTCCTGGCAAGCTTTGAATTGTTGAAGTTTCGGACAGAAAAACAATAGCCAAAAGCGCACGTCTTGAGGATCACAGTACCGCACTTGATAAACAAAGTGAAGAATGATTTACACTACAATAAAATAGGGGTGAAGGACTGATTTACAGAAAAACAAGAGCCAGAACCGCACGTGTAGGGCTCCGGTACTGCGTCTTGAGACATCGCCGCCGATGTGGAGATCATAACCGCGCGTCGCGGAAGCAGTGAAGGACTTATCTACACTTAAATAAAAGCACGTGCGGGCCGCACGTGCGGTGAGGACTTCCGCACGTGCGACTAAAGCTGGAGAATTCTGTTCATTTCTTTCATTCTGTTTGACCCTCAAAATGTGTTAATATGTCCATTTGATGTTTCTATAATGCATTTAATTACATGGAATTTAGCGAATCAAACATTTGAGAAATAAGAGAAAACTAAGGAAAAGTGAGGTACTTACAAGTTGTGTGCTATGTGTAGGGCACATACTAGACCATCGTTCATCCGCATCACAGTGAGTGATAGTAGTATAATGACATATTTCTTGTATTCATATATGTTATGCAATACTTAATTCACTCTTTTAGTTAATGACTTATGTTATATGAGTTATCTTTGATGGAGCAATTGGAATGATTGAACAGTGGCATATGAGATATGGATCCGAGGTCATTCTGTTGTGCTATAATAATGGGCCTAAGGCCGTTTTGTATTCCGTTGGGCCCAAGGCCATTTTATATTCCGTTGGGCCTAAGGTCGTTCTGTCTTATGTGGGCTCGAGGTCATTCAGAAAAAGAAATAAGAATAAGACCAACTTGTGATTTACGAATATGCACTGCTAATTATGCTCGTACTCTTAATCTGTTTGTGTTGCTATCATTCACTGAGCTTTGCTCACTCCATTTTTATGGATGTTTTATAGGTAAACAGCCTGCGGGACAACCTTAGGTCAACGCAGGAGCCTTTTGCTGGACCCGTTTTGCTGAGTCACCCGAAGTGACTCTTTTGTTTTACTTTTGGGAAATCCATATAATGACATGTTTTGTCGATTTTTGTTTGGGGAAATAGACTCATATATATATATATATATACCTTCAATACTTAACTTTTGGGTTGTTACCCTTTTACAAATTCAATGAATATGAATGGTGTATGGAATGTTAAGTGCTTATGCATGGTAATGCATTAAGATCCTGGCTTTTAGACCTGACTCAATAAATGTTTTATACGCTATTATTTTGCTTCGTTCAAGCTCAATATTGAGTAATTTACGATAACAAAGTTGAGGCCTAAGGTCAAGCGGTCATGTCAAAACTTTTAGAGGCGATTTGGGTTGTGTGGCTGTAATAAATATAAATCTCAGGGGGTGTCAATGTAATTTACCCAAAAAAATTTAAGTGGTTGCTTTTCTATATCTATAAAACATTGGATTAAAGTACAAAACTAAAAAAATTAGACAAAATATAATGAAATTAATAATTTTTTATAACTATAACAAGTCCTATTTCTAAATAATAGAATAAAATATTAGCTAGTTATTTGATTATATCATAGATGTTTTTATTGACATAACTACCATTGATAACAAGTCCTATTTCTAAATAATAGAATAAAATATTAGCTAGTTATTTGATTATATCATAGATGCTTTTATTGACATAAAAGAGTATAAAATACAACTCAATATACCTCACTTTAGTAAATAGATTGTTTTTATCATTATTATCTTTTTCAATATGGAGTAAAAAAAAAATTAGTACTTATTTGTATATTTTTTTTTTATCTTATTTTCGGTTTTTATGTCCGTAAAAAATTAATATTGCAATTCATATTTTTATTGGTATATATATTTTTGCCCTTATGTGAAAAACCCAGATCCGTTCCTGCCCATCAACCCAATCTTTTTAATAAAAAATAGTTGAAATTGGTCTGGTTGAATATATTAAGACCTTAAGATACTATAGTCCCTTCTTTTAGAGAGATTAGGTCGATTTGATTAAATTGATTGACATCTATGTTATGGACAACTAGATTAGTCTTCTGTGTGAAAAAGGAAAAGTCTTCTATTCAGACAGTAACGGTCAAAAAAGGTCGTCCCCACCCTTTGGTCTCCATCAAAACAAAAAAAAAAAAAAAAAAAAAGAAAAAGAAAAAGAAAAAGAGAAAAATCATTTATTTTTAATACTATATTTGAATCTTATATTTATCATGGAAAAATTGAAATTAGTTATACATATTAACTTTTTTGTAAGTAACTGTACGGATATAAAAAATATCGTATTTAATAATAAAGAAATCCAACGAAGAAGATGATCAGCACTATCACACGATTGTTATCTGCAATACAAAACATCTCCTGCTGTAGCCGGGGGCCCTCCGATACTCAAGTCAGTCCTTCAATATTATCAAAATAGTTAATAGACTAATTCATAGAGAGAAATCGCATACCTTAAACTATGAGGTGTTGCCTATTTATAATATCCAGTCACTTACCTCACAAGTAATTTGAATATTCCAGAAGTCCTATTCCAAACAATCTTTAGTTGTTTAAGACTTCTCTATGGATAAGATTTCATATTTGTATAACATAAAACACAAATGCAGTGCTTGATAATAATTTGACAACTTTCATACATGTGATAATCCATAACCATGTCACGTGGCAATGCCTAAACCCACATAATTCTTGTGGTTATTTTTATTCCCTCTGAATTGTCCCTAAGCTTTCATTCTCTTTGAATCCAGTAAAAGAGTGGAAGCTTTATGTTGTTCTGATGAAAATAGCTGTGTTATATTGCCTAGCTAGAACAATACATCACAATAATCAAAGAACTCTTAGGTTATAATTAAAATGATGTCATAACCAACATTATAATAATTACAAAAGACATAATCAAGAGTGCATACGGTAAAAACCCAATATAATTTTCCTTTTTAAAGACCATAGTACACCAAAAAATTTAGAATTGTATCAAGACTGACCATAATAGTGTAATACACTACAAAATATTGATTTAAGATTGCGTTTGAATCTTAAATTTGCATAGAATTTTTAGGAGAGAAAAGAAAATGAAATGAAGTAGAAGTTAATTTTTTTAATCTTTTTTTCTTTTCTCTTTACAAATTCTTTCATAAATTTAAGATTTAAACATAATTTTTTAGTGTAAATTATACTCACCTCCCCTAAGGTTTGGAGAAAATATAATCCCACACTTTTGTCATATTATACTAACTTTCCTTTTAATATGCTTAAAACTACTAAAATGCGAGATGATGAATGAGACATTGAAATAAATAAAGATATATACATATTTTAGTTAAAATAAATAACAATATTATTTTTCAATTATACAACTAAAAAATCTTGATGAAAAAAGACTTAAGCGTGATGTGAACTAAAACTTCAAGGAAGACTAGTATAATTGTATCAAAAATATAAAAATTAATTATATTTCTTCAAACCCCATGAGAGTGAGTGTAATTTAACCCCGCCACCCTCTTTCTTTTTGATGTTTCTGATTTGAAAAAGTTGGCTAATTTTGCAAAATCATTGAGTCGAATAGTTGAGCAACATGGGTAGCATTTATAATACATATATCTTATATATTGTTAACCCATTACCATCAACAAGCGTGGACCTAGTGGGACAAGAAGAGGTGATCCTTCCTAATACGATTTTAAATTTTTTTTGTTATTATAATAATATTATAATAATTTCTAAATTATAAAGGTTCTTTTTTTTTTTTTTTTTTTTATAAACAAATTTTAAATGGTCATTCTCTTTTAATTTTTTTTTAAAAAAAAAATAAAAATTAAGTGGTTGCTTTTCTATATCTATAAAACATTGGATTAAAGTACAAAACTAAAAAAAAAATTAGACAAAATATAATGAAATTAATAATTTTTTATAACTACCATTGATGACAAGTCCTATTTCTAAATAATAGAATAATATATTAACTAGTTATTTGATTATATCATAGATGCTTTTATTGATATGAAAGAGTATAAAGTACAACTCAATATACCTCACTTTGGTAAATAGATTGTTTTGATAATTACAATCTTTTTCAATATGGATAAAAAAAAAAAAAAGTACTTATTTGTATATGTTTTTATCTTATTTTCGGTTTTTATATGTCCGTAAAAAATTAATATTGCAATTCATACTTTTTATTAGTATATATATTTTTGCCCTTATGTGAAAAACCCAGATCAATTCCTGACCATAAACCCAATCTTTTTAATTAAAAATAGTTGGAATTGGTCTTGATGAATATATCATGACCTTAAGATACTATGGTCCCTTCTTTTAGAGAGATTAGGTCGATTTGATTAAATTAATTGACATCTATGTTATGAACAACTAGGTTCAGTCTTCTTTGTGAAAAAAGAAAAGTCTTCCTATTCACACAATAACGGTCAAAAACGGTCGTCTCAAGCTATGCCCTTTGGTCTCCATTAAAGAAAAAAAAGAAAAGAAAAAAAAGAAGAGAAAAATCATTTATTTTTAATACTATATTTGAATCTTATATTTATCATGGAAAAATTGAAATTAGTTATACATATTAACTTTTTTGTAAGTAACTGTACAGACATAAAAAATACCGTATTTAATGATAAAGAAATCCAACGAAGAAGATGATCAGCACCACCATGCAATCGCCCTCCGATGCCCAAGTCGGTCTTCAATATTATCAAAATATTTAATGGACTAATTAGAGAGAAATCACATACTCAAAATATTTAATGGACTAATTCACAGAGAGAAATTGCATACCTCAAACAATGAGGTGTCGCCTATTTATAATATTCAGTGACTTACCTCATAAGTAATTTGAATGTTCTAGAAATTCTATCCCAAACAATCTTTAGTTGTTTAAGACTTCTCTATCAAGAAGATTTCATATCTTGATTGGTTTTGCATAAAATAAAACACTAATGCAGTATTTGATAAGAATTTGACAACTGTCAAACATGTGATAATCCATAACCATGCCACGTGGCAATGCCTAGACTCACATAATTCTTGTGGTTATTTTTGTTCCCTCTCAATTGCCCCCAAACTTTCATTCTTTTTGAACCTAGTGAAAGAGTGGAAGCTTTTTATTGTTCTCATAAAAATAGATGTGTTATATTGCCTAGCTAGAACCATACATGGGTACTAGGGCTTATTCCAAAATGCCTAACCTTGTTAGGACTTATTTCGAAAATGTCTAGCCTTGCTAAAACTTATTCCAAGAATGTCTAACCTCATTAGGACTTATTCCAAGAATGCCTAAACTTGTTAGAACTTATTTCGAAAATGTCTAACTTTGCTGGGATTTATTCTAAGAATGCTTAACCTCGTTAGAACTTATTCTGAAAATACCTAATCTTATTAGGGCTTATTCCAAGAACGCTAATCTTGTTAAGAACTACCAAAACACCAACTTGCTTATTAGCAAGCAAAACTTGCTCGGCAAGGAATCCCACTGTTGGACAAACCACCAACCTACTCTATAAAAATTTTCAAAGTTGGTCAAACCTGCCAACCAACATTGCCAAGCAAAACCCGCTCAACAAAGATTTTTCAAGTTGGTCAAACTTGCTAACCTACTTTGTTAAGCAAAACCCGCTCTATAAAGATTTTCAAAGTTGGTCAAACTTGTCAACCTACTTCGCCAAACAAAACCCACTCGATAAAGATTTTTTAAGGGGGTAATACTATGGTGCCCACCATCAAAAGAATGTGTAGCACATGCAAGTTATAACATTTGTGGATTTGATTACTACAAATGTCATAACTCAATACTATCAGGAGTTATAACTTTAAAAAGTTATAACCAAATATCATTTAAGGTATAATCAAAGAACTCTTAGGTTATAATTAAAATAATGTCATAACCAACATCATAATAATTACAAAAGACATAATCAAGAGTGCATACGGTAAAACCCAATATAATTTTCCTTTTTAAAGACCATAGTACACCAAAAAATTTAGAATTGTATCAAGACTGACCATAATAGTGTAATACACTACAAAATATTGATTTAAGATTGCGTTTGAATCTTAAATTTGCATAGAATTTTTAGGAGAGAAAAGAAAATGAAATGAAGTAGAAGTTAATTTTTTTAATCTTTTTTTCTTTTCTCTTTACAAATTCTTTCATAAATTTAAGATTTAAACATAATTTTTTAGTGTAAATTATACTCACCTCCCCTAAGGTTTGGAGAAAATATAATCCCACACTTTTGTCATATTATACAGACTTCCCTTTTAATATGCTTAAAACTACTAAAATGCAGATGATGGATAGACATTGAAATAAATAAAGATATATGCATATTTTAGTTAACAATAAATAACAATATTATTTTTTTATTTATACGACTAAAAAGTACTGATGAAAAAAGACTTAACTGTGATGTGAACTTTAAAACTTTAAAAAAGACTAGTATAATTGTATCAAAAATGTAAAATTAATTATATTTCTTCAAACCCCTTGAGAGTGAGTGTAATTTAACCCCGCCACCCTCTTTCTTTTTTGATGTTTCTGATTTGAAAAAGTTGGCCAATTTTGCAAAATCATTGAGTTGAATAGTTGAGCAACATGGGTAGCATTTATAATCCATATATCTTGTATATTGTTAACCCATTACCATCAACAAGCATGGACCTAGTGGGACAGAAGAGGTGATCGTTCCTAATACGATTTTAAAGTTTTTTGTTATTATAATAATATTAATTATAATAATTTCTAAATTATAAAGGTTCGCTCCTTTTAAGTAACTTCTTTTTTTTTTTTTTTTTTTTTTTTTGCAAATTTTAAATGGTCATTCTCTCAATTTTTTTATTTTTTTTTTAAAATTTAAGTGGTTTTTCTATATCTATAAAACAATGGATTAAAGTACAAAACTAAAAAAAATTAGACAAAATATAATGAAATTAATAATTTTTTTATAACTACCATTGATAACAAGTCCTATTTCTAAATAATAGAATAAAATTTTAGCTAGTTATTTGATTATATCATAGATGCTTTTATTGACATAAAAGAGTATAAAATACAACTCAATATACCTCACTTTAATAAATAGATTATTTTTATAATTATTATCTTTTTCAATATAGATTAAAAAAAAAAGTACTTATTTGTATATTTTTTTTAATCTTATTTTCAATTTTTATATGTCCGTAAAAAATTAATATTGCAATTCATACTTTTTATTAGTGTATATATATTTTTGCCCTTACGTGAAAAACCCAGATCCATTCCTGACCATCAACCCAATCTTTTTAATTAAAAATAGTTGAAATTGGTCTTGTTGAATATATTAAGACCTTAAGATTCTATAGTCCCTTCTTTTAGAGAGATTAGGTCGATTTGATTAAATTAATTGACATCTATGTTATGAACAATAAGAATCAGTCTTCTTTGTGAAAAGACAAAAGTCTTCTATTCAGACAATAACGGTCAAAAACGGTCGTCTCTAAGCTATGCCCTTTTGTCTCCATTAAAAAAAAAAAAAAAAAAAAAAAAAGAGAAAAATTATTTATTTTTAATACTATATTTGAATCTTACCAACCTACTTTACAAAAAATTTCAAAATTGTCAACCCGTTTTGCCCAGCAAAACCAGCTCGACAAATATTTTTCAAGTTGGTCAAACCTGTCAACTTACTTTGTTGAGCAAAACCCGTTCTACAAAAATTTTCAAAGTTGGTCAAACCTGCCAACCTACTTCGCCAAGCAAAATCTGCTTGACAAAGATTTTTTAAGTTGGTCAAACTTGCCAACCTACTTTGTTGGACAAAGATTTTCAAAATTGGTCAAACTTGCCAATCTACTTTACCAAGTAAAACCCACTCGACAAAGATTTTTCAAGTTGGTCAAACCTGACAACCTACTTTGCTCGACAAAAATTTTAAAATTGGTCAAACCTGCCAATTTACTTTACCAAGCAAAACCCGCTTAACAAAATTTTTTTAAGTTGGTCAAACTTGCCAATTTACTTTGCTCAATAAAGATTTTCAAAATTGGTCAAACACCTTAATCTACTTCACTATGCAAAACACATTAGACAAAGATTTTTTAAGTTGGTCAAACTGTCAACCTTCTTTGGCGAGATAACCAACTCGGACAAAGAGTGCAAAATTTGTTAATCAATCACCTTAACCTTCTTTGGCGAGATAACTAACTCGAACAAAGAGTGCAAAAATTTGTTGGTCAAATCTGCCAACCTTCTTTGGCCAAGATAACCAACTCAGACAAAGAGTGTAAAAAGGAGTTGGTCAAACCTACCAACCCACTTTGCCCCCAGTTGTGCAAAGATTTTTCAAAGTTGGTCAAACCCACCAACCCACTTTGTCCCCCAGTCGTGCAAAGATTTTTCAAAGTCGGTCAAACCTGCCAACTTACTTTGCCCCAAATTGTGCAAAGATTTTTCAAAATTGTAATCAAAGGATAGCGCAATTCAACTTGCCCTCGTGATCGATAAATTTCGAACTCCATCTCAGTATATTTGACCAAATAGCGGTCTTTATCCACGTTCGGTATATAAAAATTCTTTGTGGCCGGAGTAATAATACATAAAATTTATGTTCTATAGATAATCAAAATCTGGCACAATACATAATAAAACATCTTCATATGCAAAGTAATAATGCATCAAATTCGTACTCTGTAGATAAAAATCCAATATAATGATTGATCTTCTATATCTTTATGTTCGGAATAATATACAAACTTCATGCTAAAATAAAATATCTTTATGCATAAAAATCCATGCGTTCTCAAAATTTAATTCAGAACCTATTTGTTAACACAAGATTTGTCCATAGTGATTTACGCTAAGCCCATTACATGGATTATGAATTTGACTTCAATATTCTATTGATTTCTTGAAATTGATCACAGGGAGTCCTCTTAGAACCTTATTCCACATGCAAGTATAGAAAAGTTGCATAACCAATTTAATTTTTGTAACTTATCTATTCATCTTTTGTGAAGTTAATAAGTGCAAATTCATAGCTCCACTTCAGTCTTTGCTATTCAGAGAGGATGACTTTCATCTTGAATTAGAATACCAAGCTAGGTCTTCAAGTTGTTAAACATGTGATTAGCCCTCTTAGTAGGACTAAAATCCGCAGTTTTTATTCAATTGTTTACACAAATACCTGTGTAAAAGAAGCATATAAAGAAAATAATGCAATAGTCTGATATTATCCCACAAATATCAATTCCACTAAAAGAATTGTAGTGAGCACCAAGCCATATAATCTACTCTGGTACCATGAAGGCAAAAGCCTTGTGTAGCCAAACTCTTATAATTGACAAAAGATTTGATTAGTATAGATACCCAATTCATGAATATTTCATAATAGAATTAATACAACTTCGACGAGTGCAATCATGCACACCCAATAGCTTGTGTAGAGAAAAACAAACGAGGATCATCTCTTCTAGTACCACACGGGATATAATAATATATAAATATAATCTTCTTCATTGGATTCAATCGTTCCCACAGATGGCGCCAATTGTAGGGACATAAAAAATATTGTATTTGATGATAAAGAAATCTAACAAAGAAGATGATCAGCACCATCACGCGATCGTTATCTACAAGACAAAACACCCCCCACTTGTAGCTCGGCTTTTCACGCCCTCTTGCGGAAGAGTAAATAGCCCTTATAGTTCGGATTCCACTTGTGTTGGTTCTGAATCTGATTTCACAAGTGCAATGTGAAACAGTGGAAACACAAAAAGAGTCCAAATCCAACAATTGTTTTTGAAAAATTGATGTTTGAATCAAATGCCAAAAATGGACTGCTTTGCCAGATTTCAGAGTCGCCACCTAAATATTTATTTTGAGAAATTTAGGAAACCCGTGACCTGTGCCAAAGGCCATTAGTCTGTCGTTACCAAAGCGTCTTGGTTCGGGAACTTAGGTATGAGAGGAGAAGGTCAATAATGAGCGCCCCTGTAGACACCCCATTTTTGACCGACCTTAAGACTCAGATGTCATCGTTTGCGCACTCGATGATTGTGCATATTTGTGCTCGTTTTGAGTGTCCGAAGCTCTTGGCGGAGCGCCTTGTTTTTGAGCCTCTAAACTCTCTGCGTTTTGGCCTTGTTTTTGCGCCACACCTTGGTGCCTCTTGCCTGGAGGGAGGGAGGCCTTGTCGGCCAATTTTGGCACTTGTCGGCCACTTTTCCTCCTTGTCGGCCACTTGAGGTGGCCGGTTGGTTAGGGGAGGTGGTCGGTCGGCCACCTAGAGTGGCTAACGGCCAGTTTTCTCCTTTTTTAGATATTTTATGAGCAAGGTATTGATCACTAAAGGCATCCTCCATACACATGGGATGTAAGCAAGCTTTTGGCTTGTATTCCTATATAAAGGGAGGTCTCTCCCCATTTTGAGGGTTACAAAAATTTTGTGAGCAAAATTTCTGCCTCTCTCTCTAGAATCCTCTCTATATATATATATATGTATATTGTGCTTGGAAGTGAGAATTTCCTACACTTTTGTTCTAAGACCCTTAGCCAAACACCTTCACCTTGGAGCTGAGGATCTTTGGGGCTTGCTTTAAGGTCTTAAAAGTGGTTTAAGCTCGAGAAAGTATTTGTTTGTTCTTTGTGCTTCAAAGGTATAAAGCTTACCCCTTTCAAAGCTTATTTATGCTCACTAGTTTGGCCACCTTTGCATGCTATTTTTGGCCTAATTTTCAACTACAAAAACCTCTGTTTTTAAAGTTTAAAAATGGTAGTTTAAGGCATTTTTGGAGTTAGGGGTGGTCCACCCTCCTTTGTAGCTTGTTTGCTAAGTGTTGTGCCATCTTTTAAAGCTTTTAAAACAACTCTTTTTTGGCCTTTTAACCACTAAATTACAGGGGAATTTCGATTGGTAAAAGTTAGTTTTGATGTCCAAAATAGGAGGGGGTGGCCTCCCCTCCTTGTATCTTGTTTGCATGTGTAGATGGCCTAAGATATGAGCATGCTTTTCTACCTTTTTGTAGCTTAGTTCAAGCATGTTTTTGTCTTTGTTTTGACATGCTTCAACTCTATTTTTGTTTGGTTGGAACACTTCTTGCTTGTTTTTTGTACTTGTAGTGCAATCATGCTTACTAGCCTAGCATATTTGATGATTTAGCCTATTGTTCTAGCTTGTGTTAGCTTAACTCCAACACATTTTTGCTAGTGTTTTGACATGCTTTAACTCTATTTTGACTGGTCTTGGTCCTTTGAGACTTGTCTTGTATGGCTATAGTGTAATTGGCTTCACTAGCTTTGTGTTTTAAGGCCTCTAACATGCTTTGCTTGAGTTGATTGCATGATATAGCATCATTTAACATGTGATTTCGGTGCATATACCTCTGTCATACTCTCACATGTTTCACTCTTTCATGGCTTTTGAGAGTTGTGCTTTGTGTCTTGTTTGTGAGCCAACAAGTGAGCATGTTTTTCTTGCCATTTATGCTGCCATTTCAGCATGTTTTAGTCATTGTTTTGACATGATTTAGCTCTGTCTAGAGCTGGTTTGGTCATTTAAGTTTGGTATTGCATACCTCCAGTGTAGTGCTCTTCACTAGCTTTAATACTTTTAGCCCTAAACATGTTGTGCATGTGTTGCTTGCATGTTTTAGCATTATTTGTCATGCCATTTCAACACTAAAATTCTGAAACCTCCCTCATTTCTTCACTTTTCTATTTTTTTTGAGGGTTGGTTAGCCTTAGGGTTATGTTTAAACTTGAGATAGAGTTTGTGCTCAATGGCTTTAACTCTCTTTTGAGGGTTCCTCCTAGCCAAAGGCATGATCTTTCTCATGTTTTAAATCATCCTTTGGTTGACCCTTCTCTCATTAGAAGACTTTCACATTGGACTTAACCAACTAAAGAATGGCTTAGTAATGCTAAAATGTGTAAACAAAATTGAATCAAGTAAAACATGACTAAGATAAGCATGTTCTTTGCATTGCATGTGTTTGGATCGGATGTTAATCCAAACACAAGAAATGCCAGACGTTTTATACTCAAAGTGATGAAACGTGTCATATTTCTTAGTCGCCGTCACCCTTGATCATGCATGATAGGGTAGTGGCCTTTTGGGTCTTATGTGCGCATTCATTAGATTGTACAAGCTTGATCCTTTGGCCATCATGCATTGAGATGCTTGATTGGTGGCTTGAGAGCCAAGCGCCACACTCCTTTGAGCTTAAGAAATGACGAGAAGAGTAGCAGTACATACATTTCCTGCAAAATGCCTTGCTTTGCCTCTATTGTTCTCTGTTACAGCAAAAACAGCATTTTGGAAAAGCAGGTGGCCGACCGGCCACTTGAGGTAGCCGACTAGCCACCTAAACTAGCTGACCGGCCAGTTAGGATGGCCGACAACCACCTTTTGTGGCTGACAGGCCACCAGTTCATTTCTATGCAAGAGGGTTCCTGTTTTTGAAGCAAAAGCGATGCTGGAGATTGGCACAATTTTGAAAACAAAGCGGTCTGCGAAGTGAAAAGCAAGGCAATAGATTTTCGAGATGACGCCAATCGAGCATGCATATCTCCCTCGCCCGTGAGGCCATTTCATTGCTTATGATTAGTTTGTGTAACTAATTAATCAATTCGTTTTGTAATATTTTAATTAGCTTAGCATAGCTAGTTATTCAATTGTGTCGTAATTAATTAGCTAGAATGGTTAATTAGTTGGGTTATAATAATTAGCTTAGCTTAGAATAGCTTAGCTTATTTATTCGAACCCTCCTTCGAGAGGGCACAATGTTGTAATAAGCGTGCATGTGTGTGTGCATATCTTCCAACCCCACGTCTTTTTCCATTTTATTTATTTGCTTTCGATGGTTAGATTAGGGATCATTTTCAATTAGTATACCTTATGCTTGCATGTTTGCATCATTCATTTGTATTGCATGCACCGGGCTTGGCGCATCATTCAAACTGCATTGTATTTCATTACCTATTTGAATACGTGTTTCAAAGCATGTTATCAAAGTGTTGCATTCATATGCCATCTTAGTAGCCGAGCCTATTTAGTTGCATTATTGCATGCGTTGCATTAGGCATCTAGCATAGTTAGGATCATGCATATTTCTAACTAGCTTTTGTTTTGGTTTGGAGTACACTGTAAGTCTTTACGCTTTAGCATACTTGCATGAGTGTGAGTGATGCCATGTTTCCTATGTTTGCCATGAGGTTATTTGCTTAAATGCTAAACTGCATGAATGCCTGTGGATGAAGGCTTTATTACTTGAATTAGAACAATTCATCAAATGTGAGTTTTAAGCCCACTTTGTGAGTGTGGCAAATCATCATGTTTTAAGCTCACTTCAGGGTGGCACTTTCAAACCATTTTCGAAAGCAAACATGAGTTGATTTGTTCCAATTCTCGCGATCTTAGTCTATACTTGTGTGTGTGTCACATAGTAAAGTTACCTAATAACCGAATAAGAACACATCAGGTTTATAAAACAACATATCATGCTTAGCAGAGGCCGATCTTTGATCCGGTGGCGAGTGCTCATTTAGGACCTTCCATCTCGTACCCAAGTTCGAGGCGAGGTAACTTTGGTGATGATGGACACGTGGCATTTGGCGAGTCGGGGTTTCCTAAATTTCTCAAAATAAAATATTTAGGTGGCGACTTTGTAATCTGGCAAAGCAGTCTAGTTTTGGCAATATTTGATTTAAAATCTGATTTTCCAAAATGATTTGTCGGATTAGACTTTTTGGTGTTTATCAGTCTCACATTGCACTTTGTGAGATTAAATTCAAAACCGTGTCAGAAGTCCGAACTGTAGGACTAATTCGCACCTCTCCGAAAGGGGGGCGCGCGAAAGAAAGTCGAGTCTACAACCCCACTCACCCAATCAAAGATCGGCCTTTACTAATTATGACGTAATTCTTATGTACAGTATATGTTCTCATTTTATCTTTGACATACAAGTATAGACTAATTTCACGGACAGTTGGAACGTTTGATTTCATGTTTGTTTTAGAAAACAAGTGTTTTGCATATCTATCACTTGAACAAGTGATCTCATATATATACATTAATCAAAGTATCCCAATGTCAGTGAATAGCCTTCATCCACAGGCATTCAAACAATTTATCATTTAAGCAATTAGCTTCATGGTAGTATGTTTGATACGACAGCAATCACACTTATGCAATATGCTAAAGCATAAAAACTTACCTCGTACTCCAAGCCAAAAAAAAGAACTAGTTAGAAAAAAAAAAAATGCATGATCCTAACTAGGTATTATGGCTAATGCAACACATACAATATGCAATTAATAAGCTCGGCTACTAGCATGGCATATGAGTCAATTCAAGGCATGTGATAACGCACGTATTCAAGTAAAGAGTTTGAATTTGACATTTGAATAATAAGATGAGCCAAACTTTTATGCATGCAATACAAGTGGATGCAAAGATGAGTATGCTAAATTAAATATGATGTCCTTAAACTAACCATCATAAGCTGGTAAATGAAAGAGAGAAAGAATGGAGGTTGGAAAATATAGAACTTATTACATATTTGTCCTCGCGAAAGAGGGTCCGAATGTCCAAGTTTCCGAATAATTAATTATTACAAATCCGAATAAATAATAATGAAAAGGGGCTGTCTAATTTATTACAACAAATAATATGTAATGATTGTGCAATACTCCTCAGGAATTACTCTGTCTGCCTTGTTGAGACTTGTTCTGTTTCACCTTATCATTGCTTTCGACCAAAAGTGTATTGTTTGCAATTTATTGGAGCCTTGCTGACCCAAAACAAGACTTTGTCGAGCCCCCAAATAAATCCAAGCATACCTTGTTTTCTTTGCGGAAATCTATTTTTTGTGCCTGAGGTGAAACAGTGCAAACATGCAGACAGGATATTCCTAGCCATGTTTGTCTCTTCTACTCTTCTTTATCATGAAAAATACTCAAGAGATGAGCGAACTCGGTTCCCAAACCATCTATGGTTGCAAGTTGATTTGCAAGATGATTTTGGACATGATAGGACAAAGATCAATAAATGCAATGCAAACAACCACCCCTCCCTTCTATTATGAAGCAAATTCAAGAAAGGAAGTAGAGACGCTTCAAGGTTCATCAAATTATTATGAATTGATGCAATACACACCTTGACACAATAATAGACTCCGGCATAACGTCTGGCCGTAAAGACGCTTCAAGATTCATCAAAACATTATGGACTAATGTAAGACAAGCCTTGACACAATAAACTCGGTATAACGTCAGACCGAATTCAATCAATCATATTGGTTCTTTATGTTGGTTGATTCATTTTAAGCTCAATTTTATTAGCCTCTTTTATATTGCCTTTCCTTTTCTTTAATCCATTAAGTCCACGGTGATATTTACATCCACTAAGTCCGAAATGCAATAAAGGAAAATAAGTGTCGACTTTACTCGAGTAAATAAACCTTATTTTCTTCAGAAGAAATTACAAAGGAAGAGTCAAACTTATTTACAAGTTAAGGATTTCAAGTCAAACTCAAGATGCACAACAAGAACTAGTCAAACTCAGAAGAGTGATAATGACTTAGAAAAACCCAAAGTGAGCGATAATGACTTGAAATCCAAACTTGATAATAAGTGATAATGACATTTTCATGGCGATTTCAAGGGTCAATTAATCCCTTAATTTACTGCGATAACAAATTCTTCAAGAGAAATTATAAAGAAAGAGTCAAACTCATTTACAAGTGATAAGGAATTTCAAGTCAAACTCAAAATGCACAACAAGGACTTGTCAAATTCAAAAGAGTGATAATGACTTAGATAAACCCATAGTGGCGATAATGACTTGAAATCCAAACTTCGATAATGAGTGATAATGACACTTTCCATGGTGATTTCAAGGGTCAATTAATCCTTAAAAGTAGACACCTTTGGTGATAAAAGAACTGAAAAATAAATTATTGTACTTTAGTATAAGAAAGTTTTTATGCTTTAGTAGTGAACCTCCGAAGAGATTAAGCCATTAAACATGAGAAAGTTTTATACCTTTGATAGTGAACCTCTTAAGAGATTAAACCACTAAGCATGAGAAGAGTTTCTTTCTTATACTTGAACCACAATCTTAATTTTTCACAACTTTTTAATCAAAATAATCGAAGAATGGAGGGAGGTTGCAGAGGTGATTATGCAAAGTTAATTAATTGGTTAATATAACACAAACATAATATGTAAAACAAACTTATTGAAATAAATTAAACAGCCCCTAAATAACATACAATAGTGCTGAAATTAAACTATAGAAGGTGCACAATCATAGAGAGATTAAAGCTAGTACAAGTATGAGGAAGGGTGGCTATCCCTTCCCCACTTTCACTACTTCAAATCACATAGTTTAAATGTTGAAAAACAACCCCAAAACAATCCCAAATTAGCCCTAAAACAGTGGCGAAAGTTAACGAAAACAAATGGGAAACACAAGGATTTAAGGTAGGAGTAAGGTTCAAGCAAGGGGGATTAACCCTTTCACCTTTGGGTAGCTTTGAATCACAAGTTTCAGCCCTCAAAACAGTCCAAAAATAATATGAAAACACAAGAAAAAGATGAACAAAGATTGAAATAAAAACAAGAAAGCTTTACCTCGTGTAGAGAATGTGTTCTTGTTATAAATCAAACTTGATTCCAAAGCACCCTCAAGTTTGAGTATGATTTTCAATTCTCAAATCAAGTTCAAGTTCAAGCTCTTGTATGGTATGTATGGATGATATGAGAGCTTCAAGGCTTGTGGAAGAACAAGAACGATGATAGCTTTGATCTTTTCTACCTCTTGATATTTCTAACTCACTCTTGATATTTCTAACTCACTTGATATCGATTTGATCTCTCTAACCAAATTCTATATATGTTTTTCAACCTCCATACAGCAGTCTGAACCTTGCTATTTATAGGCCCCGAGCAGGTTTGATCAAAATATCTGCAGAATTGGGCAGCTTGCAGAACACTACTGAGTCTGTCTGAAAACTCAAGATGTCTGACTGGATGTTGGTATCTCCGGCCGGATATCACTTAGGTCCGACCGGACTTCAATGTATTTCCACTATCTCTTACTTTTAGGTTCAATACAAGTTGATAGGTGCAATACTAAAATTCCGGTGTAAAAATACAGTGGGTATGGCAGGTTGGAATTGTTTAGAGCTCAAACTCAGATTTTTTATTGAGAATTTAAACCACTGACTCAATGTAATCATCATCATCGAGTGCTCAGAATCAAGCACCTAAGTCTTCTGGCGGTCAAAATTGGGGTGTCTACACATTGTGGTGAGGGAGCCCTCCGATGCCCAAGTCAGTCTTCCAATATTATTAAAATATTCAATGGACTAATTCATAGAGAGAAATCGCATACCTTAAACCATGAGGTGTCGCCTATTTATAATATCCAGTCACTTACCTCACAAGTAATTTAAAAGAAGTCCTATCCCAAACAATCTTTAGTTGTTTAAGACTTCTATATCGATAAGATTTCATATCCTGATGAATTTTGCATAACATAAAACACTAATGCAGTGTTTGATATGAATTTGACAACTGTCATACATGTGATAATCCATAACCATGCCACGTGGCAATGCCTAGACCCATATAATTCTTGTGGTTATTTTTATTTCCTCTCAGTAACTAAACAAAAAAATGATGTTTTTGACACATCTATTCACTATCTTTTATTTTTCTTATTAAAAAAAAAGGTGTTTGGTAGTGTTGTTTAAAAAATAAAAACAAATAACATATTTGATATAAACTTGGTTTCAAAAGAGAAATTTGGTGAAAAGTCCATCATAAAAAGTCTATAAGGTATTAGATCTAAGGAAAAGTCTTATCTAGTGATAAAGACCCGTCGAGAAAGTTACCAAAAAAAGTCACTGATGCTAGAAAATTTCAGCAGATATGGTGTTGAATAATGACATGTGTCACATTTCATGAGATAGGCTATTTGGTGAATTTCAATAGATAGGAAAATAATCTTGGTTTCAACAAATAGGTTGTTTAGTGAATTTCAGCAGATAAGAAAAATAGGCTTGGTGAATTTCAAGATAGACAAATTGAATGATTTTAAGAGAGGTTGATTTGATTCAATAATAGTGTCATTTTGCACAAATTGTATCTTTTTGACCTAAGGAGATTTGGGCTCAAGTCTAATGACCCAAAAGATTCAAAAATGGGCATATGAGATATTAAGATAAGCGTTAATTACCCGTAAGTTCTGATATAAAGAGTTGTACTGCATTTAGTCTCACAATTTTTTTTGTAGATCCAAAGGTTCTATGGCTCATTCCTACTTCTTTTTCTCTTTCTGATATACATTCACTAGCAACTACATCGATTGGGGTTCACCGGTAACCACCAACCACTGACTCATTTTTTCGTTTTCATTGACGACGAAGGAGATAAATTTTCGGCGATATTCTTGATATTGATCTACTCAGATTTGGCCAAGATCACAAGACATGACTTACTAGAATGTTCAGATTAAGAGCAGATTTGAGTAGTTCTATATCAGATTCGACCAGATCTAAACCAAAAAATGACTACTAGATTACAATTCTCTCTTTTTGTTTGTTTCTCTCATTCGATCTCGTCTTTTTTTTTCTTTTTTTTTTTCCATTACATGCTTCTCTTTTTTTCTATTTTAATAGAAAATTTTTTCAAGTTCTAAATAAATATTTTTTGAGTTTTAGTTCTGAGCACTATGAAATGCATAACTTTTATTACTGAATCCATTACCAAATCCTTTGTTATATTTACAATTTAAGAACTTCATACATGAGAAAATAAAAGAAATGGTGAACAATAAACTTCCTCTCTCAATAATGATGATACTATTTAAATACAATATGATACATTGCGAAGGCTACATTGAATATAAATAAACAAAGAGATTTACCCTTGTACAAAATATGGCATTTCACCAACAAATTAAAAGGCCTCGTGGCCAGCAAGTTAAAAGACTTCAAGTCCAGAACAATGTACCGAAAGTTTTTTCAACAGGTGAGATGAACATATCATCCAGTAGAGATCCCAAAGATCCTAAACAATCACGATATATAGCTATTTATGATCATGCATGCTCCACATTAAAGTGTGTATATATATATAATGTGACATTTTCTATCCAAAATCTTGAGGCCGAATTGTACAGCATTGAGGCCAGTAACTAGGATCTCTTAACCTTACTTGCTTGTCAAATTGTATATTTTATGTCTGTTTAATGCCAATTAGGTTTGATGTGGTTGGAGCACAAAATGAGCAAAAACATAGCATTTTAGCCAGAAAAGTACTTCCCGTACGTGCAAAGGACCATTCACGTACGTGAGGCCCAACCAATGAAGCCAAATAGAGACTGCAAAAATTACACGTGCGGTGGTATTTTCCCGCATGTGCGAAACCCTCTCCACACGTGCGGTGGTATTTCCCACACGTGCAGCCATACCTTGAAATTTGTGCCTAATGTTTTGAACCTGTTTGGAAAATTTAGAGGTATAAAAGGCAGAAGAAAAGGCTGGATTAGGATTCTGAAATTTTCCAAAAGATAGGAGGGGCTAGGTTTTGAAGAGAAGGGTTTCAAGCTTCAAGAATATCTCTCATGGTGGTTTTCTCTTCCTTTACCTCTTCTCAATCCGCCATGAGTGGCTAGTTCTCCTATTTCTAGGGTTTTGATGAAATCATAGCCAAGTAAATAGGGTTTTTTTTATTTATTTATTATTTTTTTTTAATGTAATGGTTTGAACAAGTTGTATGGTATTCAAGAAGTTTTTAAATATATTTTTCATTATTTCTTCAAGTATTTTTTTTTTTTGATGATTGTTGAATGCTTTCTATGCAATGGTTTTCTGTTCTTTTATATTCAAGGTATGAGATGAGCCATACCACAAAGGACGAGTCATTCTGCTATCCTAGTTTAGAGTGAACGACTTGTACTACTTGAGATGGTTCGGGCCTATATATTGAACATAATAATTCTCTTGATCAATGCTTCGAACTTGTAGTTGTGAAGTGTTATTTAGTTCAAACCATACATAATTGATTTTCAAATTGAGAGCATATTTATGTAACTAGTGGTAAATTCATTACCCTAGATTTTTTCCGAAAATCAGTAATCTCAATTTCACCTTAATTGCTAGGTTGAATTCTTAGTTTATTTTAGTTATTATTAGTTTATGAATCATCATCTTTTTAATTAAAATTAAATTAGGAATTTAACAATTAAATTAGTTTAATTTTACATTTGTCCCTATGGATCGATACTTGCATGTACCATTATTCTAAAGAATTTAGTACAGTTTAATGTTTATTTTTGGTATGTAAAATGACCCATCAATAAAGGCATAATCTTTCAAAAGTCACATTTTGTCCGTTTTAGAAACATTAACTTCTTATCTTAATAACCACCGTCTCAAATCAAATGATTTAGAGAACTACTAATTACATCCCCCAACACAAACTCAACAATATCCTCATCACACACACACACACACACACACACACACACACACACACATTGACACCAAAGTCTCATATAATACACACACAACTTGTGGTCGCCACATTCAAACTAGTTTACATAACACAGGTTTTTATTAGATTAAACCATCATTACCTATCAACACTACAACCTAGTGAATCCTTTCAAGTCCATGTATCTGCCAGTGGTCATCGCTGAGCATCACTTAAACCCGTGACCATCGCTAACTTGTGGTAAATATAAGTACCACTCCATTAATCAGTGCACTATAAAAAGTTACACTCTACTAGTGGCTATCACTAAGCGCCACCTTATCCATCATTAACTCATCTCAACCATACATGACCCGGATTCATCCTAACCGTTCAATTAAAACCAAGTTGTTTTGAATTACACCCAATGCACCAAGGCATTAACCAATTCTTTCAAAATATGCTCCTTGCACCACCGTTCAACAATGGGTTTTTATTATAATGAAAACATCCCAAAGTAATACAATATGAGTTATTACAACTACTGACACCATTAATTTCTAACGGTTACCACTTATTCAACAATAATATAATAAAACTAATTATATTTACAACAATCCCAATTCCTTACTTTTTCACCAATCTTGTTTCAACAACATAGTACTCAATAACAGATATATAAGATTAACTTTTAACAACCAACAACACATCATCCTAGATTATATAATCAAATACACAAAACTTACACATAGCATCTACTAAGCAACAATTAATACCATCATCAACCGATGACCAAGAACAGAACTCTAAGGAAGCCAGTCATTTACGAACATGCACAAAGATAACCATGTGTACTTTCTATGTACAAATCTATTTCCAACACTTATTTTATAAAAGAGGTTACCAATAGCAATTTGTTTTGAAAACCAATTCCCGTTATCCAATCCCCCAATATACACAACTCTCAGCAAAACCCCTTTGTTTACCAAAACCCCCAATTTGTTTATGTTCAAACATAACCCAATGCCTACACAACATTAACCATTTTTAACTTGCTACAATTCATTGATTAGAAACAAAGGCCTTCCAACCCTACATCCTAAACATGTTCATATACCACATAATCAACCATAAACATAAACCTTAAACCTATAATTTCAAACCTTAACCAACCCATATGCTTTTAATAAAATCATATATAAAAAATTGTGCTTTTAATGCAATAAAAATTTTCACACATCTATCTATAGCGAAGTATTGAAAACGAGCAAAAGAATCCCTACCTCTTAAAGCAAAGAGGAGAAAAGCTAAAAATCCACCGACGACGAAAACATAATCCGTTTAGATTAAAGTAAAGCCCTCATCACCCTCTACATTTTCGTTTATGGAACTAGGGGTAGGAAATGAGTCAAAATAGATAAAACCCAAGGTAGAAGAGCTTGGGAGCTTAGTTATGGCAAACAAGAGAGAGAAAGGAGAGAGAAGATCTCAAAAAATGACTTTTTTAGTGCACTAGCGACTTATAAAGACAACTAATCGCAGGCACAATGAAACACACCGTAGGCATGATCAACCTGCACACCAGGTCATGACCAACCTGGACACTAGGTCACGGGCATGACTGAAGACACTGCCAACCCGACCATGCTGTTCGTGGCCTCTTACGGCGGCTCATCGCGGGCGTGACCTTCACCGCAACTATTTGCAGGCATGACTATAATGGTCACGGGTGCGACCAAACTAAGAATAGAAAATTTTGGTTTGCTTTTAGAGCTAAACCAAAGCATTCCAAGTTTCAAACTCACAAGGCATGGTCAAAGTCAACCAGAACGAAAATGTGTCCCAACCAAAAATAAAATGGGTTGGGTTTTCTGACCTAAGCCACTACAATCTCCTCCCCTTAGGAAATTTCATCCCCAAAATTAATAAAACACCAAAACACAAGGCAACACAACTACAAAAGGAAATACAACCGCCAACCCAAAATTGGATCCATGCTTGGGATAATTTCCTAAATCTCGATCTTATACCTTAGTGCCCCAAAGACACCTGAGTAATAAAACAACAAGGAATGAGTCACAAATGTCTCTTCGATCCACATAACTCGTTGGGATCTAGGAGACTAAGTCCAAACAACAGTGCTACTCACACCCCAACATGCCAACTACGTTCCAACCGCACACAAACATCCAAACAACAACCAAGCATTCAACACCCGAACACTAAGGAAAATACCACACTCACAACCAGAAACCCTTAGTCAACTCTCATAGAAAAAGAGGACTACACCAACGAACCACAGTCGACAAAGATAACTCTTCGGCACAACAAAAATGAACAACGCCAATCTCTCTCAAAACAAAACACATAACTAGCAATCCAAGCTAAGCCATTACACAATTCAACCGCACAAGGTTGGAGAAAGTAACTACATAGCCCTGTTAAAAAGAAAGTATTCTCATTACCTTGAAAACTCTTTTCTTACTTATAAGATTTTCTAAAAAATTATTCCAAACTCACATCGTATTCCAATGAAAAGATTTTTTTTCAAAATTTCGAATAAAAATCCAATTGTTTTGCAAATGTTTTCCCAAAAAAAAAAGTAAAATTTCAACCTCAATGTTTTTAGTTGATCAATGCCATACGAGGTCATAAAGCCAAGAAAAATAAATTTCCAACTCCGTTTTCTCAATGAACAACAGGTGAATCCCAACCATAACCCAACCTTACCTATCACTCCTACAGTGATACCACAACACAATCACAATATTTCTACAATAACAATTTACAGACACAACAACCGTGCATATAAAATGATAAAGCATATACAACTTCGTCAAGTTGGAAGTTCCAATCCATCATAATCACTAACACAGCTAATCAGTTATATACATTGGCACAAGTGCACTAGCAAAAACAAAGATTCTAACACGTTACCCTAACTCGAGAGGTTCCATAAACTCACACTAAGCATCACACACACATAAGTGAGGCTCAACGCCCCCAAGTGTAACCTAAGGTACTACTCAACCTTACAACCGCTTGCTCAAACCGAAGCAATTTTTGAGGTGACTACTTGTCAACCAATTTCAGATAGCACACATTTAATTCACCAACTCTCTCTACACTCAAAACCAAACCTTGACCTGCTAACCAACATCGTTCACCCCTACCTAGGGTTCGATACTCACATCTACGTCACACTTAAGTCTGAGTTGGACTTCCAGAGACCAAATCATACAACTCAGATCCTCGAGTCAACCCATTGTGACACACATGCCTAGATGGCAACCCAACATCTCACATCACGCCCAAGGAGACCCATAGGGTCAACAACAAACTCACAAATCACACAAATCCAAACACATAAGACAACAGGTACAAGCATTACCCTCATTCCCAAGAGACACGAGTCTCACACTCTCCCAAAATAAACATCTCTAACACTTTACCAAAAAATGATCACCAGTTCCATAAAACTCTAATGAATTGTGCTACCCGAAACCATACACATATGATAGTATGACTCCACTATTAAACACCCCAGAACTAGTCACAACAATACACAGATATACAACCATACTAGGACTTCTAATCCCCACAACACTTCTTAATTTAAGGAAATTCAAAATCTAACACATGTCCAAATCGTTGGGACAAACAAACAAGCATTTGCATATAACACTAGTAGGTACACAACTCTTACCCATAACAACATATCACCACAATAACAATACAATAACAAAATCCCCAAATCTTCAGCACCCTATTTGCCCTTACCGAACTAAACATGCCCATGTCGAGGGCAATGACATCAAATGAAACTTGGCTGCTCACAACTAGAACAAATGGTAATTCTCTACTGTGCATCTAGCTCTATGCCTGATACAAGAAACTCTTCCCTTGATTGCCTCTTTCAAGGCCCAGTATTCTCAAACAATTGGAATCATCAATAGGGCCTTATCCTCTCCATTCGTACATATGCCCCTGTGGACTCGCCTTTTTCTGCGCCCCGCCTTTCGGAAAGGGGTTGAAAAGAAAGCCTCACAGTTCGGACTCCCACGGTTCTGAATCTAGTCTCACAAAGTGCAATGTGAAACTGATAATCACCAAAGAGTCCAAATCTGGCAAACCTTTTTGGAAAATCAATTTTAAATCAAATAATGGCAAAATTGGACTGTTTTGCTAGATACAGAGTCGCCACCTAAATGTTTTATTTTTGAAAAATTTAGGAAACCCTGACTCGTGCCAAAGGCCACGTGTCCATCATCACCAAAGTTGCCTCGACTCGAGAACTTAGGTACGAGAGGGGAAGGTCCTAAAATGAGCACCCCCGCTCGCCCAATCAAAGATTAGCCTCTACTAACTATGATATGTCATTTTATAAACCTTATGTGTTCTTATTCCGATTATTAAACTAGCATTACTATGTGACGCGCACAAAGCAAGTATAGACTAGTCGCAAGACTTGGAACAATTCAACTCATATTTGTTTTCGAAAATGGTTTGAATTTGCCATCCTCAAGTGGGCTTAAAACATGATTTGCCACAACAAAGTGGGCTTAAAATGCACATTTGTTGAATTGTTCTAATTCAAACAACAAGCCTTCATTTATAGGCATTCATACAGTTTATCAAATAAGCACATAGCCTCATGGCAAGCATGATAGATATGGCAATCACACTCATGCAAGTGTGCTAAAGCATAAAACTTACCGAGAACTCCAAGCCAAAACAAAAATTAGTTAGAAAAAAATGCATGACCCTAACTATACAAGATGCCTAATGCAATGCATGCAATATGAAATTAATAGGTTCAACTACTAATATGGCATTTGCAACACTTTGATAGCATGCTTTGAAACACGTATTCAAAGAAGTATTGAAATTGCAATCAGTTTGAATGATGCGTCGAGCCTCGGTGCATGCAAGACAAATGAATGAATGCAATCATGCAAGCATAAGGTATGCTGATTGAAAATGTCCCTAATCTAACCATCGGAAGCGATTATATAAAAGGGAGAAAGACGTAGGGTTGGAAGACATGCACACACGTACGCACGCTTATTACAACATTACGCCCTCGCGAAAGAGGGTCCAAATGAATAAGCATTAACTAGCTACGGTAATTAAACTAACTATTACAACACAAAACTAATTAACTATTCTAGTTAACTAATTATTACAAACCAAAGTGAATAACTAGCTATGCTAAGCTAATTAAAGAAATTAAACTAATTAACTATCTAAGCTAATTAATTACAACACTCGACGCTTGTATGGATAAAGCGAATAAATGGCCTCGGGGCGAGGGATGCATGCATGCTCGGATTCCCTTCCCGAAAATCCACCGCCTTGCCATCGGACGCCTCTGTTTACACTAGCTTGATCTCTGAAAATTATGCCAACTCCCAGAATGCCCTTGCTCCAACTCAGGAACACACTGGTGCAAAATTCATTTCTAGCCGGTCGGCTACCAATGGTGGCTGTCGGCTGCTTTTGGTGGCCGGTCAGTCACTGTTTTCTTCGACTTCCCTTTTTACTACAACAGAGAGCAAACAAAGGCAAATCAGTGTATTCTCAAGGAATATATGTGTACCATTACCCTCCTTATCATTACACAAAGTCAAAGGAGTGTAATTCTTGGCTCCAAAACCACCAACCAAGCATTCTCAATGCATGATGGCCAAAGAACCAAGAAGTACAACTTCATTGTATGCCAAAACAATACTCAAGACCATTGCCTTATCATGTGTGATCAAAGGCAATGGAGACCAAGGAGATTGCCTCATTTCATCACTTTGAGTATGAAATGCTCCAATCTTTCTTTTGTTCAATATAATGCCCGATTGAACACATGCAATGCAACACAACATGCTTAACTGGCTCAAGTTTTACTTGTCATGTTTTATTTACTCATTTTAATTACCGATCCATTCTTTAACCGGTTAAGTCCAAGGTGAGAGTCCTCTAATGAGAGAGGTGTCAACCAAGGGATGATTTAAGGCATGAAAGAGATCATGCCGTTGGTTAGTAGAAATCGTCAAAAGAGGATTAAAACTATTAAGCACAAATCTCAATCTCAAGCTTAAACACAACCCTAAGGCTAAGCAACCCTCAAAGCAAATGAAAAAGTGAAGAAATAAGGGAGGTTGCAGATATGTTAAGTGCTGAAATTGCATGTGAGAGGGTAATTTATACCTAAATTGGGCCGAGCTAGGTAAATGTGCCGTTCTTTAGGCCACAGTAAGAAGGACTGGATGAAAGGGGCTTGTAGTTAGCCCGGTCCTAGTAAGCCCTATTGTTATCCCGGTCCAAAGAGGCTTTTTGTTATCCCGGTCTGAGAGAGATTTGTGGATAGCTCGGTCGCCGCCTTCGGAGTTAGCCCGGTCATGGCGTATTATGGTTAGCCCAGTCAAAAGCAAGCTATTTGTTATCTCGGTCTGTACATACCATGGTTAGTACTGGAGAAACCGGGGTAAGAGTAGTGAATGGAAGAACCGAGCTAAAGATAGCTCGGTCTAGTCTGCGGCCTAGCATAAGCCATGCTTACCTCGATCAAATCATAGTTCGACCATGGTAAAACCATCTCACTTAGTTTAAGCAGTGAGAGGGGTGTTGAAGGATAAGCATTATCTTTTAGGAGTGTGAATCCTAGGAGAACTCTACATGGAAGAGTAAAAGTCCTATTGGGATTGTGCCCCGCGGAACCTATAAAAGCTCACAACATCACCTATGGAGGGGTAACACAACTTTGATTCTCGAATACACAGAGCTTTTGGTCTATTTGTCTATTTTTGCTGACTTAGGCATCGGAGAGATATCCGGCATACACCCGCCGGCTAGCTCACGTTTGTGTTTTCAGGGAGTAAAGCGACGTTGTACAAAGGAGCACAATCTTGATCAACAGGATTATACGAGAAGGTTTATTTCTTTCCCGTACAGCATGCAAAATGACATTACAACATGCAAGCAACTCATGCAATTCATGCTAGAAAGCTTAAAACACTAAGCTAGTGAAGGAGATTTCACTACAACCACACAATGCAAGCCTCAAATGGCCAAACCAGCTCAAAACAAAGCTAAGACCAATCAAAACAATGGCAAAATCATGCTGAGATTAAGTTATGTTAAGCTAGAATAAGAGGCCAAAGCATGGCACAAGCTAAACATAACAAGCACAATTGCACTACAAGCATATAAAGTAAGCCTCAAGTGCCTCAACCAGCCCAAAACAGAGCTCAAACATGCCGAAACAGAGCCTAAAACATGCTTGAATTAAGCTAAGTTAAGCTAGAAAATCAAGCTAAGATATGAAGCAACCTAGGCATGGAAGCAAGACACGAGAAGGGGAGGCTAACCCCTCCTATTTTGAACATAAAAATTTGATTTTTACACTAAAATAACTCTGATTTTCAGTGGTTTAAAGGGCCAAAAAGTTTGATACAAAGATGGTGAGGAATGGCACAAAAGGCTTTACAAGCCAAGGAACAAAAAGATGAGACAACCCCCTAACTCACCAAGACTTAAACTACCATTTTCAAACCTCAAAAATAGAGTTTTTTGTAGTTGAAAAACTGGGTCAAAACAATACAAAAAGATAGTAATTTAAATTATGCAAGACAAGTTCAAAGGCAAGCCTTATACCTCATGAAGCACAAGACAATTTTAGGCACAAATTCAAGCTCAAAACCCTTTCTAAAGCTCTAAGAAGACCTCCTAGAACCTCAGCTCCAAGGTAGTTAAGATTGATCAAGAGTTTATGTGCAAAGGTGTAGAGAAAGCAAACTACAAAGCACAAAATAAGAAGAAAGAGAGAGAATTCTAGAGAGAGAGAGAATTTTGTTCCAAATTGTCTAACCTTCCAAAATGGGGGAGAGACCCCCTATATATAGAAAAACAAGCTTAGAGCTTGTATTCATCCCTCCATACACGTGTATGGAGATGCACATCAGTGAGCAACAAGCCATGGCCGATGGACTGTGGGGATGGTTGACAGGCCACCTTCTCCTCCAGATTTGAAACAACAAGTTCTTAGTTCACAACAAAGCACAAAACAGACAAGTTGAGAGGCTCGAAGACAAGACACTCCGCCAAGAACTTTAGGCGCTCAAAACGAACACGAGCATACAAAATCATCAAGTGTTCAAACAATGACGTCCAAGTCTCGAGGACGGTTAAAAACGGGGTGTCTACAACACCCTACAACATCCTCTCAAACACTTACACACATAACTCCTCTTCAACCCAAAGCAACGACACTCCTTTGTTGCTACCAACACGGGAACAACCTGATGGATTAGTAAACCTCATCTCCAATTGTGCTAAAGGAATAGTATCCTAAGGCACCACAACAAACTATTTCCTCAATCTTTCCCGAGTGGAAGGAGAAAAAACAAAACTTAGCCTGGAAGGCCCCGGTGACAATCGCCCTTACCACCCCCAAGTCTTAGTGACTTGTTCTAGACAACCATACAAAACCAACCTTAATAAACAACACTCTAGTCTTCCTCAACACACTCACTTGCAACCACCAAGTCACAAAACACACTAAGCACCCCAAATTACTAAGCACGAAAGCAAAATAAACACTTAGATACATAATCGAGCCAAGTTCACAAAGATAACTACTCATCGTGGAACTCTCAAGGAATTCTCATAAGAAACCATGTTGATCAAGCATGTTTCCAATAAGACCTCCAAGCAAGTTGATCGGCTACAAGCATTATCTATGAAACTTAACCTCATGCTCACTTAAATGCAACACATAAGTTTGAACACTTATCCTAACTATATGCAAACGTTCTCATCCAACATAGCAAACTTGTTGTGGTAAAAACCCCTTTCCACGAGCCCAAAGTATTCAAACCCGACTTGTTCTAATACCAAGTTAAAACACCCCAACTTTTATTATGCGGATCCATTACCAAATCCTTTATTACATTTATAATTTAAGAACTTCATACATGCAAAAATAAAACCAATGACTAGACAACAAACATCCTCTCTTGATAATGATGATACTATATAAATATAATATGATACATTACCCTAAGGTTACATTGAATACAAATAATAAAAAAAAGGGATTTACCCTTATACAAAACATGACATCCACCAACAAATTAAAAGGCCCCGTAGCCAGCAAGATAAAAGACTTCAAGTCTCGAACAATCCTTCCAGCCATATACCTGAAAATTTGTGAACACGTGGGATGAACATAGAGTCTAGTAGATATCCCAAAGATCCTAAAGAATCACAACATATAGCTAGCTATGATCATGCATGCTCCACATCAAAATGACTGTATATATATATAATGTGACATTTTCTATACAAAATTTACTAACATAAGGACATTATCTTTCAAAAGTCCCATTTTGTTCCTTTTAGAAACTATAACTTCTTATCTTAATAACCACCGTCTCAAATTACAAGATTCAGAGAACTACTAATTACATCTCCCAACATGAACTCAACAATATCCTCATCACACACACACACACACACACACACACACACACACTGATACCCAAGTCTCATATAATACACATACAACCCGTAGTCTTGCCACGTTTAAACTAGTTTACATAACACAGGTTTTTATTAGATTAAGCCATCTTTACATATCCACACTACAACCTAGTGAATCCTCTCACGTCCATATATCTGCCAGTGGTCATCGTTGGGCACCACCTAAACCCGTGACCATCGCTAAGCGTCACCAAATCCCGTGCCCATCGTTAAGTGCCATCATAACTCGTAACCATCATTAAGCGTCACCATGACCATCGGTAAGCATTACCAAACCTCGTGGCCATCACTAAGCACCGGCAAACCTATGGTCAATATGATTACTACTCCATAAATCAGTGCACTATAAGAAGTTACACTTTGCTAGCAGCCATCACTAAGCGCCACCTTATCCATCACCAACTCAACTTAAGCATCCATGACCCAGATTCACCCTAACCAATCAGTTAAAGTCAAGTTGTTTTTAATTACGCCCAACGCACCAAAACATTAACTAGCTCTTGCTAAACATGCTCCTTGCACAACCGTTCAACAATGGGTTTTTATTCTCATCAAAATATCCCAAAGTAACACAATTTGAGTTATTACAACTACTAACACCATTCCTTTCTAACGGTTACCACTTACTCAACAACAACGTAATAAAACTAATTATATTTACAATAGTCCCAATTCCTTACTCTTTCATCAATTTTGTTTGAACAACATAGTACTCAATAACTGATAAATAAGATTAACTATCAACAACCAACAACAAATCATCCTAGATTATATAATCCAACACACAACACTTACATAGCATCTACTAAGCAACAACCAATACCATCCTCCACCGATGGCCAAGGACAGAACTCTACAGACGCCAATCACCTACGAACATGCACAAAGGTAACCACGTGTACTCTCCATATACAAACCCACTTCCAACTCTCATTTTATAAAAGAGGTTACCAATGTCAATTTGTTTTGAAAACCAATTCCCGTTACTCCAAATCCCTAATATACATAACTCTTATCAAAACCCTTTTGTTTACCAAAGCCTCCAATTTGTTTATATTCAAACATAACCCAATGCCTACACAACATTAACCATTTTTAACTTGCTATAATTCATTGATTAGAAACTAAGGCCTCCCAACCCTACATGATAAACATGTTCATGTACCACATATTCAACCACAAACATAATCCTTGAACCCATAAGTTCAAACCCTAACTAACCTATATGATTTTAATACAATCATTTATAAAAAAATCATTCTTTTAATGCAATAAAAATTTTCACACATCTATCTATGGAGAAGTATTGAAAGGGAGCAAAAAAATCCCTTCCTCTTGAAGCGAAGAGAAGAAAAGTCAAAAATCCATCGGAGATGAAAACATGATCCACCCTACATTTTAATATATGGAACTAGGGGCAAGAAATGAGTCAAAAAGATGAAATCCAAGGTAGAAGAGCTTGGGAGCTCAACTATGGTAGCTAAGAGAGAGAAATGAGAGAAAAGATCTCAAAAAATGACTTTCAGTGCACTAATGACTTATAAAGACGACTCATCATAGGCGTGATAAAACACACCGTGGGCGTGACCATCTCCCACACCAGGTCGTGGGAGTGATCAAAGACATCGTAAGCCTAACTATGCTGGTCACAGACCCTCACCACAGCTCATCACAGGCATGACCTGGCCCCAACTACTCGTGGGTGCGACTACAATGGTCGCAGGTGCGACCAGACTAAGACCAAAAAATTATGGGTTGCTTCTAGAGCCAACCCAAATCGTTCCAAGGTTCAAACTCACAAGGCATGGTCCAAGTCAACTGGGACGAATATGTGTCTGAACCAAAAACAAAATGGGTCGGGTTTTTTTAACTTGGGCCACTGCACGTTGAAAACTAATTTTTTTTGTTTTTTTTTAAGATACGTTTATGCTTTTCTCTATGACTATGGCCTCATTTTTTTTTGGTCTCTTTATTAAAACAAAAAAAAATAGAAAATATTAACAAACTGAAAAGTTACAAACAATTAGAAACTATTGGTCTGAGATCTTTACCATCGTCGCAACGTGAAATTGTACTTTGATAAATTGTAAATGAGCAAGCTAGTAATTTTTGCAGTTTTGAAACTACAAATTTATGCAGTTTGATGAGCAATAAATTTAAACTTTAAAGTTTTACAATTTTCTGAACTAAAAATTATGTGTTCTATATGATAAACAGTTTGTGTATATGTGTGTGTGTGTTTTGTGGTGTTGGAGAGGATGTGGTTAAATTTTCCTATGTTTTTTTGCTCTAATTTCTCCATGTCTCTATTTCTTCTTCTTCTTCTTCTTCTTCTTCTTCTTCTTTTGTTTTTTTTTTTTTTTTTGGCGATGTTCTAGACATTCTAGTGAGTCTCCGGTGATGTTCTCGATGTGCGACAATGTTTTGGACATTCTGGCGATACTTCAACGACTTGCTGGCGATATTGAACATTCCAGCAAGGTCCGACAGTGGTGAGATGTGCAGCGTTCTTAAAAAAAAATTTGTTAAAAAAAGGATTTTTTTTTGGTTATAATTAAAAATATGTATGACTAATTGGTATAAGTGTTTTGTTTTGGGACTCGATAGGTTTTGAACTGTGCAAATAGTGTTGGAATTGATGGTTTTTTATAGGCATATTTTGAGTCTACTTTGAGCCCAAATTTGAGTGGGGCCCACACGCCTTTTGAGGTAGGTCCAAAGAGGTGACGTGTTCCGTATCGCATGGCAAGTCATATGGTAAAGACAGTTTGTCAAAACGATTTATGAGTGAATAGGAAGTTGATGTCATTTTCGGGTTGTGGAATGGACAATTAAAGAAGTAAAATGTGGGTTTCCTTGAAATGGGTTGTCCCACATTGAAACTTGAAGAAAGCTTGTATATGTTTATAAGCACTAGGTGGAAATACTTCAGTTGGGCCTCAAGGGGCACCCCAAGTTTGTAGATGGGAGGAGTTATGGACAAAGTGAGCCTTGGCTCAAACCACCACACAGGCATGCACGCCGCCACCCGTCCGACCAGCTAAGCCGAGTCCCTCCGGGCGCGAGTGTGGTTGCGGATGTGGGTGTGGGTGTGGGTCGGGTCGGTCCTAATATTAGTTTTTTTGACAAAATTTATTTGAATTTTTTCAAAAATTCTTGCAAGAATTTTTTTTTTTAAACAAAATTAATTCAAAATTTACACCAAATTTGAATTCAAAATTTATGTCCTACCATTGCCTCCTCTAGTCCAATTTCCAGTTCAAATAGACAGATTCAAATTTTGAACTGAACAGGTTCATTTTCTATCTAGACCTATTCAGTTTAAATACCATTTCTGTTCAGGTTGTTTGCACCTATTTAATTCAAAAACTTATCTGTTCGGATTTGTCCAATGGTCACGAATCTGCCTATAAAAGCAAACATTCTACCAACATTTCTAAGATCTAGAAAATCATATTCTCTTCCCGTTTTTGCTCTTTCTTTGCATTGGTCTTCGTATTAGTTTTTTAGGAAAAAATCTGAGTATAGAACACAGGTTTTTGTTCACCATACAGATGTTTGGAAAGCTACTACAATCTGTGTAGATCATTGTATCTTAGGAGATTGACGTCATTTATCCGTAAGCACCAAAGCGGGGCAAATCTGTCTTAAGGACAAAGTGTCACAAACTCGACTTAATCTTTTTTGTACTCATTCGGTTCGGTAAATAAATTCTGTAAGTAATTTATTTTTATTTATTTGATTTGGTTTCAAGTTATTTATTTTACACAGAAGGTTGTTCCAACAATCTTAAGACAGATTCAAATTATTCTATTTATATAGAAATTTTCATTTGTTTTCTTTTCTTCGTTGCTTCTTCTTACAGAAATTATTTTCTGTGGTTTTACAAAATAATATTTTGGTTGGAAAATACAAATAGTAGTAATAAACTATTTATTTTCTTTGACAACTAATAGTAATATACTGATAATCATTAACAATTTTAGAATATTTATTTTTGAAAATTAAATTAATTTCTGAGTTTTCATTAATTAAAATTTTGTTTTCAGTATTTTAATTTTTGAAGTGTTATAGAAATATTTTTCTATGTGGAATTAATTTGTTTAAATAAATATTTATTTTTCAAATTAATTGGAAATAAAAGTTATAATTCTTGTTTCTTTTATTTTTATAGAATTAAATTCTGTGTTTATGGTTTAAATTTTCTGTGTAGTAAAAAATTCTAATTATAATTTTGTTTTATAATTTCGAATTCATGGCTACTAAAACTAATGCTTAAACAAGTACTGGTATGGTGACTGCAATTGCACCAATCCATCCTCCTGTTGTGACTGTGCTAGTCAATCATGGTGAGAAGCCAGAGAAGCTCTTAGGAACTGATTTTAAAAGTCGGTAGCAGAAAATGTTGTTCTATCCTACTACTCTCAACCTAGCACGGTTTCTCCGCAAGGATGCTCCTACTTTGAAAGAGGATGAAACTAACCGACAAGTAGTTGCTGCGATCGATACTTGGAAACATGCTGATTGCCTTTGCCGAAACTACATCTTTAACGGACTTGATAACACATTATACAATGTCTATAGTCCTATCAAAACGACAAAGGAACTTTGGGAGTCGCTAGAGAAAAAGTACAAAACAGAAGATGCTGGCTCGAAAAAATTCGTAGTAGGCAAATTTCTGGACTTTGTGATGGTTAATTCTAAGACTGTGATCAGCCAAGTTCAAGATCTCTAACTCATTCTGCATGACATTCATGCAGAAGGCATGTCTTTTTGTGAATCCTTCCAAGTTATTGCCTTAATTGAAAAACTGCCACAAGGCTGGAAGGAATTCAAGAACTACCTCAAACATAAGTGCAAAGAAATGACTTTGAAGGAATTAATTGTGCATTTGAGGATTGAGGAGGACAATTGTAATTCTGAGAAGCAGGCTGGTAAGCATCCAATGGTGTCTAAGGCAAATGTGGTGGAACATGCTCCAAAGCAAAGAAATAGAAATATTCTGGAAAACGTTCCGCACAAGACTCTAAAGGAGGGGAAACTAAGAATTACAAGTTCAATGGCAAATGTTACATCTGTGACAAAGAGGGACATCGGGCCAAATATTGTCGTAGCAAGCGCAAAGGCAAAGGAAGATCAAGTAAAAAGCTTACTCAAGCCAATATGACCGAAGTGGACAAAATTTCTAATGGCGTAGATGACATAAATCTTTCTGCAATTGTTTTCGAGGCAAACCTGGTTGGAAATCCTAAAGAATGGTGGGTGGACACTAGTACTACTCGCCATATTTGTGTCGATAAAAAGACGTTCACATGGTGGACAATGGCGAACAACTTTTTATGGGCAACTCCTCGACTTCTAAAGTTGAAGGGCAAGGAAATATTATTCTAAAAATGACATATGGAAAAGAACTCACTCTCAATAGTGTGCTTCTTGTACCGGACATTCGTAAGAACCTTGTTTCTGAATCTTTGTTGAGTAAAAATGGGTTTAGGCTAGTTTTTGAAAGTGATAAGTTTGTACTTACCAAAAACAGGATGTATGTAGGAAAAGATTACATGTTTGATGGACTTTTCAAACTAAATGTAATGACTGTTGTACCATCTGTTATTAATAATAATACATCTTCTTCTTATTTGCTTGAGTCTTCAAATTTGTGGCATGGTAGACTAGGGCATGTTAATTATGGATCTTTGCATAGATTAATTAATGTGGAATGTTTACCTAAATTTGAAATTGATCCAAATCATAAATGTAAAATTTGTGTTGAGGCAAAATTATCCAAAACTCCTTTTCATAAAATTGAAAGAAGTACGGAACCACTTGAATTAATTCATAGTGACATTTGTGATTTTAAATCAATTCAAACTAGAGGTGGGAAAAAATATTTTATCACTTTCATAGATGACTATACTAGATATAGTTATGTTTATTTAATTTGAACCAAGGATGAAGCTTTGGAAACTTTCATTCAATATAAGAGTGAAGTTGAAAATCAACTTGGTAAGAAAATTAAAAAACTAAGAAGTGATAGAAGTGGTGAATATGAATCACCTTTTGGTGAGTTTTGTAAAGAACACTGAATAATTCATTAAACCACCGCTTCTTACTGACCTCAGTAAAATGGAATTGTTAAAAGGAAAAATAGGACTTTAAAAGAAATGATGAATGCCATGTTAATAAGTTTTGGATTACCTTAGAACTTGTGGGAGGGAAGCAATACTTTCTGCTAATTATATTCTAAATAAAGTACCTCGAAAGAAAGTAAATCAAACATCTTATGAAATGTGGCATGGGAGAGTACCATCCTACAAATACTTAAAAGTGTGGGGGTGTTTGGCTAAAGTGGCTATTCCTAGTCCTAAAAAAAATGAATATATGAAGTCTAAAAACAATATAGCGGATCCACTAACCAAAGGGTTAGCAAGAGAGTTAGTTGAGAATTTATTGAGGGGAATGGGACTTAAGCCTATAAAATAAGAGTTACCACAATAGCAACCCAACTTAGTTGACTGGAGATCCCAAGATCTAAGTTTAAAGTGACAACCGAGTTGTGTATGACTCATAAGGATCACTAGGGAGTGAAACTCCTACCCATTTCTATGATGAAATAGTGATGTTCGCAGCGTTTTAGGTTAAGTAATACTTTTAATGATTCTTGTATCTAGGAATACCTAGTAGAGTATAGCAAGATACTCTTCATAAGAACCACCTATATGAGTGTAAACTGGGCTGGTTCTATGAGATTTGTGAAGGGTTACAATTCTCTAAAGCACTCACGAAAGACCAAGTTGTTCAAGGCCAAAATGAACACAATACTGAGAACTAAACTGTGTTTGGTAATACTGTGTGAGTTCTATTGTCTTCGTTTACATAAATGGCTGAATAGTTCAAGACCTCATGTTCACTGATTAGCTAGTAAATTTGATAGTGTCTCACAAGGAAAGGTTCAAAACCAAAAGCTACCTATCATTTGCAGAATATTTCCAATTTTTATACTTTCAATAATTAGATTATGTTGCATTTTCTCTCCGTCAAATTCCATTCATGTTGGGGATTGTTGAAATTTATAGTTTTTTATAGGCTTATTTTTGGCCAACTTTGAGCCCAATTTGAGTGGTGTCCATATGTCTTTTGGGATGGGTCCAAAGAGGTGATGTGTTCCTTGCCACATGGCAAGTCACACGATGAAGACGGTTCGTCAAAACCATTTATTAGTGAATGGGAAGTTAATGTTGTTTTCAGGTTTGTGGAGTAGACAATTAAAGAAGTAAAATGTGGGTTTCCTTGAAATGGATTGTCCCACATTGAAACTTGAAGAGAGCTTGTATATGTTTATAAGCTCTAGGTGGGAATACTTGGGTTGGGCCCCAAGGGGCACCCCAAGTTTGTAGAAGGGAAAAGTTATGGACCAAATGAGCCTTGGCTCAAACCACCACACACGCGCACGTGCCGCTGCCGCCATCCGTCTGACCGGCCAAGCCGAGCTGTGCCGAGTACGGGTGTGGGTCAAGTCAGTCCTAATATTAATTTTTTAGACAAAATTTATTTGAATTTTTTGAAAAATTCTTGCGAATTTTTTTTTTTTTGAACGAAATTAATTCAAATTTTTTCTGACAGATGGTTTCTCTCCTTTCCGGTTTGTGCCCGGTAAAGTGTGAAGTGGGATGCATTGCCCTCTAGTGAGACCGGTAAAGCATGGCGCCTTGAAATGGGTTCTTCTTTCTTCTAGTTTGTGCCCGGTAAAATGTGACCTACGGTTCATTCCCGTGTGGATAAAGCCGCTAAAGCGTATTTTATTATGTGGGTTGTTTCATTAGCCATCCGTGCTTTAGGCTGGTAAAAATGGAAGTATGTATATTGTTGTGAGTGTTCCTTTACCCTTGTGCTTAAGGCCAAATAAGGTGGTGGATGTGTTAGTGGGTATATTTTGAGGGTAGTGAGTTGGATTATGACTAGAATGTGTGAACATGTTTTCAAAATAGATGTTGATATGAAATTCTTTTAAATTAAAGTGGAAGGTTAGACAGAGAAAGAAATGGTTTTATACCTTATTGTATTAAAGAGGATGATTTTGGAAAAAAATGTAATTATATAAGTATATTTTAGATATAAAACCGTCACATTACTTATATAGTATGATGTGGTGCACTCATAATCATAGCTATCTGTATGTTGCTATTGTTTAGGATTATTTTTGGGATCTCTATTAGACTTTATGTTTATCCCACGTTGTTAATCATTTTTACAAGTTGAGAAGTGGTTCAAGGTTAAAGGATCTTCTTAAATTGTTGGCTAAGGGATCTTTTATTTGTTAGCAGGAGGCCATTGTTGTAAGAAAGGGTTAATCCCTTTCTTTTTGTGTAATAATGTAAGCCTATGGACATTTCTTTAATTGTAAATCATTTTTCATCCAATGCATATACGAGCGAGAGAATTTCTATTTATCTATGAATGTGAATGTCTATAGCTTCCGTATGTTATTAATGAAATTGGATTATAATGATGCATGTGGTAATATTATTCGAGTAATAAAAAGTGGGGCGTGATATGTTCGGTCATTTCGAGTCAAACAAACTTAGTTTGTTCGGTCAAACATGACTGAACAAATGAAGTTTGTTTGGTCTTAGTTATTCGAACAAAATTTGAACACAAAAAAAAAAAAAAAAAAAAAATGTTTGAAGAAAATTGTTACTGTGAAGAAGGGCTACTATTGGGTGACAGTGGATGTGTGAAAGGAGGTTAAGGGATAGGAGGGTTGAGGAGGGCCACCGGAGGTGATGTGGGAGGCGATTGGAGTTAGGGGTGGTGGGAGAGGAGTTTTGCTAGAGGAAAATTTATGGTAAGGGTAGGCGTCCAAAGAGTGGAGTATTTTGGAGATTATGGTGGAGGGGTCCAAATAAAAAGAGAGATAAATAATTTAGGTGATGGGGGTCTAAAGAAATGTAGAGTCCTAAGAAAATAAGAGGAGGGTTAATAGCAGCACTTCTGAAGAAAATATAGTCAGTTCTACACTTTTGATATAATTACATTGACCTCCCTCAAAATTTTAATACACATAACACTTAGTCTCATTTTTATTAATAATTCATTAGTCGTATAAATAAAAAAAAATGATATTATCATATATTCCCTACTAGAATATATATTTATGTTTGTTTACCCACTATAGGCATTAGTTTCTATTACTTTAATCTTTACTTTAACCATACTAAAAGAGAGATTGAAGTAGTTTTGACAAAAATATAGGACTACTTGTATTTTTTTGAATCTTCGACAGAGATGAGTGCAATTTAAAATTGCAAACATATATATCCCAATTTTTTCTCTCAAAATTTAGTATTTTATTGTATTAAAGATATTAATTTTATTAAAAATAGATTCGTAGAAATGAAATTACAAGATTTTCAATTTTTCAAATACAAAATAGATACAAGGCTAAAGTTGTCCAGAAAATGACTCTGCCTTTTCGCATTAAAAGTCTATAGCATAACCAACTGTCCCAAAATTAGGGGTGTAATCAAGCCGAGCCGAGTCGAGTTTATCAGTGTTCGAGCTCGGCTCGACTTATTTTTCAGATGTTCGAGCTCGGCTCGAGCTCGAAACGAGCCCAAATATATTGGCTCGGGCTCGGCTCGTACAAAAATTTTCTAACTCGAGCTCGGCTCGTTGTGGCTCGTTAGCCAAGCCACACTAATCAAACGCATGAAGCTTACATACACTAGACATAAATAGAATGCTCTTACCTGAAGACCATTGTGTGCAGGCGATGTGGGACAAATTTGTTTGACATTTGATAGGCTTGTTTTGTTGTTGAGAGTGCAAGTCCCACATCGGTCCAAGAGAAGTGTGATCAAGGATGAGAGTGCCTATAAAACTACCCCCACATGGCCCAAGAATCTCCACTCAACAAAAGCAAATAATTTCCAAATACATGTATATGTACGCATGTATATTATAAATTTGTACAGTTAAAATTTCATTAAATAAATTTATACAGATATAATAAAAAAATTAAATTTGAAAGTTTAATATTATAAAATTGGAAAGTTTAATATTTTGTTAATTATATTTATAATATATTATATAATTATTATATATAAATAATATATAATATAATTATATATATATATATATATATTTGGGCTCGCGAGCCTATCGAGCCGAGTATTACAAAGCTCGGGCTCGGCTCGTTTGTTAAACGAGCTTTAAATTTAAGCTCGAGCTCGTTTATTTAGTAATCGAACCGAGCTTAAACGAGCTTTAACGAGCCGAGCTCGAGCTTGTTCATGAACAGCTCGGTTCATTTGCAGCCCTACCCAAAATCCCAAAAAATTAGACCTCTGGCCGAAGTACTCTTTTTCTATTTGTTAGATTCACGCAAAATTGATTTACACATATAATTACTACAATTATACGCTAAAATTTACTTAAATAGATTGAAATTTGAAAAATTATTTTAAAAACTCAAAAAGATAAAATATAATCTTACTACTTTATAATTTTGTAAAATTTAGTTTACAATAAAATTAAATAATAAATAAAATCTAAAAAAAAATGCCAAATAAAAAGTATGAAAATATGATTTAAACATTACTCTTATTATATTTAAGCTTGCTTCATCTAGCTTATCCATCATACATTTTTCAATGGATAATATAGCTTATCCATTAAATATTTTTTGTGACATGTTAATTGTATGTAAGATTTAATCAATTTTAAAAAAATAAATGACAAGCGCTTTTTTAAAAATTGATCATTTTTTTTTTCCCAAGATAAATAGGATAAAATGAAATGATTATGATTATTGGATCGACTTAAATTTTTTAATAAAAAATACATAAAAATTTCTACAAAATGAATAGTTTGAATTAACGAGACCCGTGATGGGTATTATGGGCCTAAATAACACCCTAAGTTTAGATGTAGGTTGCTGAGAAGTCCAACCCCTTTCTATTATGCCTCCAGGTATGAAAATTATTATAATTTTTTAGAATTGAAAATAGTTGCCAAATTTATTTTTGTTTTTAGTTTTAAATCATTTTAAATATTAAATGTGGGGACATATTTTTAGGTTGCCTACGTAGCCAAGGTGTTTGCCGAGGTGTCACATGAATGAGCTAAGATGCCGATATATGGTGCCCTAGATGGTTAGAGGCTCTCCGTTTCAATAGAGATGAGACTCTTAAGAGAGTTCATCCTATTCTAGATTAGAAGAGTTCGAGATAGATATTATCCTAAGGGATAAGAGAGCTATGAAGGGATATTTTTAGGGGACAAGAGCACTGCTAACTATAAAAGTAAGACACTCCCGTGGGTCTAAGGTATGTTTTTTTCTTTTGCATTGTTTACTTGAGTTGATATCTTTAAAAGATAAGTTGGTTGACTTGATCGTAGGAGTACCCCCCGGTGAACGAGCCACTGGTGTTTGTTGTCTTCTTGTGTGCAGGTCTTGGGTTTAATCTACTCTTCTGTGTGCTCTACGGCTAAGTTCCTTAGATCTCAGCTAGGAGATCTAGTTTGGTTGTAAGGTCAAAAATCAATACCCTTAATTTGGCGGCGTCTGTGGGAACTTAGTAAGAATAGATGACCAACATCAGACAAGGAGAGCGAGTCGGGGATGACATAGTTAATGAGGAAGAGGAGCATGTTCTTAACAGTGGAGGAGAGGAAGGAGATTGTGATAATGCCACCAAAGGTCACCACAACTCGAGGAAGGGCAATGAAGGCATACGGGAGCAGGCTCTCGAGAAATACTACAACGAGAGTGACTTCCAGGTGTGGAAGTGTAGATACCCCATTTTTGACCGCCCATAAGACTTGGGCACCTCAGGTTTGACACTCGATGATAAAAGTGACATTGTACAATCGTTCAAGTTCTTTAGCAAAAAGGCTTCGATTTTTTGAGCTTCTAATCCCAACCTTACACCCCATTTTGACCAAAACTATTTTAGATCTTAAAACCTTCTTTTTCAAAATATTGTTTCAAATGTTTCTATGATGTTCCAAGATTCATATTTTGTTTAAAATATTGCACTTTTGGGTAAACACAGTAAGGACAAAGTGGATATAAATGGAAGGGAGGTGAAATCTTTGAAAAATATGTAAAAGCATCTTATTTATAGGTTTGGAGTTAAAGGAAATAGAAGGGGTTGGAAGAAAACTAGTTTAGGAAAAGGTCAGACATCAAACCGTTAAGAAAGAAATGAGCAGCCTTCACTAAATTAGGCATATCTCTTTGTACACTTATTTAGATGTGAGGCCATCGCCGTTAGAAATTAGACTTCTGGGGCTTCAATTTAGACTCAAGAATCACCTAAAACCAAGTCCAGATGAGAGAGACATGCTCGTTTGAAGTCAGGCTGGAGAGCAATCTTTTGTGGCCGGCCATACAAGTCATTGGCCAGCCAGCCAGGTGTCCTGAGAGGAAGATATTTACAGCCAAGTGGTCCTCATAGGCCAATTGTAGTAGCCAATCGTCCCCCTAGTGGTCGGCAAACTAGATTTTCCAATAGAACAAATATTTGTTGCCAGTTGTTTCCACATGTGCATGCATTGCACCAGCTAGCTTAATATAGATATTTTTGATAGAGGCACATGTTTTCTATATATACTTGACCACCCCTCTTGAAATTAGGTTAGAAAAATTCCTAAAGGCTAAAAACTTGTAGAACTCTCTCTCTCTCTCTCTCTCTCTCTCTCTCTCTCTCTCTCTCTTTTGTAACCTACACACACTCTCTCTACACTTCCTAAACCAAAAATTTAGCTCTTCTTGCTGAGGTTCTTGAGCTCAAATCTCAGCCCTTGAGAGTGAGAACTTGTGAGTTTGTTAATAAAAGAGTTACCTTGCTTCAAGAGGTATAATTCATCTCTACACTACTCTCTTATCTTTTCTTACTGCTTTTGAACTGTTTTTGGATTGTTTTTATGGGCTGAAACTTGTGGCTTAAAGCTATCAAAGGTGTAGACTCGACTTTCTTCACGTGCCCCCCTTTCAAAGAGGGTGCAAATTGGTCCTACAGTTCGGACTCCTGTCACGGTTTTGAATCTAATCTCACAAAGTGCAATGTGAGACTGATAAACACCAAAGAGTCCAATCCGACAAATCATTTTGAAAAATCAGATTTGAATCAAATAATGCCAAAATTGGATTGCTTTGCCAGATTATAGAGTCGCCACCTAAATATCTTATTTTTGAAAAATTTAGGAAACCCTGACTCGTGCCAAAGGCCATGTATCCGTCATCACCAAAGTTGCCTCGGCTCGGGAACTTGGGTACGAGAAGGGAATGTCCTGAAATGAGCACCCCCGCTCGCCCGATCAAAGGATCGGCCTCTACTAAGCATGATATGTTGTTTTATAAACACATGTGTTCTTGTTTTGATTATTATCTAACTTTACTATGTGACACACACATACAAGTATAGACTAAATTGCAAGAATTGGAACTAATTCAACTCATGTTTACTTTCAAAAATAGTTTGAAAATGCCACCCTCAAGTGGGCTAAAATGCGGATTTGCCATCAAACATGATGGGCTTGAAACATGATTTTGCCACTTCGCAAAGTAGGCTTAAAACTCACATTCGATGAATTGTCTCAATTCAAGCAACAAAGCCTTCATCCACAGGCATTCATGCAATTAATCACTTAAACACATAGCCTCATGGCAATACTCACATTCATGCAAGTATGCTAAAGTGTAAAACTTACAGTGTACTCCAAGCCAAAACAAATGCTAGTTAAAAATATGCATAATCCTAACTATGTAAGATGCCTAATCCAACACATGCAATAATGCAACTAACAGGCTCGGTTATCTAAGATGCCATATGAATGCAACAATTTGATAACATGCTTTGAAACACGTATTCAACTAAGTATTGAAATACAATGCAGTTTGAATGATGCGTCGAGCCTCGGTGCATGCAATACAAATAAATGATGCAAACATGCAAGCATAAGGTATGCTAATCAAAACGTGCCCTAATCTAACCATCGAAAGCAGTTAAATAAAAGGGAGAAAAAAATGGGGTTGGAAGACATGCACACACGCACGCACACTTGTTACAACATTGCGCCCTTGCGAAAGAGAGTCCGAATAAATAAGTTAAGCTAAGCTAATTATTACAAAACAACTAATTAACTATTCTATCTAATTAATTATTACAAAACAATTGAATAACTAGCTATGCTAAGCTAATTAAAATATTACAAAACAGATTAAACTAATTAATTACAACACATGCAATAATCAGCTACAACTAGCTAATAAAGCAATAAAGTGGCCTCGTGGGCGAGGGAGACATGCATGCTCAGTTGGCTTCCTCCCGAAAATCCACCGCCTTGCCTTTGGATGCCTCTATTTACACTCGCCTTGTTTTCTGAAAATTGTGCCAATCTCCAGACTGTCTTTGCTCCAAAACAGGAACATTTTGAACAACTTTTCCACTGATGGCCGGTCGGCTACCATAGGTGGCGGTCGGCCACTGCCACTGGCCGGTCGGCCACTTTTTGTGGCTGTCGGCCACCACTGGGGGCCGGTCGGCCACCACTTCCCTGGAATTCTCTTTTTTGCTGCAATGGAGAACAAACAAAGGCAAAGCAGTGTATTCTTCAAGGAATGTGTGTACTGCCACCTCTTTATCATTTCTCAAGCTCAAAGGAGTATGGCACTTGGCTCTCAAGCCACCAATCAAGCGTTTTCATGCATGATGGCCAAAAACCAAGCTTGTACAAGCTTAGTGAATGCACACATAAGACTCAAATGGCCACCACCCTATCATGCATGATCAAGGGTGATGACGACCCAGAAATGTGACACGTTTCATCACTTTGAGTATGAAACGTCCCACACTTCTTGTGTTTGGATTAACGTCCCACCCAAACACATGCAATGCAATACGAATGCTTATCTTGTTCATGTTTTACTTTGCTCATTTTGTTTACACATTTTACATTACCGATTAATCATTTAACCAAGTAAGTCCAATGTGAAAGTCCTCTAATGAGAGAGGAGTCAACCAAAGGATGGTTTAAGACATGAGAGAGTTCATGCCTTTGGCTAGGAGGAACCCTCAAAAGAGAGTTAAAGCCATTGAGCACAAGCTCTATCTCAAGCTTACACAATCCTAAGGTTAACCAACCTCAAAACAAATTGAAAAATGAAGAAATGAGGGAGGTTACAGATGTTTTTGGTGCTGAAATGGCATGAAAAATAGCATCACAACATGCAAGCAACACATGCATAACATGTTAAAAGCCAAGAGCATTGGAACTAGTGAGGGACGCAACACTAGAGCATGCAATACAAAGCTTAAAGGACCAAACCAGCTCTGGACAGAGCTTGAACATGCCAAAATAGTGGCCTAAATATGCTGAGATAAAAGCATAAAAGGCAAGAAAATCATGCGCACATGTTGGCTCGCAAGCAAGGCTCAAAACACAACTCTCAAAAGCAATGAAAGAATGGGATAAGTGAGAGTGTGACAAAGGTATATGCACTAACATCACATGTTAAATGATGCTACAACATGCAATCATCTCATGCAAAACACATTAGAGGCCTTAAAATACAAAGTCGGTGAAGGCATATGCACCATAGCTATACAAAACATGAGCCATAAGGGACAAACAGTCCAAAACAGTCCTAAAACAACTTAAATGAAGTTCTAAAACATGATTGAAGTAGGCTAGAAAGAACTAGAATGAGAGGCTAATACATAGCACAAACTAGACTATTAAGCACCATTACACTACAAGCATACAAGGCAAGTCCCAAGTGGCCAAACCAGCTCAAAACAGAGCTAAAGTGGGTCAAAAAAGTAGCAAAAACATGTTGAGATCAAGTCATAGGATGGGGAAAAAACATGCTTACATGTTAGGCTATCAACACTTGCAAAGAAGACACAAGGAGGGGAGGCTACCCCCTCTTATTTTGGATCTCAAAACCAAGTTTTTACTACTGAAATTCCCCTGAGTTTTAGTGGTAAAAAGGCCCAAAAAGTTTGATTTAAAACAACTTTGAAAGATGGCACAACAACTTAGCAAGCAAGCTACAAAAAGGGAAGACCACCCCTAACTCCAAAAAGGGTTTAAACCACCATTTTTAGACCTTAAAAACAAAGGTTTTTGTAGTTGAAAACCAGGCCAAAAATAGTTTGCAAAGGTGGCAAAACAAGTGTGCAAAATAAGCTTAAATGGAGTAAGCTTTATACCTTTGAAGCACAGCAGCAAAACAGCCTCAACTCTAAGCTAAAACCAGCTCTGAGAGCTCAAATAAGACCTCCAAGAACCTCAGCCACAAGGTAGTCTAATTTGGCTAAGGGTTTGTGTGCATATATGCAGAGATTTCCCACTTTTAAGCACAAAACAAGAAGAGAGAGAGAGGCTGAAATTTTGCTCACAAAATTTTGTAGAGAGAGAGGGATTTTAGAGAGAGAGACTCCCAAACTTGCCAACCTTGCAATATGAGAGATATGGCTTCCATATATAGCAAAAATACAAGCATTGGTCGAAAATATCTGTTTACAGGACAGCTGGCACAGTGTATAACAGCTGAAGGAGAAATATCTGCAAATTATGATCTTTCTACACACTTTTGGCCGACCGGCCACCATTAATGGTGGCTAATAAGGGTCACTTCTGGCTGACCTATGGCCGGCAAGCTCCATTGTGGCCGGCACTCTCCTACAGTGGCCGACAGTAAAAACTAGTCCCTGGCTCCGACTTCAACTAGGCATAACTCCTTCATTTGGACTCCTTTTCAGGTCATTCTTGTGTCTAAACTGAAACCCCGGAAGTAAGATTTTCAATGGTGGCATCCTCACATCAAAATTCCAAGTATGCTAAGAGATATCCCTTTTTTAGTGAAGACTGCTCAGTTTCGGTCCAACTGGATTAATGCCTAAGTTCAACTAGCCATATCTCCCTCATCTAGCCTCAGCTTGAGGAGATTCTTGAATGTAAAATGAAGCCCTAGAAGTCCATTTTCCAATGGTGGTGGCCTCATAGCTGAAATCCAAGTGTACAAGTGGATAGGCCCAATTTAGTGAGGGTTGCTCGACTCTCTCTTAACGGTTCATGCCCAACTTCTTCCCCAACTTGGTTTCTTCCCTCCTCTCCTCTCTTCTTCAATCCCAAACCTCTAAAAAAGATGTTTTGAAAGATTTTTCAAAGAGTTCACCTCTCTTTCATGCATTTCTATTTTGTCCTTGCTCAGTTTACCGAAATGCGAGCCTCGGAACATCGTAGAAACTTCATTTTAAGAATATTTTGAAAGAGAGGGTTTTAAGGTCTAAAAATATTTTGGTCAAAATAGTTTTGGTCCAAAAACGGAGTGTGAGGTTTGGATTTGACGCTCTCCTTGCCGAAGAAATCGAACCTTTGCACTGCACACCTTTCATTACCAAGTAAACATCTTGTGTAGAGCCCAAGTCTTAAGGGCGGTCAAAAATAGGGTATCTACAAAAGGTAGAGGGGTTAACAACCCTTTTTTTAACCTTGTTCTCTAAGCTTTTGCCCTTGTGTTTTCCATTTCTTTCTCAACTTTTTACCACTATTTTTTAGAGCGTTTCAGAGGCTAAAATGTGGTTTTGAAGTCCCCAAAGTGGAGGGGTTAGTCACCCCTCCTTTGGCTTGCTTACTAGCTTTATTTCTCTCATATTTTAGCTTACTTTTTTTAACTTCTTCAACTCCATTCCAGCACTGTTTTAGCTTATTTTAGGACTTTTTTTTCTATGTTTATTTCATTCATGCTTTGTATAGTAGGCTTGCAGTGTAATGGTCCTCATAGATTTTGTGTTTTAGACCTTAGCCACCAACTTATTTGAATTGAAAGTATTTATTTCATGCTTTTCATATTTGTGTTCAACTCTAATCACTTGTGTACTCTCCCTCCTTTCTTGCTTTTTTTTTTTTCTTTGAAAGTTGTTTCAACCGAGTGTTGTTTAAGCTTGAGAAAGAGACCCTTCAATGTTAAATGGTTTAATCTCTTTGGAGGTTCATTACCAGGGCATTACCTTTTTCTCATGCCTAAAACAACTTCTTGTTTAACACCCTTCTCCATTTAGTGGATTTAACTATCATTTTTGGACTAAAATGGCTAACGAATGGAAAGGTAAGTAAAAGAAGCAATAAAATTGGACTAAAAAATGGAGCAAGAATAAAATCAAGTTGGGTTCAATCGGACATTAATTGAACCCATTGAGTCTTGAGTCATTTCATACTCTCTAGCGATAATAATGGCTCAAGAATCGATATCAACCACTTCCCTTCATCAAACATGACAGGGAGGGGGTTTTTGTTGGTCTTTGCCTTTCATTTATTAAACTTTGTCACATCGACTCATTGATTATCATGCGATAACCTTGCGTATTGATGGTTTGCGAATCGATTCTGCCCCTTCTATGATCTATTTAATGATAAGGAGAGGTAGAATGGGGAAACACCTCTTGGAAACACTTTGTTTGTACTCTGTCTCTTTTTTGTTGCAGCAAGGCAGACCCTCAAAACAGTGGCCGGCCGGCCACCAATCAACCGACCGACCACTTCTTTTAGACCAGCAGTGTCCTCTTTTTGGCAGAACAGAGCAGAGGCTAGGGCTAAAACAAATCTTTTTTTTTTTCTAACTGCAAAATAGAATGGTTCCAGAAGAGAGGTTTTCAAGCAAAGATTTGAATTCATGCACATGCATTCCCTCGCTTTTCATTCGTTTGGTTTAATGCTTTAGTAGTAATATGTTGTAATTTAATTAATTAGATTCCTTCAAACTTGTCATACTTAGTTAATTTAGCTCATTAGTTGGATTTGTAATAATTAGTTAGGTAGAAATAGTTAATTAATCCATTTGATGTTGTAATAATTAGTATTAGGACATTTATTCGGATCCTCTTGTGCAAGGGCAAATATGTAATAATGTGTATGTCTTCCAATCCCCGTTATTTCTCCCTTTTATGTATCTGCTTATGATGGATAACATAGAGCATCATGTTTCGCTTAGCATTTTTTATGATTTACATCCATTTGTCTCGCATGCATAAGGTTCAGGTCATCATTCTAATGACATTGTCATTTATTACTTCTTTGAATTCGTGCGCCATCGCATGCTATCAGAGTGATTTACATGACATATTAGACGACCGAACCTATTAGTTGCATCTTTGCATATGTTGCATTAATCATTTGCCTTGTTAAGAGCATACATCCCTTCTAATTATTTTTATCTTCTTTGGCCTGCCTTGGAGTACTAGGTGAGCATTTATTGCTTTAGCATACCACATGCCTGTGATTGTTGCCAAATCTAGCATATATACCATGAGGTTAAATGCTTAATATACTTGTTTGCATGCCTGTGGATGAATGTTGATTTCTCAAATTGGAATAATTTGATTAATGTACATATGAGATCGCTTTTTCAAGTGGTACATATTCAAGTTTTCAAACCAACATGAAATCAAAGCGTTCCAAATTGAGCGAATTAGTCTATACTTGTGTGCAACACATAGTAAGATTAGCCTAAATAATCAGAATAAGAGCATATAATGTAAATAAGAATCACATCATGATTAGTAGAGGCTGATCTTTGATTGGGTGAGTAGGGTGCTCAATTCATGGCATTTCCCTCTCATACCTAAGTTCCGGAGTCAAGACACTTTGGTAATGACAGACACGTGGCCTTTGGCACGAGTCACGAGTTTCCTAAATTTCTCAAAAATATTTAGGTGGCGACTCTGAAATCTGGCAAAGTGGTTTGTTTTTGGCATTTTGATTCAAAATTGATTTTTCAAAAGATTTGCTGGATTTGGACTCATTTGTGTTTATCTATTTCACATTACACTTGTGAAATCAGATTCAGAACCACAGGAGTCTAAACTGTTGGGCTAATCGTATCCGAGAGGAGCATAAAAAGCAAGCTACAGGAAGTATTAGTGCTTACGAAGGGACAATGAGGTAAAGGATTTGGCAGACAAGTTAACCGATTTACAGACGATGGTGAACTTTATGATGTCAAGCAAGGTAATGCAACCAATATTACTGATGGTAACAACACTGTCGGTCACTGCTGATGCCAACACCTAGCTGGCAGGACAAATCGTGGCACAAAATAATAGAAGAAGAGCCATGAACTCACCTTGGCGATCTCAATAGGTCAGGAAAGTGGAACCTCTAAAAGTGGGAGTGTCCCAGATTAGAGGATTACGCCAGGTGAACGGGCAAGATCACCAAGTGGAAAGGACATTGGATCTTAATAAGTCTAAGAAGACGCATCCAAGCACGGAGAGTAGTGTGCCGAAAAGAATGAAGTTGGTGAACAGCAGGGCAGTAGGATGATCGAAAGAAGACCTACATGATTACCTTACGAGGAAGAAGAATACAACCAAGGTGACATCCACGCACAATTGAAGTCACCAAAGTGAGTTTTATACTTGTTGAACCCGAACAGACCTCTCAAGCGAACATTTTACCACTCGAGCGGTGAACACATTCTCCCAGAAGTTTTGCAAGTCTATAGTTAAAATACTGAGAGCCTCGCATCTCAGCTCGAGCGACCATTTGACCGCTCAAGCAGTCACCCTAGACACAACTAGTCACACAGGTCAACTCCTAAAGCACGCTCGAGCAACCATTTATATTTCATTTACTTAAGTTTACAATGTAAATAAGGAAACACCCCCATTTGGATTCAAAAAAATTAAAATCCAATTAAATCAAAAAGTGATCCCCCTTGTTCTAGTACAAAAATAATTTTTCAACTGAAATTTCTAAGTTTGACGTTGAAGTAAAGTGGCTAATATCTCATGAAAAATCCCATAAAATCAAATTATACTATTTACGATATAAGGAATAATTACCGCCAAAAACTATTTTCAAAATCATAAGTTTTGAAAAGTCCAACTTTTACACTTAGAAAATTTCCAAGTTAAGTCCAACCTATTACATAAAACCTTTTTAACACTACCATCTTTAGATGGAAAAGAATAAGGATTGAATCTCGACTTAAGCCATTACAGATTTGAGCCAAAGTGTTACACATTGAGGCTCCCTAGCTTATGTCTGCAGTTTTTTAGTTTATGATATTTGATATAATAAAGTGTTTTTCTTCCTCTTCAAGTTAATATCACTCCGAAGATGAAAAGATCACAAAAAGAGGCAAAAAGAGTAAAAATCTATGACTGAGTAGATCCGCTTGAGCGAAATTCACAATCCATACAAGCGGATTTCCCTAAATAAAGTTTTGCCTTCGAGTTGATCCGCTTGAGCGGCATATTTAAACCGCATGAGCAGATTAACCTTGTTTTTCATGCGTGCATTTTTTACTCAGAATTGACTGGAGGTGATAAAAAGAGGTTTTGGGCACTTGTTTTGGTTTCCGAAAACCCTAGAGAAGGAGGCTAGAAGCTAAAGAAGAAAAATAATCATCAATTCATGGCGTTCTCTTTAACCTTCGAAGTGTTCAATCTCTACATGAGTGGCTAAGTTTTTTCTTAGGATCAAGATGAAACTCTAATCAAGTATCATGTAATTTTGAATTTTAATTTTACCTTTTTTTCTTTTTTTTTTTTGGAATTGGATAATCGTTATATGATCGTTTTTAAATCTTTTATTCAAACAATCTTTTTATTCAATTTATGTATTCAATTTCTATGATTGAGAATACATGATCATACAATTGTTTTACTTTATTATATATACAAACCGTGAGATAAGTCATGCTTAGGGAGACGAGTCGTGCCGCAATCCTAGTTTAGTGTGGACGATTCGTGTCGATCAAAGATGATTCGTGCCTACATTTTGGATATACTCATCCTCTTGGCGATGTTATTAAAGCTTGTAGCTAAGATTCATTATTATTATCCTAGCCATTGATTTACTAGACTTGGATATTTTAATTACACGATATGCAATTATTAATGGATTCGAGATCCTAAGTCTCTCTTCATATTCGGACAACTCTCTTTATTTGCGCAATTACTTTAGTTTTAATTTAAATTCTTGTTAGTAAAAATCAATCATCCTTTCTTCTTCAAATTAAATTAGAAATTATCAATTGAATTAATACAACTCAGTCCAAAGTCCTTGTTGTACGATACTTGGACAAACCACTGTTCTACTGAATTAGTGTTTTGTTTAGTTCTTTATTTTTGATTGAAAAATGATTGATCATCCATCCTGTTGGAGCATTGGAAGGTTGGCAATGACGTTGACGCTGCGAAGGTGGAATGAGTTGTAATGGAGCCGAGGTGGATGGCTAGTTGACTGGGTCAGATATGAAAGCTTGGTCTAAACTATAGGAAGCAGTTAGGGTTGTTGGTAATGGAGGAGTTTTGCTTTTGGATGAGACGTCAGGCAAAAGGGACTTATAGGTTAGAATATAGTTGGGAAGGAAAAGAGCTTTTCGCTCATTGATGGGTAGTTCCAGAAGTCAGATTAGATCTTTCCACTTGACGTAAGCTTCGAGAAAATATTTGTTAGGTTGGGGCAAATTTGCAAAGCAAAGAAAGAAAACATTAGCATTTGACTAAGTGTGGAATATTGATTATGAAAGTGTGTGATCTAGGGAACTAAGTTATTACCCCATTATCTCTAAAGATCCCTCTGTGCATGGGATAGACAAGTAGGTTATTCTCTGTAACGAATTTCCAGTTGCCTAAGAAAATGTGATAGTCTTCACCAGCACCTTTGTTGGAGTCTGGAAGGTCGACTGTCATTTTATAGGTAGTGGATCTAGCTTTGAGATAGTAGGAAATGTCGTTTGTCGACTTAAGTGTGACACCCCTGTTCTGTAATATGCTAAATTGGTCCTTAATTTGTTTATGGTTATGTGTTTAGCATGATTTTGTGTGCCATTATGTGATAATATGTGATTTTGAATTCGTATCTGTTCACTGTAGGAATATCTGTTTGAATAATCTGCTTTAGAAATTAAATTGAGGGCCTTATCGGCCGCGGAACCCGGAATTGACTACGCCATTGTGATTGGTATAATTTTTAGAGCCTACGGTGAAGTTTAATTGAAAATTGATTCGGGTCGGATTAAACCAATTAAATTGGTGAATTAGTGCCCAACTATTTAATATTATTAAATAAGCATTAGTGGGGCTTTTATTTATGGCCATATACTCTCCCTTAGCTCATTTGAGCTCAAAAATCTGAAGAGACAATTGTGAGAGAGTGAGGGCCGGCTGTTAGAGAGAGAGAATGAGAGAATTGTGCTATTTTGACTCAAGTTTGGAGAAATTGAAGTCCATTCTCTGAATTGGACCATAAATTGAAGGAATTGAGCTTCTAGGTAAGTCCTTGACTCTTGAATTCATGGAAGTAATGTGTGATCTTGTGTGTTCAAGGGTTGTTTGTACTCAAGAGCATGAGTTAAGTTAGTTTTGTTGGAATTAAAGCTTGATATAAGCATGCATGTATGAAATTGTGTTGAAATAGCATGTATCATATCAATTAAGCAAAAATTTAAGTTTGATCATGCATGCAAGCTTGGTTTTGTTGAGTTTTGGCACCATTTGCATCCTTGAAATGGAAATGAAGTCAAGATGGCCTTGCATGTTTGAATAATTAAAGATATGAGCTTGAATGCATGAATTTGCTATATTGGTGATGAGTTTGTCATGTTTTGGGACATGCATGTAGGTAAATCAAGAAATTGAACTTCATAATGCTATAATCTTGTAAGGGAACCATGTTAGTATGATTATATTTGAGATTTGAGCCTTTGCATGCAAGAATGGTTGCTGGGAAATTGAATTGAAGCTCAAGAACACAACACGAATTTCCGAATTTTGACTTCCTTCGAGCAGAAGTGCTTCAGCGGAGAAAACGCTCCCAGCAATTCTGCAGACTGTTCCTTCGGCCGAAGTTAACCTTCGGCGGGAGCTTTGTAAGGCGAGAAAGTCCGCTCGGCGGCCGAATTCGGCCAGCGGGAATTGAAGGCAACCAGTACTTTTGCAGACCTAAGGGTCCGCTCGAGCGGGGAAGTCCACGCTCGAGCGAGGACCCTATTTGCTGAAATCCTGTTTTTGCATTTTGTGTTCTGTTTTCCGTTCTTTTTCACTTGCAAGCACTCTTAGGCATATGTTAAGCATTGTAAATGAGTTAATGAGATGATAAGGAAGCCTAAAGAGGAATACGTGAATTAAAGAATGGATTGAACGGTTAATGACCCTTTTGTGTTCATGAAATGTGTAGGGTCAAGCTCCAGGGCCAATCCACAAGCCGATCACTATGAGTAATATCGATATTTGAATGCTTGTGAATGTCCAATTGTTTACTCCCTTTAAAGCTTTATGAATTACTAATTGGGATTGTGGACGTAAGCCTGATATGAATGCATAAATGGACCCAAGGTCATTCTAATAAGCATAAATGGACCCGAGGTCGTTTTGTTAAACATGAATGGACCAAAGGTCGTTTGGATACGAATGTATGGGCCGAAGGCCGTTCTGACATGAATGAGTGGGCCAAAGGCCATTTTGAAATGAATGAATGGGCCAAAGACCGTTTTGAAATGAATGAGTGGGCCAAAGGCCGTTTTGAAATACATGATTGGGCCAAAGGCCGTTTTGACATAATCGAACGGGCCGAAGGCCGTTTCGTCATGAATGTAAATCTAAATGGGCCAAAGGCCAGTATGTACGAAACTATGGTTACTTGATTTAAATTACCCTTATATGTGTTAACTACATATATGAATTGGGCCCAAGGCCGTTTGGAAAATGTTGTTCTACGTCTTGTTGCATAAATTCTGTAATTGATGTTATTCATTGGGCTATCGCTCACGCTCATTCATGTCTTTGTAGGTAAGCCAAGAGAAGTCCAGACCCAGCCTCAGTCAAGCCTGTGTAGAATAACCCAAGTTTTGGAGAGTCAGCCCTTGTGTCTCACGCATGAGACCCGTCTTCGCCTTTTTGTTATCTATTTTATGTTGTCAAGATGGCGAAGACTTTGTGTAATTCTGTATATAGTTTTGATGGGTTGGTTTGGACTTATATGATCCTGTTTATACAGAACTCATGCTACTGTTTTACTGATGTGAGTTATTAATGTCTATGTATATAATCGTTTTGGTGTGCCATATAAGCACAGCTCTATGGACAAAGTTTTGATTTGCTTCCGTTTGGCCCCCATTAACTCTGTTAAAAATACGTTTGGATCTGTTTGAGGTCGTAGGTAATCTCATGATTACTGGCCGATTACGTCCTTAACCCACGGGGACGGGTCAGGGTCGTGACATTAAGGGTACAGATGATGTAGCAGTACTGGATGTCGAATGGTGTGAGCTTAGCATTATGTCGACGACACAACTAGGCTATGCCGTTGATGATTCTAAAAGTATTAATGGCTAGTTGCATGGGGTTGAGGTGGTAGTAGTACATCATTTCTCAAAAAAAAATGTTAAGGGAGAATCTGATTCCATCCTCTACGATTGACACAGCAGGAAAGGACATGTAGTTGTTCCTTGGCATGATGAAGGCATCCTTACCCATTAGTCTAATATGGACATCGACCGGGATGTTAAACTCTCGGCAAAAGTTTTCTATCTTCGATGGGATGTCTACCCTCCACTTATGCATACCCATGATCTCGGCAAAAAAGCCTTGGTGCTATTTACCTAGAGTGAGTTTGGTTTTCAACATGTCAAAGACTTAGGGTTTCTAGGTATCTTTTCTGGGAGTTTCATCCTGAGGTTTATATGTCAATTATGTGACTTATGTTGATTATGAGGTTATGTGTTCATCATGTGCCACGTGTTATATGCATTGTATTATTGTGAACAGATATGTATAGATATGAATTGAACCTATCCGATTCAGTAATTTTAACAAGTTAAAATTACATAATTGGTTAGAGAATTAGAGCCTAATTCATATTAGTATAATTGAGTTTAGCCTAATATCAATTGTAATGTGAGGAATTAATTAAGTATATAATTAGTATAATTTAAGTTAATATGATTTATTAGCCTAATTAATTTAAGCCTAATATAAGTACAATAAAAGAATTAGTATCTTACTCATCAATTGAATAGGAATAAGAGAGAAGTACAGTGGACCTTGTTGAGCCTAGAAGTATACACACATAGAGAGAGAGAGAGAGAGAGACTTCTAGAGAAAGAGTTCAAGAAGAAAAAGAATAAAGTGAAAGAGAAGCTTAGGCAACCATTGAAGATAAACTTAATTCTTCATAAATTCATTAACTCTAGGTAAGAATTTTTCTCTCTAATCTCACTAATTTGAAATATTATGCTCGTAAATTATGGAATTCAAGATTAGTCAAGAAGAATATAAGTTTAATTGAAAGTTTTGTTAATGTAGTTAGAAGTTAGTACATGCATGGCTTAATATGGAAAAAATGAATGAATTAACTCCCAAATTTTCCATGCATGGCATAATTCCATAAAAACCTTCTTCATACATTTATTTTCTTGCATGGTTTTGAGTATTAAGGAGAAAGCTTCCTAAATTTTGAATTGGAACTGAATTTGTACAGGTTTTGGTGATGTTATGCCTTAATTCAAGATTTTGTTGTGTAATTGGAAATTTTGGTTTTTGATTCAAAGTTATGATTCATATTTGATGTTGGAAAATCCGAATTCAAGGTTGTTGTTATGGATTTTAGAGTTGAAATGTATGAGAATGAAGTTTAAATTTCAAAACATTAAGTTCCAAAACTTGGACAGAATTTTGGACAAATTTCTACCCAGTTCGGCATGTGCGGCCTTGGGCCCTACATGTGCGGAAAACAGAGCATAGGAAGCTGAACATACTGCTTTAATTGCACGTGCGGGGCACACGTGCAATGGTGGTTCCACACGTGCGGCCAATGCCCCCACACGTGCGGTTTTCAAGACGGACCCGATTTTATTTTTCCTTTCATTTTTCCACCTTCCAGGCCTCCGTTTGCATAGTTTTCACATGTATTTCACATTCATATGCATATCAGCATGAAAGAAATTAAAGAACAGATAAAACTAACCGAACGAATAAGCAACGAATAACCGAATAGGTATATGACGAATGTAAATTTGAGTTGTTATGCTTGAATTGGTTATGTAGGTCGGACGCTGCATCTTAGTCACGTGTTTTAGGGAGCCAACTGTGAGTAGCAATATTGTAAAGCTATGTTCAATAATAATTATTTTCTGATTGATAAAATCCACTATTTTCTGAAATGATATTATTTACTGAATGAATGATTGTCCTATTTTATGAATTGTAATCATGGCATCTATAGCATATGTTACTGCTATTGTTCCAGAGATCTCTGTTAGTTCTAATCTTTGGTACTACTATTTACTATGTTGATGGCCATCATACATGACTGATTCAGTCTTTAAGATCTACTTTACTGTTCTACTATTGGATGTACAACGTATGACTACTATGATTCAGAATGACTAATATGTTATGAGATACTAAATGAGAAAATGATTTAATGATGAAGTTGACTGTTTCAATTATTGTAAGGACATCATTCATAACCCTTTACATAGTTGTTATTCACTTGGCTCTAGCTCATTGTTTATTATATCTATGTAGGTGATCAAGTACCAGATCAAACTTAGCGGCGTCGACCTAAACCCTGTTTTGTCGAGCCAACTATCATGCCTCACTGCGAGGTTCCAAACCTTTATGTGTTAAGGGTTTTGGATGGTTCAAAACTTGCCCATCTATGAATGTGGTTTTGGATGGTTCAAAACTCGCCCATCTATGAATGTAAACTAATGTTATGAAGTTTTTGACTTTTGATATTGGGATTTAATTCCCTAAGTTAAGTTATGTTTTCTTTTGTACATATGTATTGACATGGACTTAATATAAAGTTTGTTTTGTTCATTTAAGTCCTCACAGCTCATTGGACAATATTTATATTCTTTATTGGCTTCCGCCAGCCCCATTTACTGTATTACTATAAAGCAGGCCTTTGGTAATCTCGAATTACTGGTCAGTTACGTAGCTAAACCTTTAGGGGCGGGTTTGGGTCATGACATTTGTTTTCCTAATGTGTAGTCAAATCTCTATTTCTATCCTAGAAATGTTCAAGACAAAGGTAGATATGTAATAAATTTGAAATAACAAGAGTAAGGAAACAATATTCAGAATCTGAAGATCGAAGCAAAAGAACAGACACTAAATTTGAAGAACACGGAAGAGTCAAAAACATTGAAATTCAAGAGTATATTCAAAGTATGAAGGTTACATCCAGAGTTTGATGAGACTGAACAAAATCAAGTGTAGAATGTATGAAAAATAAAGTAAGATATGTACCAGATGTGAGAGAAATCAAAAGTGTATATAGTGTTCAAACACAGAAACTCAGAGGCATAAAGAATGTATAAAACTGAAACTGAAACTGAAGAGTTGAGAGACTTACAGGTCGGGGATGGCAAAACAGAAACTGGAATCGTGTTCACCCGAGTGAGACAATCCCTTTGACTGGAGCAGAATTGTGGTCTAGTCACCGGAAGTAGTAATCAGAGATGGTTGCAGCGTTGGAGCTCAAAGGGGCAACAATAGTAGAAAGGGTTTAGAGAGAGAAAATCTGAGAGAAGAAAGAGGGTTACAAATGAGAAGTGAAGAGGTGGAGAGATAGGGAAAGAGTTTTTGTGGAATGAGAAAAGACAACAAAAGAAATTATTCGAATGCCTTGGAGGATGAGCTGGGTTGACGTCATTTGATATCAGCCGACGTGGACAGAGTTCAAATGACTCATTTGATTGATGGGACGTGACATGTACGATCTGATGGGATGATGCCAAGTGTGTTGGTAGTTCTGAAGTTTGTTATAAAAACATACTTGTATTCTTGAAGTTCTTGAACTAACAGGTAATGACCTCAGCTAGTAGCATGATTAAAATGATGATCTTGGATTAAATAGAACATGGTGGTTCTTAGTTCTTGGTGAGCGGATACTTGAGTCCTTATTTCTTGATGTCGACGAGTCATGATCTCGGTCAGAGGGATATCCTTCATCATGTTGTTTGGTCGACATGTTGAGACGGTAAATGATGTAGGTTTCATCACCTCAGGTTACCGCGGTAATAGAACCTAAGGGCAATTGTTGGGACATTTTTTAGAGTTGTCCACGTGGCTGAGGTGTAACGTGGATGCGTCGAGAAACCGAGATATGGTGCGACTATATCGGGATCTGAGATATTCGGATAAAGGACAAGAGTCCTATATAGTTAGAGGCTCTCTGTTTGGATAGAGATGTGACTCTTAAGAGAGTTCATCCTAATCTAGATTAGAGCAGTCCGAGATAGATGTTATCCTGAGGGATAAGAGTGTGAGGCCCCTAACTTTTGTAAACCCTATTAAGTCCTTGAATTTTGAGTTATTATAATAAAGCCCTTAGTTTCTTATTTATTTGCAAATTTAACCCTAGAACCGAAGACGTATCGCGAATGAACCCGTACAAACCCTAATCGACCCTAATAGCTTAGTAATCATTTCCACACTCTAATATTAATTATTTAACAATGAGGCCTATTTAGACCCTTATTTTTGAATAATTTCAATGAAGACCCTCGATTCCTTATTTATTTTCATTTTACCTATAGAGTTAAAAACGCAGGCCAATCGAAAACTCGCAAACCCTGATTGAACTCAAGAACTCGAGAACCAAAGCCCTAATAATAATTAAATAAATTTCCTAATTATATTTGCTACTCAAAACCTTAGGTTTTCGATTCTCATTACGATTCACAATTTAATTCAAAATTAAAGAACTTTAACCAAATTGAATTCCCAGATCCTAATTTAATTAAATATTACACTTAAGTAAATGTTCCAATTCATAAATTAAGACCTTAGCCCTCACACTTTATTTAAATTACAAATTAATCCCAAGTTAGTACCATTATATATATATATACTTTTTATTCATCAAATCTTTTTGTACACAATATCTATGGAATTTTTACACAAAATAAATAGGGAAATCCCCCAAATCTTGAGCACATGGCCAACCATCATACTTCCCCTAGGCTATAATCATTGTACTTTAGAGACAAATCCCTTGAATCATGGAAATAATTAATTCTATATGTACATATATATATCTAATGTACTTGCAAGTAGAATGGATTAAATTAGACTTAAGCCTAACTAAATCATAATTAATTAAGGTCCTAATTATCCACTACTCCATTTCATTTCAACTAAATACAACTCAATTCCATTCTACTTCAACCAAAGGACATTTTAGATAATTCACACCATTTTTCCTATAACTACACCACCATCCTCCATCCATTTGAACATCAAACGCCACACACACACGGCATAGAGAGAGGGAGAGGAGTGGAGAGTGAGCTTGTGGGAGGGAGAAAGAAGAGAAAGAGTGCAAATCTTGCAAAACTAGTTTCATAGGCATTCAAGTAAGCCACATCACCATCTCTCCTTCTATTTCTTTTTTCAAATACATGTTCTTAGAGGTTTAAAATAATATTTTCAAATGTGATTTAATGGTGTTCTTGTGTTAAAAATTAAAAGAGTTGAGCCTTGTTCCATCCTTGTGTTTTCTCTTCATCATTGCAAAACTATTTTTTTTTTCTACACCTATCTCTCATAATTTCCAAAGGCGCACCTTCAATCCAAATTTATGAGTTTAATATCTATTATTTAGCATGTTTTCATCACAATATAAGTGAAAAATTATTCATGGTTACTTTCTTTTCTTACCTTTTCTCTTATTTCAAGCTTTGTGGTCAAAGAACTGGTATTTACAGCTCACTAGCAAAACTTATTGGAAAATGAAAAAATATCTCCTTAACCTCATTTTTACGTCAAAACCTTGCTTTAGGTGTTAGCTTTCATGGGGGGAAAAATTATTGAAAGAGAGTGAGTGGTTTGAGAGAAAACTAGTTGCGTTTGGTAAATTTTTTTAAATATGATTTGAGAATAAAGTTGTATTTTGAGTTTATGAGTTTTGAAATTATAATTTGAGTGTAAAAAATTTGTTTGGTGAATGAGTTTTGAATTGAGTGAGGAATTTTTGATGTGTCATATGATATTTGATACAAAAATTTGCAATTCATAACCAAACACACAATTCAAAATTCTATTCAAAACTCATAAAAAATTTTAAAAAATTCGGAAAATATTTTTTATTAAATATATAAAAATTAACATGTGTCAAAAAAAAAATTATGCATTGTTCCGGTCAATCGGCCGAACGACCAGTGGGACGTCTGGTGGAACAATCGGTTAGTCCAAATTTTCCTGTCTTAGGTTGAGTTTTCAAAAGTGAGTGTGAAATTAATTTTTAAAAGCCATAACCAAACACCATGTGCAAACTAAGAGCTAGAATCATAATTCCAAAGCTCTTCCAAACAAATTTTTGTAACAGTTGACGAATCTAGACAGCGTTGGAGTATTTCTTAAATAACTAAAAATTTAGGAAAGTTATGAAACTTACAAAAAAATATTCTAAAAACTAGATAAAATTCTCTACAAATCATACGAGACCAAGTTTAGGAAAAATCTAAAATTGTCTCTTTAATTGCAATATTTAAAGTGCGCCAAAGTTGGAAATTTACTTTTGTTGATGAACTTATATTCTTAACTTCATGGATGTATTTATTATCACTTGTTTATGCCTTGGTATGATATTTTATGTGTTATGGTTATGTTTCTTATCATAGTCCTTTGGTGATGGTTGTGCTTATGTAGAAATTATTGTCTTGATAAGTTTGTTCTAACTTTAACTTAAAACATCTAACTCAAAAGGAAACTTAATTGGGGTGGTATTAGGTTTTCGATCACTTAAATAATGATGAAATGACAGTGGATTGATTGGACGTGTTCCCTAACTGAAGGATAAGTCTTGCTTAAGTGCTTGTTTTGGAACCCTTAAATGAATCAGTTGTATTCAGACCCTAGGTACTCATGACGAATAAGGGTGGAAGAGGTTATATATTTTTACCTTCTCTTTTGAGGTCCTCGGTTGGTGCTATGCAGTATGTAACCATTGGTAGCCATCCAGGATAAGTTCTACAAAGCAGCAAAAGAGAGGTTATACCAAATAATTCGTGTCCAATTCTTGCGGTTGAGAGGATGAAATCTCTTTGGAGGATTTCTAGATTACCAACATCTAACCTTGTAATCCTTTGTTATTGACTTAAATATTATGCTTCATTACTTGCTTGTTATAATCGTGATGGTGTATTCGATTGGAAAAAATGGACGAGGTACGTGTGCATTTACTGGGCATTCAAAACTCATAGTGTTTCATGCCAGGTATCGAAGACTATTAGACCGATCGAAGGCAAAACTAAAATATTTGAGTACGTATGGCTACCCTAGGAGAATTTGAAACTAGTTTTGTAAATGTATTTTGAGATTGTAAGTGATAAATCCTCTGTTGTATTTAAGACATGATTTTGTAATTATTGTATATTTAAACATGTCTTTTGTTCAACTCATGTAGACCTTGTTAAGAGCTGTCAAAAGGGTAGCTTTGCTATCTAAAGTGGTTGGACTTTGAAGGGATGCTATATTGACTCCTCCAACCTTATTGGGATCTTATTTGGTTATTAACCAAATGATTCATTAGTGACATTTCCTAGTCTTATAACCTTAGAAGAACCTTATAAAGTATGCTTTTTGCTTGTTTGACTCATAGAAGGACATAATACCAGAGTAAAATTTTACTATCATTCTATGAATATGCCATGAACAATAAAACAGAGTACATAGAGCAACCGTAACAAGTAGAGTTTAGAAATAAATCACACAAGGACACACATCAAAGTAAAATTTTACTATCATTCTATCAAACAAAAACATAGTACATATTACAAATCACATACAACACAAACAAATCGAAAAAAAAAAAATTAATCAACAAATTCAACATACCTGATTGAACTCGAATAACAATTAAACAAGTGATCGAAGCAAGTGATCTAATAAATAATCGAAGCAAGTATTCTAATAAAGTGATCTAACTTGAACAGTCATGGAATGAAACTCTACAAAACTCGGTTAAATTCTGAGACAGTTGATGGAATGAAGCTTCACAAACTCGGATAATGATTGAATGAATATTTGAAATTCGATCAATATTTTCAAACTCAATCAAAAGCTTAAAATCTGATAAAGTTGAATGAAATTTTGCAAACTTGAAAGTATGAAACCTATGGATGATGATCGATGAAGATAGGTGAGCTTTATATGGGAAGTAACAAGTCTTTCGCGTGAATCGTTGATATAAATTTAAATACTACTATGTCCTTGTTAAAGTATACGGCTTTTCAAAAAAAAAAAAGGTTGTCCTTTTCACCGAAATGGGATTCCAATAAAGGAGTTTTGGCTAAATTTTTCTTAAAATACTGTATATAGAATATGTGAGATTATTATTTTTTGTGTTGTCTCTGCTTCAGTGTGAGGAATTGACTAGATTAAGGATCTAGTCGTTCCTTCACCATTATTTTGCAATAAAGTCCTGTCATGGAAGAGCATTTCAAAGAGAAGGTTACTTGTAGACTGATGATAAAGATGACAGTTGACTCGTGACAGAGATGATGGTAGATCGGGAATAGATTAAAAAAAAATATTCCATTATTACACACAAACCATAGTCTATTTGTCATTTTATGTAGTCACCGGTATTGTATAGTTAATAGGTCGGTATTATGTCGGCATTGATAAAAGGATTTTCATATATGAAAATTATTTGATGATTTTTGTATATTATTTTTTAATTTATTTTATATTGTATGTTGTTATGCTTGTTTGTTGGACAATTATTTCTGTTGCCATTGAACAATCATAATATTTGATTTTTAATTTTTTCAATGTTGTTTTATATTTTCATGCTTCAGTATTAATATTCACATTAATATGAGTTGTTTTTTTTTTTTTTAAGGACTAGTTGTATATTACTTGTAAATTCTGAACATTCACATTATAGTTTGATATAAGTTTTATTCTTCTAAAAGCTAGTTGTGTATTTATTGGCTACCATGAGTATTCAAATTGTATTTTAATTTTCATTAGATTTTTTGTTACGTGGTTTTTATATTTTCACATTAAAAAGTGTGAAAATTCATGTTGATATCCCATTTTGTCTCACCTCATAAATAAACGCTCTCGACAAATGCATTTAAAAAAATATTTTATTTTATTAGATTTGATCTTTTAACTAAGAATTATGGTCTAATGATTGTGTAGCGCCACTATGTAATGTATAATTGTAGATTCAACACTTATAATTAAGTGTTTGATATTTGTGGTGGTTCTTCCTTTGCCATTGTTGAAATTGTATATAGCTTGTTTATTTCTTTTCAAATTTGTACTAATAGCGGTTATGGGGCTAGTGGTCAATTTGGTGTAATAGTTTGTATATTTATAGTTACTTTGCTAGCTATTTAAAAAATTACAAAAAAATAAAAATAAAGCGTAGTAGCAAGTAGCAAGCTACAACTTGCCAGGCAGAGGTTCATGTACTGAGATTTATTGCTTATTTTAATTCCTATTGGTTGGAAAGGGTGGCAACATATCCTATATAAGGAGATGTTTGCCTCATTTGTGGACAGGAAAGGCCAAGAGAAGCCAAGGAAAGGGAGAAAAAAAATAAAATAAAATAAAAAATTGGAGAGTAATGCAAGACACTACTATTCGGCTCTCTCTAGTTGTCTTTTAATTAGGTGAGTTCTCTTTTGTTTGAGTCATTTTCTTTCTTGATTGTTTGGCTAAATATTTTTTTTTTAGTTGAGTAAAATCAAGTTTTTTATTTTAAAAATATATATATATATATAGTTCAGGTTCTACTGAAATTCTGTCAAATCCCAAACAAAATTGTGAATTCAAAATGATGGACGTGGCCCATACGGCCAGGACAGCCCAATCCACAATTACCTTGGGCAACCCAAACAGGCATTTAGTTAGTTATAGTCTAGTAGATGAAACTCAGCAACAGGTCCACCAAGGAATCCACGTTGATCCAAACCTTGTGACAGTTGGGCATCTGTCGGGCAGGGAGTTAACCACGTCGCAGACAAAGATCCTGCAGAGTTATTGAACCTAGGCATCAAGCATTAAATGAGGTTATCATGGCATTAAATGCAATAAGACCTCCCACCTCTGAGTATTGTGAAACTACCGTGGCTAACGACAAGTAGATCGTAGACTTTTGGCCAATAAGACAGTTCAAATAGATAATGAAATGATTAGTAAGAGATATAAGGAAACTTGTGAAGAGGATTAGCAAGACAAGTAACTCTCTCTCTCTCTCTCTCTCTCTCTCTCTCTCTACTGCACCTAACACTTCCAACATAACTTGATCGTCGGAGTGTCTACGGGAAATAACCGCTCCAATCTCAATGCCTCCCCACTGGACCTTTTGCAAGTACGCAATAAGAGGGCGAGGGCGAGGGCGAGGGCGAGAAAACCCGTGAAACTTGTGGATTAGTCTAACCCATCCTCCATTGATAACATTGAATTATCACAAAATAGTAAGTGTTAGTGTTGCCATCCATTTTATTAGAATATTGATTTAATACTATAACTTATTTTTTTTTACTCTCTCTCTTTGTTAATTTTTCGAGCAACAATGATAGAATTCTAATTTTGAAACTCTAAAAACAACTCTAATGATGTGATAAAAGAAAAAAAACAAAAACAAAAACAAAAACAAAAATATAAACACACACATCATATCACATATAGACATTACTCCTTATTACATTACTACAACTTTATTTAGAGTGTTAAAATTAAAACTTTCAATTTTTATTCCTTTTCGAGTCATCACATCTCAACATTGAAAGGTGCATCTTAGACTTTATGGATCCATGCAAATTGAAAACAATCCAATAATCGCTTTATATATATATATATATATATTATTGGTTTCATATATATATGTATAAAAATTATTAAAGGCAGGCCTCACCAATAATATAATATTAAATAAAAAAAATAAGGGCAATCTTATTAGAAAATTGATACAGAATATTTAACTAAAATGATGTAATAAAGATATCATTGAAATAAAAATCATTTTTATAAATCTTTTGATTTAAAATGGTAAAATCTAAATGTACCATGTCATTTTGTGTAGAATTTTTGTAAATATATATACACTACTTATATCTATATAAATATATGTACATGTGCATATTTTATTTTATATTACTTGCATCCACCTCACATTCATTGTCTATTACTCACATCATTTTTTCTTTTATTTTCAAAATTACCTGTGCATAGTATAAAAAAAAATATAAAAAAAAAAAGGAGAGCAAAGAAACAAAAAAAAATAATAAATAAATAAAATCTTTTCAAATCCCTGCACTCTTTAAAAAATAAAAATTTGGTTTGAGTCTAAAAAATAAAGAGAGTTTTTCCTTAACAAAAAAACAAAAGAAAAGAAAAAAGCTATAAAAAAATTTTCTAAAAAGACTTTCTCTCAAAAATCGAATTACAATTAGACCTGATTCCTGTAACACGATACATATTCTGCCCTGTGGCTCGGTTCGAACCTTTCTAATTTTCATTATTGTTTTATCCTTTTTTTGTCATCAATTCCAAAAGGACTTTCTTTCAAAAAGCAAATTACGGTTCAACTTTGATTCCGTGACATGATATGTAAGCAGCCATGTGACTCAGTCCAAAACCTTTCTAATTTTTTTTTTTTTTTCATTTTTTTTTGGGGTCAGGCTTCTCTTTAGTCTGAGATCGGATTGGATTGGACCTGTGGAGATCCATCACGGGTTCTGTTTCGATAATTTGAACCGTTCAATGTGTAAAACTCATCGAGTAATTTATCCCTATAAAAAAATCACGTCAATCGGATATTGATAGCTACTTGATCAAATTAGATTTCTGTCAATGGTAAATAAATTATTAACAAAAATTTGATCCAATTAAATAGCTATCGATATTCAATCAACGTGATTTTTTCTAGAGATAAAACACTCGACGAGCTCTATATATTAACAGTTTGGATTATCGAGCCAGGACTCGCGATGAGACCCACAAACCTAATAGCACCTTTCAGCTCACAAAGTAAACTAGAGACAAGCCTGACTCTTTTTTATATTACCTTTTTGATATCATAATAGTGCTAATCAGTCTCTTCATAGACAGGTAAAATTTTGAAATCACAAATTGTCCTTACGAGGAGATGATATTGCACTTCATGATTGAAACCAAAAGTGATTCAATAAAATTCAAGGATCAACATCTAAGAAATTTAATATGGAAAGGGCGGTATAAGGTACCTAATATCTTCCTTACTTGTACTAGTAAGACCTCGAACTCAATTTTGATTTTCTCAGCCTAAAAATGGAAGTCATTTTTCAAAATGAGGCCCATGCCAATATCTCAAAAATCAACACTTTTTTACTCTTTTCAAAATTAAAATTGTTTTATTTGAAAGTAGTAATTAAAATTGTTTTCTTCGAAAATAATTTTTTAAGTTATCTAACACACTTGAACCCCATGTTAGGTGGCGAGTCTTAATTTTCTAAATCTCAGAGCCTCAGTCACAGTTGTCAAATCCATCTTAATTCATCGCATTAAGCTAAATATTTTCCAAAATTCTTTTTTCTTTTTATAAAAAGAGAGGGACAAAAAATTCGAGCACACATAATGTTATAATTTTTATAATATGAGTGTTCACATTTTTTATTTGATAGCTTGTATAATTTCAGTTAAAAAAAGTGTGATATAATGATATTTTAGTAAATTTATTAATTGAAAGTATAAAATTTGATGCTTACATTTTATGTTATAGTTTTGAATGTGAACATTTATACTTGCAGATATCATTATAAAAAATACACATTATTTTATTTATTGAAAGTATAAATATTTACATTTTAAATTTTCATATTTATCATAAATGCATAATATATATATATATATATATGAAAAGCAAGATTTCAAATATGATATTTATTAACTTTATGATTTTCTATTAATATATAAATTCTAATCTCTAGACTAATTATTTAAATTAGTGTAATTTTTTCTTATCATATATATATAGTTTTTATTTTTTTGTGTTAAATTTAAAATTGAGATTTTTGATATTTTGAATGGCTAGAAGACTAATTAGCCTAGTCTAGTTGATACATAAGTACCGAAAATATAATTTAAAAAAACATTTCTCTTTTTTTTTTTCTTTTTTTTTTTTTGACGTTGGTACTCTCTCCTAGTCTGCACGTAAATTTGCAGTATATAAGAGCGACACAAATTCTTACGGATTTGTTTGGGCAGACACAAATTTTTTTATTTTTTCAGAAAATAATTTTTTATGTTTTGTGGTGGTGGAAGGAAAGTGGAGCTGGAGGTGGTGGCATGGTGGTGGAGTGACGGCGGCGATAATGGCGACAATAATGGTGGCGGTGGCAATGAAGGAGGTGAGTGTAGTGGTGATGATGTAATGATATTAATATAAAACTGTAGTTCAAAAGAAGTTTTTTGCCAAAATAAACTTGTTTTCATTAATTATAAAAAATATTTTTTTGTTAACTTTCGTTTTTCATTATACCAAGTACTAAAAACAAAAAATATTTTAAATAATTTTTTATGTCCAACCAAACGAAGCGTAGAATATCTCCAGATTCTCCGCTGAGAGCAACTCCAACTGTTGGGTAAATGCCAAGTAAAAGTATATATAAAAGTACTTTTTTTTAGTTTGTGTTTATCTAGTGTGCATTTTAATGACACTCTTTATTTTAGTTAACTAATCAAATTAATTTAACTAAATTTTTTTTTAAATATTATAAAACATAAATATAAAGAAAAAATTTATTTCTATATAAAATTCATACGAAAAACTCCACAAAAATTAATAATGTGACAATGCCATTATTATAAATAAATGTGTCTTATTTTGGAATGAATGGTCCATAATGAATTGCATCATTATGTATAAATATTTTGTTTATATAACGTTACTCTATAAATATAATATTTTTTATGATATGTCACTCATGCACCAAGTGTAACACTATTTTTTTTTAGGGTAAACTATCAATAGGTCCTATTTTTGAGACTTATTACCCATTAAGTCATATTGATAAATTTATTAAGTGATAAAGATAAATTTATCAGTCTTTTATTTTTATGAATAAATTTATAGTGATAAATTTATCAGCCTCTTTATTTTATAAATAAATTTATAGTGATAAATTTATCAATTTCTTATTTTTATAGTGTTAAATTTATTAGTTAGGACCTGTAGGTAAATAAGTCTAGTTAATAAGACTGATTGGTAAGTACCCCTTTTTTTTATCAGCAAAGGTTTTATTGATAATGAAAAAAGAAAATAGGGACTTGACTGAATTGCATCATAACTCAAGAATACATCTCAACTATATTGGTACCTATAATTGAGCTCAATCATATGCAATCTGAAATAAAAGAAAAATAATGAAAAAAACTACGAAACCCATCATCCAGCCAGAGCCTTCAATTTATGACCCTTCAATCATGGATTGCAAATTTAGGCAAATGACTAGAAAACTTTATCCAAGCGATCACTTTGATTTTGATGCTTTCCACAATATTTTACCAGGTATAAATATATATTTTTTTGTAACAGTGTTAATGTGATTGTTGACGTAACATTTGAAAATATTTATTTTTTAGAATATATTATCAATTTTTTTGTAAATAATATTTTTGCACGATTATATTTTTAAATAAAGAGAGATGAAATCATATGTGATCTTTAGAAAAAACTCATCGTTTGGGGAGGGGCTAGAAACCAAAAAACCAAAATGACTATAGTTTTACAGAACTTATTGGAGGTTATAATTTGCAACCTCAATAAGCAAAATGTCACAAATGCCTAATTTGTCTATTTTCTTGGAGTTGCTATAAAATTAGTCAAAATAGCTATTCAAAATTTTACTTTGGCTTTATTTGGGAAGTAAAAGTTGGGGCTTTTTTTGGCTATTTTAGTTACAAAAAACAAAATGGACTTTTTAATCCAATAAGACAAAATATCATATCCAACCAATAATCATTGCATTTTTTTCTCACAAAAAAGCCAAAAACCCTTCCCAAACAAAACTTTTTAGCCCCCGGCGCAAATAGTCAAAAAAGTCAAAAAGTCAACCTACTTTTCAAACGAACCTATTTTAACTAGTCATTTTGTTACACTCCAACAAAGTTTTATATTTATAGGCATGCCTATTTGGACTAAAATAGTCATATAAGATAAAATTAGCTATTTTAGCTAAATGTGACAAAATGTCACATTTAAACTATAATCATTTTATTTTTTCTTTCACAAAAGTAAAAAAAAAAAATCAAAAAACATATCCCACACAAAAAATTTTAACCCTAGGCTAAAATAATCAAAAAGTCAATCCACATTCTAAACGAAGGCATAGCTATTTTCTCTTAAAACATTATTTCTTTTATTTTTTTAAATACAATTATATAATTTTAAAGGTAATTTTTTTACACATTTTAAATGCAACTATATTTTTTTAAAGGTTATATTTTTATAGGGCTTTGGTTGGTAGCTCAAAAATTAGTGGCCCTAATTTCCATAGAAAAATGTTTTGTGGCCCTAAAAACTGTGACCCTAATAGCCCTAATTTCCTGTTTGGGTAAGTTTTTTTTTTTTTTACCTGATATGGAAATTAGGGCCATTAGGGCCACTAATTTTTGAGCTACCAACCAAAGCCCATTTCCATATCAGGTAAAAAAAAAAAGAAAAAAAAAACAAACTTACCCAAACAGAAAATTAGGGCCATTAAGGTCACAATTTTTAAGGCCACAAAATATTTTTCATTTTTATAATAGTCGTTTCAATTCAAAACATTTATTATTATAGTTTAAAATTATAAAAATAAAATTATTGCATTATTTTGTATAAAATTTGTGAGTCATTTCAAATTGAGAAAGACAGACACTGAGAAAGTGCAAAACGAGAGTTTAAAAGACAGCTACGGCTGCTGGAGAAGAAATTCAAGGATTGCTATTGACGAAATGAAGAGGCTGCTGTGATGCGCTTAGGGGTAACTATAAAATAAATAAATAAATAAATAATTGGAATTTAACATTTGTAACAAATAAATTTTGAATTTATAATTTTATCAATTTAAACTCTAATATTTTTCTATCTAAAAAAAAAAACTCTAATATGTTAATTTATTTTGAATTGAAATCATTCGTTTATTCTCGTTAAGTAAAACTGACAAAAAAATAAGTATTTTTTGCCATTAAACTCAATGCAAGTACAAATAAATACTCCTTCCGTCTTAAAATAATGGTCCTTTTTAGGAAATCTAACTTTTTTTAGTAGTACAATTATTGCATTTGAGAAAAGTTGATTTTTCAAAATTATCCTTTTGATAGCATATTTTTTGAGAATATCAATGTCATAATTGTACTTTTTATATTGTTTATTAATTTAAAAGAAGGGCAAAATAGGAAATTTATATTATTTTTGTACTTGATTTTTGAAGAGGGACTAATATTTTGGGATAATAAAAAATGGAATAAGGGACTAATATTTTGGGACGAATGGAGTATCTAAAATATTATTTTTTTCTTTTTTAGTTTAATGAGTAAAAGACCTTTTTTTTTCCATTGATTTTACTTAGCAACAAAAATAGATAAATTATTCTATTGAAAACAAAGTAAAAGATTAAAATTCAAATTGATACAATTAAAAATTCCTAATTTATTTTGTTATAAAAGTAAAAAAACTCCACAGTTTTTATCTTTTATAATCTCTCCTACTATTTGTGTGTTTGGCAATTCCACAACCAGAGCTGGGTCTTGTGAGGAGGTTTTGGAGAGTGATGCACAACAACTATGTGTTTGACAATTCCACAACCAGAGCTGGGTCTTTATGAGGTGGTTTTGGAGAGTGATGCACAGCAACTATGTGTTTGGCAATTCCACAACCAGAGCTGGGTCTTTGTGAGGAAGTTTTGGAGAGTGATGCACAACAGCTGATTCACCAGTGTCTGCTGGAATCTCTGACTTGTTAGGAACAGTGTCATCTTCAACAACCTTCCAAGTCAATTGGGAAAGGTTGATAACATTGATCAACTCAGAAAAATCAAAGCAAAGAAAAGGTGCCTTCCTTCTTCATAGTGCAGCTCATTGGGCTTGCATTAATTATTTCTTCTTTCTTGTTGCTTTATCCAGTGTTTGGATTCTCTGTTTTTGCTTTTTTGTCTCTCTTCTCCTTGTTGACTCCTTCCTTTCCAACTCTCCCCTTGCTAGTTGGGTTGCTTCTTCCCTCTGCCCTTCTTATTGATGTTTTACTGGTAGTCTTGTATTCCCTTTAATTTCATCAATAACACTTTTTTTTTTTTTTTTTGTCAATAATAAAAATAATTAAATAATTAAAAAAATAAATAATAAAAAAATTGATTCACCAGTTGATGGGATTGATTATGTGAGCAGTCTTGTCTATGATATACTTTCACTTTGGAATCATTTTTTTATTTACTTTCCCCTTAATTGTCTTGCTCGTCACATGGTGGGTGGGGAGGGCATCTTAACTTGGGAGTTTTGTTTTGCATGAGAGTCTTGTTTTGTGACTATCTTTGATTATTAATAAAGTCTGTTACCATTTGAAAATTAACAATACTAAGTATCACGAAAAATCTTTCATGAAAATAATCATAAAAGTTTTGTGACTTTTGAATTACACTTAGAATAAAGCAGTACACACTAATCAAGATAATCCAAGGATCATAAATCTTTCATGATCATTTTTATGAAAAAAATTTCATGATCCCTAAGTTTTCTCTTTGAAAATAAAAATAAAAATAAAAATAAAAAATCTATTAATTATTGTCAAAACTCAAAATCACAACCTCAGTGGCGGATTTGCTCAAGGCCCGGGAGGAGTGTGCCTTCCCTCCTCAAGTTTTGTAAAATTATACATTTATCTGTAAATTTAGAAAATTTCTTCAATTTGACCCTCCTCAAAAATTATAGATGCTCCTTAATCTTTCATAAACCCTCCCTTTTTTGTTACTTTTTATTATTATTATTTAATTAAAACCCCATTTAATCCCGTAAAATAATTTTTTTTTTAAAAACTCTTAGAGTTTGACTTATAATAAAATAAATTTTTAATTTTTAATTTTATCAATTTAAACCTTAAATGTTTGATTTGTTTTTAATTTAAATCATCAATTGTTTCCGTTAAATAAAGTCAACTGGTAAATAGTATTTTAATCATTTAAGTGTAAAAGCTTCTATTTCCATGCACCGCAAACTCTTTAAGCGTGTTTGATTCGCCGGATTAGGGGAGAACTATACACTATTTGGATTGTAATCTAAATAGTGTTCCTTATGCGCCGTTTGATTTTTTTTTAGTCTGCCGAACTCCATGTCCGGCTGGACTCCTTATCCCCTATATGGGGGACTATTGTGTCCTAGGGGGAGTATGGGATAATTTTTTGGAGACTATCCACTGTTGGGATTAGGTAGTCAAAATGACCATTTTGACCCTCTACTATTTAATTATGTATTATATTTAATAAAATTTAATAAAATTTAAATGTCTCAATTTAAAAATAAAATTATTTTATTTAACTTTTTATTGATGTTTTATTTAATTAATTTTTTTAAATAATTTTTTATAGATATTTTATTGATGTTTTATTTTAAAATTTTGTTTATATTTTATTTAATTTCATTATTTAAATTTAATAGATGTTTTATTTAATTTCATTGTTTGATTATTATTATTTTTAAAAACAAATTTATTTAAAATTTTAATTAAAAATATATATATATTTATTGATATTTTATTTATTTATTTATTTAAAAAATAAATTTATTTAATTGTGTAAAACATAAAATAAAATAAATTTTTATTTAATCTAGCTAAAAATAATTAAAATATTAAAGATATGTTTAATATTGCTATTACTTAGTAAACAATTAAAAAAGGGTAAAATAGTCTTTTGTTCATTTATCCTATCCAATCCGTCCAACTAAACATTGGATTCACTAAAAATAATCATTTCCAAACATCTAATCCCATGAAAAAACAAATACAGGATACATATCCAATCCAACTAAATAGTCCGAAGATTCACAACTCCAGTCCGATCGATTCTAGTCCGTTCTTATCCATTCCGTCCAATCAAACACACCCTTTATGTACACCTTTTCTCGATGATCCTAACTTTAGTCACCACCTCGGTCACTAGTATGAGCTTGCTACCACCACTCAGCCCATCTCTACTACAATCTCTCTTTCTCTCTCTCTCTCATCATCACAATCACTTTCAAACCCATGATATCCCTACCTTGCAACGCTCAAACAACCTTCCTCTACCATCACTACTATCATGAAACCTTCTACATTTCTACATTTGTGCTGATAGTGACCAGGGTTTGCCAAGGAAGTTCATGTCGGTGGTCGCTCGCGGCAAAGGGTGTTTGTGAAAGTCGATTGTTCAAATTCGGAGATTTTTTTTTTTATTTAATTTCTCCAATAATTTATGATATTGATGAATCTGTGATTTGACACTATGTGATTATATGAACTATATTGATTATGAAATTTCTGAAACTAGTAGCTGTTATATGTAGATTATACATTGAGAAAGTTTTTTATTTTTATTTTTTATGTTGATGTTATCAACCAAATTCAAAAGATAAAAATTCATTTGGATCAATTTTAAAGTACACATTTGAAATTTTATCTCATACTTTTATGTTTATTATTCTCTTAAACTTCGTCATTATTGATTATGTGGGGACATAATTTTTGAATGATAACACGTGGCCAATGTGTCACTGAAGTGCTAGCCGGGATGCCACATGTCTTGGTCTTAACGCTGAGATGATCTCGGCTAGGCTAAGGTTATCTGCGAAGATATCGGAATCCGGGATAAGCGGATAAGGGACAAGAGTCCTAGAATGAGAGAAGATTTCAGCTTAGGTAAAGATAAAACTCTTAGAGAGTTTATCCTAATCCTACTAGGAGTCCAAGATTAACAGTAATCTTAAGTCCATTAGAGCTAGGTTTCTATTGAGACTAGGATTGTGTTGACTATAAAAGGAAGGCACTCCCATAGATCTAAGGTATGCAATTTATGCTCTGTCTAGTGAGTTAAGCACTATTGGTTATCTTTGAGAGATATTTTACTGACTTGATCATCGGAGTGCCCCCGGGTGGATGAACCACCGCCGGAATCTTTTCTTTTTGTGACAAGTCGTTTGGGCTTAATCTATTCTGCTAGTGCTCTCCAGCTGAGTGCTTGATTGGTAGTGTGGTCGAAAATTGACACATACAAATTATAAAAAAAGATTTCTAAAGTTATGATTAATGGTTGCCCTATCTAGATAAATTTTGGAGAAAATAACAAATCAATTCTATTTTACTCTTGAGTGCTGTCAAGTTTTGTTATGGAAAATTAAGTCCTATTTTTAATAAAATATTTCCAAAAAGTTTATTATTATATAATGGTGTTTGCTATTCCAATTTTACTCCTTATTTAATATGAACAATAATTTCTTACATATTTTTAATCCAAGTATAATTATATTTTTAATTATAAAAATTAAGATATTGTATTAAAATAATAAAAAATCACAATGAAAAAATTATCATTAAGTTCTATTTTGTTTTAAAAATTACTATATATTGAGTTATATCAAATTTTAATATTAACAAATAAATCTATTTTTTAATTTTACTTTAGAAATTGTTATAAAAATATTCAATTATTCATAATAGTATATTTTATTTTAATTTTATATTTCTCATTAAAGTATGAAGCAAAAATTTCATAAATAATTTTAATTTATTTAAAATTTTATAATAAAAATATTTTAGTTGTTGAAATTAAATCAATTCATAAACAGAAGTATAAGTATAGAATTTATCAACTATCTCATACATTAAGAATATATATAATTTTCATAGTATTATTTTTCATATTACTACGTAATTTTAGGGTAAATTATAAATATACCTTTTGAGGTTTGATTAAAATACAAATTGTCCCGTGTGATTTTGAAAATTACATTCCACCCCCTGAAATTTTTAACTTTATAACAAATCGCTCCTTTTATTAATAAATTATCAAGTCAATTAATAGTTTTTAATGATGTTATAAATATGTTTCAATTAATAATATAGGTAATTTTATTATTGTATAGGAGAGCAATTATGAATTTATTTTTTTTTAGTTAATTATGTTAAACAAAAAATTTTAACAAGGGAGTATTTGTAATTTTTCAAACTACAGAGGACAATCTATAATTTAAGCAAATCTCAAGAGGTGTATTTGTAATTTACCTGTAATTTTAATAGGATTTAACCTTTTTTAGATTGTTTGTACTAAAAGAATTCATTATTTAAATAACAAAAAATAGTTCATTTTATACTTTTTTTGATGGGTGAAGCACTAATAAATTTCAAATAGTTATCTTATAAACTATTTAGTCCTCCTTTTTCTTATAGACCAAAAGGTCTCATTCTAGTGTGAATTACATAAGTATAAATGCATGTGTGTTATGTGTTGAGGGACAAATGTATGTTTTTTCATAATGTTAAAATTACTAAACGTAAACACTTCAAAAAAACTCCTTAGTGTACTTTTTCTAAACATAATACTTTAATGTAACACTCAAAAAACGTAACACTCCAATGTAACACACTAAACAATTTCTTAGTATATTTTTCTCAAACGTAACAACGTAACATTCCAAAAAAACTCCATGTATTTTTTTCAAACGTAATACTGCAATGTAACACACTAAAACTTAGTGTACTTTTTCAAACGTAGCATTCTAATATAATACTCCAATATAACACTAAAAAATCACACTAACGGAAATGTAAATTTTCACTCTCGACAACCAATATTTCAGCTGCCATTCTCCTCAAAAAGAATCTTTCACATCTACCTTCTCATCCCAAAAATGAATCATAAAATTGAAAAAATGCATCACAAAATAGCATTCACTTAAACTCAAATGATACCAAATCAAATAAATTTAACTTTTCAAAACAAAAAAGGACTAATTAGTTCATAAAAAAACTCTGAAAACTAAATGTATCAACATTCTCTCATATGGCATTTACACCTAAATTTTCCTTTTTTGATCCATTTGTTAGTTATGATTTTTTAAATATAATATTAATAATTTTTACAAATAAAATTTTAAATTTTAATTAATTTAAAATTTTTTATAAAATTATTATTGTATTAAATCATAAGGGTAAAATTTAAATAAGATAGACCATTATGGAATAATAAATCTTTTTGGGAACATTTTATCACAAATATGACTTAGTTGTCCAAATTAAAATTTGATAAGTCTCAACAGTAATCTTGAGAGTAAAGTAATTATGTTAGACATCCCAATTTAATGATATTTTTTTTATTACTATTAAGTCCCTATTTAAAGTAACCAAAAACTACTTGACTTAAAAAAACAAAGTATAAATAAACGTGTTTTGGACACCCCACTTATCATCAACCCCAATATTCAATAAGTGTTTGGGAAGTGGGTTTTTAAATAGGTTTTTTCAGTTATAGGATATTATTGGAGAAAAAAATTTTCGTGTTTAGGAAGATAGTTTGGTTTTTTTGTGGTTGAATGTGATGTTTATGAAAGAAAAAGTGAAATAATTATGGAGTTAGATGTGATATTTTGTTTGGATTTATTTGTTTTGGTTTTGCAAAAAGATTGTCTTTTAGTGGAAAAAAAAAAAAAAGAAAACCCAACCCACAAACTTCCCAAACATCATTCTCTCTCTTGTCTTCTTACTTTTATTACTTTGCATCTTCATACCCAATCTTAACCCAACTGTATTTGCTTTAACCTATCATTATTGCATTCTATTTCTTATTGAAATCAACAATGGACGATAAAAAAGACGTTTCTAAGCAATTTTCTATAGAGAAAGTAAGTTTTTAATTGTTATTCATTATTTTTTGTAAGTTGATTTTCTAAATTGATTTAGCACTTAGTATCCAAACAAATTTGACATGTTTGGAATTAAGTATCCAAACAAATATTTTGTTCGGTACTGAGTATCCATATGAAACAATTGGAACAAATTTTCTATGGTTTGAACCTGAGTATCTAAACAAATTTCACATGTTTGAAATTAAGTATTCGGACAAATATATTTTATTCAGCATTGAGTATCTATATGAAACAACTAGAACCAATTTTCTTGTGTTTGACACTGAGTATCCGGAAATAGATAGTCGCCGATAGATGTAGCAGTAGTGGTTTTCTTTGATAGACGGATTGTGTACAGGACTAGAGACCATCTTTGTCTCAGAATCCCTCTTCGTCTCGAATGAGCTCAGAATCCCTCTTCGTCACTTGAAATTTTAGAGACTTCAATTGTGATTTTTGTTCCTCTATTTATTAGTAATGTGGTGTACAAAGTAGATTTGTATAGGTTTTAGGATTTTTAGGGTTATGATAGGTATTATTTGGAGTGTCCAAACTGTTGAGAATCCTAACTCTGCAGCTCACAGATCAGTCCACAGATCAGTTTTAGGTTCAGTTGCAGCTCACAGATCAGTCCACAGATCAGTTTCAGGTTCAGATGAACCTTCAAAGCTTCGACAGATCAAGACAGCTCACAGAGTTCAAAGAGCTAGCTGAGGTCTTAGTGTATCAATCCTGTGCTGCAGCTATAGCTCAATATCTACTTCAGTTAGTTAGATAGTTTGTTAGGTGGTTAGTTAGTTAGAGTTAGTTCTCTGCTTCTTGTATATATAGAGAGGGCTACTGGATATTTGTAAGCATTGAAATTGAGTTGAAATGATATATGATTGTTCTGTGTTTTTCTTCATGGTATCAGAGCAATAATCCTTCCTTGGTATATGAAATATTGCTTACAGGCAATAATCCTTCTCATACTCAGTCCCTTATCTCTCATATGCACACAGCTTTTTCCATGAAAGAACTGGGGAACCTATCTTACTTCCTTGGTATTTCTATCACCACCACTGCTTCAGGCTATGTTTTATCTCAAACCAAATATGCCCAAGACATTCTCAAGAAAGCAGGTCTCACTGACTGTAAGCCATGTTCCTCTCTCATCTCTGTCAAGCCAACTCTTCCTCCCAATGCTAATCATTCATTTTCTAATCCTGCTCTTTATCGTAGTCTGGTTGGGGCTCTTCAGTATCTCACCATTACTAGACCTGACATTTCCTTAGCTGTTAATCAGTCTTGCCAACATATGCATTCACCAACAGTTGGTCATTTTGCTGCTGTGAAGAGATTGCTTCGTTTTGTCAAAGGCACTCTTACTCATGGTCTGTCTTATTCCCCTAGTTCCTTTGATGTTCATGCCTTCTCTTATTCTAATTGGGCTGGCGATATACTTGATCGTAAATCCACTTCCGGCTACTGCATTTTTCTGGGTAGTAATCTTGTCTCTTGGTCCGCTAAAAAGCAACCAACCGTTTCCAGATCTTCCACTGAGGCCGAATATAGGTCTCTTGCTCATACTGCAGCTGAGTTAGCTTGGATTGGCATGCTTCTTCACGAGTTATCGATTGTCTCTCCTGTGCTTCCTACACTTTGGTGTGATAATGTGTCTACAATTGCCTTAGCCTCCAACCCTGTTTTTCATTCACGCTCTAAACACATTGAGGTAGATTGTCATTTCGTGCGTGATCAGGTTCTGGCTAAGAAATTGCTTCTTCAGTACATTCCTACCATTGATCAGCTGGCTGACACATTCACTAAGCCCCTCTCTGTTTCTCGTTTTTTGTATCTCAAAGCCAAGCTCATGTTGTGTTCCTCTTTCCCCATTCGCTTGCCAGGGGATGTTGAGAATCCTAACTCTGTAGCTCACAGATCAGTCCACAGATCAGTTTCAGGTTCAGATGAACCTTCAAAGCTTCGACAGATCAAGACAGCTCACAGAGTTCAAAGAGCTAGCTGAGGTCTTAGTGTATCAATTTGTGCTGCAGCTATAGCTCAATATCTGCTTCAGTTAGTTAGATAGTTTGTTAATAATTTGTTGGGTGGTTAGTTAGTTAGAGTTAGTTCTCTACTTCTTGTATATATAGAGAGGGCTACTGGATATTTGTAAGCATTGAAATTGAGTTGAAATGATATATGATTGTTTTGTGTTTTTCTTCACAAACAAATAAATAAAATTTTAAATTTATTATTTTGGTGCTAAAAGTAATGGGATGTCCAACCTACTTTTTAGGGCGCAAATGGAAGTCCCCCTTATTAGTTATTTTCCCTAAATTTGTTAGACTGCACCACTGCACAAATTATGCACTAAGCAAACAAAATCTTAAAAAGTGTTCAAAATTTGAAATATGTGAGTAAAATTCATTTCAGTGTAATTCATATCATATTAAATTTAAATTTACGTTGCCATATATAAAAATTGTGGATTTCTTGGGTATACAAAAATGAGCAAAGGAATATGTTGAAACTCATACAAGATGTGAGTTCTATGATCATTGGTGGAGAAAGAAAAATGCAAAACTGTCTGAATATTTATACATAATTTATAACAAAAATAATGTAACAGTGATATTTTTAAATAAAAGCTATCTTAATAGGTTTTCTATTCTAAAGTGAAATGACTTACATTGAATTACATCATTCTGTGTAAAAATTATGAATTTAGTTTATATATCACTACTAAGTAAAAAATGGTGAATCACCATGGACTACGATGTGGTGCGTCCAGTGTAAAATTTCTCCTCTGCATGTGTATTATGAGTGGCGGCATATGTAATTAGCCACCATGAATCCTTTTCACAGCTTCTTGAAAGGCAGACTGGTCCCATTCACCTCCCTATATACAAAAACACACCTAAATTAATATTAAAAAAAAATTATTCAATGCTTTTGACTCTTTAATTAATTGATCATATACCCATCCTTCTCACTTCTCATAAAGGACCCATTCATTAGGCAAAAATGAATAAAATTCTACTAGAAATTAATATAAACTAAGGCAGTCACACATTACTCCAAATAAAAAATCCCTAATATATTGAAGGGTTTAGGTAAGATTTTTGAAATCAAAACCAAAGATATTTCATCAGTTGAAAGGTCTATGTCTTTATCACTTGAAAGATCTATATCTCTATTAAAGGACAAAAAATTATATAAATCAACATGATATTAGCACTAGATGTTATCACTTTTAAACTATCTAATAATTTCTCGTCAAATAACGAACATGCTTACTAACGTTCACGTCTTTTATTCTCATCATATGTACAGTAATTTAAACATATTCATTTTTTGATAAATAATTAAATAAAAATTAAATAATTTATTTAACAAAAAATATATTTATTTTCTAATTCAAACAAAAAAGATAGAAAAAATACAAGTTTCTACTTTCTTTTTCTATCTTTTTTTTTTTTTTTTTTTTTTTTTTCCTTCTACATATTATAAATCCAAACACAATATGACTTGACATTTAAAAGTAAAATGAAATTCTTACTAGTTGGGGTACCTGTCGTGCCTGCAAGGGTGTTGTCTCGTTTGAAGGGCCCTATCTCAGAATTACCTTAACAAGTCTAATAGTTCATTTTATAAGATTTGTCAGAAAGATTATTCATTTAAAAATTAGATTGATCGGACATTAATAGTCACATGCAATTCATTTTTGTTGGATAATTTATTCTCAAAATTACATTTTTTGTGCATATTTTTAAAGACAAATATGATTTAGTCATTTAATTATCAGTATCCGATCAATTTAATATTTTACATAAATAATTTTCTTGATGGACTGTACAAAATAAATAATTCATATCATTGAGGTGGTTACAAAGTGGAGCCTCGGAGGGGGACAACACCCCTTGTGCCGTAAGCACAGGTACACCAAATCACATTTTTAGGGTGATCAAATCCACTAATATAGGAAGGGTTTCATTGATCAAAAACTGCTTAATCTAAATAGATCTACATACTCTATTACAAGACTCAAAAATCTGTAGTTCAAAATGAGAAAAATCTAATCTTTGCAATGTGCTTAGAATGATATGAAAGTTATAAAAGGATTCTAATTTCTAATTCTCATTCTGGGATGATCAAATCCCTGAATAAGGTTTCATTGTTGCCAATTCCTTTAGATTCATTGATCAAAAACTGCTTTAGAGAGACTCCATTACATGACTCAAAAATTGTTGTTCAAATAAAATGAGAAGAAAAAAAACCACTTCTTGTATTGTGCTTATGTTCTACTTGTAGTGTTTAGCTCCTGCTTATCAAAACCATACATTTTTTTTAATTATTTTTTATTAACAAAAGAAACCTTACTAATGAAAATTAGAAGTACAAGATGAAAGACAACATCAATAAAGAAAGAGATATAGAAAGTGAGTGCAAAGAATATCATAGTAAAACAATACATTGATAGGTACAATACGAGAAATGAAACAAATATATATATATATATATTTGGTGTGCAGTGTTGAGAATACTATTATACCAAAGTGATCAACTATAGAATATATGACCGCTTAATTATGTAAGTTTATGAATTTGTGTTAAGGTACATACCTCAATTTTCAATCTCAATGTCACACGATTGAGAGAAGTTGATTCTACCAACCGGGTATCTGCTTCCACAGACATTAAGTTGACATTGTTAACTTGTTTCAAGAATTCTAGTGTTCGCATCACCAAATCCAACACGTTACATTCTCCTCTTACAATCACTTCCAAGTCAATGATTTGCGCTTCTTCCAACGTTAATTCAGCCACATGTGTAACCTCAACACGTACCCTTTCGTTTGAGGACAACACAGTGACTTCTTCACTAGATTCTTTTCTAGGCAAAAGTTGTGCCTCCAAAAGTTGGTTTCTTCTAGTTAGCTCCGCAACTTGATCTTTCAAAGATGTCAACAACGCAGTTGTGCTAGTAAGCAATGACGCTTTGTCTTTCTACACAACCCAAACACAAACTCAAATCATGGATTATTCATTTATAATTGATAAAATGTAGTGTAAGTGATCAGTAATTCAATATGCTAAGCTTTCAGTTGAAGTATATGGTGTGGTATTAGTAAGGATAAATTATACCAATAGTCAATGTATTCTGTCATTACACTTTTAATTGATTCGATTTTGACTATTAGTTTTGATAATTTTAGATGTTGAATCGATTTGATCCAATTAATAACACCAGTTAAGATTTTTGACAAAAAATGGCCACTAAGTTCGATGATTTTAACTCACTAAATTGACTAAATTTATGATTTTATCTCTAAAAGCATGACATATGTAAGTGACATGCGCATTTTTCATTAAAAAATGGTAACAAGCATAGTCCATTGGAAATTAAGATAAAATCATAAATTTATAATTAAAAACAAACTGATTACAATTGTAATAATTAAAATAATACAAAGAGCAAAGTATAGAAACTAATGTAATTTTCTCTATTAGTAATTTAATACCTTTGTTCCAGGAGGAAGTAGTGATCTCAATGCTTGAAACATTTCATTGAGTTTCTCCCTCCTTTTTCTCTCAGATATCATATGGTGCAACTGGCTACTCGTGGGGCGGCTTCCTTGCTCACGTTCTTGGGCTCGCGTCAAGCCTAAGGATCTAAAGAATGTGATTGCTCGTTTTGCAATGCTTTGTCTTCGAGAGCTGGTTGTCATGGAGGTTGAAGGGCCTAAAACTGATCTATATCTGTTAAATGCACTACTAGCCTTTTCGCTTACTTGGAAATTTGGAGGTATGTTTTGTTGGGATTGAAGTGATGATGAAGAAGAAGAAGGAGAAGAAGATATAACTGAAAGGAAGGCTTTTCTAATTGCATCCTCTTCAGTTTCAGGTGTTGGAAATAGAGGGTTTCGGATTTGGCTTAAGGCTTGTAGGGCTTGGTGGAGTGGACTAATTGAGGTTGATAATTGTCTCAGTGTTTGTTCAGTGGGAGCTTCTGTAGGTGGCTCTGAAAGATAAGAAGGGCTTGGAATGTTGAGGCGGAAAGGTGAGACCTCAGAGCTATCTAGGGATAGTGATCTCAATGACGATGAAGATGATGAAGGTCGTTTATGATCAATCAGATGTTGAAGCTCTCTAGGTGGTGCTTGTTGAGAGAGATTTTCAGGGAACCAGTTCATCATTTCCATTTGCAAGTTAACCTGTGAAACCCTAATTGTGAATTTCTCTTTCAATAAATGTAATCTCACCAAGTAACAAAGACTTGTGCATTTTTGAGTTACATTCACCCAAGTTTGGTGAGAAATAAAATGAAGGGAAAAAAAAAAAAAATCATCATTTTCATATGATTTTTTCTTTTTTGGGTGAAAATAGTTTTTGGAACTTTGAAAATATTTTTTGGGTGTTTATTTTTATCAAAATAATTTTTATTTTTTTCTTCAGAAAACAAATTATGAAAACGAAACCAAACATGGTGATTAAATTTGTAAAAAAAAACAAGAAAATTAAACATATGTACTATTCAACTAAGGTTCTTACTTGAGTATCATTAGACATCCCTAACTCAATCTCTCCTGTCATGCACCCCATAAATATTGCACTCTGTGACAACAATTAGAACAGGTACACTATGATCATATGTTCAAATTATAGTATTGTACATATAATCATGTGGGTGATCAATAAACACTTGAGATTGTTGATTAACAAACCTTAATCCTAGCTTCCTGTAATGATTAAACACAAATTGCAAATAAGTTAGCTGAAATTTCACACATATGAATAACAGCAGTCCTACAGTCCCAGAAAAATACCCAAAAAACACATTCAATGGTTGAGATTAATTTTATGTATGCATCCCACCATATAAAAAATAGATCTCAACCACACAGTGTTTTTCTGGTTCAACTCATGGTCCATAATTCTGGGTCCATAGACATTTAAAGACTGTTTCTTGTCAATGTTATAATCATTCATCAAACATTAGTACCTGATAGAATTGCAGCTGTGATTCAACAGATGCTAGTCTTTGAAGGTCCAATTCCTTGAGCTCCATGAAGGGACTATTGTTCTTGAAAGCAAGCCCCGGAACACAGCTGAGACAAGAAAAAGACCAAAGCATTTACATTAATTGGAACATTTTGTTGTTCTAGTATAGTAATTTTTGTGCCATGATATCATACTCATTTTCTACGGTGAATACGGATAGTATATATTCATCAAAAAGCCTCCGAGCACGACTTCCAGAAGAGGAGCTGGCTTGGTTAATGCTTTCTTCCTTGTAGAATCCATCCTTGAAGATCAAACAGCTGGTGTAAATTTTCAAACATAAGTCATAGGAATTATATAAATTCAATTCACATTATATTCATGTACCTAATTAAAGGGTTTTTCTGTGTACACACTAATACATGCACATATCGAAAAATTCATACAAAAAAATCATACAGAATGAAAATTGGTTAGATTTTAAGCATGTCACTTTAAGGCAAAGAGCCCATTCAAATACCTTTAAAAACACAAACAACACTCTCATATCATTCTGATACAATATTCTGTGTAAATTTTTTGGTGAAATAGAATTTTCTTATATTTATAGAGAGAGAGAGAGAGAGAGAGAGAGAGAGAGAGAGGAGAAAAAAGGGTTTAGGGTTTTCTTACTTTGAAGGTTGGGGGAGGTATGACCATAGGCAAATATAAGTGGAGCCAAAAGACTGCACTATGTTTTGGAGAAAGTTGGCACGAGGTCCATCATCAAGTTCGAAGATGGAATCCATAGCAAGTGCTAAACTTTGATTAATCTTTTTGAATCTCTCCCTCTCTCTCCTCTTGTGTGTTGATCATGATACCAAATCAACTACATATATATATAGAAAGAAAGAGAGAGAAAGGGTCTTGGAAGGTAATGGAAGGAGCTAGTTTATACATGGAGAAGGCATAGAAGGATCTTTAGATGATTAATGATTTGTTTGAAAATGTCAGGCTTGAAAAGTAGCAGTAAAGAATCGAAGATCTTTGCTAGAGACAGAGAGAGAGAGAGAGAAAGAACCAAAAAAAAATTTGATAGAGTGTATTGAAAAGTATTAGTAGAAGGGAGAAAAGATCCAACTAAAATAGTAGCACCCCGCCACCTCGTGTTGGTGAGAGATGTTTGAGAAATGGGAACTTGAAAAGTACTAAAGCTGAGAGAAATGAATTGTTTCAGGGAAGCAAATGGGAATTTGAAAAGTAGAGAGAGAGAGAGAGAGAGAGAGAGAGAGGGGGGATGGTGAGGGGAAACTGCCAGACAGAAGAAAAGAGGGTTAGAAAAATAATGGTCAAAGTCCAACCTCGCGAGGATTTGAAAAGACTCCGAGCCTGGAAAATCAACGTCCTCTTGTCTTCTCATTATTTTTAGAAAATTGCATGTATCAAATTTTTTATTAACTCTTTTATATAGGCGTGTAATTCACATAAATTTATGTATATAGATTTTATATCTATATAAGAGATTTGATAAATTATTTAGAATTTTTAACATAACTCTTATTTTTAGGATAAATTACACTGATATCTCTTAGAATTTTGGTTTAATACAAATTTCCCTCTTATATTTGAAAAATTACATTCTCCTCTCTATGGTTTGTAATATCATTACAAATTACTCCAAGAATTGCTGATGTCATGTCCCAAAATTTTCTAAACAATCATCTTATCATTTTTTCTACCATTTGTTCCTCCTATCATTATGATTACATTCTACAACTTTCTATTATTAAATTCTACTTGAATATATTCTTATTGAGTGATGATATACAAACATAAATTTCATATACAATTTTCAAACATAATTAAAAAATCTAGAAATCCCCTAGATATTGATTTGTGATTATGTATCAATTTTAAGTAGTAGATAACAATATCAATCAAACAATTAAGACAAATCAATACAACGATTTTAACGTGAAAAAAATCACAATTGGAGCACCTCCAATTGTGATAAAAAATAAAAATAAAAAAATAAAAGAATTACACAAGTGTACTATCAATTACCTAACAAATCCACGCCCGAATTAAACCGACCCCTATATGCCTTTTCTACCACGGTCTTCACCTCGAAATTGTTTTGCCCAACGTTGAATCCACAACGCTGATGTCAAATCACAACAATGAGCCACTTCAGAGTCCACCAAAGCTTCAGGCTCGAATTTTTCAGAATCCACTGAAGAGCAACTCTCTCTTTTGTATAGAATAAACAAACAATCCTTTGATGTATACTTCTTAAACCATGAGTTGAATACTCAATCAAACATCAAAGAAAACTAGCAAAATAGACCCAGATATAAATCTTAATATCCAAGAAGAAGATCTAGAAGCGCAACCCAAGATTTTGAGCAACTTGAGATTTTATAGAAGCTGAGATCGTGAGGTCCGCTCGAGCATAGGAATGGACGCTCGAGCAGGGACTCTATATCGCGTATTCAAAATCAGGATTCACGCTCAAGCATAAGATTCCACGCTCGAGCGTAAAAACACATTACTCAGTGTTTTTGTAAGCGATTAAACTTCTGGAACTAAACATTCTCCGCTCGAGTGGGGGAATGTCTGCTCGAGCGGACAAGCAACTTCAAATGTATTTTTGCATTTTGCTTCAAGGGCGCTGCCCCTCAACCCCGTCATAGTCAACGAAGTGACAAACATGAAAAAATTATCTTCTGAAACTTCTCTGCAAGGCGCAATTCGGGTTAGATTTACATCTAAGTACTCATAACCTCACTGAAATAAAAGAGGGAATAAAATTACAATTGAAAAGAGTTTTGTCAAACGAAATTGTCAAAAATAAAAACCTAACAATAATGATATAACTTAATGATGAATTTCACTTTAAAACAAAACATCCATAAACATAATTTATATTTACAACAATATCACTATCACAACATTTTTATAATATTTTTTTGTATAAATTTTTATATATAAATATAATTTTTTATTTTTATTTCCACCATTATACCTAGATTAGATCAATTTAATCTAGATATATTTAAAAAGAATAAAATTTGTACAAAAAATTCTAAAAAAATCCATTGAATACAACAAAATAAGATAATGTATCGATTTTTTTTATTTTTTTATATGTTGTATTTGGTGAATTTAAAATATATATATATATATATATATATATGTATATATATAATATTATACTTCTTAAGTATATCTAGATTAGATGTGTCTAAAAAATAAATTAAAATAAATTCTTAAAATATTAAAAAACTTCATTAAAAATTAAAAAAACACAAAAAATAAAAAAAAAAACTCAATTTTTTGTGTGAGTTAAATTAAAAAAGATGATTGTTATTTTTCTTGAAATGACATGAACACAAATTTTATTTTATTTTTATCAGCAAAAGAAAAGATTTATTGATGGAAATAGCAAATTACATGCAAAGACACATCAACAAATCAAGGAAGTGCACAAGCATCATAGCTAACATTCACAATCCCAACTAGGTTCGCACCATAAAGGATGCACAATCATATGCAAGCACTTAACCCAAGATTGGCGAAAAGCCAATCAAAAACGAACAAAAACCAATCAAACAAAACAACAATAAATCTAGCTCCAAACCATTAAGATTCCAACAAAAGCAAACCAGAATAGAACACCCCATAGAAGTAGCAGCCACAGACACAAGCAGACCAGAATAAAATAGTCCAGAATAGCCCATAGAATTGGCCATAGAACCTATATGGCAGCCCAGGCATATCTGTATATCTGTATGGCAGCCCAGGCATATCTGTATGGCAGTCCAAGCATATCTGTATAGCAGCCCAATCAACAAAATAGAACTTGAACCAACAACCCCACAAGAGCCAACAGCCTACCATTTGACAGCAGATCAAACCTAATGTGCAAGAGCCTAACAAAATAGAACCTAATGTATAGCAGCCAGGATAGTTCTTGAATTTGAAGAAAAATAAAGCTGAGGTCCTTGTATTATTCTACTACTGAGCAGTCCAAGCATATCTGTAAGGCAGCCCAATCAACAAACTAGAACTCCGAACCAAGAACAAACAAAGCAGCTTGACAATGAGCAAACCTATGTACACCAGTCATATTTCTCATCAACTATACTGAGATCACTAAATAAACTGAGCCACTCTAACCTATACTGAGCTCTAAAACATTTAGCAGTGGCACCCTCATAGTATCTGCACACACCAACAAAACTCCAACACCTAGTAAACACCCTCTTTCCCTTTTCCCAAGAGCACATCTATAAGGTGGTTGAAATATTAGATTCATTCCTTGATCACTCCATACTTAGCTTTCCACCACTACACACCACTACAACATCCCCAAAAAGCAGCAATAGAGCAAGCAGCTCCTAGAATCTGAGTTGATTTCAATGAAGCATCAAAACAACATAGCAACTAGTTAGGTAAACAGATTTGCTCAACTTTTACACCCTTCATAATCACCAAGACTATGCAGCCTCAGAACTCAATGCCACACTCCATATCTGTAGCAACTGCTAACTATACACAATAACATACCCACTGTAACAATTCGAAAATTTAAGTTATCCCTTAAATTTTATATTAATATTATGGTTGTACGTGATAATATATTATTAAATAAATAATAATATTGATAACAATAATAATAATAATAATAATAATAATAGTAGTAGTAGTAGTAGTAGTAGTAGTAGTAGTAGTAGTAGTAGGTGTGGTAATAAAATAAATAATTAATTTACTGTTGGTATATAATAAAGTGTAATTTAATTAGGAATTAATTTATTTATATAGTTATATTAGAAAATTGGATCAAAATGTAATTATCTTAAATATTTATATAAGATAAGTACAAATCTATATAATTTTGAATCAAATCTTGGGGAAGGATATGCTTTGGCCTCGTATTGGCCAACCAATGCTCTCACCTCCTTCTAAATAGAGAGGTGATTCAGTTGGGTAAAGAAAAGAAGAGAAAAAGGAAGGGAAGGAAAGGAAGGAAATGAAGGAAAAAATAATGGAAGCCAAGAAGGTCTTTGATAGTAGAAAAAAAAAAAAAAGTGAGGTATTAAAGTTAAGGTGAGTTATATTATACCTTGAGTTACCATTATATGTTTTACGTATGTTTTGACTTACCATATTTATTTTATACAAGTTATGTTTTATGAACTATTATAAATTATATAAATATTTTAGTTACGTGGTTTAATTTCTGAATCCTATTTGTAAAAATGAAACCCATGGATATGTTTATTTAGATTTTAAAGAATATTTGATTATAACCTTATAAACAATTATATTTTGTAAGTATCACCACGGGAGTCCCACGCCTTTGGGGACTTAAATAACCATTGACCTCTGTTTGGTCACTTTGTGGCCCTCTATTGTTATGGATCCATTGATCTCTGTTCTGTGCGGAGTAAAGTGCTGTGTAGAGATAAGTGCTACACTGTTGTGGGAGCCACCTTTATAATCCGTACGAGCCACCTTTTGAATTCGTATCTCTGTTCTGATTGTCACTCTTGTGACTTCTGTTTTGTTCTGTTTTGTACTGTGGTTATGGTTATTTATTTATATAATTTTAGTTTTGTTACTTAAATTATTATTTATTCAGACTAAGTTATCTTAAATATTTTGGTTACATAACTATCCATGGTTATTTTGTGTCATATATACTCTTGGTATAATATTTCTCATTTTGCCATGTGCTTATAACTGTTTACCAATTTTCAAAAAACAATGCAAGATGCGGGGCTACGGAATAGACACACACAACACTTTCATGATATGTTTATATGTAAATATCGGCCTTTTTGGTCAATAAATTTTGTTATAAAAATAGAAGCTCCAATAATTATTTTGGTAACCTCACTTAAATATTACTTCCGCTCGCGTTTATTAATTTGTTCAAGAATTGGCCGAAGGTAACTTTAGTTACTGATCATCAAGATACTTAACCCTTAAGTATAAGGTGCAGGTCGTGACACCCACAGATAAACAACAATCCTCCAGAAGGCGTGAGTGTAAAGGTTAAGGGATAAATATCTATATCATTCTATTATTTTATATGTATAAAGGTTAAGAGATAAATATATCATTTTAATCTGATAGGGGGTAAGTATAATTTTTTAAATATGAAGAGAGATCTATATTAAATAAAAACCTTAAGAAGGCGTGAGTGTAATTTATCCTCATTTTTAATTAGCGATTCGTATACACTAATTCGTGTAACTCAATATATATACATATATATATCATAAAAATAATGACAATATATATCTATAGTCTCTATTGCTTAAATAGATTTTTTTCTTTTATTTTTTTTTTTAGGTGTCAAATAATGATCTTGGTTTCAAGTCATTTTTTCCTCTTAGGGAGTGTTTGGGAATTTAGGTTGGTTGGCTTTTTGGACTAAAATAGTCAATATACCAAAAGATCATATTTAAATTATAATCATTTCACTTTTGTCTTACAACCATCAAATCAATTATATAAAATAAAAAATAAAAGTCAACTATCATCCCAAACATAATATTTTTAACCAGCTAAAATAGCTTAAAAATAAACTAAAATAGCTAAGTTCCCAAACGAGCATTTTATTATAACTTTTACATAAACACCAACTATAGGAATATTTTAGAAAAACTAAATATAAACCCACTTTTTGTACCCACTTTTTAGACTCAATGACGTGTAAGTGTGACGATTGGTTGATAATTAGAAAATATATATATATATATAACTTTTCAAGCCTAATGATCAATCAACCAATTACACTTAAGTTTGTCTAATTTATACAATACGCCAAATATGATTGGTTGTTAAAAAATCAATGATATTTGGACATGTATATTGTTAGTAAGATATTAAATAGATGTACTATTGCTAACTTAAAATATGAGATATTTTGTGTCAAAATCATGGATCAGAGGTCACTGTTGTGCGGCTTGCACAGTAATAATTGTTGTGCAGTTTATGGGAATTATTTTGGACTTTATTTTCATCATCTGAACCTTCAATTTTTAAAAAATATCGAGTAGAACATACTTATAAACAATCAAGTTGATCGGATATGAATAGACCCTTTATGTCACGACCCCATTCCGCCCCTAGTAGAATGGTGCCATGATGGCCAGTAATTCGAGATTACCAAAGGCCACTTACAAGATCACACACACGAATCAGAGTAAACATATGGGGCTTACAAATGCGGAATCAATAAATAAAAACTAAGTAGTCCATAAGAGCAGTGCTTAAGTTAAATGAAATGACATACATCTTACAATAGCTTATATACAACAAAATGGAGTACAAAAATTACATCTTGACCAAAAGGCTTCTCAGCCATCAAATACAAAATACAAGGAAATAACTAAGAAGCATGATCTTCAAGATGTTGCAAAACACGAATCCAAAAACACATCGGCAAACACATCTAGGCGTTGCCGCCGCCCTGCTCATCACCTACATATATATAGAGAGGGTGAGCTTGGATAATCAGTGAATGGTATAAATAATAAAGGGTTTACATGAATGATATCCGAGATCTTTTAACAAAACAATATATGGGATAAATTAAGCTCATCTATCAAACCTTTCAAAGCTTCAAGGGATGCTTACTAACATCAATATAATACAAGAGATGACATTCCGGACAAACAAACCCACGCGGTAAAACCGTCAGTAGCAAGACAAGACAAGACAAGAGAGATCTCTAAGCGATGGTGTCGTTGCATTATAGTCCCCAGACACCTAGGACTTGTGCTACAAATGCTTATAGTCTCCTAGCACATGCAGACTTCCAAACTTTGTGCTACAAATGCTTATAGTCCCCTAGCACATATGGACTTCCAAACTTTGTGCTACAAATGCTTATAGTCCCCTAGCACATACGGACTTCCCGAGAATGTCATCAAAACAAGATATAATGTTGGATACACAAATAGGGATATTCATTCATGCTTACAAATACTTTCCAAAACAAAGCAAAACAAGACTTTTATTAAAACATTGTAACATAGCTTTATTAAATACCACTCACATAGCTCTTCGAACGTCGGGGTCAGGGCGAGTCCAAGTCCTACAAACACATGGCAAGTCTATTGAATGCACTTTTAAACAAGCGTCACATGCACACAAATGATCTCGGCATTCACCAAAACTAAGTCAAATCAAAACAAACACTGTTTCTTATCTCGGGGAAAGCATGCTGGGCACTAACCAGGTCTTGGCCGAGGTCCCACACCTTCTCGCCAAGGTGTGGTCCCGAGGGCCTCTTTCAAGGATACATGGAGTCGGGAAAAATCTGGGTTTTCCCTCTGCTCAAGAACATGAAGAACATGAACATGAAAAATATGAAGGAAATGAATGCAAAGATCATAACTTATCATTATAAAACTTGAGATTTCGTGCTATAAGTTTGAAAACATGGACCTGGGTACCCATACTAGAAGATCTTACGAAAACAAACACAAAAACACATAACCTGTTGCAAACTTTCGAATCAAACGAGGCTTTTCTTCAAGAACTCATGAACACTAACTTTCTCTTTCTAAAACCAACTTTAAATCAATGCATGGCATGCAGAACAGATTCAATCATGCAATGCAGCTAGGTGATCAATAAGAATAGCAAGAGTAGATTAAGATTCTAACCTCAACACTCGAATCTAACGGTTTGAACTCTAAGGATCAACTTGCTATCTACTCTCTCACTCTAAAACTCCTCCTTCTCCTTCTAGAGCTTCTCTCTCCTCAAGAACAAAGATGTGATGCAAAATGATACATTTCGGGCTTGCTTGGTGACTTAACACTCAAATTTTACACGGCAACGGTTGGTTGGCTCTATATGAAAAAGGTGGTGATTGAAAAGACAAGACTATGACAAAGTGTGTTCAACAAGCTAGGCGGCAAGGGACTCCGGCGAGTAATGACATCGGCTAATAACAAGACTTCGGCAAGCAAAGGGACAATGACCTCGGCTAGAAAGGTCAACACTTGGCCTAGCTGTGCCACACCTCGGTCTAGGTCGTACTAGTCTAGGGCAAGATCACTGGGGTTCAAGGGCAACATCTCGGCCCAGATAGTACACATCTCGGCCTTGGTGATGAACACCTCGGCCTAGATAATGATATCTCGGCCAATATGTCAGGATGCAGGTGGAGGTCAACCCAAGAAATCCTAAGATGGTCCTAAGTGTAAGAGTATCAAAAGGGTGACCTAGGCTCAAGATGACCTCGGCTAAAACACATACACACCAATAAGGAACATACCATTCAAGTAACACTTATGCAAAACAAATCAAGGAATGCAAATGCAACACATTGGGACAAGAGCATGTAATACACACAAGCATGACTAGGGTAGAGTGGGGGTTGTTACATCCTACCCCCCTTAAAGAAGTTTGGTCCCCAAACTTGAGTTACCTTGATCTGAAAACAACTCGGGATATCGAACTTTATCTCTTCTTCCATTTCCCATGTGGCATCCTTGCCGTAATGTTCCTTCCATTCAATTTTCACCATTGATATAGATTTGTTCCTCAACCGTTTCACTTGTCTGTCAAGAATTCTCATCGACTTCTCCTCGTAGCCCAAATCATCATTTATCACAATCCCGGAATAGTCAATTACATGCAGTGGATCCCGAATATACTTCCTCAACATCGAGATGTGGAACACATTGTGCACTTGACTAAATTCTGGTGGTAAAGTAAGTCCGTAGGCAGTCGTGCTAACCTTTTCAAGAATCTCAAATGGCCTGATGTAACAAGGTGCTAACTTACCTTTCTTCCCAAATCTGGAAATCCCTTTCGTTGGCGAAATCTTCAGGAATACATGGTCCCCAACTTCAAATTCCAATTCTCTTCTTCTCTGGTCGGCATAGCTCTTCTGCCGACTCTGGGCAGTTTTGATCCTCTGTCGAATAAGCTTAATCTTCTCGGTTGTCAGTTGAATCAGTTCGGGGCCGATCAAAACTTTATCTCCTACTTCAGTCCAACATATCGGCGATCTGCACTTCCTTCCATACAAAGCTTCGTACGGTGCCATGCCAATGCTAGCTTGATAACTATTGTTGTAGGCGAATTCCACTAATGGTAAATGTGCTCTCCAACTTCCCTGGAAATCTAGTACACATAGCCTGAGCATATCCTCAAGTGTCTGAATCGTCCTTTCTGTTTGCCCATCGGTTTGCGGGTGAAAAGCTGTGCTAAACTTCAACTCGGTTCCCAGGGCTCTTTGTAAACTTTGCCAAAATCTACAAACAAACTTCGGATCTCGGTCTGAAATGATAGACGTCGGCACTCCATAAAGTCTCACAATCTCATTCATACAAAGACAAATGTCGGTTGACGTTGAATGTAGTCCGAACAGCAGAGTGTGCTGACTTAGTTAATCTGTCAATTATGACCCAAATCGAATCCGTTCCCTTCTGCGTCCTCGGCAAACCAATCACAAAATCCATGGAGATATGTTCCCATTTCCATTCAGGAATCGGCAAAGGTTGAAGGAGTCCTGCTGGTTTCTGATGTTCTGCCTTCACTTGTTGACAATGCAAGCATTGGGATACGAACTCGGCTATTTCTTTCTTCATGTTCAGCCACCAAAAGGTCTGCTTTACATCGTGGTACATCTTAGTGTTTCCTGGATGGATGGCAATTCTGGAACCATGAGATTCTTGCAGAATCTTTCCTTTCAACTCAGGGACGTCGGCTACGCACAACCTTCCTTCAAACTTAAGCACTCCATTCTCAAAGGTGTAACCTGACCTCGGCCTGGTGTTAATCTCATCGGCTACCTTCTTCAGGAATTTATCCTCCATTTGCCTTGCTTTTACTTCTTCAATGACGGTCGGCTTCGCTGAGATCATAACTAAACATGCCACACTCCCCATAGACCTCCTGCTTAATGCATCGGCTACCGAGTTGGCTTTGCCTGGGTGGTACTGAATCTGCATGTCGTAGTCCTTCAATAATTCCAGCCATCTTCTCTGCCTCAAATTTAGTTCCTTCTGAATAAATAAGTACTTCAAACTCTTGTGATCCGTGAAAACTTGGCAAGAAGCTCCATACAAGTAATGACGCCAAATCTTCAAAGCGAATACCACGGCTGCTAGCTCTAAATCATGGGTAGGGTAATTCTTCTAGTGAGGTTTTAACTGGCGAGATGCATATGCTATGACCTTACCCCCTTGCATTAATACACAACCCAAACCCTTATGTGAAGCATCGCTATAAATCTGAAATTCCTCGTTACCTGATGGCAAAGACAAGAATCGTGTCAGAACCAACCTCGTCTTCAACTCTGAATGGTCGATGATTCTCTATCTTCGGTCCATTCATATGTCACTCCCTTCTGAGTTAACTGTGTCAATGGTACTGCAATCCTTGAGAAGTCCCTTACAAACTTTCTGTAATAACCTGCCAAACCCAGAAAACTACGAACCTCGGACACGTTGGTCGGCGTCGGCCAATTTACAACGGCTTCCATCTTACTGGGATCAACAGAGATACCCTCTTCATTAATCACATGTCCCAAAAATGAAATTCTAGAAAGCCAAAACTCACACTTACTCAACTTAGCATACAGCTTCCTGTCCCTCAAGGTCTGTAGGGCAAGTCTCAGATGACCCTCATGCTCGATTGTACTCTTGGAGTAGATCAATATGTCGTCAATAAAAACAACCACGAATTCATCTAGGTACGGCTTGAAGACTCTGTTCATTAAGTCCATAAATGCTGCCAGCGCATTAGTCACCCCAAAAGGCATTACTAGAAATTCATAGTGGCCATACCTAGTCCGAAAAGCAGTCTTCTCAACATCCTCGGCTTTGACTTTAAGCTGATGATAACCCGACCTAAGGTCAATCTTAGAAAAGACTCATGCTCCTTGTAGTTGATCTAGCAAATCGTCAATCCTAGGCAACGGGTACTTGTTCTTAATGGTGACCTTATTAAGTTCTCGGTAATCTATACAGAGTCGAAGTGTACCATCCTTCTTCTTAACAAATAACACGGGTGCTCCCCATGGTGAAGTGCTCGGCCTAATAAATCTCTTATCCAACAATTCTTGTAGTTGCAGTTTCAATTCTCTAAGTTCAGCTGGGGCCATTCTATATGGTGTTTTGGAGATCGGCTGTGTTCCCGACACGATGTCCACAGTAAACTCTATTTCTCTATCAACTAAGTGGCCAGGCAATTCATTTGGAAAGACGTCGGGGAATTCATTAACAACTGGGATATCGGCTAAATTAACATTTCCATTCTGATCACTCAGTATACTACACAAGTAGCCATGGCACCCTTTCTGAATTAGCTTATAGGCCTTAATGGACGAAATCAGGTAAGGTGGGGACACTACCCCTTTACCCTGGAAAATAACCTCGGCTTGGTTTGGGGGTCTCAACGTGACATTCTTCGAAACACAATTAATAGATGCATGATTCGTCACTAACCAGTCCATTCCTAATATGACGTCAAAGTGGGTCATGTTTAACGGCATCAAATCAACTAATAATTCTACACCCTCAATCACAACAACACACGTCCTATAGATAGACGCAACAATCATAGTTCTCCCAGATGGAGCAGACACATATAACACATAATCAAGAGGTTCTTGTTGTCTATTCAATTTCTCGGCAAACTTAGCAGATACGAATGAATGCGTAGAACCCGAATCAATCAATATGTATGCATCTTGAGAGCAGATTGGGAGTATACGACACTCTTGTCTCAAAGATTCCGGTATCTCCGGCACTAGCGCGAAAACCCTACCGCCTCATCATCTGTGTCCTCCCGACGTTGCTTCCTTGTGCAGAGCCCGAGGTGCTCCCATTTTTCTTACCATCATCAATCCTTGACTTCGGACAGTCTCTCACACGATGACCCATTTCTCCACATTCAAAACAGGCGCCTGACGCCCAACGGCAAACCCCGGAATGCGGCTTCCCACAACTTGCACACATCGGCTTAGTATTACCTTCTTGGTTCGAGTTGTTGGAGCTGCCCACATTCGCTTTCTTCTTGGCGTTAAGCGGAACTCGGCGGTTATCATAGTTCGCTCTTTCTTTCGATTCTCTCTCCTCGTATCGATATCGGTTCAAATTAGCTTCGCAGAAGAATAGCCTTGTCCAAGACACCGGCATAAGTCGTCATGTTGAGCATGTTAACTCTATCCTGTTGATCGCTTTCAAACTTCTTAGCCCTATATTCATCATCGCCATATTCATCACGTATATTCATCACAATATGAGCGTACCGCCAATTCGGTGAAAACACCTTTCCCATCTTGTTTCCTTGTGTCAAAGTCTGGAACTCCGTGGTCTTGCGATCTCGAACACTAAGGGGAAAATGCTTGTTGTAAAACAGTTCCAAAAATTTGGCCCAAGTTAAGTCAGGATTTCCTTCTCGGGTCATCATCCACCATCTTCAAGCGTCGTCGTCTAACGTGAACGCGGCCAATGCCACCTTCTGAGCATCTGTGCTGGGGAAGATCTCGAATAGCTTCTCCATTCCTAAGACCCACGCTTCGGCTTTCATCGGCTCTATGCCCCCTTGGAATCTCGGTGGGTTCATCTTCTTGAACTCCTTAATCAAAGTCATAGTTCCATCCCCATACAAGGCTAGCGGTGGAGGCACTTGAGGTACTGGAGGAGGTGGAGGCGGAACTGCATGTCGGCCATTAGTCTGTTCGGCCTGGGTAGATGTAGCACTAGCATTCTGTTGTCTCATTTGTCTCAACTCCCGAGTTAAACCTTCAACTAGTCTTTCTAGTCGGTCCAATCTGTCTTCTGCTTGATCTTGGCCAACTGGTGGTCTTCCTCTCCTCATAGTGCTATGAGTATGTAAAATGTGACTTTAAAACAAAATGCGCAATAAAGTATGTATGCAAGCAACAAGCAGTTATGCCGAGATGATGCACATATTGTCAAATAGCAAGCAACATGGTGCAATCCTAACATCTTTCTACGGGAAATCCTATGCTCCTTAGGACTCAAAGTGTGTGAATAACGTGCTATGAGGAACTCGTGCTCTAATACCATTCTGTCACGACTCCATTCCGCCCCTAGTAGAGTGGTGCCATGATGGCCAGTAATTCGAGATTACCAAAGGCCACTTACAAGATCACACACACGAATCAGAGTAAACATATGGGGCTTACAAATGCGGAATCAATAAATAAAAGCTAAATAGTCCATAAGAGCAGTGCTTAAGTTAAATGAAATGACATACATCTTACAATAGCTTATATACAACAAAATGGAGTACAAAAATTACATCTTGACCAAAAGGCTTCTCAGCCATCAAATACAAAATACAAGGAAATAACTAAGAAGCATGATCTTCAAGATGTTGTAAAACACGAATCCAAAAACACATCGGCAAACACATCTAGGCGTCGCCACCGCCCTGCTGAGCTTGGATACTCAGTGAATGATATAAATAATAAAGGGTTTACATGAATGATATCCGAGATCTTTTAACAAAACAATATATGGGATAAATTAAGCTCATCTATCAAACCTTTCAAAGCTTCAAGGGATGCTTACTAACATCAATATAATACAAGAGATGACATTCCGGACAAACAAACCCAAGCGGTAAAACCGTCAGTGGCAAGGCAAGACAAGACAAGAGAGATCTCTAAGCGATGTTGTCGTTGCATTATAGTCCCCAGACACCTAGGACTTGTGCTACAAATGCTTATAGTCCCCTAGCACATGCGGACTTCCAAACTTTGTGCTACAAATGCTTATAGTCCCCTAGCACATACGGACTTCCAAACTTTGTGCTACAAATGCTTATAGTCCCCTAGCACATACGGACTTCCCGAGAATGTCATCAAAACAAGACATAATGTTGGATACACAAATAGGGATATTCATTCATGCTTACAAATACTTTCCAAAACAAAGCAAAACAAGACTTTTATTAAAACATTGTAACATAGCTTTATTAAATACCACTCACATAGCTCTTCGAACGTCGGGGTCAGGGCGAGTCCAAGTCCTACAAACACATGGCAAGTCTATTGAATGCACTTTTAAACAAGCGTCACATGCACACAAATGATCTCGGCATTCACCAAAACTAAGTCAAATCAAAACAAACACTGTTTCTTATCTCGGGGAAAGCATGCTGGGCACCAACCAGGTCTTGGCTGAGGTCCCACACCTTCTCGCTAAGGTGTGGTCCCGAGGGCCTCTTTCAAGGATACATGGAGTCGGGAAAAATCTGGGTTTTCCCTCTACTCAAGAACATGAAGAACATGAACATGAAAAATATGAAGGAAATGAATGCAAAGATCATAACTTATCATTATAAAACCTGAGATTTCGTGCTATAAGTTTGAAAACATGGACCTGGGTACCCATACTAGAAGATCTTATGAAAACAAACACAAAAACATGTAACCTGTTGCAAACTTTCGAATCAAACGAGGCTTTTCTTCAAGAACTCATGAACACTAACTTTCTCTTTCTAAAACCAACTTTAAATCAATGCATGGCATGCAGAACAGATTCAATCATGCAATGCAGCTAGGTGATCAATAAGAATAGCAAGAGTAGATTAAGATTCTAACCTCAACACTCGAATCTAACGGTTTGAACTCTAAGGATCAACTTGCTATCTACTCTCTCACTCTAAAACTCCTCCTTCTCCTTCTAGAGCTTCTCTCTCCTCAAGAACAAAGATGTGATGCAAAATGATACATTTCCAGGCTTGCCGGCTGACTTAACACTCAGCCCGGACACGTGGCAACGGTTGGTTGGCTCTATTCGAAAAGGTGACTGATTGAAAAGACAAGACTATGACAAAGTGTGTTCAACAAGCTAGGCGGCAAGGGACTCCGGCGAGTAATGACATCGGCTAATAACAAGACTTCGGCAAGCAAAGGGACAATGACCTTGGCTAGAAAGGTCAACACTTGGCCCAGCTGTGCCACACCTCGGCCTAGATGTGCCACACCTCGGTCTAGGTCGTACTAGTCTAGGGCAAGATCACTGGGGTTCAAGGGCAACATCTCGGCCCAGATAGTACACATCTCGGCCTTGGTGATGAACACCTCGGCCTAGATAATGATATCTCGGCCAATATGTCAGGATGCGGGTGGAGGTCAACCCAAGAAATCCTAAAATGGTCCTAAGTGTAAGAGTATCAAAAGGGTGACCTAGGCTCAAGATGACCTCGGCTGAAACACATACACACCAATAAGGAACATACCATTCAAGTAACACTTATGCAAAACAAATCAAGGAATGCAAATGCAACACATTGGGACAAGAGCATGTAATACACACAAGCATGACTAGGGTGGAGTGGGGGTTGTTACACTTTATCAACTCAAATTTATATATATAAAAAAATAAATATGTAAGTATTAACTGAATACAAATGTGAGTTGCTGAAGGGTCTATTGATATCCGATCAAGTTGAGTTTTTACAAGTATGTTCTACTCGATATTCTTTAAAACTTGAATGGTTCGGATGATGAAAATAAAGTCCAAAATAATTATCATGAGCGGCACAACAGTCACTGCTGTGCAACTCCAACTCCCAAATGCACGTAGTGACTCCAACTCCCAAAATCATAGGTTTACATATAGATAGATAGATACATTCAATTTCATTTATTATGAAAAGTAGCATTCTTATAATTTTTGGATAACTTAAATGTGGTAATGATATTTTTGAAGGAAAAAAAAAATATTTTGTAATAAAAAATTGTATATTAAAACTTTTAGGGGAAAATTATAAAATAAAAATATTAAATTTTTGACCAATGTTACAAAATAAATTCTGAATTTTTAATTTTGTCAATTTAAATTCTAAACTTTTGATTTGTTTTCAATTTAAATTATCTCTCTATTTCTATTAATTAAAATCGATATAAAAATTTTATTTTAGTCATTAAACTCAATAAAAAAAATAGTATTTTAGACATTTTATGTACACCTACATTGAGTTTAATGACTAAAATATAATATATTTTTTTCATCGATTTTTGTAGTGTCCTGGTTCTAAAACCTGACTTGAACTCGTTTGTATGGATGCCCCGACACACTTTGGGCTTGTAAATGGATGGGTTGTGATGTTGTTATATTTGTGTGTTTATTTTCTTTCTTTTGTTGTTGTGGAGTTATTATTTGGACTTAGAACTATTCCAAGAAAAACAACACCAAAACCTGTTCCTAGCATGGTTGCACCCACAATCATCACCATTGAGCCTGTGATGTGTGAAATCGCAATCGTGAAGGGTCGCGACACCTTGCAATACTTTATCTACGGAAAATCATTGTGCCCTCGACCAAAAATATCATCCAATATCTCACCTGTGGAAAATGGTTTGCTCACGAGAGCGGCCTGTAAATGACTAGATTGTGCCCACAACCACTTTGTTCACGTTCACGACTGTGTCTATTGCTCCCGTGATGATAGGTTTGCGCCCACAATCTGTTTGTCTATAATAAATATAAAAAAAAAACTCACTGCTCAAAAATATCAGTTTTGAGCTTTATATTTTCCCTCTCTCCTTTGTGGCGATTTTGACCTAACTTCTTAGACTTCAAGCTTGGTTTTGAGGCATCTAGGCTTGGATTTGATCTTCATTTCCTACGAGTATGGCACAGCTTGGCAAGGACATCGTTTTAATCTCGACTAAAAGTTGATTTGAGCATTCATTATTGCCCTTAGCTTCTCCTCTTCTTTACAAGTGGTGGGGTTCTATTTCATTGATTCTAGATGAGTTTATTGGTGTATTTGTGATAGTTTCACTATAAAAACTAGCACGTAGTTGTTGTTGTTGCTATTGTTGTTGTTGATTTGCAAAGAGCATGTCAATGAGGTTAGGGTTTGGTGATTTGGATAAGTTTTCTCTATTATTTTCTTATCAACCCTATTTTTCTTATAACAAATTGCATATGGAAATTTTAATTTGGGAAAGCCCTAAATTGTAGATGAAACCCTATAAATTTGTGAGTTTGGAATTTGAGATTTAGTTGTTGATGTGCTAGAAAAGATGATGTAGTTAGTTGTTATTAGCTATTCTCATTTCATATATTTTGAGATGTTGATAGTAAAAATCCGTTGTTCAATGGTGAGCATGTCAATGAGGTTAGGGTTTGGTGATTTGGATAGGTTTTCTCTATTATTTTCTTATCAACCCTATTTTTGTTATAACAAATTGCATATGGAAATTTTAATTTGGGAAAGCCCTAAATTGTAGATGAAACGCTATAAATTTATGAGTTTGGGATTTGATAATTGGTTGTTGATGTGTTGGAAAAGATGATGTAGTTAGTTGTTGTTAGCTATTCTCATTTCATATATTTTGAGATGTTGATAATAAAAATCCGTTGTTGAACAGTGGTACACTGAGTACGTTTTGTAGAATTGAACATGTCATTTACATTGATATTATTAAAACAACATGATTTTAATTAAATGGTTAGGGTGAATCCGGGTCATGTATAGTTGAGATTGGGAATGATTTAATTTGGCTCTATAGTCCAAGGTGAAAGATCGAAACCCACACGGTTAGGTGCCAAGATATTTTCAGTTAACAAACGGTTAATTTGGTGGTTTAGGTGATACTTAGTGATTGTCACTGGCAGAGTGTAACTTCGCATAGTGCACTAGTTTGGGTGGTACTTAACGATGACCATTGACAGATACATAGACTTAAGAGGATTCACCGGATTATAGTTTTAATGTTGAAAATGGTTTATTTAAACATAACATTTGGAGCATATTATACATATATAGCATCATGATCATCTATACCTGTGATATTATATTGGTTTCTGAAATGGTCTCTACTAGACTACCTGTTCACCCTATGTGGCTGAAATTATTTTCAAGTATTGATGGCGTGCCTCGACCATGAGCTTGGACGCAGAAGTTTGTGCATGAGCTAGAAGAGCTCTTTAAATTGTTAGACTTGCATCATGATCATCTATACCTGTGATATTATATTGGTTTTTGAAATGTTCCCTACTAGGCTACATGTTCACCCTATGTGGCTGAAATTATTTTCAGGTGTTGACAGCGTGCCCCAACCATGAGCTTGGACATCAGAGTTTGTGCACGAGCTAGAAGAGCTCTTTAAATTGTTAGACCTTGGGCCCTGTTTTATGTTAGTTGAATGCCATTTCTTGTAAAAGGTTGTACCCTTGTTTTGTAAGCCTTAGGGCACTTTTGTACTTATTTTTGACTTGTATCTTTTGCTTTATATACTGTATATTCACTTCACCTAGAATCTGAATATATGATGTACGTATGGAATTATCTTATGGAATGGATGATGTTGGTTAAGCATGTATGAGAGATTGCCTATTTTATTTAGTTATTATCTATTTCTTTTTATTAGTTAATTCATTTAATCATGTGGGTCAAATCTTGAAAATTCGAGGCGTGGTAGCTTTATTTAACGCAAGTATGCTAATGGTTTCGATTGAAAATAAATCAAAGAAATAGAATTCAGAATGCCACAATTAAGGGTAAATTATAAAAACACTCTCTAAGATTTGCTTAAAATACGAATTTTCCCTTGTAGTTTTGAAAATTACATCTTGCCCCTTGAAGTTTGTAATTTTATAATAAATGACTCTTTTTATTAATAAATTATCTAGTCAATTAATAGTTTTTAATGATGTCAAAAAATTATTTCAATTAATAATTAAGGTAATTTTCTTATTGTACAAGAGAAGAGTTAGAAATTTTATTTTTTTAGTTAATTCTATTGAATAAAGAATTCTAACAAGTGGGGGTATCTGTAATTTTTTAAACCATAGGGAGAATCTGTATTTTAAGAAAACCACAAGGGATGTATTTGTAATTTATTCAAAAATAAAAAAATTAGGGTTTATGTCACGGCCCGTATTTTATTACTTGGATAACATTACTAATATTCATTAATTAAGTTTATTTACAAATGACAATTCATCCTTTGATGAAATGATAAATGATTAAATATACATGTTCCCTCTCGTGATACAATAAAGACATTTACATACAAATAAAAGAAATACCTTGAGACTTACAACAAAGAGAGGACACTACTCTTTACAAAAAAAAATAGCACTCAGCCAAACAATAAATGAAGTAGTACAATCCATCACTACATTACACTTATGAAATGGTAAAAATCATTATTTGATCTTCAAATCCGAAAAGCATTCCCTGTACACCTGTACAGGCAGGGGGTGAGCAACCACTAGCGCACCAAGTAACGTAATATTAAAATATTAGAAGATATGCGGGTACCAAAATACTCATACATATACGTAAAATCATATCATGTCAAAACCACATGATTTTATTATATAATCTCTTAAATCCAATTTATTTAATTAACCACAACAAGTTAACTTAAATAAATAAACATATTTCAATAACAACAAGACATCCTTTTAATTCATTCAATTATCTCATTATCAATTGAATCAAATAATTAAACAATTCATCAAATCCATTTTATACAGTCTTATGAGATAAATGCATATGTCATGTCATGCTCAAAATATTTTTCTCATCTTTTGAAAATCTTACGCACAATGCCATTTTGAAAACACATTTATCCAACAATTTCAATAAAATTTCAAGATGGTAAATACGACTCAGGTAATCCCTAGGCTGGTGTCTGTAAGTAGACTATACAAGTACTACCAATTTGTCATTTTTACTAGTATTAACTGGAAGGCTCGACACCTGTAATCTGTCATTTTTACCAGTATTACCTGGAAGGCTCGACACATATCATCTACACCACCTTTCAAGACTTACCACCATATTTACCCCAAAATCATTTCATGAAAACTTGTTTCCCAACATTCCTTTCTCAATGTAAAATTTTCAAATCAAATTTCAAAGCTCATATTATCAAATGAATTGATATGCCAATGCAATGATTAATAACACAATGCAATATTTCTTTCACTTTCATTATTTCCACACAATATTCTCATTGTGATCAAAATTTTTCTCATTTCTCATTTCAATATAATTTTTCAAGATGAATATAAATACTTTTATTCCAATTCATCCATGCGACAACATAATTCCCACACTTAGAGTAATCTCAACTATTTAGTCACTTCAAACTATATCAACATTTTGAACAACAATTTTCAAAACTTCAACAATTCTTATATTCCATGAAAATTATCATTTATATGTAAACAAATAAATAATTTTTCAAACATCGTTTATTTTGGCACACAAAATAAATATAACAATATCTTCAAAGATTGTCAACATTTTTCTTAAAAACCCTCAATTTCTAGGTTTTCTCACCAAAATCACTTATCTTCATTTATTGAAAGAAAGTCACCAAAAAACATCTCTCTTCAATCCTCATAGTTCAAAACCCTCAATTTTTATTTTAAAATGAATAAGAAAGTAAACCCACTTTCAAAAAAATCTCTCATCTTCTTGAATCAACAATCTATTTTCAAAACAAATCAAAGGATGATTTCGAAAATCATCTAGATCTTGCAAAAACATATATATAACTCAAAGGAAATCCCTACTTATTAAATATTATCATTTCCATCCTACTATGTCAAAAGTTATGGTATAATCTTAATAACACACTTTTAACCATAACGGATATAACCTTTTAACCAAAACTAATTTAGTCCACTAAATTAGTAAGCTTATTATATTCAAAAAATTTCAAATTAATAATACCAAACTTAACTTCACATGCCTCATCCCTCAAACATAATTATATTTCAACATAACCATTTTTCATGCCAAGCTATTTAAAGAGGTAATATTTTTACTAAATTCTCTACCAATAACAATTTCACAACTTTTTCTAAAATTACTTAACTAACATGATATTTACATCAAAAATTATGGAATATGCCCAATAGTAACATTTTCAAGGTTATGAGTTTGAAAGTCCACATTTCACATTTTTATTTTCATAAAAATGAACACAACTTAATCATCAACATATCATCTTTTATAAAATATCATGAATATAACACTTTTAGAATTTTTAATCCCAAAGCAACTCTATAATTTCTACTTAAGCATTTACTCCATATTTCTCAACATCAATTTATTTTTCTTTTCAAAAATAAATTTCAAAACTCAAAGATGAGATAAATATTTCAACATTATTTTTCCAAAATAAATTATCTAACCATGATATGAGCTAGATACAACTTATACAACTATTAATTTTATTTTATTTTTGGATTTTTAACAAGTATTTCCAACATAAAATGATTTTTCCAAATCAATTTCAAAATAACAATATTCTTAACACTTCAACCTAATTTTTCTTTCAAAAATTGCCAAACAAAAATCTGAAAATATATATATATATATATATATGAAATACCTCTTATAATGACATATTTTCTCAAAATAATCCTAACATAGCTTTAATGTAAAAATATGAAGAAAATCTCTACCTCAAATATGAAGAAAAGCTAAACCGAAAATGCAAATATCACCCGATCATGGATCCAAGATAGCCATTGCGAAAATTATGACGAGCTCTCCGACTTTCATGTACAACACTTTGGCAAAATCTCACTTTAAAGACTCTCATTTCAAGCTCAAAGATTGAGCATCAATGGAGAGAGAGAGAGAGAGAGAGAGAGAGAGAGAGACGTTTCAAACAACACAAATGAAAAGAAAAGGTAGGGAAAAGAAAGATGGGACAATAGAGAGAGAAGGGTGGGGGACAACCCCAAGTGGGTTCGTTTCTCCAAAATTGGTTTTTCCAAAAGAAAATTATAATTTTTGTAATAATACCTCAAAATTTTATAATATAAATTTAAAATGATATAATTTTTTTCTCACCACAAAATATAACATTTTTCTACACCACAAGATATAATATTTTGCTCACTACAAAATATACACATTTTCATTCCTTATAAAATATATAATTTTTTATCATATGGTACACACCATAAAATCAACTATCAAATATTTATTATAGTCCTATATAATAAATAATAACAACTCCCAAGTTGGTTATTACCAATCACATAATTAAAAAGGACCAAACAATTAAATATGAGTCATTAAACAAATTCAAATTAAATTAAATCTAAATCATGGGTCTCACCCATAAGTCAAACATGGTCCAATTATATACCAAAATAGACCCAACAATTCTATCCAAATCATGATCTAAAAATTAAAAATTAAATAACAAAATTCTGCTATAAATTAAATTGAACACCAATCAGTCCATAAATTTTTATAAAATAAATACTCGTCATTAAATTCTGAAATTTTTATCAAACGTGCTAAACTCATATGGGAACAACATATAAAATGTTCATAATTTTCTGAGATCGAGAACTATTTTTAAGAAATACAAAACCAAACTGTTTTCGCACAGAATTTACACAGCAATCAAATTCGAAAATTTGCTCAATTAAATTATGCACTGGCTATTTAAAATAATAAAAAAAAATTCTGGGTCATTATAGTTTTTTTTTTGTTATAAGGGTCAAATTATGAGTTTTTTTTTATATAATTTTTCAAATTTTTACTAAAATGGTGTGGTAATAGTTTTTTCAAAAGAGTAACGCTCCGTTTGTTTGGGAAAAAAATATTTTATAAAAAAATATTTTTTGTATTTCCTAGTATTTGGTAGAATGGAAAACGAAAGACAACGGAAAATATTTTTTATGATCAACAGAAAACAAGCCTATATGGGCAGAAAATGTTTTCCATTTTTAAAATGAGAAAAATATTTTTAGGACTAAAGTCTTATTAATATCACCACATTATTACTGTCACTCTCATCTCGACCACCACACCACCATCACTATAACCATTGTCACTATCACGGTTGTTGTCACTGCCCATATAAAAAAATTAAATTAAAATTAAAGATTATAAAAAAAAATGAGATTTTTATGTTTATTCGCTAGTAAATTTAGGAACAAACTAGAGAATTAGTTCTTTTATTGTAATTATTTTGTTTTTTTAAATAATTTTTTTTAACAAACAAAAAAGTGAAAGATAATGAATCTGTTCATAAGTGCTTTTGGAATGTGTGATTATAAGGTTTGCGAAAAGAGAACTAAAATGATAAAAAGGGATATTTTTTAAGTATCTTAATAATAAGAGGGGGAAATGGAATATTTATCAAATTAAGAAGGCAAAAGTGGGATTTCCAAGTCCGTTTGGACTTGAATCCTCTATGGAGATTTTCCAATTGGAGATAGTGTGGAGGTTTTGACTAGGAAGGGACACCTCATGAATGAGGTAATCTTGTGAGTGTTTTGACTAGGGAGGGACACCTCATGAATGAGGTAATCTTGTGGTATCATTAAACCACATCAATTTGGTGTAACTTATTATAAATTAAAAATTAATAGTCATTATCATTATATATATATATATATTAATAGTAGCATTTACTTTCTTTTCTTTCTTTTTCTTTTCAATTGGGGTATATTTCTTTCTCATCTTTTTTCTCTCTCTTATATGGTACATCACTCTTCTCTTCTACTTTTTAAAAATGCACAATAATATACCTATATATCTAATTAATGCTAAAATCCAATATGTAAAAGAATTCGACTTCATTTGAATTATCTATAGAATTAATACTTTTACTAATTAATTTTCTTCTATTAAATATTAAATATATATTTTTCATTTTTTCATCTACCTCATTAATATTTTGTAACGCCCTCAATTTATTGAAACCCAACTCATCAGATACAACTCATACTCATTACCCAATTCCAATTATCAATGGTATTTAAACATGTGGAAGCAATGATTTAACTGAATATGGATTAAAATGATTATCATAAGAAATGTCCTCTTCATTGTATTTCTGAGGATACAAAATATGATTACATGCAATTATACATTCATAATCCTTAAGACCTGAATCTATAGCATGTAATATAATAATTACAAAAATAAACATCTAAATATGTGTCCTATAGGCTTACAAATTTCAAGGGCCTTGCTCTATTACAACAAAAGTGGGTTTCAACTCCAAATTGGCAGAGGCACGCCGTCAACACCTGAAAATGGTTTCCACATAGGAATGAACATAAAATGTAATACCTCTAAATTTATCCATCATTTAATAGTTTTAAACAATAATATTTCAATTCAATACAGTGAATGTCATTTTAGTAAAACCATCTCTTTCTCATTGAACCATTCCAAAAGAATTACATCATTGCTACAATACACGCATTTATAATAACAACAATTCAAGAAGAGAGACTACAAAAGAAATATAGTGCCCTAGTGGCATACAACTTTTTAAGGATCACCCTTGAATACACAAAAATGGACTTGAGTCCCAAATCACATGCATAGCTTTGGAGCTTCACAATTAGCATTCATAAAGCCTTTGTGCTCCCTTCAAAAGAAATGCGCCTAAGACCAAGTCACTTTGGCAGAATCATACCATCCTTTCCTGAAATGCTGTTAGTTTTGGAGTGAGCTATTGCGTAGTAGGAAATACTATTAACAAGTTATATAAACAATCGAGATGCATATGATCATGCCATACTAGTGATAAGAAAATCCATATCTTTTCTCTCTAAAACCATGAAGTTAAATGCATGATTTCTAATCCACAAATCTTATCCATAACCATAGGGCGTAAATATGCTATAACATCCCAAGCAAGAGCTGTAAAACTACACGTACATACATTTATATATAGAAAATAGTCCCATATTTGCAAACTCTAGAAACGGCGGGGCATTGGGCATCCAAAACATTTCCCTTTCACATTTGCCGACTCTTGAAACGTCAGGCTCATGGACACCCAACACGTTTTTCCACATTTGTCAACTCTAAAAATAGTGGACTTGTGGACGCCTAAAAATCCTTTTCCTACATTCGTCTGGCGATATGCTCAAAACAGGGCAATTAGGTACCTTGACTCCTCGCGTGGTTACCAAATAAACACACAGTCCATTACCCAAAATTCGATTTAACTACTCGAACTCATACGCTATTTACACCCTTCCAACATTTTCCAAACACCCATAAATTAAGACCACAAGGGAAAAGTATGATGCACATGATGTATGAATTTTCAAATCTCATTTCACTATGGTTTGTTCAATTTACAACAACACAAAATAATAATATCAACAATTTATGAGTTTCTCCAATCTCTCAACAATCTCATTACATAAATTCAAGAAATTCAAAACTCAATATCTCAACACCATTATCATGTCCACACACCTAATTTCAAGATTTAAAGGTCAATTGAACCAAGCCCCATTATGATATTAAATGTAAAATTTAGGGTTTATGAGAAAATTGGGGTTATTTCCCTTTTTGTACTCCAAGAGTCAACTTTTATCATTAATAACAACAATCAACAAGAATATTCAATGATTTTTTTCCAAAACATGAGATATAAACCCCTTTTTGTTTATCAAACCCATTTTCGAGTCACAAAATCATCTCATACATCTTTATATCTAGAAAACTACCGCACATGTATCTCAAATCATAGATATATCAAGTTAAAAGTACTCCTGCCTTAATAATGAAGACGAAGAGATGAGAACCCAACTAGAAACTTTAAAAAAAAAAACGAGAAACAACCGGTAAAACTCTTAAACCAAGCTTGTTCTTTAACTTCCTTGAAAGATCTAGGGTGGATCTTGGGTAGAAACAAGAGAAATCAAAGTATTTTTGGGCTAGGGTTTCAAAAAAGAGGTGTTAGAGAGAGAGGATATGAAAAAATGAAGAAAAAAAATGAGTAAGGGTCGACTTTTAAATTATTTATCCCGAATAGACCGCTCGAGCTAACTTTCCGTCACTTGAGCGGTGGACGCAAACTCCCCGAAGTTTTATAGGTTTGAAATGAAAGTACTGGAAATCACACATCTCCGCTCGAGCGACCAATTGACTGCTTGAGCAGTTTCATTCTACATCCAGTCTGCAGAAGAAAATACTGGAAATACCAAATCACCACTCGAGCGGTAACTCCACCGCTCGAGCGAACCTACAAATTAGGATGTTACAACCTTCCCCTTTTAAAGAATTTCGTCCCTGAAATTTCATGATTCCTATTAACAATAGTCCAACAATCCCAATGATGACACCCACGACAATAACAACAACTACAACAACCATGAAACCATCACATGAGGGTAGGAATCAAATTACAATTTGAACAAGCATGTAAAGTCTAGATTGCCAAGAAAACATTATTATCTCTTTACTCTTTCACCTATGCCATATACATGTCACAAGAAATACAACAAAATGTAAAATTATACATCATTAAACAAATCCAGGTACTTCTCGCAGATTTCAGCTTCTCATTCCTAAGTAATTTCTTCTACCTGGTGATGATGCCACAATATCTTGACTAAAATGAATGGTTTTGCCCCCCAAAACTTGCACTCGGGAATCTAAGATGTTTACCAGTCTCCCCTCATAAGAGGCGTTTTCATCCACTTTAAGGCTCACCCAATCCAAGACATGGGAATGGTCGAGTTCATACTTACGAAGCATGAAGACATGGAATACATCGTGTACCCCGGAAAGTTGTGGTAGTAAAGCAAGGCAATAGGCCACTTCTCCCACCTGCTCTATGATGTCAAAAGGACCAATAAATCTAGGCGACAATTTCCCACTCCAACCAAATCTCATCAAACCCTTCCTACGCAATATCTTTAAGAACACATGGTCCCCAACCTCAAAAGATAAAGGTCTCCTCCTCCGGTCGACATAACATTTCTGTCAACTTTGAGCCGTAATCAACCTCTTCCGAATGAGAGCCACCTTTTCAGTGGTCTCACAAACTAACTCGGGCCCAAGCATGGGTGAGTCTCCCACCTCAGTCCAACATACTGGTGACGAACAAGGAGCATTTCTATTTCCACACACCTACTTACCTCAGTGCACACACTTAATGAAACTTTATTTTAATGACAATTACACCCAAAAGTAAAATGACTATAATATTATATTTCAATTTTATCTATACACATCTTTGTAAAACAAAAAAATCTCAGTGCACATTTTTTTAGTGAAAAAAAAACCTAATTTATCTATTGTTCCTCACTTGGTCCATTGTTTATCACTTGTCTTTTCTTTTTCTTTCCTTCCATTTTCTAGGAAACCAAACAAATAGATAAAATCTTGAAAAAATAAAATAAAATTTTAAGAAATTAATTTACTGGTAGGGTTATATAGGATTCAAAAGCTAAACCCGCTAGAATGATGGCAAGATTGATGTTGAAAGGAGGCCTCTCCGACTCGGTCTCAGTCTTAGTCTTAGTCTCGATTTCGATCTCCTCTTGAACTTGAAGCAAAACATTCTCAACCTCCAAGTTCGTTTTGCAGAAGCAGCAGACAGAGCACAATCCACTCTGCCTCCAAAACTTGAACTCAATACCCTTGTTTTCCCAGAAAATAAAAGATTCTGGGAAAGTGGAATCGAATTAGGGTTCGGAAGATAGGGAATTTTGGGGGCAAAGCTAGAACAGCGACAAAATTGAAGATAACTTGGGTGAGTTTGTAGAGAGGTCGTGAATAAGAGAGTGTGAAGGGAGTAGAGTGGCAGGTTGTGTAAATAAATGGAGAAAATAAGGGAGTTTTACGAAAGTTGGTTTAGGTCTATAATTTTCAACAAGTATATGGAAGGAGGGTTGAGGTGGTATGTATACAATGGTATGAGTGAAGGATATGCGGATTGAGAAGAATAATTAATAATTAATTATCAAATTAATAAGTGTATGTACTGAGAAATGATGTACACTAAGGTAAGTAGATGTGTAGAAATAGAATTTCCCTCTACAAGGACGTCCATATAAGGTTTTGAAAGGCGTCATTCCAATGCTTGCTTGATAACTATTATTGTAAGCAAACTTCGCTAGAGGCAAGTGCCTCTCCCAAGAGCCCTTAAAGTCTAAAACACAACCTTTCAACATGTCCTCTAAGATTTGGATAGTGCGGTCTGATCGTCAGTTTGAGAATGATAAGTTCTAAAAGTTAATTATGTACCCATAACGCTCTACAAGCATTGCCTGGCGAAGCGATAAAACGAGGATCTTTATCTGAGATGATGCTCACTGGAACCCCGTGAAGTCTGACAATCTCTCTAATATAAAGCTCTGCCAAGTACTCAACCAAATCCCCCACACATATAGCAAGAAAATGGGTTGACTTAGTTAGTCGATCCACGATGACCCAAACTATGTCATTACCCCCTCTGTGTTCTAGAAAGACCCGAAACAAAATCCATAGTGATGTGCTCCCACTTCTACTCAACTATCGATAAGGGTTGTAACAACCCAACTAGCTTTTGGTGTTATGTTTTGACTTATTGGCATATTAGACATTTAGACACAAACAAGGCTACATCTCGCTTTATACCCCTCCACCAAAATTGACGGCTAAGGTCATGGTACATTTTTTGTCTCCCGAATGCACTACAATGTGAGAATGGTGGAATTCCCAAAGTACTTCATTTCTACAGGATTCTAGCACAAAAAGGTGGTCTAAATACCGGATACTTAAATCAAAATGCACCCACAAACCCTTTTCCTCCTTCCCATTGGAGATTTTCTCTCTGATTGTTTGCACTTCATGATCATTTAGTTGTGCTTCTATAACCCGTGTACAAGTGTAAGCTGTGCAAGGATTGTAAATAAAGTGGCATGTTCTATAGACTCACCAAGACTCAAGTCAAATTCACCAGTGTTACCCAACATCTCCCACTTTTCAATGGCAAGACTAGCCATGGTACTCACAGACTTCCTACTCAAGGCATCGGCCACTATGTTGGCCTTTACTGGGTGATAGTGCAACTCAAAATCATAATACCCCATAAATTCTATCTACCTCCTCTGACGTAGGTTCAAATCTTTCTGAGAGAACAGGTACTTAATGCTCTTGTGATCCGAGAACATATCAAACTTCTCTCCACACAAGTAGTGCCTTGTGAGTTGCGTAGTTCCTCTCATGGTTTTTCAATTGACGCAAACCATATGCCACAACCTTACCTTCTTGCATCAAGACACACCCCAAACCTTCCCTAGAAGCATCATAATAAATAGTATAACCTAACCCTCTCTCCGAAATTATTAGAATTTGTGCAATCATCAATCTAGCCTTTAACTCTAAGAAAGATTTCTCACATGACTCACTCTAAACAAGTTTTATCCTTTTTCTGGTTAACCTAATCAATGGTGCTGCTAGGGTGGAGAAGTCCTTCATTTGCCTATAGTAGCCAGCGAGACTCAAAAAGCTACGGATCTTAGAAACATTCTTAGGTCACTCCCAATTGTATATGGTTTTAATTTTTGAAGAATTCATAATAGCTCTATCCTCGGAAATGACATGACCTAAAACCTTCACTTTGGAAAGCCGAAATTCACACTTTTTGTACTTAGCATACAATCCGTGCTCCCTAAGCAACTGTAGGACAATACAGAGGTGCTTTCCATGCTCTTCCTCGGAAGGTGAGTAAATCAAGATGTCATCCACAAAGACCACTACAGATTTGTTGAGATACTCTCGGAAGACTCAATTCAGCAAGTCCATTAAAGTGGCAGGGGCATTGGTTAAGCCAAACGGCATGACAAGGAACTGATAGTGGCCATATCGAGTACAAAATGCCGTCTTCAGAATATCTCCATCCTTCAATCGTAATTGATGAAAGCCTGACCTTAAGTCAATCTTTGAGAAACATCGAGAACCCTTAAATTGGTTAAAGAGGTCATCTATTCTAGGCAACAAATACTTGTTGTTAATTGTGACCCTATTCAACTTGCGGTAATCAATACAAAATGCGACAAACTATCCTTCTTTTTAGAAAAGAGAGTCAGTGCTCCCCATAGCGAAGTGCTAGGACATATAAAGCCCTTGTCTAACAACTCTTGCAACTGCTCATTTAAAACAAGTAACTCAGCTAGTACGAACCTATAAGGTGACATGGAAATGGGTGTCATGCCAGGCACCAAGTCTATGGAAAACTAAACCTCATGGTGAGGTGGTAATTCAGTGAGGTCTTCTGAAAAGACATCTGAATACTCACAAACCACTCTAGAAAATGTACCTCAAACCATGCTACCATCCTCGGTTAGCAAGATCGTAAAGAGAAAGCTAAGTTCGCCTTAACCCCATCGGTCATGCAATGGCGGTAACAAGCTATTGATTCGATCCCCCAAAAAATAGAAATAGTCCCTATTCGATGTGCACACAGTAACCCTCGTACGGTGGCAATCTATGGTGGCGTGATAGAAAAACAACCAATCTATGCCTAGAATGACATTAAAATGTAACATATCCAATACAATGAAGTCAAAAAGGAGTCAACGATCAGCGACCTCAATCTCACAACCATGACATACCCGATTCAAGATGACTTTACCTCCCAACCGGTGACTCTAACATGAGCAAAGACTCTAATTGATCAATCTCTAACCCCAGAATGGATGCAAATGCAGATGATATGAATGAGTGAGATGCTCCCGAATCTATCAACACATTGGCCCAACTATTGAAAACAAGATATGTACCTGTCATTATAGATGGTCTAGATGACTACTCGAATGTGCTGATGATGTATACTCACCTCTATGGTTCCTGCTCACCTTGATCACCCCTCAAGACAAAGGCCTATTGCACCGATTGTGCAAAAGTGACCCCATGTACTACCCTAGATGCCTGTCCAGACTAAACTGGCTGATAAGTCTGCCTCTGACCTTGACTTGCCTGAAATCCTCTCACCTGTCGAGATCCCGAAACACTAGTCCTTCCAGCTAACTGTGGGCAAGACCTCTTTATATGCCTCGTCTGTCCACAATGATAGCATGCGGGCGACTGACCTCTACCCCAAGATTAGCTCTGAGAACAAGCCAATTACTGCTGACCAAGATTTTTATTGCCCTCAGAAGCTTTGTGGCCCTACTGGCCACATCTAAAACCAGTAATACAACAAGGTCTTGTATTCCTCGAACTCCTTATCGAAACAGAACCTAAATATCTAGCCTATTGGGGTAAAGATTGAAAAGAAAATGAACCTCTTGACTTCTTGGAAGATCTTATATCACCTCGAGACTCCGTGTAACCCGACCTCTTAAGTTTCTATCTCGTCTCCTTTATCTCTAACATGATCTCAACATGAGCTACAGCTTCAACAAGCCGGTCATACTTTCTAATCATATTTCCCACCACATTTATCAAGATCTTGGGCCTCAACCTTTTCTCAAATTCTAAGCATCAGCACTCCTCGGTTGCCACAAGCTCAGGTGCATAATCTAAACCGAAATGTTTGCACTTTGAGGCTTCCTAGCTTATGTTTTTAGTCTTTTAGTTTACGATATTTGATAAAATAAAGTGTTTTTCTTCCTCTTTAGGTTAATATCACTTCAAAAACAAAAAGATCGCAAAAAGAGGCGAAAGAGAGGGAAAATTCGTGACTGAGTGAATCCGCTCAAATGGAATTCACAATCCGCACACCTAAATCAAGTTTGCCTCTGTGTTGATCTGCTCGAGTGGAATATTTAAACCGCATGAGTGGATTTGCCTCATCTTGTGCACGAGCATTTTTGACTCAGAATTGACTGGAGGTGATAAAAGGAAGTTCTGGGCACTTGTTTTGGCATTTGAAACCCTAGAGAAGACGACTAGAAGCTAGAGAAGAAGAATAATCATCAATCCATGGCGTTCTCTTCAACCTTCGAAATGTTCAACCTCTCCATGAGCGGCTAAGCTTTCTTCTTAGGATTAAGATGAAACTCTAATCAAGTATCATGTAATTTTGTACTTTAATTTTTATTTTTCTTTGGAATTGGATAATCATTGTATAATTATTTTTAGATATTTTATTCAAACAATCTTTTATTTGATTTATGTGATTAAGAATGCATGATCATAGAACTCTTTTACTTTCTCATATATACAAATCGTGAGACAAATCATGCTTAGGGGAGATGAGTTATGATACAACCTTAGTTTAGTGTAGACGATTTTTGCTGACCGAAAATGATTCATGCCTACGTTTTGAATATACTCATCTTCTTGATGATGATATCGGGGCTTGTAGCCATGATACATCATTATTATCCGGACCATTGATTTACTAGAATTGGATATTTTAATTACATGATATGAGATTAGTAGTGGATTTGAAATCCTAAGTCTCTCTCCATATTCAGACAACTCTCTTTATTTGGGCAATTATTTTTATTTAATTTAAATTCTCATTAGTAAAAATCAAATCATTCTCTCTTTTTCAAATTAAATTAGAAATTACCAATCGAATTAATACAGCTGAGCCCAAAGTTCTCATGGTACGATACCTGGACAATCCAATGTTCTACTGAATTAGTGTTTTGTTTAGTTCTTTATTTTTTTATTGAAAAACAACTAATCAGTGCAAAACGGGATAGGCTAGTGAAAGTAGCCTCAAACTCAGCCACTGGAGTGTCTAGCTATCTTAGCTCCTCAAATTCTTTTCTTAACCTCTCCCTAGCAGTGGGAGGTAAGAACTTCTCTTGTAAGGCGTGAGTGAAGCCTCCCAAGTGTGCTCAACTCGGTGCTTAACCGACTTCCACCATTGACCAACCTCCCCATTTAGTTAGTAAGTCACTAGTGCTAGTTGGAGCTCTCTCTCATGGATGTCTAAGATCTTGAAGGATTTGATGATCTATTCTAGCAATTCATCGGCTTTCATAGGATCGGGTTCACTACTATACTTAGCGGGATTAGAACGGAAAAAACATTTCTTTAAGAAGGTAACTCATGTTTACCCCTCTATAGTCTTAGTCGCTTGCTCAACTCGAAGTATGTCCATGGACTCCCTAAGAGCCTCGGTCATTTCTCAAGCTAACATCTCCATTGCATCTTGGGCAGGAGGTATGGCTACGTTGTTTTGTTCAACCCCCTTTTCTTAGGAAAGAATATCTTGTTGGGCCAGAATACCCCGACCACCCCGGTGAGGTCTACCACGGTCTCTACCACGTCTAGACATTCTATATAAGAATATAGGTAAAATAAAATTAAACTCACAATTCCATGCCCACATATCACAACCAAATAGTCACTAACCAACTCATGAATCTATTTCACATAAGGCAAACCACATAAGGATATAGAGCACATACGGATCACCCCTCTAAGATATCAACTTGTCTCATGGCGCTCAAAGACTTCTAAGTGGAGAAAGCATTGATCAGATGCCTTTCCAAAAGGAATTCGATGAATACAATGTATGCAAGTCATATCCTAGAAGCTTAACCCCATACCCACATAGTCACATAAACACATGAACATGCAAGACAATTAATGTCTCGTCCTAACATGATAAACCTATTATGGCAAAAGGCACATCCCACGAGCTCAAGATATTCAAACTTGGTTAGCTTTGATACCAAGTTGTAACACCCCTAAATTTATCCATCATTTAATAGTTTTAAACAATAATATTTTCAATTCGATATAGTGAATGTCATTTAAGAATACCGTTGGTAATTAAAATCATCTCTTTCTCATTAAACTATTCCAAAAGAATTATATCATTGCTACAATACATGCATTTCTAATAACAACAGTTCAAGGAGAGAGAGTACAAAAGAAATATAATGCCCTAGTGGTATACAACTTTTCACGGATCATTCTTGAATACACAAAAATGGACTTAAGTCCCAAAACACAAGCATAGCTCTAGGGCTTCACAATTAGCATTCATAGAGCCTTCGTGCTCTTTTCAAAAGAAATACGTCCAACGCCAAGTCACTTTGGCGGAGTCACACAATCATTTCCTAAAATGTTGCTAGTTTTGGAGTGAGTTATTGCCCAGTAGGAAATACTATTAACAAGGTATATAAACAATCGAGATGCATATGATCAAGCCATACAAGTGATAAGAAAATCCATATCTTTTCTCTGTAAAACCATGAAGTTAAATGCATGATTTCCAATACACAAATCTTATCCATAACCATGGGGTGTAAATATGCTATGACATGCCAAGCAAGAGCCATAAAACCATGCGTACATATATACATTTATATACAGAAAATAGTCCCACATTTGTCGACTTTAGAAACGACAGGGTGTTGGGCACCCAAAACCTTTCCCTTCCACATTTTCCGACTCCTGAAACAACGAACTATGTAGCGACTCTAATTTTTCATAAGTCATATTTATTATTATTACTTTATTTTATTTTTGACTTTATTAATTGTGTGGTTACATGAGAATTTAATCCGATATTTTATTAATTTAATGTGTTATTTAATCATATATAATTATTTTGAATATTTATATATATTGATTAAAAAAAATTTATATACATAAAAGGTGTTATATATATATTGATATTATACTTATATTTATATATGTTATATTTATGTGTATTTATATAATATTATATAATAGTCAATTAGGTTAGAATAGGGATTAGGTAATCAAAAGAAAAGAAGAGAGAGAGAGAGAGAGAGATTAATCAAATCAAAGAAAGCCGAGAGAGAAAGAGGAGAGGGGAAAAAAATAGATTAGGGTTTTGTTTTGGTGGCTCCATTAGTTCTTTAAATATTTCTTAGATCTTCAAAAAATAATTGTGAGTACAAAACCCACTTCCATTGATTTATATTTAATTCGTTATTTTTATTTATTTGATGTTGAATTGATTTCATATTTACATGCAGATGATTGATTGATTTTAACTATTTTGATTAGTTGTGTATGTAAAGTTTAGGGTTTTTAGATGATTGATTGATTTTAATTATTTTGATTAGTTGTGTATGCCAGGTTTAAGGTTTCTATATGTATTTATTTTATGGTTGTAATCACACTCATGGACATATGAAATTAAAATAAATTAGGAACCCATAGATAAATTCCTTACACTCCACCATGGCTCCATAGATTGTTATTTTATTTGAGTGTTGGTGAGAAAAAGTGTAAAAAAATAGAAATAAATAAAAAGGTAAGGATTATGAGATTTATTTGAATGCCTTAGGCTTGGCATTGTTATATTTGTTCTCATGAGTGAGATGTTGTGTATGTATATATTGCCTCGTTCTCATAAGTAAACAGTGCTTTGATTCTGTGGCGTCAGTATATGCTAACCATCCGTGGAGTGTGAGTCAAACTTGGGACAATATCCCTGTGCAAGTTTGGCTTCGGAGTGGTGTTAGGTATACGGGAGACACATAGGATATATGTGTAGGTCGGAAGTGAAGGGCCGAAGTGGTGGAGTTAAGGTACAAATAATTTAATTATGAGTTTATTGTTATAGTGTGAATTGTATTGATTTGTACATCTTGAAAAATAGTAACGATCTCGATAAATTATGAAATTTGAGCAGAGGCATGTATACGTGATTCTAGACAACTTTTGTGTTTTAAATTTTTATTAAAAATATCGATTAGTACTTATAATCAGATGATCTTGGTTATTGTAGTTTTGATTCATTTTAGCAATGTAAATTTTAGAGGCTGATTTAACCTAAGAAACAAGCTCATTTTTATTGGTTTCATGTAAATTAAAGTAAAATATTATTCTGAACACTTTTTGTGTTTTGAACTTTTCCGAAAAAATTCATCTTGCAGCAGTTTCTTTTCGTTTTCAATTCTAGATTTTTCGATCAAAATTCGGTTAGGATTTTCTATTAATTTTTTCTCTCAACCTGTTCATTTTTTACTAAATTCGTTTGTGCTAAATTTTAGAAAATTTGATTATGTACAACTTTTGTTCTTTGAGTTTTGGTCAATTCGAATTATTTAAGCATGAAACGATGCATTTTTATACTTCTTCAGCAAGTTACTTATGATTAAATTATACTAACTTTATTGTCACGCCCCCAAAATAATACATAAAACCCATCACTTTTAACATGCATTGATATATAAAAGACCTTCATTCTTCTATTCATTAGAGTAATTAATTACAAAATGTATTACATGTTAACAACAAACAAATGCCCTACAGACTTACAACTTTCAAGTTAACACTTGGTTACAAAAAAAAAGTACTAACTCAATTACACATTAAGCCCTTGGCTTGGATCCACATGTAATTCATCATAAGAAAGAAAGAAAATAAAGTCGCCCGCTTTTAGGCCTCCCAAGCTATATCCTTGGAGGTGGCAAGCTACATGCACGAAAATGATATTCCGTATAGGGTGAGCTAACAGCCCAATAGAAATACACTAAACCAGCTATGAACAATGACTAAAAGATTAACAGTTTGATAGATGGTTAACACTTTTACATTCTTTCATAACACATTACAGTTTCATTTTCCATTCCTTTTCAATCCTTAATTCATAACCATGGTTCAGAACCTGACCAAATAACTGATATGAAACAGTAACTCATATTAAACATTTCCTCATTTCACAATAGATAAGCATACTAGCTATATCAACACATCAGCAGATAAGCATATAAGCTATATCAACATTCCCACTGATAAGTATAAGAACTATATCACACTTCCAAAGATGAGCATATGAGCTATATCAACACTTCAATAGACAAGCATATGAGCTGTATCTACGGAGTCCATCCCCTCTCTTCTCCCACACAACACCGGTTTAGAGGTCCATCCTTCTCTTCTTCCCTAAACCATGGAGTACATCTCTCTCCTCCAACACAACACAATGCATATAAACAATTATTATACACATCATCAGTCAATACATAAAGTTGATGTATTCTTTCAAACGTCATACTCAATGACACATTCTAGTGATTAGTTTTAGTTTGCCTAATCATCATGCATTGTCTATAACAATCAAGACTATCCTCCACCGATAGCCCAAAGCAGTTATTTCTAAACAGAAAATAAATGCATAAAATGAATATAAAATCAACATTTCAACTAGGTGAGCGATAAATAATTCAACTACACCCTTTAATCCCATACATTCCCATTTCTAACATTTCTCTATGCTAAACATGCATATAGGTTTATTATAAATAAAACCCCAACTTTTGTAAAATTGCACAAAAGCCCCTAAACTTTCTCAAAATTACCCAACAACTCCCAATATATCAAAATGCTAAAATTTAAAGACAAATCTCATAAAGAGGAGTAGGTTATCCCTACCTCAAATTCGGCGCTCAAACGGAGAAGATGAAAAGAGTCGAAACTCGATCTCCACCACACACCACAAAGCCCTCAAGAATTAACACAACTTTGGCGAAGGAACTATGGCCAAAATCCAGCTTGGCACAACTAAAATTTATAACTCAAGCTCGGTTCGTAATAGCTAATTAAACCAAGAAAGAACTATAGAAGTTGATAAGCTAACCCTATGCACTTGCACCTATATATAGAAGTTTGTCCACCTCAAAATGTGTCTTGTAACCGATGTGGGACTTCCAACACACATATAGAAGTTTGTCCACCTAAAAATGTATCTTGTAACCGATGTTGGACTTCCAACAAACACACCAAAGGTTCCCAAAATAGAATGAAGGGTCCAAATACATTTACCAAAAGCCTTAAAAGGCACAAGTGCTACATTTATTTTTTGCAAGATGGTAGATCTTACTAACTTTTTATGCGGAGCTGATCCACCATATTTTTATTTTTATTTTGTTTATTTTATACTCAATTTATATTTCGTTGTGTACGGGCAATAAACTAAATGCCATCGTATCTCGAGAAACTACCCATTCGTCTCAGTGCGGATGGAACTATTTGTCTTGTCCCGTAACAAAAATTAAATGCATTTTTGTTTGTGTCTGGTGGACACGTGGGTGTTAATTCTTGTACTCATACCAGTATACCTGTATACTGACCCGTTTTGTCTCTTGGCAACTCAGGTGCGTTCTGTTTGAACGCAACCGAGCTTCCTTTGCAGGATTAGTTGGGGCTACGGTGGTGATGTGGAATAACTATAGTTGTTGGACGTGTCGTTTGGACTTCTTTTATTTTCTTGAGCTTAGGATTGATATTAGTTTATGTATTTATTATTTTTTTATGACTTTAGTATTTGGATAATTTGGCATGGTTTGTAACCTTACATTATTTAAGTTATTTTGACTATTTATTGTTACTTTAATATTTGAGGTATTGGTTAGTTATGAAATTATGGTAGATGGTTTGGTTGGCATTTTGTTAGTTTTTTTTTTTTTTTTCCCCTTGTAATCTTTTGAGGATGGAAATTTACTTAAACCCTTTGGAGGCGTGAACGTTTAGATTTTGTTTCACCCATAGGATTTGGATAATGGAATATTAATTGGAGTTTAGTCCTAATTTAATAATTAATTGACCAAATTTTGGGGGCGTGACAAACTCATGGACACCTAAAATCATGTTTTTTCACATTTTTCGACTCTAAAAATGGCAGGCACGTGGACAACCAAAAATCATTTTCCCACATTCGTCCAACGATATACTCAAGCCAGGGCAACTGGGCACCTTGGCTCCTTGCATGAGTACTAAATATAACACACAACCCATTACCAAAAACCCGACTCAACTACCCAGACTCATATGCTATTTACCCCCTTCCAACATTTTCCAAACATCAAGGGAAAAGTATGATGCACATGATGCATGAATTTCCAAATCCCATTTCCCTATGGTTTGTTCAATTCACAACATACAACAATAATATCAACAATTTTTGAGTTTCTTCAATCTCACAATCCCCACAATCTCATTATATAAATTTAAGAAATTCAAAACTCCATATCTCAACACCATTATTATGTCCACACACCCAATTTCTAGATTTGAAGGTCAATTGAACCAAGCCCCATTATGATATCAAATGTAAAATTTAGGATTTTTGAGAAAATTAGGGCTTTTCCATTTTTGTACTTGTAGAGTCAACTTTTATCATTAATAACAACAATCAACAAGAATATTCAATGATTTTTCCAAAACATGAGATATAAACCCCAATTTGTTTATCAAACACTCTTTCAAGTTACAAAATCATCTCATATATCATTATATCTAGAAAAATACTACACATATATCTCAAATCATAGATATATCATGTTAAAAGTACTCCAACCTCAAGAATGAAGACGAAGAGATGAGAACCCAACTAGAAACTTCAAAAAAAATGCGAAACAACTAGTAGAACTCTTGAACCAAGCTTGTTCTTCAACTTCCTTGAAATATCTAGGATGGATCTTGGGTAGAAACAAGAGAAATCAAGTATATTTGGGCTAGGGTTTCGAAAAAGGGGTGTTAAAGAGAGAAGATATAAAAAAGTGAGAAAAAAATGACTAAGGGTCGACTTTTAAATTAGCTGTCCTAAACAAACCGCTCGAGTGGTGGACGCAAACTCCTAGAAATTTTACACGACTGAAACAAAAGAACACCAAACACACATCTTTGCTCGAGCAACCAATTGACCACTCGAGCGGTCTCACTTGACACTTAGTCTGTAGAAGAAGATACTAGAAATACCAAATCACCGCTTGAGCGATAACTTCACCGCTTAGTGAACCTGCAAATTAGGATGTTACATAAAACCCAACAGAGATAATCTTAACAAATTGCATAAGTGTTAACATGATCATGACTACGATATTTAATGATGTGCAATGCCCAAAATATGTATTTTTGTTTTCCAAAGATCATGTCATGCACTTTCCAAAATCACAATTAAAATCAACAACTTTCATTTCAAAAAAATTCATCGAACAGTAAATACAACATTGAAAATCCCTAGATACGTGTCTACTAGTAGTCTCTAAAAGTACTTACAAATACCCACTTTACCAGATATCAACCAAAAGAAAATTGGAATCTACTTCGCCCGTGTTTTAGGACTTTCATTATGGACCTCAACCCAAATTAATTCTCAATCACAACTACACACCTTAATCAGATTTACCAAGATATTTACCCTATTTCTCAACATTTTCCTAAAGTCTTAACAATTCAATGTAATGCCTTTCTCAATTTCAACAAGAGATGAAATATTAACCATGATATGCCAATGTATGCATATATTTGAAATTATTTTGATTTTCCTAGTTTCGTAATCATTTTACAACAATTCAATGCAATCATCCACCGATTGTTAAAAATAATTATCTCTATTACAGGCCTCGTTTGGGAAATTGGCTATTTTAGTTGGCTATTTGGCTTTTTGTCTATTATAGTCTGCTAAAATAGTTGTGTTTGGAAAGATAGTTGGTTTTTTTAATAGTTGATTTAATGGTTGTGAGAAAACTAAAATAATTATGGGTTAGATGCGATAGTTTGTCTTATTAACTATTTTAGTCTATTTTATCTTTTAGTAGGCTATTTTAGCCCAACCCTCTTCCCAAACAAGGCCACAATATTCCAAAATATAGAACATAATTTCATAACTCTCAACATGTTCAAAGTATCACATGATTCTAAATAAACTCATCCTTTTCCTAACATGCATCCAATACTCAATATTTTTCAAAAATTTCATGAATTTTCTCAATATACTATCACATTCTCGATTTCCACACTTTCTATGGTTTAGGAAAATTTTGGGGATTTCTCATTTAAAGCATAATTTTCTCAAATTCACACACTACACCTCAACTATAGATAAAACATTTGAAAAGTTTGTAACATTTGAGAATTTTTGTAGCATCCCGGGTCTAAAACCTGACTTGAAGTCACTTACATAGATGCCCCAATACACTCTCGGGCTTATAAAATGATGGATTCTACTGTTGTTTAGTCGGTTAAGTTGATATCATACTTGTTTAGCATGTAACACTTTTGATAAATTTTGTTTCGGGCATAAGGATGAAAAATGAAAGTATAGGAGCTCATTTAAAATCAAATCTGCCTAGGAACTGACCGCACGAGTGGCGGAATTAGGTTGCATGAGCAGTCGAAATGCAATAGGGTCTGGACTAAGCACTGCTCAAGTGGCCAGGCCAAGCGCACAAGAGGAGAAGAGTGGTGTTTTCTCTCAAAACTTCACAAAAATGGCTCAAGTTTGTAACCCCTTGAAAGGAAGGGGAAGGGGCTCATTATATAGGCAGAGGGGACGCTTGTGGAAAACACTAACATATTATACTTAATACTAATTTTTATTCATTTATTTTCTATCTTATAAGTTATAATTGTTATTAAGTATATATCATTATTCATAATACATTATATTACTTATAATTTTTACTAATAATTTCATTATTCAATGTATAACATTAACCCATCTCTTGCCCTGCACTCGCCCCACTACCGTTACCCTCGATTTGTCCCACTCCCAATATGAAATGGGACGGGAGTGCATTACGACAAACCTGCCCATGATCATCCCTACTCTTATCTACCCCTCCCAAAAAAAAATCACAATATTTTTTTTCTTATATTTTATTTTCTCTTATAACTTACTAAATGATTCATTTCCTTTTATCTTGTTACCGAACAAAATAGTGAGCAAAACCTACAAATGAAAGGGCAAAATTATAAGGATAAATTATAAATACATTCTCTAAGTTTTATTTAAAATACGGATTACTTGTGTGGTTTTGAAAATTATATTAAGCCCATTGAAATTTTTAATTTTATAATAAATGTCTCATTTTATTAATAAACTATCAAGTCAATTAATAATTTTTAATAATATTATAAATATATTTCAATTAATAATTTAAATAATTTTATTATTATATAAAGGAGCAGTTAACAATTTTATTTTTATAATTAATTTTATGAAATAAAAAATTAAATATTTCTAAATTTTGAAATCACAAAAAAACAAGTAAACCATGTATTTGTAATTTACCCAAATTATACATACAAAAACTTGAGCGATGCCCGGTAGGTCTCTGCTCTCTGGGTGCCTCTATTTACACACCATAAATTATCTCAAGGCAAACCACTTCTAAAAGCACACATTTAATAATTTAGTAAATATATATTTTGCTCATCACACACCATAAATTTACATATTTATCCTTACTCATACACCCATCCACAACAATATACACACAAACTCACATATTTACCCTCACTCACTCACACACCCCTACACACCCACCTTTGTCCATCTTCTCCCCTCCATTCTCAGTTTCAAGTGGTGAATACTGTGTTGGTGCTCAACAAAGTCATTAAACATTAAACATTTGAAAACAAAAAGAAAAAAATACTAATTTTCGACATGAGACTTACCTCATTAGTAATAAATTGATTTGTGTGGTCAACAAGACCCCCAGATCCAACATTACTGCATTCCACGGATGCACAGTTCTAAAAAAAAAAAAAAAATTATAACTGTTCGGAAGTGCAGAGTTGAATTAAATGAAATAGTTCGACCGTAGTAATCCGAACACATTGCATTTGTTCGGTTTTAGATAGACAAACAAATGGAATATGTTCGATTGTAATTTGTTGGACATATGTAAGTTGTTCGATTGTACTCTGTTGAACATATGTAATTTGTTCAATTGTAGTTTGTCGAACAATGATATATTATTCACCTCTGGTTAACCAAACAACGATTTACCACTCATACACGAAAACGAAGACAAAAATAACAAAAAAAAAATAACCTTTTCATTGCTCCATTCTTCCGAATGAGAATTGTCAGATGCATCATTCATTGAATCTAATCAAAATCTTCAATAATACTATATTTTTTATTATTTGTTGAAGGATTTTTGATTTTGATTTTAGAGTTTTTAAATTCTTGACAGAGAAGATACGTAAGGAATAAGTTTAAAAATGATGAATTATATTATATTAATTCTTGTCCTTTATAATAAATACACAAATGATACGTATCATAACTTGTCATTTATAATTATTTTACTTAAAATTATAATTGTAATAAAAAATAAATTAATTAATGATTTCCCTCGAGAGGGAAGGGAAAGTGCTGTCTAAATAATAGAAGGGTAAAATACCAATAAGTCTTAAGACTTATTACCTAATAGGTCTTACTTTGGAGACTTATTACCCATTAAGTCCTATTTAATATAATTTATTAAGTGATAGAGATAAATTTATCAGTCTTTTTTTCATGAATAATTTTATAGTGATAAATTTATCAGTCTCTTTGTTTTATAAATAAATTTTTAGTAATAAATTTATCACTCTCTTATTTTTATAGTGTTAAATTTATCAATTAAAATTTATACGTAAATAAATCTAGTTAACGGGATTAATCGGTAATTACCCCAAAATAGAATGACCCCCGCTCTCTCTCTCTCTCTCTCAGAGGTTTGTGTTGAATCTATGGGTGGGTTGAAACCAGGGCAACACGAGCAGGGTTTCGTTCTCTACTCGTACCCATTGTTCAAAACTGCTAATCTCTCTCTCTCTCTCTCTCTCTCTCTCTCTATATATATATATATATATACTGGTGCACCGGTGACCAGTGTGCACAAGCTAGTCTCTTCCCTTCACTTCACAGATCCCAAAGCTTGGCAACCCACATCTTGAAGAAATTCAAATTCAAACCCACCTCCAACGTTTCTTCAATGTCCAAAACCACCTCATCCCAGTACGTAGCCTCCAGATCCAGAGACCTCCACATTCGAGAAACTCATGGACAAGTACAAGAACCTCCTCAAAGTCATCTCCATTCACGACCTCATTCGCAAACCCCACCTCCAACAACCCACCATCAATCTCCGTTGACTTCCCCAACCGCCTCTCCCAAAAGCTCCACCTCAACCACGGCGCTGCTTCGAGGACTCGGTAATATCCCAAAACCCTAATCTTTTTGAGCTCTGTGATGGGTATGAACCCAATACTCATATATTGAAACTCGTTGCTGCAATTCCTAGTTGTAATTTCTCTGCTGCGGTGGAGAATTGGAGGGTCATGGAGTGTTGTAGAGAAGACTCTAGCGTTGATAGGACTGTAATTCGGTTTAGTTTTAAACGTGGGTATCCTCCGGGAATGAGGTTGGGTAAGAATTTTAGGGCTAAAGTGAAGGAATGGCAGTGATTGCCGTATGTTAGGCCGTATGAGGAGATGGGCGAGAAGAAGAAATCTAAGAGTGGGAAAATGGGATTGGAGAAACGGGCAGTTGGGATTGTTCATGAATTCTTGAGTTTGACAGTGGAGAAGATGGTGGAAGCGGAGAGGATCAGCCATTTTAGGAGATGGTTTGGGATTGATTTGAACATAAGGGATTTGTTCTTGGTTCACCCTGGGATGTTTTACTTGTCAACCAAGGGGAAGAGAGTCTTTTTAAGAGAAGCTTATGAGAGGGGGTGCTTGATTGAGCCGAACCCTGTGTACAATGCAAGGAGGAAGCTTCTTGATCTAGTTCTTATGGGACGTTGTGGTTTGTTCACCAACAATTCAAAGTTGAGTGAGGCTGGTAGGAGCCCGGAGGAAGGATGTCAATAGGAGCAAAATGATTGAGATAATGCTTTTCAAGTGAAGAATGCTGGTTTCAAAATTAGGGTGAACCTCCTTAATTGAAATTGGCAGTGGCATACTTGACTGAAAGAGGACAAAAAATGTTGTGACAAATGGGGATAATGGACAGCAGAATGAATGTTGCAAGAAAATGTGTTGTTGGATGAACAAGTATTGGTATTTATTATGTCATTGGTGATGGCACATTTCTTTGTGAGACACATAAAAGGAAGTCATACTACTGACACATAGAGGAAACCCTAAAGTTGTTGAAAGGTAGATTCCCTTTAGGTTAAATTGTTTAAGGGAGATGGATAAATCCTTTTGACGATCAGACTGATTGGAATTTTCTTGTCTTCGCTTTGGGCATTTGAAATAGCTGTGTGTGACATGGTTCTAGTCTGCCCATCCAGATTAGTTGTTTCATTGTGTGTCGGTGCAAATAAAATACCACCCTGCCTCAATCTGCTGCCCTATGTGCCCACTGAGTCCACTTGAATAAGTGCCCATATGTGATGGAAGGTGCCAGTTGGCTCAGGATAATTATGTGGAAGGGTCTCACCCAGGTGATATTTCTTTCCCTCTCTCTCTCACTCGCTGCTTGTGTGTAGATGCACACACACTTGTGCATGTTTGATGTGTTTGTGCAATTAGGTGTCTGCTTATGTCCATGTCTACGTGCATGTTGTTTGTTTATCCTGTTGAGATACTCTACACCAAACGGCCAGAAAGTGACTACCTAGATGCATCCCTAATTACTGTTTTACAGATGCACTTGACAGAACCTGAGGGTGATGTTCTCCTCTTCTTGACTGCCCAGGAAGAGATTGATCATGCATGCAAGTGTCTTTATGAGAGGATGAAAGGGTTGGGTAAAAATGTTCCTGAATTAATTATTTTACCAGTCTACAGTGCTCTTCCAAGTGAAATGCAATCCGGAATCTTTGATCCTGTCCCTCCAGGAAAGAGGAAAGTGGTTCTGGCAACCAATATTGCAGAAGCATCTTTGACCATTGATGGGATATATAATGTGATTGATCCGGATTTCGCAAAGCAAAATGTTTACAATCTAAACAAGGGCTTGATTCGTTGATCATAACTCCTATTTCACAGCGTCAGCCAAGCAACGAGCTGGCTGAGCTGGAAGAACAGGGCCTGGAAAATGTTATTGCCTTTACACTGAGAGTGCTTTTCACAACGAGATGTCACCCTCGTCAATTCCAAAAATCCAAAGGATAAGTCTTGGATTGGTCACACTTCCTATGAAAGCTATGGGGATAAATGATCTTCTATCTTTTGATTTCATGGAACATCTCCTCAAGCTCCCATTTTTGCCATGGAACAACCGTACAGTCTAGGAGCTCTTGATGAGGAGGGGCTTCTGACTAAATTGGGTAGGAAAATGGCCAAATTTCCAATGGAATCACCATTGTCTAAGATGCTACTTGCCAGTGTAGATCTTGTGTGTAGTGATGAGATTTTGGCAATCACTAATGATTCAGCCTGGAAACATCTTCTACAGGCCTAGGGAGAAACAAGCCCAAGCAGATCAAAAGAAAGCCAAATTTTTCCAGCCTGAGGGAGACCATCTGACGTTGCTTGCTGTTTATGAGGCTTGGAAGGCCAAGAATTTTTCGGGTCTATGGTGTTTGAGAACTTTGTTGGGTGTGTTTGGTTTGTGTTTTGAGATAAATTTTCAAAAAAAATTGAGGGAGGGAGTTTAGAAATTTTTTTGGTTTGTTTGTATATTTTGAAAATATTTTTAGAGTTTGGGAATTTGGGATGATTTGATATTTTGTTGTAGTTGAGTAGATGTGTATGAGAGAAAAAGTGATTGAGAAGGAGAGGAGAGAGAAAAAGTGATTGATTGATGTCTAATAGAGAGAAGTAATTTTGAAATTTTTTTGAGAAAATTTGTAACCAAACATGCTTTTGGAAATTTTCTTCCAAAAACATGTTTCAAAACACAAACCAAACACACCCGTTAAGTCGCAATCCTTGAGGAGGGCACAGGATGTACAGAATCAGCTTCTCACCATCGTGGACAAGTATGCTCTCTAGCCTTTTGTGTTATGTTCTGCCTTAATAATTCTTTCTTATTATTGGCTTTTGCTCATTTTGTTGTTGACACATTTCTTGCTTCAAAATGTTTTACATGCTTCTTTTTCCTTTGAATTATTCTGTGTTTGTCTTAATCCTGTTCTGTTGCTGATAATATTAAGCAGAATTGAGATGAAAAACACAGCAACCCAACTTTTATTTAACTAGTTTTTCTTCTTTGTTTTTATCTGGACAATAGCTGCACTTCTTTTCTCAAAGAACAGTTCATTTCTCATGACGTTGAATGGTTGTTCCAATAGAATTAGAAACTTCCCATGACATGGTTTTCCATCATTTCATTGTGAATTGTGTCTTTAGATTGCTGTTTGGATGTTTTCAAGCATCATTTTAACCATTTTGACTACTGTTTTTTTGTTTTTCCTAAGTGCTTGTACGGACATGTTTTCTTGGGCAAATATTGCTTTTGTTTCTCAAAACCCACTATATCTGTCTTGTCTAAGAAGCACAGACACAGGACACGGATTTTGGGAAAAAATTGGACATGGACACGGCAAGTAGGGGTGTGCGTGATGCGGTTTGAGGGTAAAATTATATACCAAACTACGAATGACGGATTGACAAATAACCAAATCACAGTTTGGGCAGTTTCAATTTGCTAGTTAATTAAAGAATAATCTTAAATAATTATGAAGCATTTGTATAATATATAACACTAATTTACATAATATTTTTCATATATATAACACTAATTTGCAACAAATTCTACATCTTAAATCTTTCTCACATTGATTTTTACTTTGATGTTTCATTAGAGATAAATATATATATATATATATGTATGTATTAACTATAGCATAGTGGATCGGTTTCGAAGGCGGATTATAAATTTTAAACTGCGGATTAAACTAACCCGTGGTTAGCCGACGGATCGGTGCAGATCGAGTGGTTTTAACAGATTGGGTTGTATTTTGCACACAACGCTAGTGGCAAGAATATGACTTAAAACATATTGACTATGTGCATAAATATAAATTTAGGAGACAAAAAAATAAGAGACATCAATTTATGTGGGTGTATTTTTTTCCCCACGTCCTCTCCCCTCCCCTCCCTTTTCCTTATATTTTACTTTGACCCCAAATCAACTTTTTAAAATTGTAAAAAAACCTCACAAAGGTGTCCTAAGGTGTGTCCAAAGATAAGACTCCCAAGGTGTGTCCAAAGAAAGGACTCAATTGTACGTGAAATGTTCCTAATGTGTCCTCCAAAAATAATAATTAGAAAATTGACACCCCATGTGGCATGCTTGACACCTATGAAGCACGGGTACTCCAAAAATGTTGTCGTACAAGTATTGGGTACTTATGGGGTGTGGTTACTCATACCGGTACGGCTGCACGTGTACCAAGTACAGCAAAAATGCACGGGTACGTTTTATATGATCAGTATAATCCTAGTATGCGATGGATACACAATAGGTACGTTTTTGGGTACGTCGGGGTTAAAAACGAGATTTTTTGCAATTTTAAGGGTAATAGAGCAATTTTTTTGTCCATTTTAAAAAATTAAATAGATTTGGGATTCTTTTGTAATAATTAAAACATGAAACAAATTGAAATTAGGTTTACTTTGTTCTATTTGATTATCTTCTTCGAAGAAACATAGTCAACTCCAAGAGAAAAATGATCGGCAATTGAAAAACTCCTTCGAAGTTGCTAATTCTCTCCTTTGAACAACCGATTCTGGTGAATTTCTCTTTGATTCTTCTTCCTCATTCTTTCATTTTTTTTTCAGCTTTTTTTTCCTCTTTTTCAGAGCAAACGAAGATGTCTGTCGCTTCTTTTTTTTCCCCTTGTTTTTCTTCAATTCTTCTTCCTCTTTCTTTGCTGCAAACGAATTGATCTGCCCTCTTTTTGTTTTTTTTTTCTCCTTGGTTTTTTTGATTTGATTCTCTCCTGTGATTTTCTCTTTCTTTGATTCGATTATTCTTCCTCTTCAACACTCCATTTTTTTTTTCTAATATATATATATTAATTTTTACATTTTTTCCCGCACAACCACTGGAATTTCATGCAACTTGCAAGTCTAGAGCCTTCTCTTTAATCATCTTCAAAAGAAAAAAAAAGGCAAGGTAGCATCACTCACTTTATTATTTAACTTTGCCCTCTTCTTACTGTTGTAGACTATAGTAGACACAATTAGAAAATTGTTATTTAAATATTTAAAAATTTATATACTCGAATGAAGTGAAAGAATTTATAAATTATTTTGTTAATAGTTATATTATAGGAATATGAGTTCATCAGGAAGTATAGGTTCAACTACAAGTGCCCCTTCTATTGATATTTGATCAAATTGGGGATGAAAATGCTCCTCTTTGGGGTTACGTTACGAAGATAGCTAAAAGGGGTGAAGGCGGAAGTGGTAATACCAAATTTCGGTGTAATTATTGTAATATTGAGTTTCAAGGTTCATACTCTAGAGTCAAAGCACATCTGTTGCTACTTTCAAGGCATGGAATTAGAGTGTGTGCATTTGTGAAGAATAGGCCTAATCTTCTTGTTGAAATGCGAAAGGCAGATAAAGAAGCTGAGAATAGGAAAAAGATGGCAAAGCCTAAAGATGTTCTTTTACCACCTCTCTCTTCCCAAATTAGTTCTAGCGTAGGGGTCTATGAAGCACGGGTGCGTGTATGGATACGTGTACAAGTACGATACGGGTACGCCGATGCGGCAAATTTTAAAATAAGTAGGGTGTGGGTACGGCTGGGGTATGCCAATTTTTTTTTTTTTTTTTTAAATTTATAGCTAAAATCCAACAACAAATTATAGTTCAATAACATAATTAAAAAGAGAAATTACAAAAAAAAAAAAAAAAAGTAAATCATTCTTCAACAATACCAATACTACAGTAAATTGACGAGCTATTTTAATGTCATTATTACATAAAAGAAATTAGAAAAGAGAATTTCATGGCAAAAACAAGCTAAACAAAAATAAAAGATAACCCTAATGACATTAGAAAACTTTGAACTCCATCAACTTCCAATTCCATCAACTTTATCATTAAATAACATGGCTTCCATTTCCTTGCTCATCAAGTGAAAGATTTGCAATTTCTAATAGACCAGAGCCCTCCAATGAATCAAAAACATCTCCACTAATGTCCCATAACTTACTCTCTCCTTCTATGTATTGTTGACAACTCCTTGATAGAAGGCAAATATTAGAATGCATAAAAACCAAATCCTCACAACATTGCAGAGTCATTTTATTCCTTTGCATGGAGTGAATAAAAGAGTATGTGCTCCAATTCCTTTCACAACATGAAAAGGAACAAGGTTGGCCAAGTAATTTCACTGCTAATAATTTGAGCATAGGAGCAGAAGAGCCCTGTGCCAACCTCTGGTTCCATTTTTCCTCTGTCACATATTGAGTAGGTGTCTCAAAAACTTTCCAAAAAACTTGAAAACTTGGCATACTCTGTATTCACAGCCCTTCTCTCGTTTGCATTTGGAAAGTATTTCTTTAAGCACTTGGTTCTCAATTCAAAAATTTCTTCATCCTTGTGAGGAGGAACACAAATGGGATTTTGATGAAGCCACGTTCCACTATAATACCTAGATTGCAAATTAAGAAAAAAATAAATAAAATGTAAATTATGTTAAGTTATTATATTAAGAGTTTAAATTATGTTAACTAAATTCTATCTTTTTCCCATCTTAAAAAAAAAAAAAAAGGTTTAAAAATGAGTTATACCTTGGATTCAAAGAATGTGCTAGACAATGAAGTGGTATACTACTTTTTGTCCATCTCTCCACTAGTATTTGGTGCACCACATAATAGAAAGCCGACTCTTCATTTCCTAATTTTCCTTCACACCTATAAATGGATGCCTTCACCCTCTCAATCATTGAATCCCACATTTCATAGACCAAATGTAAACATGACTTATCGGTGTCACAAGATCTAAGCATCTCATATATTGGCAAAGTAAATGAGAATATGTATTCTATCTTGTCCACCAAATATCATTCAACACTTTTTCCTTAACAAGAGTTGCTTTTCCAACATCATCTTCTTGTAGGATGACCATTTCTCACTTATCACCATTGCTTGGAGGCCACGATATATAAACTTAAACCTTTTTAGCATAACAATTGCAGATGCAAAGTGTGCATCTGTAACAGAAAGTAGCTTCAAAAGCACAAAGTCATTAAAAATTGCCAATCTCATAGAATGATTCATGATGAAATTTTTTATGAACGTCACATCATCAATCACAATTGTAATCCAATGGCATTCATCATAAGCATAGGCAGCACCTCCAATTTCCTTAGCAGCACAAATATTTTTAAGAGCAAGATTAAGGCCTCGTTTGGGAACAGGCTAATTTAGTAACTTTTTGGCTAATTGGCTAAAAAGGTTGGTAAGAAAAACCTGTATGTTTGGGTCAACTTTTTGGCTAATTACGAAACGACGTGCAAAAAGTAGAGAGAAAAGGGAATCTTTGACTTTTTGGTATGAGTTGTTGGCTTTTTGGCTAAAAAGGTAACTTTTTGGCTAATTGGCTATTTTAGCCTCTTGCCAAACGAGGCCTAAGTGTGTGCACTACACAAGGTGTCCAAAATATCTTCGAATAGTTATCTTGAATGATTGATCCAGCTGCATTACAAACAGAAGCATTGTCGGTAATTACTTGAATCACATTATGAGGGCCTACTTCATCAATCACCTCACTAATTAATTTAGCAATATGATACTTGTTTTTGTACTTACTTTTACAATTAACAACTCTTACAAACATAACTCCACCATCAGATGCTGTCATGAGATTGATAAGAGGTCTCATTTGTGCATCGGTCCATCCATCGGCTACTACACTCAACCCCTTTTGATTCCATGATTGTTTTGTTGGTCCCAACAACCCGTCAATATTTGCTCTTTCTTTTTGAAGTAGAGTAGTCCTTAATAAGTTGTAACCAAGGGGACATACCCTATAATTTGATTCTCAGCAACAAAAGCACCCACAAAATATGGATTCCTAGCCAAATGAAAGGGCAATCCAGCTGAATAGAACGTGCGAGCAATTAAAGAATGTAAATGTTCTCTAGCACCTTAATTGGATGCTTTATCTAAAGCACTACTCCCGCTTGTCTTTCTGTTTTTTGGTTCATAACCATCCAATCTAAATGTTCCAACATCCCCTACCACCCCTACCTATGAAGCATGGGTACTCCAAAATTGTTGTCGTACAAGTACCAAGTACTTGCCGGGTGTAGGTACGAATACCGGTACAGCTACACGCATACCCGGTACGCCAAAAACGCACCCGGTATGTGGTATATGATGGGTACACAATGGGTACGTTTTTGGGTACTCCGAGGTAAAAAATGAGATTTTCTACAATTTAAAGGGTACCAGAGCAAATTTTTTTTGTCTATTTTAAAAAATTATATAAATTTGGGGTTCTTTTGTAATAAATAAAACTTGAAACAAATTAAAACTAGGGTTCCTGGTTTCATTTGATCATCTCATCTCCTTTGCAGAAATACAGAAGCTCCTTTGAAGGTGCTGATTCCGGTAAGTTTATCTTCGATTCTTCCTCTTCTTCTTCCTCTTCCTCTTCCTTTCATTTTTTTTTTCTTCAGATTTTTGTAGTCTTCTTCGGAGCAAACAAAGAATGAAAAGGCACTTTTTTGTTTTCATCATTTTTCTTCGATTCTTCTTCCTCTTTTTTTCATTTTTTTTTTCCAAATTTTTTATCTATTCTGTCCTTTTTTTTTTTGCCGCCTTTCGTTTTTTTATTCGTTTCTTTCCTCTTTACTTTTCTCTTTCTTTTATCCTCCTCCTTCCTTTTTCTTGAACTCTCCTTCATTTTTTTTTCTAATATACATATATATTTTATTTTTTTATATTTTTTTCCCTATAGCCACTGGAATTTCATGCAACTTGCGAGTCTCTAGAAAAAAAGGTAATGTAAAATGACCACTCTGTTATTTAACTTTGCCCTCTTTTTATTGTTGTAGACTGTATGTAGTAGACACAATAAAAAAATTGTTAAATATTTGAAAAGTTATATACTCGAATGAAGTGAAATAATTCAAAAATTATTTTGTTAATTGTTATATTATAGGAATATGAGTTCATCAGGAAGTATAGGTTCAATTGCAAGTGCCCCTTCTATTGACACTGATCAAAATGGGGATGAAAATGCTCCTCTTTGGGGTTACGTTGCGAAAATAGCTAAAAGGGATGAAGGCGGAAGTGGTTATACCAAATTTTGGTGTAATTATTGTAATAACGAGTTTCAAGGTTCATACTCTAGAGTCAAAGCACATTTGTTGCTAATTTCTAGGCATGGAATTAGAGTGTGTGCATTTGTGAAGAATAGGCCTGATCTTTTTGCTGAAATGCGAAAGGCAGATACAAAAGGTGAGAATAGGAAAAAGATGGCAGAGCCTAAAGATGTTTCTTTACCACCTCCCTCTTCCCAAATTAGTTCTAGCATAGGGGTGGTAGGGGATGTTGGAACATTTAGATTGGATGGTTATGAACCAAAAAACAGAAAGACAATCGGGAGTAGTGCCTTAGATAAAGCATTCAATCAAGGTGCTAGTGAACATTTTTGCATTCTTTAATGGCTCGCATGTTCTATTCAGCTGGATTGCCCTTTCATTTGGTTAGGAATCCATATTTTGTGGGTGCTTTTAAATTTGTTGCTGAGAATCAAATTATAGGGTATGTCCCCCTTGGTTGCAACTTATTGAGGACTACTCTACTTCAAAAAGAAAGAGCAAATATTGATGTTTTGTTGGAACCAACAAAACAATCATGGAATCAAAAGGGGTTGAGTGTAGTAGCCGATGGATGGACCGATGCACAAATGAGACCTCTTATCAATCTCATGGCAACATCTGATGGTGGAGCTATGTTTGTAAGAGTTGTTAATTGTAAAGGTGAGTACAAAGACAAGTATCATATTGCCAAATTAATTAGTGAGGTGATTGATAAAATAGACCCTCATAATGTGATTTAAGTAATTACCGACAATGCACCTGTTTGTAGTGGAGCTGGATCAATTATTCAAGGTAACTATCCGAAGATATTTTGGACACCTTGTGTAGTGCACACACTTAATCTTGCTCTTAAAAATATTTGTGCTGCTAAGGACATTGGAGGTGCTGCTTATGCTTATGATGAATGCCATTGGATTACAATTGTGATTGATGATGTGATGTTCATAAAAAAATTTCATCATGAATCATTCTATGAGATTGGCAATTTTTAATGAGTTTGTGCCTTTGAAGCTACTTTCTGTTGTGGATACACACTTTGCATCTGCAATTGTTATACTAAAAAGCAATGGTGATAAATGAGAAATGGTCATCCTACAAGAAGATGATGTCGGAAAAAGCAGCTCTTGTTAAGGAAAAAGTGTTGAATGATATTTGGTGGGACAAGATAGAATACATATTCTCATTTACTTTGCCAATATATGAGATGCTTAGATCTTGTGACACTGATAAGTCATGTTTACATTTGGTCTATGAAATGTGAGATTCAATGACTGAGAGGGTGAAGGCATCCATTTATAGGCGTGAGGTTAAATTAGAAAATGAAGATTCGGCTTTCTATTATGTGGTGCACCAAATACTAGTGGAGAGATGGACAAAATGTAGTACACCACTTCATTGTCTCGCACATTCTTTGAATCCAAGGTATAACTCATTTTTAAACTTTTTTTTTTTTAAGATGGGAAAATGATAGAATTTAGTTAACATAATTTAAACTCTTAATATAATAACTTAACATAATTTACATTTTATTTATTTTTTTTCCTAATTTGCAATCGTGGTATTATAGTGGAATGTGGCTTCATGAAAATCTCATTCGTGTTCCTCCTCAAGGATGAAGAAATTTTTGAATTGAGAACCAAGTGCTTTAAGAAATACTTTCCAAATGCAGACGAGAGAAGGGCTGTGAATACAGACTATGCCAAGTTTTCAGGTTTTTTTGGAAAGTTTTTGAGACACCTACTCAATATGTGATGGAGGAGAAATGGAACCAGAGGTTGGCATAGGGCTCTTCTGCTCCTATGCTCCAATCATTAGCTGTGAAATTACTTGGCCAACCTTGTTCCTCTTCATGTTGTGAAAGGAATTGAAGAACATACTCTTTCATTCATTCCATACGAAGGAATAAAATGACTACACAACGTTTTGAGGATTTGGTTTTTGTGCATTCTAATATTCACCTTCTATCAAGGAGTCGTCAACAATACATAGAAGGAGAGAGCAAGTTATGGGACATTGGTGGAGATGCTTTTGATTCATTGGAGGGCTTTGGTTTATTAGAAATTGCTGATCTTTCACTTGATGAGCCAAAGATGGAAGTCATATTGTTTAATGATAAAGTTAACGGAATTAAAAGTCGATGTTCTAAGTTTCGTAGTTTCATTAGGGTTGATATTCTTTTCTAATTTCTTCTGTGTAATGACATTAAAATAGCTCATCGACTTACTTTAGTATTGGTATTGTTGAAGAATGATTTACCTTTTTTTTTTTTTTCTTTTTTACTTTCTCCTTTTAATTATGTTATTAAACTTTGATTTGTATATTGGATGTTTAGCTGGAAAAAAAAAATATTGGGCATACCCTAGCCGTACTTGTACCCTATTTTTTTTAGAATTTACCGTATTGGCGTATCCGTGTCGCATCCGTGCTTCCTAGCTTGACACATGGACATGCATATTCCTCTTCATGTTGGTGCCCAACAAGTGTTGGACACAGACCCACCACCCACTTTGAAGTGTCTTGCTTCCTAGGTCTAATGCCATTAGTTTTTTATTTTTATTTTTATTTTCTATTATTTATTATCAATATCTTATTGTCTTGTTAAATTAGTCTAGCATGCTACTAACCTTAACTAAGCTTAAAGTTATCTGGAGCATTGTGGTATAGCACTACAATTTCCGTAGATGCAATTATATACTATAGAGAGAAGTATGGGCGGATTCCAAATACACATTAATGTGTACTAATTGGGCATTTTTTTTTTTTATTTTTTTTTTTAGAGAGAAGAATGGATGCACTTAAATGTTTACCCTAGTTGTGTTCTTATAAAGACTCCACAGTCCACATTGAAATTTTAGTACCTCTTGTAAATGCTGTATGGATGAATTCTGAACTTGTTAAGAGACCGCCAATTGTCCTCATCGGTGGCCATCAAAAGAAGGAAAAATTATGGAATTTATCAGCCAATTAGTCAAATTTTTATTTCTAGTCAAAATCTTCTATGAATAGGTTAAAATAGTTTGATCATGTACAATGAAGATCTGTAGATGCAAAACAATAAGGAAGAGAGATACAATCATCATATATGGAAATGTTAGGAGGGAAGATCTAAACTGATATGAGATACAATAGTACCCAAAAAAAAGAAAAAAAACAAAAGAATTTATAAGACTCAATTGAGAATGGATAAAAATGATTCATGTAGCTGACCCCACCTAATTAGGAAACATGCTTAGTTTGGTTAGTTAAAATCCCCATTGGAGCATAGCAAGCTATGTACTGAAAGTAGAATGAAAAGAACTCGGATAAATTTGCCTTCATAATATGCAAAGCATTATCTTATCCTTACTTTGGTTGCTTCTTTGTGCAACTGCTAGCCTGGTCAAGGATTGTTTAAACACAATCAGCGCACATGCAACCCTGGTAATTGTACCTCTTATTTTCTTTTCTTTTGATATATAGGCTACTAGTTTACCAAAAAAACAATGTTTTCAGTATACATTTCTAACTCAATATTCTTGATCTTTTATTTTTTTGATAAATAAATATACTTGATATTTCAATGATAAATTCTTACATTCATGGTTTTTACACAGTAGAATGGCTTGGATTTTAATTGTATGACTTCAGATTCAATTTTTTGTTACAACTATTTTTATGTGGCTGACATCATTTTTTGGTATGGTAAGGTTCCGTAGTTAAAGAAGTTTTGTCCATTATGAACTGAATTTTTTGGGAGCTGTCTTTGGTGAGAATTTATAATCTCAAATTGACATCGGATCATGGTTTTATAATTTTAAAGTATTGTTTTCTCTTCTCTTGTTTAAAGGTTATGTTGGCATGAAGCCTGCTCTTCTTGAAGCTTTCTCTTCTAATATATAGGTTTAGAGGGTTTATTTTTATTTATTTATTTTCTCAATGTTTGTTTTTTTGCCCAATTGCTACCTAAGATGTGTTGAAGTTCTGAATTTTTCGTAAATTTTTTATGGCATTCAATTGATTAATAGCCTATGAAGCACCAATACTTCAAAACAAGTGCCATATCCATGCCAGACACACGGACACTTCGGGGACACGTATGGGACACACTGCATGGCTTGTCCCCTTATTTAATTAATTTATTTTCAGGGGACATACCGGGGGACACACCGGTGGACGCTTCAGGCACACATTAAGGACATGGCAAGTTGTCTTTTTCCCAATTTTATTGAGTGCTTTTGATAAATGTTGAATGGTGAATGTTTATTATTTTTTTCTTAGATTTAAATACTTAATAGATAATCTATAAAAAAAGATATAAACTGCAATTGTTAATTTAAAAGTGCATTTTTTAATGAAAAAAAAAAAAGAATTGGAGTTAGTTTTTGTTAATATTGATTGCTTATGAATGTAATATTAATCTAGATAGGAAATAAAAATATATGAAAACATATTTTATTGCCGTGTTCCTGCCGTGTCAGTGTCCTCATTTTTTTGAAATCACCATGTCCCGTATCCGTGTCCGTATCCGTGCCTATGCTTCTTAGTCAATAGCAATGTTCCAACTCCCAGCTATTGCTCTAGCCCCCACACCCCCCCCCCCCCCCCCCCAAAAAAAATGTTATTTTGATCCGCTGTAAAGCTACCTGCCGTAAAGCTTTCATTCTATCATATTGTCGATAGCAGCCAAATAAATTCAAAAAAGAAGGTACCTCATGAGTCGTTATACTGCATATACCATTCAGTGTTTGAAACCATTGATGTCATGCCCATGGACACATGCAGTCTGGTTTGGCAGCCTATCATTACCATGGTTATCAAAATCGCAATATGGATCCTATGATCCTAAATTGTCAAAATGGTCCAAATTGTTATAGGATCTGTGTTATAGTAGGATCGAAAAATTGTTTATGCTAAATATGATTCAGGTTTCTTAAGTGTCTCTTCCTAGGTTTGCCTGCTGGTTGTGAAGCAGTGATTACTAACTGGGAAGTTTTTAAGCTTCTGCAGGTGGTCTGAGAATGTTTCTCGTGCATTGTCATCAAACTTTGTCTGAAATTCCTTTTTTTTTTTTTTTTGGTTCTTAATGTCCAATTACATTGTTTTTCCAACAATATTTTAGTAGATATTTTGGTGGTTATTAATTGGGTACAATGAACAAAGTGTGGGACACAATGCATGACTTAATATCTAATACAAATTTCCACTGATCTAACCACTCTGATGAGAATTCAGAGTTATATCAGTAGCTTTTTTTCTCACTTGACATTTTGACAATTCAGAATGATTTTTTTTATTTTTTAATTAAATTGAACAAGAAACAGTAGCTGGAGATACCGAGAAAAATCCTTCATCATTGTGATTTGGTTGAAGATCCGGAGCAGGACAAATTTTTCGTATTAGCCGAATTGATAGCATTTAGTCATGACCATGATCAACGTGTTAAACTGCAAAAGTCATTCTTCCACTTTCATCTTCAACAGTTCTACTAGAAGTACATAGTTTAAATGTGGCAAATCTCTCCATGTATCCCTTCATCTTCCTAACAATAGGAGGACCTGAAAACCCAATCAATGCCATATTTCCAACTTTCGATCTCTATCAATTGATGTCTCACATGGTCATCAACACACCAGTCAACCAATACAATTTTACTGCTTTGTCATCCTGACATAATACAATTGTTGTATAGGTTATCATATCTTGTTGAAGGGGAAGTACAAAGTTGAAGCAAAAGAAAGAAAATCAATAAGGAGCAAGTTTCTACATTTCTCACATTAGTATTGTGACATTTGAGAAACATGGTAAGGAGACAGGACTTCAAAAAGAGAAGTAAGCAATTTAATTTTGCATGAATGAGTGGAATGGAATCTATATGCTACTAGGGGGGGAAAATTGAAGAAAAACTATTAAAACTGACAGAAATTTCAGTAGTCATGATAAGAAACACGAGCATTTTCTGTTAACACAGTAAAACTATATCTTAGTGCATCTCATTTAGACAATTGAGTTAATTTTCTATGCTTGCTTTGTTTCTATATGGATTTATGATGGAATCAATATCTTTGTTTTTTAGTCTGCATATGGATGCATGAAGCTATAAAAGTTTGACACATCCTATCAGACAATTGCTATTTTTAGCTTGATTGCGGCGATTGTGCTTTGACTTCATAATTTTATTGGTCTTGGATAGAGGTGATTGTGTCTATACGTATTGTCATAAAGTAAAACATAGAAGACAATTATGTAATTTTCATTTAGGCAGATAGGAGAAGAAAATACTTGTGTAAGTTGTCGTTTTTATTATAGGTAATAGGTAATAGATAATTTTATTTGTGTGATCTGCAGTAAAGCAGATGAGTTCTCATGTTTTATGTCATATTCATACCAATAGTAAGATTCTACCTTCTAGACTTTAAGTTTCCCAAGTTACTAGGCTCCGTTTGGGAAGAGCTAAACGGGGCTTTTTTGGCTATTTTAGCCACCAAAGACAAAATAGGTTATTTTAGCCACAAAAAACAAAATATCACATCCAACCCATAATCATTACACTCTTCTCTCACAAAAAAAGCCAAAAAAACCAAAAAGCCAAAAAATCCTTCCTAAACCAAACTTTTTAATTCAGGCTAAAATAGCCAAAAAAGCCAAAAAGCCAACCTACTTCCCAAACGGAGGCTAATTGATGTTGTATTGCAGGTATAAATTGGATGTTGTGACTGCTGGAAAGAATTTCACTCAGATAAGAAAAGCAATTGCTGCAGGATTCTTTTTCCATGCAGCAAGAAAGGATCCACAAGAAGGTTATAGAACTTTGGTAGAAAACCAGCCACTTTATATCCACCCGAGCAGTGCTCTTTTCCAGAGACAGCCGGGCTGGGTGATCTATCATGAGATGGTAGTGACTACAAAGGAGTACATGTGAGAGGTCACAGTTGTCGACCCTAAAAGGCTTGTGGAACTGGCACCAAGATTCTTCAAAGTGGCAGATCCAACAAAAATGAGCAAAAGCAAGGGTAAGCGAGAAAAATGCATTGAACCGCTTTATGACAGATACCATTAACCCAATTCATGGCCTTTGAGTAGAAGACGTGCTTGATCTTTGTTTTTGTTTTTTTTTTTTATCAGTGTGGGTTTGATTTCAGATGATCACTTTGATTCTGCTTTGTAGCACAACTTAGTAAATTTTGTACATCATTTGATCAAGTAAAAAAAGATGCAGGAGTGAAAGCTTTTTGTACAATGGCCATGTAGGAGTTCTTTCAAACTTTGTTGCTAATTGTATGATGTTGCATAATGTAATCCTATTTTACCTGATTAATAAATAGAGCTTTCATGTGATTTCTTTCATTCAGAGCTTTAACCAGTTGGAAATGCAGTTCCACTGTAAAATTCCAAGTATGTTCATGATATTAGAAGGACCATTTTATAATGAAGAATGAAGCCTATTCGAATTTTGTGAGGGGAAGGCAACCCAATCTTAGGGGGGTTGTTTTTTTTTTGAACATCTAAAAAGAATGCTCTGTAGGGATATCATAGCATTTGTAATCGCTTGTCGCTTAGGTATAACCCAACCGAAGGAAGGGACTCACCACTGGGACAAGGGAATGCACCAACTCCCAGCCCAAGAGGTAGAATTACGATCGGAGTACAATACACTTAGCATCAACCAATTAAGGAATACTAGTTGTGTCCCTGGGAGTCGAGTCCTGATCACCTGGGTAGAAGGAAGGCACCTTTCCAAGTTGCTATCACCCTCAATGGAGCCAATCTTAGTTGAACCATAGTAATTCTTTGTTATTCTTGATATTCCATTTCTTTTTTATGTATTTAAAAATTTAAAGATTCTTTTGTGGTACAAAACTTTTTTTTTTTTTTTTTCCATGCACAAGTAACATCCTTGCCACCAGACTCAACCCAACTTTCTTCCTCGCAAGTTCAAAGGGACTCAGCTACGACTTACTATGTTCTCAAGACGTCAGACTAACACAAGTCACCTCTATTTTATCATCAGCATGGTATCAGGGGCTAACAAAATAAGAGTAAAGCTCAAGATTAAAGGTTGGGGGCATTTCCTTATATAAGTTAAAATAATAAAGGAATTCCCAAACTAAGCCTAATTTTGAAAGAATTTTCAAAATAAGCTAACTCGCGGTTCACAATCGCGAGTTCAACACTTTTCCACCTCTCTCGCGTGAAATGTGGTAAATGTTAAACTCGCTGTTACGAAAAGCGAGTTTGATTAAGAACTCGCGGTTACGAAATGCGAGTTTAATTAGTTTTTTTTTTTCTTTTGAACTCGCTTTTACAAACCACGATTTCATCAAAAAAAAAATTTTCTTTTGAACTCGTTGTTACAAACCACGATTTTATCAAAAAAAAAAATTTCTTCTGAATTCGCTGTTATAAATCACGATTTTATCCAAAAACTTTTAATATATATTAAAATCTAATCAACTCAAGACATATGATGCTGGTAGCTTAAATGGTACACCAATGTCATGTCATGGTTTGGGCGTGGGTTCAAAACTCACGCCAGGCTTCTCATTTTTTTTTTTTTTTTTTTTTCACTCACTCACTCACTCACTCTATACTTTATATATTTATTATGTAATTTTTTTATCAAAAAAAAATAAAATATTTGTTTGGTTAATTAAATTTTTTTTTTACATAAAACACAATTTTATACTTTATATATTTATTATGTAATTTTTTTATCAAAAAAAAATAAAATATTTGTTTGGTTAATTAAATTTTTTTTTTACATAAAACACAATTTTTCTTCCAAATGTCAATATAATTGTTTAAAAAATATTCAGTGTATTTGGTTTCAGTTTGTTGGATTTAGTTGTTTGAAAATTAAGTTTTTTGATTTTCGTATTATTTTGTTTTTAGTGAATATTTTTTAAATTTAAAAAAAAATTTTTTTACTTTTTTAGATGCATCTTACTTAGATATATCTAAAAAGTAAAAAAATTGTGAAAAAATATTTTTCAAAATTAATAAATACATAAAAATACAAAAAAATATACAAAAAAAAATATTTTTGTATTTTTTCAGAAAAATATTTTTTAAATATTTGAACATTTTTTTTTTACTTTTTTAAATGCACCTTAGTTATTTGTATCTAAAAATTAAAACATTTGTGAAAAAATATTTTAAAAAATTAATAAATACATAAAAATAAAAAATATTTTTAGATGTACTGACATTTTTTGTATTTTTATGTATTTATTAATTTTTTAAAATATTTTTTCACAAATGTTTTAATTTTTAGATACAAATAACTAAGGTGCATCTAAAAAAGTAAAAAAAAATATTCAAATATTTAAAAAATATTTTTCTGAAAAAATACAAAAATATTTTTTTTTGTATATTTTTTGTATTTTTATGTATTTATTAATTTTGAAAAATATTTTTTCACAATTTTTTTACTTTTTAGATATATCTAAGTAAGGTGGATCTAAAAAAGTAAAAAAAAAATGTTTAAAATTTAAAAAATATTTACTAAAAACAAAATAATAAGAAAATCAAAAAACTTAATTTTCAAACAACTAAATCCAACAAACTGAAACCAAATACACTGAATATTTTTTAAACAATTATGTTGACATTTTGAAGAAAAATTGTGTTTTATAAAAAAAAAAAATTTAATTAGCCAAACAAATATTTTACTTTTTTTTTATTAAAAAATTACATAATAAATATATAAAGTATAGAGTGAGTGAAAAAAAAAAAAAAAAAAAAAAAAAAAATTGAGAAACTTGGCGTGAGTTTTGAACCAACGCCCAAACCATGACATGACATTGGTGTACCATTTAAGCTACCAGCAACTTATGTCTTGAGTTGATTAGATTTTAATATATATTAAAAGTTTTTGGATAAAATCGTGATTTATAACAGCGAATTCAGAAGAAATTTTTTTTTTTTTTATAAAATCGTGGTTTGTAGCAGCGAGTTCAAAAGAATTTTTTTTTTTTTGATGAAATCGTGGTTTGTAAAAGCGAGCTCAAAAGAAAAAAAAAACTAATTAAACTTATGCCAGAATCATGAAGTTCTTAATTAAACTCGCCAGAATAAATGAAGTTTAACATTTACCACATTTCACGCGAGAGGGGTGGAAAAGTGTTGAACTCGCGATTGTGAACCGTGAGTTAGCTTATTTTGGGCATTCTTTCAAAACTAGGCTTAGTTTGGGAATTCCTTTATTATTTTGACTTATTTAAGGAAATGCCCCTTAAAGGTTGTTTTGAAAATTGATTATTTTAATTGTCTTTTTTATTTTTTATGAAAAGATATATAAGAAATAAAAAATAATAATAATTTGTTATAGTGACTTTTTAACTATTTTAACATATTGCTAAAACAGCCTTAAACTAGATCTAAATCTGAATTTCATTAAAGGCCTTATATCAAACAAGCATAGGCTTCGCTTTGAAAAATGAGTTGGCTTTTTTAATTTTTGGCTTTTAGGGGTTAAAGGTTTGTTTGGGAAGTTTGGCATCTTCCAAAAAATTCAAAAAGTCAAAAAATCACTATCCTATTTAAGTCACATCATCTTATTTAAGACATCACCTCTCACACATCACTTCAAACCCAATCCAAATCCAATTCATATTTCATAAAAAGTCAAAAAGTGCACTTATTTAGTCTTCCCAAACTTAGCCTTAGTGAGAGAAAAAGTGAAATGATTATAATTTTGATGTGACATTTTATTTTATTAGCTTTTTAACTTATTTTATCTCTTTGTGGCTAATCCATCTACTATCTACTACTATTATAAAAGTGTGAAGAGTCTCATATATTTTTACTTTTTTAAATTTGAATTTTATCCTCTCAAATCTATTATATTTTCTAAAAGTCATACAGAATCCTATATAAACCAACTATCTTTTTATTTTTTTAGAGTTGAACACTTAAAAATGATATATCTGCTTCCAAGAATCTTATATAAATATAAGCCAACCATCTCCCTCCTCATCAAAAAAAAAAAAAAAAAAAGAAGCCGCTTCTCTATTTTTTACATTGATGATGATTAAAGAATAAAAATAATTACTCTTTTTATTTCATGTGTTTACTTTATGTTGATATACATAATATTTATAATTGTTCATCATGGATTAAATCATCGTAAATATTTTTGGTTGAATCTTAAAATTGTATGAATGTAGATGAGGAAAACACGTGTTTTTATAATGTAGATTTGTGCTTCATCTCAAAATTTCAAGAGTTATCTTCATATACTTTCTTTTTGTTTAATTTATATTTTATGAATTGTAATATTTTATTATTATTATTATTATTTTAATATTAATAATTTTTTTTCCAAAAAGAATACATAACAAATTATTTTCTACATGTATTAAGTAAATCTAAATCTAAAAATAAAATAAAAAAATAAAAAAATTATTAAATTAAGTGAATCTAAAAAGAAAATAAAAAGTTTATTAAAAAAAGTGTCAAAGACAAAAAATATATATATAAAAATAAAAAAATTCAAAACAAAAGTTTAAAAAAACAAAACAAACATAAACTTCTATTTTTTAAAAAAATTTCTTCACTAATCTCTAATTTTACACAAATTATTCACAAATTCTTTTCAATTTTTATGTGAATTTAATAATCTAATTAAAAAATAATGCATACATTAAAAAATAAATAAAATGTAACACTAAACATCTACATTATGACAAACTATTTAATTATGAATAATTAATTTCTCATTACAAAAGATTTCATGTTACTTGTGTGATATCTTATATATGTATATGTCAATGTCTATATATAAAAATATATAAAAAAATATAAATGTAAATTTATATATGTTACTATATTTATATATTATCAATCTGTAATACTATATTACCATAAGATACTTTAATTTTCTAATATGTATTGCTTAACATAGTTATATTTGTTAGAAAAAATTACAGAATTGTGTATTGTTCTTCTATCAATTTAGGTTCAATACATATATACATATATGCCGTACAAATAAATATCCCACAACAAACACTTTCAATAACAAACTAAGATTTTACAAGACACCTCCATCATGAGAATAATTATACTTTTTTTCCCCTCACATAAAAAATTACATTATTGAGAGAAAATGGATTTAAAAATTCATAACAATATGATATCGTCTCAAATTCTTACTTATCAAAATATTTTTATTACAATGAGTTATAATGGTGAGAAAGAAGAAAAACAAGAAGACGGTGAAACAAAAACTACAGAAGATCTTGCAACATACTCTCAAAACAAAGTTAGACGAGTTAAGTATGAATTGTTCTATCCGTTGTGAAGTTTAAGAAAAACAACATATCTCATGTACACATTTTATTCAAATTACAAAAAAAAAATAAAAAAAAATCAAATGATACCTAAACATTATCGTAGTAACTCAATGATACAGAAAGTAAATATATCAAATAAAAAGTTTTGATCAATTTTTTTATATGCTAATTACTTATAATTGTCATAATAAATTATGTAACTTGACAGCTTCATAAAAGTGACCCTACAAACACTTATAAGCATGTATATATAAATATCGTGAAAATAATTATGAAATTCCTATATCAATTGAAATATTAAATTACAATATCATTATATTTTCTTAAAAACACTATTCTACATTTTCTACATAAATGAAAATATACTAATAACTAATGTTGTATTTTTCATTGTATAAGATATTTGTGGTACAAGAAACGAGATTCAACCACTCTTAATGTATCAAAATATATTATATATTGATATTAATATATTCTTACACTAGTATGCAAATAATATACAATATTGGACTCAATGAATTTGTATTATGAGATGAACTATTAAACAAAATTGTGTAATTGTACAATTAATTTCATACCTTCAATTGTATTACATGTATGGATTATGAAAAATTAAAGTGGGAAGTTCATAGAAAAATATTTGTGTAATACTATATATTTAAATGATCTACTTATTGTTTATTTTTAAGATAAGATTGTGAACTCAATAATTTAGTTATAAATTAATATTTATGTTTATGGAATTTTTATTTATTTATCATTTAAATTTTTCAATCAAGTATATATTTATTTATTGCTTAGTTGCATTTTGGATATAGATCAATTTATCAATACAAGTCTCTACATTTTGTATACATATCACATACCAATTTAACAGACACATAATTACAACATTAACAGCTTGATAAAAACACATACTACGTGTAACGATATGCCCAACTACTAATTTAGCCAAAAAGTTAAAAACCTCACATGCCAAACGAGGGCATAGTGAGCAAAACAAATAGCTTGGGAGCTCGAAGAGCATGCCTCGAATCCTCGAAATTGCCATTTCAAGGCAAAAAAAAAAAAAGCAAAAAAAAAAAAATTTACCCAAAATGGCAATTGTGTGCATTAGGGGCACACAAATTGTGTGCACAAAACATTTTTCGTGAGCAAAACATGCAAATGCAAGGGCAAAATTATAGGGGTAAATTACAAATATATTCTCTGAGATTTGTTTAAAATACGAATTATCTCATGTAACTTTAAAAATTATATCTGACTCTTGAAATTTTTAATTTTATAACAAATAACTCATTTTATTAATAAATTATCAAATAAATTAATAATTTTTAATAATTTCAAAAATATATTTCAATCTTGAAGTAATTTTATTATTATATAAAAGGTTAATTAAATTTTTTATTTTTTTTAGATAAACCAATTTGTCCGAATTAGGCCTGTAAATGGATCGGATTCGGATCGGATCTGTCAAAATCCGAATCCGATCCGATTAAGACAAATCCGAATCCGATCCGAATCCGTTTAAGTCTATATCCGATTATAGATATCCGAATCCGAATCCGATGATTTCGGATATCCGATCCGATAATCCGATCCGATCCATTTATTTATTTATTGAGCTACAATTTTATATAATTTGTTTTTTTTTATTTTTTTTTTTCATTTTGTGTTTTTTTATTCAAATTGAGAATAATCGGATCGGATTATCGGATTACCGGATCGGGTCGGATTTTTGCATATTCAATCCGTTTAATAAACGGATTAAACGGATTCGGATAATCGGATTATCGGATCGGATTTTTTATAAACGGATTCGGATTATCGGATCGGATTCGGATCGGATTCGGATTAAATCCGATCCATTGACAGCCCTAGTCCGAATTATGTACAGAAAAACTCGAGCAATGCCGGGTAGGTCTTTGGAGAGAGAGGTTTGTGTTGTAGGGTTGTGAGCGTGGCGTGGATTTGAAACCAGAGCAGCACGAGCAGGGTTTCGTTCTCAACTGTCTCTATCAGGTACCCATGGTTCAAAACTGCTAATATCTATATATATATATACGTATTGTGTGAGGAGGAACAATGGCTTCGGAAGGTGGCTTGAAGAAGCTAGAGTACCTCTCATTGGTCTCAAAGGTATGTACAGAGCTGGAGTCTCATTTAGGGTTTGGGGACAAGGTTTTGGCCGAATTCATCACTGATATGGGTCAAAAATGCGAGACAGTTGAGGAATTCGATGTTGAATTGAAGGAAAACGGTGCTGAAATGCCCGATTATTTTGTCCGTACACTTTTAACTATAATCCACGCAATTTTGCCTCCCAAACCCAAGTCCAAATCTGTTAAGGAATCCAAGACTGATGGCTCTCAAGGCAAGAAATCTATTTTTCCTGCTTTGGCGATTGGGGACAGTAGAGAGAGAGTGAAGGAGATTGAGAAAGAAATTGAGATGGAATCAAGGTTTGGGGTCATGGAGATGAAGAAGAAGAGCTTATAAACCACAGGGATAGGGATACTAGGGATAGGGACAGAGGTAGAGACAGAGATAGGAGAGAGAGGCGAAGAGAGAGAGACAAGGATGAGAGGGGTGATAATAGAGGTGAAAGGCATAGAAACCACCACCATGATGATGATAGAGATAGGGGGAGGTATAGGGATCGGCACGATAGGCATAGGAGAGATGGGTATGAAGAAGATGGGGATAATAGGGAAGATGATGATAGGAGGGATCGAAGGAACAATAGGTATCAGTCGGATGAACCTGAGTTGTATCAGGTTTACAAGGGCAGAGTGTCAAGAGTGATGGACACTGGTTGCTTTGTTCAGCTCACTGATTTTAGGGGAAAAGAAGGTCTGGTCCATGTTTCGCAAATTGCGAATCGAAGGATTAGCAATACCAAGGATTTTGTAAAACGTGATCAGGAGGTTTATGTGAAAGTGATATCAGTGTCAGGTCAGAAGTTGAGTCTTTCAATGCGTGATGTTGATCAAAATAGTGGTAAAGATTTACTTCCATTGAAGAAGAGCTCGGATGATGATGCTTTTCGGACTAACCCTTCAGGAGTGAATAATCGGGGCCCAACAACTAGGACGGGTCTCTCAGGGATTAGAATCGTTGAAGAGGATGATGCTATCCCATCACGCCGGCCGCTGAAGAGAATGAGTTCACCGGAAAAATGGGAACCTAAGCAGCTGATTGCTGCGGGTGTTATGGATGTTAGGGAGAATCCCATGTATGATGAAGATGGAGATGGGTTTCTCTATCAAGAAGAGGGTGCTGAGGAAGAGCTTGAAATTGAGCTAAATGAAGATGAACCAGCCTTCTTGCAAGGACAGAGCCGATACTCTCTAGACATGTCACCTGTTAAGATTTTCAAGAATCCGGAAGGGTCTTTGAGTCGGGCAGCAGCCCTTCAGTCTGCTCTCGTAAAAGAGCGGAGAGAAGTAAGGGAACAGCAGCAAAGAACAATGCTTGACTCTATCCCGAAAGATCTCAATCGTCCGTGGGAAGACCCAATGCCAGAGACAGATGAGAGGCATCTTGCACAGGAGCTTAGGGGAGTTGGTTTATCAGCATATGACATGCCCGATTGGAAAAAGGATGCTTTTGGGAAAGCCCTGACTTTTGGGCAGAGATCAAAGCTTTCTATCCAGGATCAGAGGCACAGCTTGCCTATTTACAAATTGAAGAATGAATTGATTCAGGCTGTGCATGATAATCAGGTTCTGGTGGTAATTGGTGAGACAGGTTCAGGCAAGACAACACAGACGACTCAGTATCTAGCTGAAGCAGGGTACACTACCAAGGGCAAGATTGGATGTACTCAGCCCCGTAGGGTGGCTGCAATGTCTGTGGCCAAGAGAGTTGCTGAAGAGTTTGGCTGCCGTTTAGGTGAGGAAGTTGGGTATGCCATTCGTTTTGAGGATTGTACCGGACCAGATACAGTGATTAAGTATATGACTAACGGTATGCTTCTGAGAGAGAGTTTGGTTGACGAGAGTTTATCTCAGTATTCAGTCGTAATGCTTGATGAAGCTCATGAGAGGACAAATCATACTGATGTCCTTTTTGGACTATTGAAGCAGCTTGTGAAGAGGAGACCTGACCTTCGTTTGATTGTCACATCTGCCACATTAGACGCGGAAAAATTTTCTGGGTATTTCTTTAACTGCAATATTTTCACAATTCCTGGAAGAACTTATCCCGTTGAGATACTCTACACCAAACAGCCAGAAAGTGACTACCTAGATGCATCCCTAATTACTGTTTTACAGATTCACTTGACAGAACCCGAGGGTGATGTTCTCCTCTTCTTGACTGGTCAGGAAGAGATTGATCATGCATGCCAGTCTCTTTATGAGAGGATGAAAGGGTTGGGTAAAAATGTTCCTGAATTAATTATTTTACCAGTCTACAGTGCTCTTCCAAGTGAAATGCAATCCAGAATCTTTGATCCTGCCCCTCCAGGAAAGAGGAAAGTGGTTGTAGCAACCAATATTGCGGAAGCATCTTTGACCATTGATGGGATATATTATGTGATTGATCCGGGTTTCACAAAGCAAAATGTTTACAATCCTAAACAAGGGCTTGATTCGTTGATCATAACTCCTATTTCACAAGCGTCAGCCAAGCAACGAGCTGGCCGAGCTGGAAGAACAGGGCCTGGAAAATGTTATCGCCTTTACACTGAGAGTGCTTTTCACAATGAGATGTCACCTCGTCAATTCCAGAAATCCAAAGGATGAATCTTGGATTGGTCACACTTACTATGAAAGCTATGGGGATAAATGATCTTCTATCTTTTGATTTCATGGACCCACCTTCGCCTCAAGCTCTTATTTCTGCCATGGAACAACTGTACAGTCTAGGAGCTCTTGATGAGGAGGGCCTTCTGACTAAATTGGGTAGGAAAATGGCTGAATTTCCAATGGAACCACCATTGTCTAAGATGCTACTTGCCAGTGTAGATCTTGGGTGTAGTGATGAGATTTTGACAATCACTGCAATGATTCAGACCGGAAACATCTTCTACAGGCCTAGGGAGAAACAAGCCCAAGCAGATCAAAAGAGAGCCAAGTTTTTCCAACCTGAGGGAGACCATCTGACGTTACTTGTTGTTTATGAGGCTTGGAAAGCCAAGAATTTTTCGGTCCATGGTGTTTTGAGAACTTTGTTCAGTCTCGATCCTTGAGGAGGGCACAGGATGTACGGAAGCAGCTTCTCAGCATCATGGACAAGTATGCTCTCTAGCTTTTTGTGTTACATTCTGCCTTAATAATTCTTTCTTACTAATGGCTTTTGCTCATTTTGTTGTTTACACATTTCCTGCTTCAAAATGTTTTACATGCTTCTTTTTCCTTTGAATTATTCTGTGTTTGTCTTAATCCTGTTCTGTTGCTGATAATATTAAGGAGAATTGAGATGAAAAACATAGCAACCCAACTTTTATTTGACTAGTTTTTCTTCTACCTTTTATTTGGACAATATGAGTACTTCTTTTGTCAACGGGAAGTTCCTTTCTAAAGACATTGAATGGTTGTTCCAATAGAATTAGAAACTCCCAATGACATGGTTTTCCATCATTTCATTGTGAATTGTACCATTAGATTGCTGTTTGGATGTTTTCAAGCATCATTTTAACTGTGTTGACTACTTTTTTTGTTTTTTATGAGGTAACTGTTGGAATGTGTTCTACATCGCCTAGAGTTGCCCCATCTGTGCTGGTCACAAGGCTTCAGTTGTCCTCTCTTTAATACCTGGGTTTTAAGGAGAAGTGTGGGCTGGACTTTTCAATTGTAACTTGTACGGACATGTTTTCTTGGGCAAATATCTATTGTGTTCCTCGAAACCTGCTATATTTGTCTTGTGCTAAGAAGCACAGACACGAGACACATGGATTTTTAGAAAAAAATAGGACATGGACACGGCAAGAAATATGGCTTAAAATGTATTGACTATGTGTATGAATATAAATTGAGGGCACAAAAATATAAGAGACATCAATTTATATGTGGGTATATTTTTTTTTTCCCCTTGTTTTTTTTTTGTTTATTGACCCCAAATCAACTTTTTAAATTATATAAAAACCCCCAAATAAAAAAGTAAAAGGTATGTCTAAACATAGGACTCAATTGTAATGTGTATGTTCCTATCAACTTTTTAAAATTATAAAAAAACCCAGGAAAGTGTCCTGAGGTATGTCCAAACATAGGACTCAATTGTACGTTAAGTGTTCCTGTCTTGCAAAAAATAATAATTAGAAAATTGACACCCCACGTGGCATGCTTGACACATGGACATGCTTATTCCTCTCGATGTTGGTGCTCGACAAGTGTTGGACACAGAACCAGCACCCACTTTGAAGTGTCCCTGCTTCCTAGGTCTACTACCATTAGTGTTTTTTTTTTCCTTCTAATCTTTTATTATTATTATCTTTTTTTTTTTTGAGTAGCAACAAAACAATTTTATTGAAATAAAAGGTGAAAACAAGGGGAGGATATGAAGTCCTCATGCAAAGTCAAGAAAGCAAAGCTCAAAACCGAAGAAATAACAACTAAAACAGAAAACAATCCACTAGTAAGAATGGCAAATAGCAGCCCAATCCCTAGTGATCAAAAAAAGAGATATGCCCTTGAAAGGGGGAGACACACAAGCCCAAACTGGTGCGAGATGCCTCACCCTATCCCACATAGCTTCTTCGTCAGATTCGTTCTCAATAAAAATCCTATCATTCCTTTTCAACCAAATGGTCCAAAAAATAGCAAAGACAATGCAAGACCACAATGTTTTGCCTTCTTACTGCTTCCAAACCCACCAAAGAAAACTAGCAGCAAATGTGTGCACACCCGCTGAGCAACCCACTGCACATCACAAAGGCCAAAGAGACGCTGCCATAGTGCAAGAGCCACCGGGCAAAGTAAGAATAAGTGAGCCGCCAATTCCGCATCCCTCTTACACATTATACACTATTGAGGACCAAGAGAATGATTGGGCCTTTTTCTCTGGAGAATATCATTGGTCATGACACTTACATGAGATAAGGACCACATGAAGAACTTGACTTTATAAGGAACAACAACTTTCCAGATTTTTTTTTGTGAAGAGGAAATAAAGGAATAGAAGGAACATCAGTAATCCTATCAAACATAGATTTACATGAGAATATCCCCAAAGAATTGATGCTCCATACCCTTTTTTCCCCAATTTGATGAACCAAAGAAATCCCATTAAGCAATGACAGCAAAGAAACCAATTCAAGGAACTCCCTATCGCTAAGATTCCTAATGAAATTGAAGTTCGAAGAAATTGGTGCCAAGTTAGAACACTCAGTGGGTTGTTTTGGGAAGATGGTTAAAAGCTAGCTTTTTAGCTTTTTTTTGGAAAAAAATGTGTAAAAAATATGAAAGATGATGTGACCCAAAATGGGTTAAAAGCTGAAAGATGGCTTTTAACCATTTTTCCAAAATAGCTTGCAATCGAAACATTCCAAGATCAAACCAATCTATAAGAAGTGGAAAAACTCTATCAAAAGAGGAATCCCCCACCACCCATCCTCCCCCAATTATTTATTATCTTATTGCCTTGTTAAATTTGTCTAGCATGTTACTAACCTTAACTAAGCTTAAAGTTATCTGGAGCATTGTGGTATAGCACTACAATTTCTGTAGATGCAATTATATATACTATAGAGCGAAGTATGGATGCACTTAAATGTGTATGCTAGTTGTGTCCTCATAAACACTCCTCAGTCCACACTGAAAATTCAGTATCTCTTGTAAATGCTGTATGGATGAATCTACATTCCTCAACCTGTTAAGAGATCACCAATTGTCCTCATCAGTGACCATCAAAAGAAGAAAAAAGCATGGATTTTATCAGCCAATTAGTCAAAATTTTATTTCTTGTCAAAATCTTCTATGAATAGGTTTTACGATTGTTTGATCATGTACAATGGAGATTTGTAGATGCAAAACAGTAAGGAAGAGAGATATGATCATCATAAATGGAAATGTTAGGAGGAAGATCTAACCTAACATGAGATACAATAGTAAAAAAAAAAAATTGAATTTATAAAACTCAATTGAGCATATTACCCTGACAGAGTGGAATGGATAACAATGATTCATGTAGATGAACCCGCCTAATTAGGACACATGCTTAGTTTGGTTGGTTAGAATCCCCTATTAGAGCATACCAAGCTACATACTGAAAGTAGAATGAAAAGAACTCGGACAAATTTGCCTTCATAATATGTAAGCATTATATTATCCTTACTTTGGTTGCTTCTTTGTGGAACTGCTCCCCTGGTCAAAGATTGTTTAAACACAATCAGCGCACCTGCAACCTTGGTAATTGTACGTCTTATTTTCTTTTCTTTTGATATAGGCCACTAGTTTACCAGAAAACAATGCTTTCAGTATACATTTCGAACTCAATGTTCCTGATCTTTTATTTTTTTGATAAATAAATATGACTGATATTTCAATGATAAATTCTTACATTCATGGTAGTTTTACACAGTAGAGTGGCTTGGATTTTATTTGTATGACTTTAGATTCAATTTTTTGTTACAACTATTTTATATGGCTGACATCATGTTTTTTGGTATGGCTAGGTTCCTTAGTCAAGGAAGCTTTGTCCATTATAAACTGGATTTTTTGGGAGCTCTTTCTTTGATGAGAATTTATAGTCTCAAATTGACATCTGATCATGGTTTTATAATTTTAAAGTATGGTTTTCTCTTCCCTTGAGGTTACAGGATTTAAACTGTATTATAGTGGTAAGGATAGACGCATAAATGAGATAGGAATCATAATTGCCAAGGGTCTTGTGGAGAATATAGTGGCGGTCATTAGGAAAGGGGATAGGATTATGTTAGTTAAACTAGTTATTGGAGGGAATGTAGTGAACGTTATTAGTGCATATGCCCCGCAAGTAGGATTAGATGATCAGACTGAGAGGGATTTTTGGGAGCAAATAGATGAGATCTTACAAGAGATACCTATAGGAGAGAACCCGGTTATAGGTGGGGATTTTAATGGCCATGTAGGCATAGATAAATTAGGCTATGAAAGGGTGCATGGTGGATACGGTTTTGGTGACAGAAATAAGGCTGGAGAGAGTATTTTAGATTTTGTGTTGGCTTCTGACCTGGTGGTGGCCAATACTATGTATAAGAAGAAGGAGAAGCATTTGATAACCTTTAAGAGGAGCATTTGATAACCCATTCCGGAATACACTCATTCCTAATTCTGTCTTATCTAGTCTTGCCACATATCCACCTTAGCATCCTCATCTCAGTCACACTCATCTTATCTACATGTTGTTTCTTGGTTGCCCAACATTCTGTCCCATACAACATCACTGGTTTAATAGCCATTCTATAGAACTTACCTTTTAGTTTAGTGGGTATTCGTTTATTGCAGAGTACCCCAGACACACTTCTCCACTTATACCATCCCGCCTTAATCCTGTGGGTCACATCCGCATCAATTTCCCCCGTTGTTGTGATAATCGACCCTAAATAACGAAAATATTCACTCTTAGGTAGTTCTTGGTTCTCAATCTTCACTTCTCCTCAACTTTCATTGTTACTGTTATTAAATTTATACTTCATGTACTCTGTCTTAGTTTTTCTTATCCAGAATCCCTTAGATTCAAGAGCTTTTCTTCAAATCTCCAACTTTGTGTTAACTCCTTTTCTAGTCTCATCCACTAGCACGATATCGTCTGCAAAAAGCATACACCTTGGCACGTCATTCTGAATATTTCTCGTCAACTCATCCATAACTAAAGCAAAAAGATAAGGACTTAAAATAGATCATTAGTGTAACCCTACAGTGATAGGAAATTCATTTATCTCCAGCAGGCGATTTAATAGTGGTCACTACCCCTTCATACATGTCCCTAATCACATCAATGTAACCTTTTGTCACCTCTTTCTTCTCTAAAACCCACAATATTATATCCCAGAGCACTCTATTATATGCTTTCTCAAGGTCGCTAAACACCATATGAATGTCTCTTTTCTTTTCTTTATACTTTTCTATTACTTTCCTCAAAAGATAGATCGCTTCCATTGTTGACCTGCCAGGTATAAACCCAAATTGATTCTCTGACACCTCTGTTATATCTCGCAATCGGCGTTCCATCACCCTTTCCCACACTTTCATTATATGACACATTAGCTTGATTCCTCTATAGTTATTGCAATTCTGGACATCTCCTTTATTCTTATAGATTGGCACTAAAATACTCTTTTTCCACTCATCTGGCATATTTCTAATCAACAAAATTTTGCTAAATAACCTAGTCAACCAAGTAACCTCTTTTTTACCCAAACACTTCCAAGTTTCAATAGGGATATCATCAGGTCCCAAATAGAGATTTGGATCTACTTAATTTGACTAACGAAATGGCCTTTGATAGGGTCCCGTGGAGAAGAAGGATTCATGTAGCCGACCCATTTAATAGGACTTAAGGCTTGGTTTGGTTTGGTATTCAATTGATCAATAACAATGTTCTAACTCCCAGCTATTCCCCCCCCCCCCCCCCCCCCAAAAAAAAAAAAAAAAAAAAAAAAAAAAAAAAAAGAATATATATATATATTTTTTGATCCGCTGTAAAGCTTTCCTTCTGTCATACTGTTGATAGCAGCCAAATAAATTTGAAAAGAAGGTATCTCATCAGTCCTTATTCTGCATATATCATCAGTCCTTATACTGCATATACCATTCAGTGTTTGAAACCATTGATGTCATGCCCATGCCCATGGACACATGCAGTCTGGCTTGGCAGCCTGTCAGCCTGAATGTCATTACCATGGTTACCAAAATCACAATTTGGATCCTACGATCCTAAATTGTCAAAATGGTCCAAATCGTTATAGGATTGGTGTTATGGTAGGATTGTATATGATTGTAACTAGAATTGTTGGATTTGTGACTTTTCACCTTATTTTTAATATGTATCATTCTAATTTGTATTTTTACCTTATTTTTGATAGAAAGTAGAATCTTATGATCCTCAATCCGATTCTACAATCCGATCCACGAGATCCTTTCACCGATTTTATATAGGATCCCGATTTTAACAACCTTGGCCATTACTAGTTCTGAATCTGTATCTCATATAGAATCTAAGTCCCCAAATATGTCTTAGAAAATCCTTGCATTTGTTTCCAATCAAATGACCCAAAATATTGCTTATACCACACAAAGCCACAATGCTTTTACCTTTTTCTTGCCACCATATCTCTGAAAATCAATTGAAAGCATGTGAACAATATGAACCACCCAATCACTGGTTTCATCATCCACTGGCTGGATTTAGTTCAATTTGGAAAAACAGGGGCAATAGTACTGCCCTCAGATACCATTTGGGAGCTTCCATCTCAGGTAGAGGAGGAAATTCATGCCTTCTTGGCGACTCTTGCAGAAGCTATAGGCCTGAGGTAGCTCAGATGGCGGCAATCTTTTCTCTGCAGGCAGTGTGTCAGAATCAGACTCAGCTATCATGTCAGCATTAAGAAAGCCATCATCTACCCATAAATGATGAAGCCAACCTGTCTTGATATCATTAAGGCCTGTCCGATTTGCCTGGATCAGCCTGATCAGCTAATCATGCAGCATACTGGCTGGCTAGCCTAGTTAGAATGAATAAGCTTACCCCTTTGGGCTTCTTCCCCTCCTAAAGATTGCTTGTGCTCAGCGTTTTCTTTCTCATTCTCCAGACCCATCAAAAGAAAAATAGAAAAGAACTTATATTTGATAGCAATTTCAAGGATGTCAAATGATTGAAATTGTTTTCTTCAAAACATTCTTAGAAAATTATTCCTTTTCCTTTTTACTAACTTAAAGCAATTTCAGCGTTTGAGGTAACTTTGAAATGAAAAAATCATTGTTGATTTTTGTCATTTGCCATACTAATACTACTGTTGACATTTGATGAACACAAAAATGCTCCTCATTGGCTTGCTTTTGGTTTGTAAAACAAACAAAAAAGACTTTACCAGTGTTGGCCTCATTAATTGAGAGTATTGAGAGGGGTAAGGCTGTGCAGGCATAACCTTTGTACTATTTGAATTTGCATGAAGGGCTACCCTTGGACACATAATCATGTTCTCACACTTGTTAGCTTTAGCTTTTTACCGATGCAACAAGCAATACCCCTTTGCTCAAATACTAAGATTTTATTAAGGGCCTGGGTGTCTTCATTTGCTCGAAAAATTGTTTATGCTAAATATGATTCAGGTTTCTTCATTGTCTCTTTCTAGGTTTGTCTGCTGGTTGTGAAGCAGTAATTAATAACTGGGAAGCTTTCAAGCTTCTACAGGTGTTCTGGAATGTTTCTTGTGCGTTGTCATCAAACCTTATCTGAAATTCTGTTTTTGGTTTTTTTGGGTTCTTAATGTCCAAGTAGATTGTTTTTCAATAATATTTTCGTAGATATTTTGGTGGTTATTATTTGGCGACAATAAACAAAGTGGTTGACAAAATGCATGACTTAATATCTAATAAAATTTCAGACCTATCCACTCTGACAAGAATTCAGAGTTATATCAATAGCTTTTCTTCTATCACTTGACATTTTGACGATTCAGAATATTTTTTCATTGCGCTTTGGTTGAAGATCCTAAGCAGGACAAAATTTTCAGATTAGCTGAATTGATAGCATTTAGTCATGACCATGGACAATGTGTTAAACTGCAAAGGTCATTCTTCCATTTTCATCTTCAACAGTTTTACTAGAAGTACATAGTTTAAATGTGGCAAATCTCTCCATGTATTCCTTTCTCTTCCTAACAATAGGAGGACCTGAAAACCCAATCAATACCTTATTTCCAACTTTTTATCTCTATCAACTGAGGTCTCACATGGTGATTGGCATACCAGTCAACCAATAAAATTTTACTGCTTTGTCATCCTAATATAATACAATTGTTGTATATGTTATCATATTTTGTTGAAGGGGAAGTACAAGGTTGAAGCAAAAGAAAGAAACAATGAGCAAGTTTCTATATTTCTCACATAGTATTGTGCTGTTTGACATTTGAGAAATATGAGAAGGGAGAGACCGGACTTAAAAAAAAGAAGTAAACAATTTAATTTTGCATGAATATGAGTGGAATCTATATGCTACTTGGGGGGCAAATCGAAGCAAAACTATTTCTGACAGAAATTTCAGTAGTCATGATAAGAAACGTAAGCATTTTCTTTCAACACAGTAAAACAATACCTTAGTGCATCTCATTTAGTACATACAACAATTGAGTTATTTTTCTGTGCTTGCTTTGTTCTATAGGGATTTATGATGGAATCCATATCTTTTATTGTTTTTTTTATATTAATTGGTGATATCACTATACCTAATATATTTAGTCTGCGGATGCATGAATCTATAAAAGTTTGACACATCCTATCGGACAATTGCTACTTTTAGCTTGATTGTGGCAATTGTGTCAGTTGCTTTGACTTCATAAACTTTACTGGTCTTGGATGGAGGTGATTGTGTCTTGTACATATTGTCAATAAGTAAAAAATAGAAGACAATTATGTAATTTTCATTTAGGCAGATAGGACAAGAAAAAACTTGTGTAAGTTGCTTTTTATAATAGATAAATTTATTTGTTATTTATCCAAAAAAAAAAAATTACTTGTGTGATCTGCAGTTAGGCAGATGAGTTAGAGGTTTTCATGTTGTATGTCATATTCATACTGATAGTAAGATTCTACCTTCTAGACTCCAAATGTTTCGTAAGCTACTAATTGATGTTGTATTGCAGGTATAAATTGGATGTTGTGACTGCCGGGAAGAATTTCACCAAGATAAGGAAGGCAATTGCTGCAGGATTTTTTTTCCATGCAGCGAGAAAAGATCCACAAGAAGGTTATAGAACTTTGGTAGAAAACCAGCCAGTTTATATCCACCCGAGCAGTGCGCTTTTCCAGAGACAGCCTGACTGGGTGATCTACCATGAGCTGGTAATGACTACAAAGGAGTACATGCGAGAGGTCACAGTTGTTGACCCTAAGTGGCTTGTGGAACTGGCACCAAGATTCTTCAAAGTGGCAGATCCCACAAAAATGAGCAAACGCAAGCGTCAAGAACGCGTTGAACCTCTTTATGACAGATACCATGAACCCAATTCATGGCGTTTGAGTAAAAGACGTGCTTGATTTTTGTTTTTTTTTTAATTTATCAGTGTGGGTTTGGTTTCAGACCATTACTTTGATTTTGCTTTGTAACATGACTCAGTAAATTTTGTACTTCATTAGATCAAGTAAAAACAAATGCAGGAGCGAAAGCTTTTTGTGCAATTGCCGCGTAGGAGTTCTTTCAAACTTGTTGCTAATTGTACGATGTTGCATAGTGTATCCTATTTTACCTGATTAATAGAGATTTCATGTGATTTCTTTCATTCAGATCTTTTATCAGTTGGAAATGCAGTCCCCACTGTAAAATTCCAGGTATGTTCATAATATGTGAGCCACTGTAATTGGTATGCTGAGGAATCAAATGGTTGCTTTTGAAATTGATTTCCCTTGAAGCTGCCCTTGCAGTCCTAGTATAGTGCAGTAGGGTGGGTCTTTTTGGTGATGAATTCTTAGTATAGTCCAAATCATTATGGTAGGATCGACAAATTGTTTATGCTAAATATGATTCAGGTTTCTTAAATGTCTCTTCCTAGGTTTGTCTGTTGGTTGTGAAGCAGTGATTAGTAACTGGGAAGCTTTCAAGCCTCTGCAGGTGGTCTGAGAATGTTTCTCGTGCATTGTCATCAAACTTTGTTGAAAATTCTTCTTTTTTTTTTTTTTTTTTTGGGTTCTTAATGTCCAATTAGATTGTTTTTCCAACAATATTTTAGTAGATATTTTGATGGTTCTTATTTAGGTACAATAAACAAGGTGTGTGACACAATCCATGACTTAATATGTAAGACAAATTGCCACTGATCTATTCACTCTGATGAGAATTCCATCAGTAGTTTTTCTTCTCATTTGACATTTTGACAATTCAGAATATTTTTTTAAAATTTTTAATTAAATTGAACAAGAAACAGTAGCTAGAGATATCAAGAAAGATCGTTCATTGTCGTGATTTGGCTGAAGATCCTAAGCGGGGCAAATTTTTCATATTAGCCGAATTGATAGCATTTAGTCATAACCATTATCAACTTGTTAAACTGCAAAGGTCATTCTTCCACTTTCATCTTCAGTTCTACTAGAAGTACATAGTTTAAATGTGGCAAATCTCTCCATGTATCCTTTCCTCTTCCTAACAATGGGACCTGAAAACCCAATCAATGCCATATTTCCAACTTTTGATCTCTATCAACTGAGGTCTCACATGGTCATCGACATACCATACCAGTCAACCAATACAGTTTTACTGCTTTGTCATCCTAACATAATACAATTGTTGTATAGGTTATCATATTTTGTTGAAGGGGAAGTACAATGTTGAAGCAAAAGAAAGAAAATCAATAAGGAGCAAGTTTCTATGTTTCTGACATTAGTATTGTGTTGTTTGTGACATCTGAGAAACATGGTATGGGAGAGACAGGACTTCAAAAAGAGAAGTAAACTGGCAGAAATTTCAGTAGTCATGATGATAAACACAATCATTTTCTGTTAACACAGTAAGACTATATCTTAGTATATCTCATTTAGTACATACAACAATCGAGTTATTGTTCTCTGCTTGCTTTGTTTCTATAGGGATTTATGATGGAATCAATATCTTCTTTTATTTTTTTATTTTTTTTAAATTGGTGATATCACTATACCTAATATTTAGTCTGCATATGGATGCATGAAGCTATAAAAGTTCGACACATCCTATCAGACAATTGCTACTTTTAGCTTGATTGCGGCGATTGTGCTTTGACTTGATAATCTTATTGGTCTTGTGTGTCTATACATATTGTCAAAAAGTAAAACATAAAAGACATGTAATTTTCATTTAGGCAAGTAGGAGAAGAAAAAACTTGTGTAAGTTGTCGTTTTTATTATCGGTTATATGTGATCTGCAGTAAAGCAGATGAGTTAGAGATTCTCATGTTTTATGTCATATTCATACTGATAATAAGATTCTACCTTCTAGACTTTAAATGTTTCCCAAGTTACTAATTGATGTTGTATTGCAGGTATAAATTGGATGTTGCGACTGCCGGGAAGAATTTCACCAAGATAAGAAAAGCAATTGCTGCAGGATTCCTTTTCCATGCAGCGAGAAAGGACCCAAAGGAAGGTTATAGAACTTTGGTAGAAAACCAGCCAGTTTATATCCACCCGAGCAGTGCTCTTTTCCAGAGATAGCCTGATTAGGTGATCTACCATGAGCTGGTAACGACTACAAAGGAGTTCATGCGAGAGGTCACAGTTGTTGACCCTATATGGCATGTGGAACTGGCACCAAGATTATTCAAAGTGGTGTTGGGAAATTTTCAAAATGGTTTTTAAAATTTATAGTTTAATTTTTGGGTGTTTTCAAAACCTTCCTTGTTTTTCTTTGGAAAGCTAGAAATAAGATTGGGGACTTTGTCGTACATTGGAAAAAGAAGAAAACATGGAATACTTAATAAAGTGCTACATGGAATATTCTTTTGAATATGGAATTGTGAGGTAAAAGCTAGTGTGCATGCACCCACACCGCAAGGATGGTGCTTCGCATAGATTTGATTATCAGTGTCTTGATTTTCTTGATTATATCAAAGTATTCTCGATCTCATCGTCGATGTAGACAACGGTAGACTTAATCTTTAGATCAAACTTCATTGTATCCTGAAGGCGAATTTGTTGTTATCCCCTACACACCTTTTGGTGGGTGCAAATATTGTCTTTAGGAAAACGATTTAGTAACGCGACTTGAAGCATCAAATTTCTGTTCTATATAGACAAGTTCATCGCTAAGTTTTGAAGACCCGAAGACCAACAACTTAAGAATTCAAGACGAATTGTTCCCACAATCTAAAGACAATATTTAGATATGGCGATGTCTCCTCAGAAAATGACTTAAGATTTCATGAAGCTTAACCGTTTTGTTGGAGGAAATTTCCGACGCTGGCAAAAAAAAATGCACTTTTGCTCACAACTCTCAAAGTGGTCTATGTGCTAACTACCCCCTATCCGGTGAAGCAAAAAGACGAGACTATGGAGCAAACCCGTACCATGACCAAATGGGAGAATGACGACTACATTTGTCGAGAACACATTTTGAATGCGCTGTCAGACTCTCTGTTTGATGTGTATCAACATCTGGAAACGACAAAGCAACTCTGGGACATATTACAATCGAAGTACCTCACAGAGGATCTTTGTAAGAAATTTCTTATTAGTAATTTTATGCGTTTTACTATGGTTTATACAAAGAGAATTATGGAGCAATTCCATGAGATCCAACATATTTTGAGTTAGTTTTGACAAAAGAATTTGAACTTGGATGAATCTATTGTAGTTTCATCTATAATAGAGAAATTGTCATCTTCTTTGAAGGATTTTAAGAAAACTTTGAAACACAAAAAGGAAGATCTTACTTTAGAGGAATTGACTCAACATCTCCGAGTTGAGGAAGAGTCAAAGCTTCTTGAAGGTAAAGATAACCACTTGGCTCAGACTTCTAAGATCCACATGGTGGATGATGGCAAGAGGTTTAACAAAAACAAAGCATAAGTGTGAACCCCAACCCGAAAAAGATGCTAAGAAGCTGAAAAGCGCTTGCTGGCACTATAGCAAACCAGGGCACTTTAGAAATGAATGCCGGTCATATAAAAAGAAGCCAGAAACATTAAATGCCAAGAACAAGTTCATGGTTGTTATATCCGAGGTGAACATGTTTGAAGATGTTGGTGACTGGTGGATTGACTGAGGAGCAACAAGGCACGTCTGTAACGACAAGAGCTGTTTTACTACTTATGAACAAGCGAGTGATGGAACAGTTCTCTACATGGGCAACTCTTTAACTGCTACTATCAAAGGCAAAGGGACGGTGGATTTAGAGTTCACATCTGGAAAAGTCTTAAGTCTTAATGATGTTTGTCATGTACCTGATGTTAGGAAAACCTTGCATCTGGAAGCCTGCTTAATAAGCATGGTTTCAAGTTAGTATTTAAGTCAGATAAATTTGTCCTGTCTAAGGGTGAGATCTTTGCTGGGAAGGGCTATATGTATTAGGGAATGTTCAAACTTAATGTTATCAATAATACATCTGTTTCTGCTTATATTGTTGATTCTCTTTCTTTATGGCATGCTCGTTTAGGCCATGTTAATACTAGGAAAATGCATGATATGGTTAATTTAGATTTAATTCCTAAGTATGACATTGATATATTTGAAAAATGTAAATTTTGTGTGCAATTTAAAATTACTCATATTCCTTTTCCTAAAGTAGATAAAATCACATCTCTGCTTGAACTTGTGCATAGTGATGTATGTGACATGTATAGTACCCCTACTAGAGGTGGTAAGAAATATTTTGTAACATTCATTGATGATTTTTCCAAGTACTTTCATATCTATCTTTTGCATTCAAAAGATGAGGTGCTAGATAAATTCAAGATTTTTAAGATAGAAGTAGAAAATCAGTGTAATGTCAAAATAAAGAGACTTTGTCTGATAGAGGCGGTGAATACCATTTTGCCAGAATATTATGAAAATGTTGGTATTATTCACGAGAAGTCTGCACCCTACACACCACAACAAAAATAGAGTAGCTGAAAGAAGAATAGGACATTAATAGAAATGATTAATGCTATGCCTTCTTACTCCAATTTAAGTTCTAGTTTTTGGGGTGAAGCCTTACTCACTGCCTGTCACATGCTTAATAGAATTCCTCTCAAGGGAAGAAATGTTACTCTTTATGAACTTTGGAAAAACAAGAAACCTAATCTAGGTTACTTGCAAACATTGGGTTGTAGAGCAATAGTCAGATTGCCTGAACCTAAAAGGAAGAAATTAGGTGAAAAAGGAATTGAATGCATATTCATTGGCTATGTTATACATAGCAAAGCATATAGGTTTCTGGTAGTGGAGTCCAATGGTTTAGTGAAAACAAATACCATCATTGAATCACGTGATGCAGTATTTGTTGGAATCTTTCTCTCCAAAAATATTTAATTTACAGAATATTAAAACCAGATATTACACACAGAATTTACCTATTTCTGCAGAATCAAACTTTGAAGAATTTGTGATTGAGGCCAGTGTATGGACACTGTGTCTTTAAGACAGAAATTCGTCCTCTCCTAGGTGCTTGAGAATAACGGACGTCCTGCCTCCAGGATTCAACAATCACCCCAAAGCGAAAGACAAATGAACTTGTTTGTCAAATGAACTGTTGTGATTTTTTGAACTCTAACAAGATGCAAAATGATGAAAATATGTTGCAGAGAATGGAGAAGCGAACGGAAATACTATATGTATTATATGGAATGGAGGGTTGATATATATATAGGCCGAGAGGTGCCTAAACCGAACAGATGAGATTGAAAAAAGAACAATGAGGATGAGACGAATCGTTTGGAGAAGAAGAAGTTTTGCAACCTAAAATTTTAAAATAAAAATCTCAGATTTTGAATTTTTTCCTGAAAATTATTTGAAAAAATTCAAATAATTTCGGAGCAAAAAATAAAGGACGGGTTAGACCCATACCCACACCCGCGCCCGCTCCGACGGACGGCGGCAGCGGCGCGCACGTGTGGTGATGGTTTTGGGTTTGTCCATAACTCCTCCTCCTACAAAACTTGGGTACCCCTTGGGGCCCAACCCAAGGTCTCCAACTTAGAGCTTATAAACACTTTGAAACTCTACCATGTTTCCTATGTGGGACAAGGTTTTAGATACCAACTCATGGGAACCATACAAAACATTATCATGTTTATAAGGCTCACTTCGGTATCAATTTCTCATTCACTCGTAAAGGGTTTTGACCACCCGAGTATATATTCTTGTTCACCACATGGCAAGGAACGTATTGTCACTCGGACCCACCCAAACCGAGGTGTGGGACCTACATTAATTAAAGCTCAAAATTACCGGAAATTAATGGTGAAAATACCATTTCTCTAACAGTATTTTATGAAAATCGTTTTACAACCATTCCAAGGTTGGATTCTAATTAAGAAAATGAATCAACTCCTTTGATGTCTACAGAGGAAAGTGAATGACATGAACACATTAAGCCTAATGAACCAAATGAGCCTGTTGAGCTGATGAGGAGTAAGAGGGTTAGGACTAAGAAGTCATTTGGCCCTGATTTCATTGTTTACCTTGTAAAAGGAACTAGGAAAGCTTATTGTAAGCAAACAAGGATTTCTTTGAATATAGATTCAGATCCATTAACTTTTGAAGAGGCTATGAAGTCTTAAGATGTTGCTTTCTAGAAAGAAGCAATAAACGATGAGATGGATTCTATCATGGGTAACAATACATGGATACTTGTTGATTTGCCACCTGAATCTAAACCAATTGGTTGTAAATGGATTTTCAAAAGGAAAATGAAAGTTGATGGCACAATTAACAAGTTCAAAGCAAGATTAGTTGCTAAGGGTTTTACTCAAAAAGAGGGTATCGATTATTTTGATACATATACTGGTGGCTAGAATTGCCATCATTCGAGTGTTGATTGCCTTAGCCTCAATCTACAAGCTTGAAATCCATCAAATGGATGTTAAGGCCGCTTTCCTAAATGGAGAGTTAGATGAGGAAATCCACATGCAACAACCGGAAGGATTTGTTGTACAGGGTCAAGAACACAAAGTGTGTAAACTCATGAAGTCACTATATGGACTGAAACAAGCTCCAAAACAGTGGCATAAGAAATTTGACAAAGTAATAGTGTCAAATGATTTTAGGATACATGAATCTGATAAGTGTGTGTACAGTAAGTTTACTGGCAATAGAGGTGTAATCATATGCCTATATGTAGACGACATGCTTATTTTTGGTATTGACAATGATGTCATTGAAAGTACTAAAAGCTTCTTGTCATCTACCTTTAGTATGAAAGACATGGGCTTGGCTAAAGTAATTCTGGGTATTAAAATCAAATAAGAGGACAATAATTTGATTTTTACCCAGTCGCACTATATTAAGAAAATTCTTAAGAAATTTAATCAATATAATTGTACACCCATGTCTACACCTTTTGATTCGAATTTGAAATTGTATCCTAATACTGGAAGAGTTGTTGATCAGCTAGAATATTCAAGAGTGATAGGTAGCCTGATGTATGCCATGACTTGCACTAGACCTAATATTGCATTTGTAGTGGGAAAACTTAGTAGATACACTAGTAATCCCAGTAGTGTGCATTGGCATACTGTTAACCGAGTACTTAGCTACTTGAGGAAAACCATAGACTATGGAATAGTCTATAATGGCTATCTAGCAGTGCTAGAAGGACTCACAGATGTTAGTTGGATAACTGACCGTGAAGATCACTCGTCCACGAGTGGTTAGATTTTTACTTTTGGAAGAGGAGCTATCTCCTGGGGATCTAAGAAGGAAACATGCCTAACAGACTCAACCATGGCGTCTGAGTCTGTAGCATTAGCATCTTGTAGCAAAGAGGCAAAGTGGCTAAAGAATCTCTTGTTAGAGATTAAGATATGGCCAAAACCTATGCCACCAATATCCTTGCATTGTGATAGTGAAGCAACTCTATCACGGGCCTATAACCATGTCTATAATGGAAAGTCTAGGCATATAGGACTGAGACATAGCTATGCCAGGCGATTAATCACAGAATGTGTGATTACCATTAGTTATGTAAAGTCAAGTGAAAACTTGGTGACCCCTTAGCAAAGGGACTTGCAAGGATTTGGTGTGAAAACATCAAAGGGATGGGTCTTAAGTCCACTTAACATAATTACTCTTGGTGAAAACTCAACTCAACGCTTAAAGAAACATCAAGTCTTGAGTTCAATGAGCCCAAGTACATCATATGTCGTGATTGCAAGCACTTAGCTTTATTTCATTTTCATCCCAAGGTTGAAGTGCTTGGTACCTGTAATGTGAAAATAAGAGGATGAGTTAGCAAACTCTTAATAAGCTTAAAACTAAGTTGTTAGGGTACTGTAAATTATAGGGGTACTCTCAGTAAGCTTACCTATGTGAGTGTAGAAGGTGGTGCCGCTTCCTACGAGTCCAAGGGCATGACTCTAGAGTGCTCATGAAATAGGATATAAACACAAGGCCAATCCACGTGTCGGTTTGTTTGAATACTTGAGATAACCTGTACTATGCATGAGACATGTCTGGTTAGTCGTATAAGATCGCTAGTTCAAAGACAAGTCTACTATGCCATCTTGAATAACTTTGAGATGTCTTCACTAAGTGAATGATTCAAATCGTAAAATACCTTCACCTATGCATAAGGCTATCAAGTGAACCAAGAGTCATCATCTGGTATTTTGAAAATGGTGAGGAATGTTGGGGAATTTTCATAATGGTTTTTAAAATGTATAGTTTAATTTTTGGGTGTTTTCAAAACCTTCCTAGTTTTTCTTTGGAAAGCTTGAAATAAGATTGGGGACTTTGTCCCACATTGGAAAGAGAGTAAAACATAGAGCACTTAATAAAGTGTTACATGGAATATTCTTTTGATTATAGAATTGTGAGGTGAAAGCTAGTGTGCATGCATCCACACCATAAGGATGGTGCTTCGCACCATCCGCACACGCACACGCGCTCGCGCGTGGCATGGGTAGTGGCTGTGTGGCGTTTGATGGCGCAATTTGCACTTAGCTCGGACGCATCGGCGTAAGGCGCCATGAGGGCGCTTTACTATTTACATTGGATAGGTTGGAGCGATGACGAGGAATACAGTCAGCTCGACGTGGTAGTGACGTGGCGTCCGTTGGCTATAAGTCAACTAATTGATCGAACGGTTGTGTGTCCAATCTAGAGCGATTTGATCATAGCCGTTGATTGGAGATGCACACGATCGTATAGATGAGATAGCACCCGATCATGATCAGGTGTAATTAGTCAAGGCATCTATTTAGAGTGAGAATGATCTGCACCATAGATCATCGATCCAACGGTCAGATTTGATCAGATGCGACCAAGGGACATGACCATTAGATCAGATGCATCAAGGCCTATAAATAGGCTATGAAATCAACCATTTCAATCCATCCAAAAAAAAAAAATTCAAAAGCATTCCTGTAATTCTCTCTCTCTTTCTCTCTTTCTCTCTCTCTCTCCTCTTGATTTTGTGTTTTCGATCAAGAGTGTCTTTAGCAAATTTTTGCTTTTCTTATTGGTAATCAAGTTCTGCAGATTTGATTATCGGTGTCTTGATTTTCTTAATTATATCAAGAATATTCTAATGTCTTGTCGTCGCAGGCATAATCGATAGACTTGATCTTTAGATCAGCTTCATTGTATCATGGAGGCGAATTCTGTCGTCGCACACCTTTGGGTGGGTGCAAATATTGTCTTTAGGAAAGCGACTTAGTAACGCGACTTGAAGTATCAAATTTTTGTTCTATATAGACAAGTTTATCGCCAAGTTTTGAAGACCCGAAGACCACCAATCAAGAATTCAAGACGAATTATTCCAACAAGTGATAGATCCCACAAAAATGATCAAACGCAAGCGTCAAGAACGCATTGAACCTTTTTATGACAGATACCATGAACCCAATTCATGGCATTTGAGTAAAAGATGTACTTGATTTTTGTTTTTTTTGTTTTTTCAATTTATCAGTGTGGGTTTGATTTCAGACATCACTTTGATTCTACTTTGTAACACAAACTTAGTAAATTTTGTACTTCATTAGATCAAGTAAAAAAAGATGCAGGAGCGAAGGCTTTTTGTATAATGGCCATGTAGGAGTTATTTCAAACTTTGTTGCTAATTGTATGGTGTTGTCTAGTGTAATCCTATTTTGCCTAATTAATAGAGCATTCATGTGAATTCTTTCATTAAGAGGTTTCACCAGTTGGAAATGCAGTCCCCATTGTAAAATTTCAGTTATGTTCATGATATGTGAGCCACTGTAACTGGTATGTTGAGGAATCAAATGGTTGCTTTTGAAATTGATTTCCCTTGAAATTGCCCTTGTAGTCAGCCGCAGTAGGGTGTTGAATTCCTATTTGGTGGTTAATTCTTAGTGGTTGGTTTGTTTGAATTATGTGTGGGTGGTTGCATCTTGTTGATGGTGAATACTTAGTGCTCGGTTTGTTTAGAGTATGTTTGTACATGATGGTTGCATCTTATTTACAAATTCCTATTTGGTGGTGAATTCTTAATACTTAGTTCGGTTGGTTTGTTTGGAGTATGTTTGTGCATGATGGCTACACCTTGTTTACAAATTCCTATTTGGTGGTGAATTCTTAGTACTCGGTTCGTGTACATGGTGGCTGCATCTTGTTTTATGAGATATGCCATTCTTACATTTTTAATTTGGGAACAGATTGTGGTAAAGACAACTGGATCATCTTATTGGTGTTCAATAGGCCCATCGCGAGACCACCGGCTTCAATGATTCAAACTATGCAAATTAGTGATGTAAAACAATCAGTTTGATTGAACAACTATAATCAAATGACTAGATCACATTTTGTCTTCAAACTAATTAATAGGTTAGTTCTTAAAATTATATTTGTGGTCTATTATTTTTAATAGCAAATGTGATTTGATTTGTTTTGAAAGTGGTACGAATTGAACAATTTAAATCTGTCACATGAACCTTATGATGGATTGACAGATCCAAGATTCGAACTCTGAGGGGACAAATACACATGTAACTTCTCATTCTGTAAAATTATTTTACCATTATTTATATACATAATTTTTACAATTTTTCGCACAGTTGATTTAATCAAATTTGATAAAGAGTTGTGCAAATCAATCCTAATTTTTCCATTTTTCGTCAAATGCCAAACATGCATTGCAAATCTTATTTTTCCATTTTAAACACTCTGATGCTCAAGCAGTAGCTTTTATTTTTCCATTTTAAACACTTTGATGCTCAAGTGGTAGCTCTCGTGCCTTTTGAGACTCTTCAGTTATATGTAGAGTGAGATATGATTGAATCACAAGGAGTGTATTTTGAGGTTAGGAATGTTCTTGTGGAAGAAGTCTTTCCTTGATACAAACCTTCATTTTTTTTTGAGTAGTTTTGTAAACTTTTGTCATAATATATATATATATATATATATGGGTGAACTACCAATAAATATCAAAATATGATCTTGTGAACTATTTAGTTCACATTTTTTTTCTTATGAACCCAAAGATCCCATTAAATTGAAAATTACAGAAAAGGTAGTCACTTACATGATTGGGTTTAATTTTTTCGAAATAAAAGTGAGTTTTTCCAAATGTAAAATTACATATTTGGACAATCCACACTGTAGAGTTTTTGGATTTTTCCTTATTCTGATACAAATCCCACATTACGAATAAAAATGTAAAACTCTAATATAACACTCTAATAACGTAACACTCTAATCTAATACACTAAATGTAGCAACCCTTATTTTTCCCAAGTCATTGTTTATTATTATTATTTCTTTTGACTTTATTAATTACGTGGTTACATGAGAATTTAATGTGATATTTAATTTATTTAATGTGATAGTTAATTATATGTAACTAATCCAAATATTGATATATTTATATTTTTTATAAATTTTTTTTTAATATATTGCTAAAATATATATCATATTTATGTATGTTGTATTTATATAGTATTTGTAAAATATAATATAATAATAAATGTCAATTAGGTTATAAGATTAGAGGCTCAGAGAAAAAAAAAGTGAAAGTGTTGTGTGTGGTGACTGTGCAAGCCGAGAGAGAGAGAGAGAGACTTTGTGTTGTGATCATCAGAGAGAGAGAGAGAGACTGTGTTGTGATCATCAGAGAGAGAGAGAGAGAGAGAGTCACTATGAGAAGTCAAAAGAGACGGCGGGAAAGAGGAGTGGAGAAGAAAAAAAGGGTTAAGGTTTTGTTTTGTTGGCTCCATTAGTTCTTCAAATATTTCTTTGATCTTCAAAAAATAATTATTAGTGCAAAACCCACTTCTCTTGATTTATGTTTAATTCATTATTTTTATTTATTTGCTGTTGGTTTGATTTTGTGTTTGCATGTAGATGATAGATTGATTTCAACTATTTTGGTTAGTTGTGTATGCAATGTTTAGGGTTTTTATCTAGATTTATTTTGTGGATGGATATATGAAATTAAAATAAATTAGGGATCTATAGATAAATTCCTTATACTCCATCATAACTTTATGAATTGTTATTTTATTTGAGTGTTGGTGAGAAAGAGTGTATAAAAAAAAAGATGAGGATTATGAGATTCATCTGAATGCCTTAGGCTTAACATTGTTATGTTTGTTTTCATAAGTAGATGAGAGATTGTGTATATATGTCGTTCTCAGGAGTAGACGAGTGCTTGGATTTACGTACGTACATATATGCTAACCATCTGGGGAGTGTGAGTCAAACTCAGGACGATATCTCCGTGCAAGTTTGGCTTCGAAATGCTGTTAGGTATACGGGAGGCATATGGGATATATGTGTAGGTCGGAAGTGAAGGGCCAAAGTGGTGGAGTTAAGGTACAAAGAATTGAATATGAACTTATTGGCATAGTTTGAATTGTATTGATTTGTACATCTTGAAAAATAGTAAATGACCTCCATAAATTACAAAATTTGAGAAAAGGCATGTATATGTAATTCTAGACAACTTTCGTATTTTAAATTTTTATTAAAAAGATCGATTAGAACTTGTAATCGGATAATCTTGGTTACAATAGTTTTTATTCATTTTAGCAATGCAGATTTTAGATGCTGTTTTAACCCACGAAACGAGCTCATTTTTATTAATTTCGTGAAAACTAAAGTAAAACATTATTCTGAACATTTTTCATGTTTTGAACTTTTCTGAAAAAAAAAATCTTCTTAGGGCAGTTTCTTTTCGTTTTTAGGTTTAGATTTTTCGGTTGAATTCCGTCTAGGTTCTTTTATCAAGTTTTTCTCTCAACCTGTTCAGTTTTTACTAAATTCGTTCGCATGGCCTTTTAGAAAATGTGATTCTATACAACTTTTGTTCTTTGAGTTTTGGTCAATTCAAATTATTTAAGCATGAAACGGTGCATTCTTATACTTTTTCAGCAAGTTACTTATGATTAAATTATACTAACTTTATTTTTTGCAGAATGGTGGGTCTTATTAACTTTTTATGCAGACCTAACCCATCATTTTTTATTTTGTTTATTTCATACTCAATTTATATTTAGTTGTGTATGGGCAAGAAATTAAATGCCACCGTATTTCGGGAAACTACCCGTTCGTCTCGGTGCGGGTGGCATTACTTGTCTTGTTCCTTAACAAAAATTAAATGCACTTTTGTTTGTGTCTGGTGGACATGTGGGTGTCGAATCTTGTACTCATACCAGTATGCTTATATATTGACCCGTTTTGTCTCTTGGCATCTTGGGTGCAATCTGTTTGAGTGCAGCCGAGCTTCCTTTGCAGCATTAGTTGTGATTACGGTGGTGACGAGAAATAACTATAGTTGTTGGACATGTCGTTTGGACTTCTTTTGTTTTTTGAGCTTAGGGTTGATATTAGTTTATGTATTTATTATTTTTTTTATGACCTTAGTATTTTGATAATTTGGCATGGTTTGTAACTTTACATTATTTAAGTTGTTTTGACTATTTATTGTTACTTTAATATTGAAGGTATTGGATAGTTATGAAATTATGGTGGATGGTTTGGTTGGCGTTTTGTTAGTTTTTCTTTATTCCTTATAATCTTTTGAGCATGAAAATTTACTTAAACCTTATGGTGATGAGAACGTTTAGATTTTGTTTCACCCCTAGGATTTGGATGATGGAATATTGATTAGGGTTTAGTCCTAATTTAATATTTAATTGTCCAAATTTTGGGGTGTGACAGTTTGATATCAAAGCTCTAGGTTACATTAGACTTGTGAGAGTTTAGGTGATTCTCGGATTGTGAAAACATGGGTTACCTGGTTTAGTTTGGTGGTTGAGTTTATTCTAAGTATTTTTGAGCGAATTCTTTTAGTGTGTTTAACTTGAAGGTGATAACTGGAAGGTATAATTTGAGAAATGTTAAGCCCAGTGGCACAAGGGAAGAAACAATTGCTAACACGGTGACGGCTGCTTCCGGGGTAACCAATACTGTGCAGGTTAATACGGGGGAGATTATAGCTCAGTTACTTCAATTTGTACAGAACAATAATCAAGGCCAGCATAGAGATCCTTTTGCGAAGAGAAACAAAGATTTTGGTTCTTTGGGAGGTCAAAAATTCTCTGGAGATGGAAGACCCATTGCAGCTGACGCTTGGGTTGAAAAATGTGAGATAGTGTTTGGTCATATCTGACTCATCGAGGTCTAAAACAGAGTTGGCTTCACATCAGCTTGAGGGAGCAATCCTATTTTGATGGAACTCGTGGAAAGAGGGCCTAGATTTGACGACTTTGACTTAGGCAGATTTCAAGACCCGTTTTGACCAGAAGTTTGTTCCTGCTGCTATTCGGTCTCAGCTGAGTGATGAATTTTCGAAGCTGACTTAAGAGGGTAGAACAGTGATCAAGTATGTCACCACGTTTAATGAGTTATCTCGTTATGCCTCTTAGTTGGTTGACACGCTAGAGAAGAAAAATGAGAAGTTTATTAAGGGATTAAATCATTACCTATCTAAGTCCCTTATTCCCTTTGATGCTGAACCGTTTGACAGAGTTCTTAACTTGGTGTTGAAGTATGAAGAAAAGGAGAAACAGTTTAAAGAAGGGAAGGCTAGAGTCGGAGAGACTTCCAAAGGGAGTCACTTCCAGCAACGTGATGGGAACAAATACTGACCTTACGGTCAAAAGTATAGAAATTCGATGGTTTTAGAGGTCACAAAGAATAGGGCAATCGAAATTTCAAACCTCAGGGTAATTTCAGGCCTAAGGGAAATTTCCAGCCCTAGGGGCACTATTATTAGAGATAGGGTGGTCTGCACCCATAGGGTTATCAAGGACAACGGTAGCAAGCGCCATAGTTGAGTTATCATCCTCCCCTACCTTAGTTGGAGGGCCCCCACCTATCGAGTAGTAGCACCTCAACCGATCAATAAGAAGTGTTTTGGTGTCGAATTGGGACATGTAGTCAAGGATTGCCTTTAGAAACAAGCATGACAGTCGAACGACTCGTAGGCATTTGCAGTGATGCTAGGAAATGACAAAGTGCAAGGTACCTTTAATCTTTTTCAAGAGCCCATTAGAGTACTTTTTATGTCACGCCCCAAACCCGCCCCTAAAAGTTTGGGCATGACCCATTCGAAAACAGACACTAAACCTGTTATACATATCATAGGGGGCCTGAACGGAAGCATCCAATAATATAAAATACATAAAATAACATCCATTGAGCTATTCCTAACATGCCAGGACCTCAACATCACACTGAATATAATACAAAAAGTTTACACACATATGCCTCGACTCATTTTTACAAATAGGCGTATAACAAAAATATTAATGAAAAAGGAATTAAATACAATCAACTATCAACAGACGTCCAGAGTGTAAATCAGCACTCAACAAGACTGTACATGATGCACGGCTTCAGGTGGTGCCTGGACACATTAATGTTGACAAGAGGAACACAAGTCTTAAAGGTTAGGATTGATCTCCTGGTTGGTTACCTACAAGAGACAGACAAAATATAGAATGAGCGAACTCAGTGAATAATAGTACATAAATAATGTGATATTTAACCTGAATAACCAAACGTGTAACTGTAGATACATATGATTAACTACATGCCGTGATTATTTCCAAAATAGCCATAGTCCAATTTCCTTAACAGAATGGCTTTAAGCCCAGTTTATACAGAACAACCATAGGCCTACAGATGCAGAACGACCATGGGTCCAGAATATGATAATACGAAACAACGGAAATAGCGAAATAATGTAAATCACGGAAATAACGAGCATAAGCGTGGTAACAGAAATAACAGATGTATGGACTCAAGAGGTGGCTCGTACGGATTCCAGAGATGGCTCCCACCAAAGTGTAGCACTTCGTTCCGTACAGCACTTTGTTCCATACCAGAAAATATTCATATCTGAAGCATAGTCTTATCGAAGCGAGTCTTATGCATTTCGATTTCAAACCATTTTCGTAATCATTTTCATAATCATTTCCATATTTAGATTTTGCATAAGATTATATGTGGTACACCCATTAGCCATCGGATCGGTAGGTCCAAGACCACAAATGTAGGTCCAAAGACCACAGCAGGTAGGTCGAAGACCACAGCAGTAGGTCCAAGACCACAAATGTAGGTCCAAGACCACGGCAGTAGGTCCGAAGACCACAACAGTAGGTCCAAGACCACAGCTAGGTCTCAAGACCACAATGTAGGTCCAAGACCACAAAGTTGATACCAACAGCCACAGTATTGTTACCAAGAAATATAGGCCAGATATTGTTACCCCCGGGCGAGGGCCATCCGGACTAAGGGTGCCACAAATACTTTTTAGAAACTGGATATTCGTTCGTTCATTTTCAACATATCATAGCCTTTCAAGAATCAATCATTTCGTTTCATGGTATACTGAAAACATATAACTTAAGTTTACAGAACGTTGCTGATGACTGAATGGTAACATTAATTATCAATAGCAAACAAACATACGGTACAATGTTTCCTTATGGTTCTTTGTACATAGATATACTTGTTTCGTAATTAGCAGAATCTTAACATTACCCATAATCCGTAGGTAAATCAGACCAATTCATAAATCAACTTCATAGTGTTAATAGTTGTATGCAATTCTTATGCAGAAGTATAGGTAATTCTTAGGATGGTACATTGACAATAGTCATTAGTCATAACTCAAAATACAGATTAAGTTCAAGATCATACCGGTGTGTGATCACTCTTTTAACGTTCCCATCAATTCTCAACCAACGCACACATGTTAACACATTAACTCACGGAGGATAGAATGTCAATAACAATAATGACTAACGGTAAATGACATATGGTTGAGGTACTATTACTCACAAGTTGTTTGGTACATTTTCCGCTCGTTGTCCCTATACAATTGTAATACACAAAGAAATCGGATCACAAAACTTATTTCGTTCTTAATTAATTCTCTTTATCCAAATTACATCTCATTTCAACACTCCACAATTGAGTTCATGTCATCCAGTTTCTTACTAAATCAATTCCCTAATTTTTCCTTTACATTATTACATGAATTCCAACATAATTCAAACACAACTTATTATGATCCCTCACAATTCAATTCAGCATTATTAACGTAACTTAACATAACCAACGCAATCCCACATAATTCAAATTAAATTGCTAAGGCTCAATTTACATCATCCACATCATCAATAAACCCTTCCCCCCAATCTCCTTCCTCACTAAGACATGATTCACAAAGCTTCTAACAAGTTCATTCGCAAATTTAAACATAATATCCAAGTATCACCAAATTCCAATTGAACTTGTATATACATAATTCAATACGTCAATTTCATTATTCTACATTCAATTTGGGTTAAATCTTTGGTTATCATCCTTAAGAAACTTAGGGTTTCAAGAAAATAATGAGATTTCAAGAAATAATCAAACTTATTAACCCAACACTATTTTCCCATCAATTACACATCTAGGACTCATAAACCATTATTTAAACCCATCAATTAACTCCCAATATCTTCAAACCATAAAACCCCAATGTTCAAACCCCAAAATTCCCAAAATCTCATAATTTCTTCCATATACATAACATAAATGAAAACTTGCACCATTATACCATGAAGACATCTCCAATCTATCTATGGATGTAAATATTAAAGAGTCTTCAACCCTTACCTCAACAATCAAGCAAAAGGGGTGAGCTTGAGAAGAAACTTTCACCAATCCAAATTTTAATCGGGTAAAAACATTGATCCTCCTTAGTTCTCCATCCTACATGCCAAAACCATGGTGGATTGTTGATAGAAATGGGTGAAATCAAAGGTTTGAGAGTTAGGGTTTTGGACTAAGGCAAAGAGGAAAGAAGAGGATTGAAGAAAACATGGAAAAAGATCTCAAAAACCAGTTTTTAACGCTGCTGTCCCGTAATTCCAGCTCGAGCGGACTTATTTCCGCTCGAGCGGATCTGCCCTCAGCACAGATTTCAAAACTTTGAACAGGTATAACTCTCCCATCCGAACTCCGTTTTAGGTCGTTCTTGTGTCCAAATTGAAGCCCCGGAAATAAGCTTTCCAATGGTTCTAACCTCACATCCAAATTCAAAGTGTGGACAAAGAAAAGGATAAAAGAGTGACGGCTGGTCGCCGACAATATATTCTAATTAAAGCTTTTGGCCCAATCTTACTTTGCCATCATATTACCACCACAACCAATACTCCAAAATAAAATAAGAAGGTTCCAAATACACTAATAAGAATGTCCAAAACAAACCCACACCTCAGAAATACAACTCAACCTAGAGGCCCGCTCGAGCGTCAACTCTTCCGCCGGCGTCTGCAGACTAACAAAGCGTCCCGCTCGGCGTAAACTCCCCGCCGAGCGGAGAACCACAACTCCCAGAATCTCAGGCCGTCTGCCCAATTGCTGGAAACTCCAAAAGTCCGCTCGAGCGTCAACTCTTGCGCTCGAGCGGAGGGAAGAATTCTGGGTCGTCACATTTTAATACGGGTGCCTCTCATTCTTTCATATCTAGACAGTTTGTAGAAAGAGAATACCTTGTAACTACCTCCTTATCTAGACCTATTCGTGTGGAGACCCTTTTAGGAGGAGCAGTTACTCTTTATGAGATGTGTAAAAATTTTGAGATTGACTTTACGGACAGAGTCTTGTATGCGGACCTAATTATGTTAGGGTTTGAGGGGTTTGTAATTATTTTGGGTATGGATTGGCTGCGACAACATTTTGTGACTCTATATTGTGTTGGAAGGACTATAAATATAGATATTCCCTGTATGCCACGGCTTACCTACACTTCTAGCGATGGAGAAGAGTCGGTGATGACGAGTTTTTTGTACTCGGTAGAAATCCCTAAGCAGGATATTAGTGAGGTAGATGTGGTACGTGAGTTTGAGGATGTATTTCAGGAGATACCTGGACCTCCACCTCGACAAGTAGTAGAATTTCGCATTAACTTAGCGCCGGGAACTGCACCGATTTCTAAGGTGGCATACAAAATGCCCCCTAAAGAGCTTGTGGCGATGAAGAAGCAACTGGAAGAGATGCTTCAGAGAGAGTTCATTCGTTAAAGTAACTCCTCATGGGGAGCACCCGTGATCTTCGTCTTCAAGAAAGATGGCACTCTCTGCATGTGCATAGATTACAAAGAGTTGAACAAGATGACTACCAAGAACAAGTATCCGCTACCTAGAATTGATGACTTGTTTGATTAGTTAAAGGGGGTAGCCATGTTCTCTCAATTTGATCTCAGAACGGGTTACCATCAAATGGGTGTGTCAAAGGAAAGTATACCGCTTACTACTTTTCGAATTTAGTATTGGTTGTACGAGTTTCCTGTAATGCCTTTTGGTTTGACAAATGCTCCTACCTATTTCATGGCCTTGATAAACAAAATTTTTCAACCATATCTAGATAAGTTTGTAATTATCTTCATAGATGATATCCTGGTGTATTCTAAGAATGAAGAAGGGCACAGAGAACACCTGAAAGTCGTGTTGTAGACTTTGAAGGAACAACAGTTATACGCTAAGTTCAGTAAGTGTCACTTTTCGGAGAAAGAAGTTTAATTTTTTGGGACATGTTGTGTCCAATCAGGGGATAGCAGTAGATCTTGAAAAGTTGTTGCGGTTAAAGAATGGAAGCAGCCCACGAACCCTTCAGAGGTGAGGAGTTTTTTAGGATTAGCTAGTTATTATAGAAGATTTATAGAGAAGTTTTCCACTATTGCAGCACCCATGACCAAGTTGATACACAAGAATGTGAAGTTCTTATGGTTAGATGATTGTGAGAGAGCTTTCCAGGAGTTAAAGCAACGTTTGACTACAACATCGGTGTTAACTATACCAGTACAACGGGAAAAGTTAGTAGTGTTTACTGATGCGAGTGGAATTGTTTGGGATGCATGTTGATGCAACATCAGAAGGTTGTATCTTATGCTTTTTGACAGTTAAAACCTCATGAGAGACAATACCCTACTTATGACTTAGAGCTGGTAGTAGTTGTTTTTGTGTTGAAAGTGTGGCGACACTACTTGTTTGGGGAGCGCTTTGAGTTATAAACAGATCACAAGAGCCTCAAATATCTTTTTTCTCAAAAAAAAGTTGAACATGAGGCAACAGAGATGGGTTGAATTCATTAGCAGTTATGATTTCAAGATCCTTTACCACCCGGGGAAAGGAAATATGGTCGTAGATGCACTTAGTCGACAACATGGGATTATAGCTTCTTTGATGATTCAGGAATGGAAGTGTAACGCCCCGACCCTTCACACGTCATCGATATTATCCGCTTTGGGCCACGCCCGCACGGATTTGTCCTTCCCAGGGGGTCACCCATCCTAGAACTACTCCAGGCTAAGCACGCTTAACCGCGGAGTTCTAATAGGGATTTCACCACTTGGGAAAAGGCCTCGATGCTGTATAAGGGTCCCAGTCTTTACTTTTATAGCCCAGGAACTCCCCCTCCATTCCCGATGTGGGACACCGGGGCCTTACAGGAAGTCTTTGGAGTTAATTTCGATGCATGATGTTCAACCAATAGAGAGTGTTGAGAGAGCATACATCGGTAGTTTGACCGTGCAACCAACGTTACTGGGTAAAGTTCATCAGATGTAGTATTTAGATGGGTTTCTTGCCAACAAGCTCGATGACCTTGCAGTGGATTTGATCGATGATTGTCCTGCTGATTGGTATGTGGACTTAGATAGAGGATTGCGATTCAGAAACAGGTTGTGTTTACCTAACATTGTTGAATTGAGGTAAGAGATTATGGATGATGCCCATAGGTCCCGATATACCATTCACCCTGGTGGGACTAAGATGCATCATGACCTAAAGACGTTTTGGTGGGAAGGTATGAAGAAGGATGTAGGAGAGTATGTTTCTCGATGCTATGTGTGTCTACAGGTTAAGGTAGAACACCAACGATTGTTTGGACTTTTGCAGCCTCTCGAGATCCCTACTTGGAAATGAGAGTATATCTCTATGGACTTCGTGGATGGATTGTTGTGGTCTAAGCGAGACAATGAATCTATTTGGGTGATAGTGGATCGACTCACTGTCTGCTCATTTTATTCCTATCAATGTTCATTGAACTGCGGATAAACTAGCTAGGCTATAAATTCGGGAGGTGGTGCAACTTCATGGCACACCAGTTTCTATAGTTTCGGATAATGATCTGTTGTTTGTGGCATAGTTTTGGGAGAGTTTTCAGCATGCTTTGGGTGTTAGGTTAGACCTGAGCATGGCTTATTATCCTCAGACGGATGGACAAATTGAGCTGGTAAACAAGATCTTAGCGGATATGTTGAGAACATGTATCCTCGATCTTGGTGGCAGTTGGGAAGAACACTTGCCATTGGTGGAGTTTGCTTATAATAATAGTTATCACTCAAGTATCGGGATGATACCTTTTGAGGCTTTATATGAGAGGCCATGTTGATCACCTGTTTGTTAGATGGAGGTAAGAGATGCGCCGTTGCTAGGGCTAGAGTTGGTGAGAGAGACCACAAAGAAGGTGAACATTATTCGGGAACGTAGTAAGACTGCACAGAGTCGTCAGAATAGTTACGCTGATAGAAAAAGTAAGGGGGTTGAGTTGAATGTTAGAGATTTTGTGTTTTTGAAGGTCTCATTGATGAAAGGTATCATGCGGTTTGGAAATAAAGGAAAGTTGGCACCTAGATTTGTAGGACCATATGAGATCACTAAGAGGATTGGTAATGTGGCTTATAAATTAGCCTTGTCACCTACTTTAGTTATAATTCACAACGTGTTCCATGTTTCTTTATTGCGGAAGTGGGTGCAAGACCCTTCCCAATTAGTATCACTAGATGTGTTGGAGATCACTGATGATTTAACGTATGTGATGCGACTGGTTACTATTCTAGATCGGGATGTAAAGAAGTTGCGACGCAAGAAAGTAAACTTAGTGAAAGTGCAATGGAGCGAGGATGAGAACGATATCACTTGGGAATTAGAAGAGAAAGTTCGACGTATGCACCCGGAGCTTTTTGTTTAATACTCTCTCTTATCGAATCTTGGGACGAGATTCTTTTGAGATGTGTATATTATAGCGACCCTGATTTTTTGTAAGTCATTGTTTATTATTATTATTTTGTGGCTTTATTAATTACGTAGTTATATGAGAATTTAATGTGATATTTAATTAATTTAATGTGATAGTTAATTATATGTAATTAATTCAAACATTGATATATTTATATTTTTTATAAAAAAAAATGTTTATATATTGCTAAAATATATATCATATTATGTATGTTGTATTTATATAGTATTTGTAAAATATAATATAATAATAAATGTCAAGTAGATAAGATTAGAGGCTCAGAAAAAAAAAAACAAAAAAACAAAAAAAAAAAAACAAAAAGTGAAAGTGCTGTGTGCAGCCGCTGTGCAAGCAAAGAGAGAGAGAGAGAGAGAGAGAGAGAGAGAGAGAGAGAGACTGTGAGAAATTAAGAGGGACGGCGAGAAAGAGGAGTGGAGAATACAAAAAAAGGTTAAGGTTTCGTTTTGGTGGCTCCATTAGTTCTTCAAATATTTCTTTGATCTTTAACAAATAATTGTGGATGTGAAACCCACTTTTCTTGATCTATGTTTAATTCATTATTTTTATTTATTTGATATTGGTTTGATTTTGTATTTGCATGTAGATGATAAATTGATTTCAACTATTTTGGTTAGTTGTGTATGCAATGTTAGGGTTTTTATATATATTTATTTTGTGGATGTAATTACACTCATGGATATATGAAATTAAAATAAATTAGGAACCCATAGATAAATTCCTTACACTCTACCATGACTCAATGAATTGTTATTTTATTTGAGTGTTTGTGAGAAATAGTGTTTAAAAAAAAAAAAAAAGGTGACGATTATGAGATTTATTTGAATGCCTTAGGTTTGGCATTGTTATGTTTATTCTCATGAGTAGATGAGAGGTTGTGTATATATATATATATTGTTGCCTCGTTCTCAAGAGTAGACAAGTTCTTTGATTTATAGGCGTACGCATATGCTAACCATCTGTGGAGTGTGGGTTAAACTCGGGACGATATCTCCATGCAAGTTTGGCTTCGGAGCAATGTTAGATATATGGGAGACACATGTGATATATGTGTAAGCCAGAAGTGAAGGGCTGAAGTGGTGGAGTTAAGGTACAAAGAATTAAATATGAACTTATTGATATAATTTGAATTGTTTTGATTTGTAAATATTGAAAAATAGTAAACGACCTCAACAAATTACGAAATTTGAGTAGAGGCATGTATACGTAATTCTAGACAACTTTTCTACTTTAATTTTTTAATAAAAAATTCAATTGGAACTTGTAATCGGATGATCTTGGATACAATAGCTTTTATTCATTTTAGCAATATAGATTTTATATGTTGTTTTAACCCACGAAGCGAGCTCATTTTTATTGCTTTCATGAAAAATGAAGTAAAACATTACTTTGAACACTTTTCGTGTTTTGAACTTTTTTGAAAAAAATCATCTTAGAGCAGTTTCTTTTCGTTTTCAGTTTTAGATTTTTTGGTTGAATTCCGTCTAAGTTCTTCTATCAAGTTTTTGTTTCAACTTGTTCAATTTTTACTAAATTTGTTTCCATAGCCTTTTAGGAAATTTGATTCTGTACAACTTTTGTTCTTTAATTTTTAGTTAATTCGAATAATTTAAGTATGAAACGGTGCATTTTTATACTTTTTCAGCAAGTGATTTATGATTAAATTATACTAACTTTATTTTTTGCAAAATGGTGGGTCTTACTAACTTTTTATGTAGGGCTGACCCAACATATTTTTATTTTTATTTTGTTTATTTTATACTCAATTTATATTTAGTTGTGTACAAGCAAGAAATTAAATGTCACCATATTTCGGGAAACTACCTTTTCATCTCGGTGCGGGTGGAACTACTTGTCTTGTCTCATAACAAAAATTAAGACTGCGTTTGGTTGTGTTTTGTAATTATGATTTGAGAGTATGAGTTGTATTTTGAATTTGTGAGGTTTGGAATTATGATTTGAGTGTAGAAAATTTGTTTGGTAAAGAGTTTTGAAAATAGTTTTGAAAAGAGTTTTAATTTGAGTGGGGAATTGTTGATGTAACATTTGATATTTGATACAAAAATTTACAACTCATAACTAAACATACAACTCAAAATTATTTTAAAGCATATAAAAAATTCAAAAAATGTTTTTTTTCGATTATATAAAAATTAACATACAAATTGCAAAAAAAAAAAAAAAAAAATCATTATTCCGGTCAACCGGCCGGACGACCCGTCAGGCAAAATTTTCAAAAAAAAAATTTCTGAAAACAGCGGCTGAGACAGAGCGCTCTGCAGAGTTTTCGAAAGGTGATTACAAAACACCTACCAAATATCATACGTGAGTGATGTTGTTGAATCATGATTTCAAAACATAACTAAACACAGCCTAAATGTACTTTTGTTTGTGTCTGGTGGACATGTGAGTGTCAAATTTTGTACTTATATTAGTATACTTGTATATTGACCCGTTTTGTCTCTTAGCATATTGGGTGCGTTCTGTTTGAGCACAGTTGAGTTTTCTTTGCAGGATTAGTTGGGACTACGGTGGTGACGAGAAATAATTATAACTGTTGGACATGTCGTTTGGACTTCTTTTGTTTCTTGAGTTTAGGATTGATATTAGTTTATGTATTTATTATTTTTTTTATGACCTTAGTATTTTGATAATTTGGCATAGTTTGTCACTTTACATTATTTAAATTGTTTTGACTATTTATTGTTACTTTAATGTTGGAGGTATTGAATAGTGATGAAATTATGGTGAATGGTTTGGTTGGCGTTTTGTTAGTTTTTCTTTGTCTCTTATAATCTTTTGAGCATGGAGATTTACTTAAACCTTATGGCGATGAGAACGTTTAGATTTTGTTTTATCTCTAGGATTTGGATGATGGAATATTGATTGGGGTTTAGTCCTAATTTAATATTTAATTGTCCAAATTTTGGAGTGTGACACTAAAAAAACTCTTTGGTGCACTTTTTCCAAACGTAACAACGTAATATTACAAAAAAACTTTTTAATGTATTTTTTTCAAACGTAACACTCCAATCAATGTAATCCTAAATGTAACACACAAAAATACTAAAAAAATTTCTTAATATATTTTCCTAAACGTAACATTTACAATTTGAAATTATAAATTTGCTCAAAATTTACTAAGAAATTTTTGTACTCCTATTGGAATGGTTTAAAGAATCTCATATACTTTTTTTGATGTGTTAAATTAGAGTGCTACATTGAAAAAAGTACGCTAAAGAGTTTTTTTGTGTGTTACATTAAAGTTTTTACATTAAGAGTTTTTTTAGAGTGCTATGTTGGTGTGTTAAATTTGAAACAAATATACTAAATTTTTTTTTTTTTTGGAGTGTCATATTGAAATATTACGTTTGAGTGTTACATTAGAGTGTTATCACTTGAAATTATACATTTGCCTAAAGCTTACGAAGAAGTTTTTGTACTTCTCTTGAAATATTTGAAGAATCACACATCCTTTTGGAATGTTTAAATAATTTTTATACTAATTTTGAAATGTTTTTCAAATAAAAAAAAGATTATCATATAAAATTAATCTCAAATTTAATTCTCATAGATTACATACCTTACATTTTTAGTACAAAAGAAAAAAAAAAAGAAATGAATATAATAATTTTCAAGTAATACATTAAATTAAATTTTCAAAATCAATTAGATTAATTGGTCTATAAAAAAAATCATTGAGAATAAATGAATTATCATTTCTAAATGTGACATTCATAAGTAAATTTTTCAAAAATTTATTTAAAAATAAAAAAATAAAAATAATAATGAAAGGGGAGTGTAACAGAATATGTTGAATTTGATTCCGTTTCCATAGTTTCATGTCACTGTGCTCCACTATTCTCTCTCACTGTTACTGACGGAACTTGAGAGAGAGAGAGAGAGAGAGAGAGAGAGAGAGAGGTAAGTCACTGAAGTCATTCACGAATGAGGGCACAGCGCAGGTATTCTATTGAGTAATCTATGGCAACACATCGAGTAACAACAACACTCAACATGTCTCTGCCTGCTTCACAAAATCCTGGTGCGACAATCTTTCGATTCATATATATATATATATATGTATATATGTATATTAGAATGAGAAATATAATCCCGATCTTCAATCCTTTTTTAATTTTTTTTTTTCGTCTTTTCATTTAAATTTGAGTGACACTTTGATTAAATCAATCCGTACTCCAATCCGTACTCTTTTTAAAAAAAATTATCAAATTCGAGTAATAATATTGAGTGTTGACAGAATTGGTTGAGGATTAGACGTGCTCTTAATCGTGGCTAGTCATTGTTTGTTGATTTTAATGGAGTGAATTAGTTGTGGCAATTTGTGATTCTTAATTATTGATGGAGAAATATGACTGTTAATTAGGTGTGGAAAATCGTTGCTTGTTGAGTGACTCTGTGGATTAGAATGTGTCACAACAACTAGTTGTTCCTTGTTCCTCATAGAACAAATCAGATGACATACAGACTAGATGATTAAAAAAGCTTCACTTCTTTATTACTAGCAATGTTTTTTCATGCAGCACACAATAGAAATAGTTAGTGATGGCATCCACAAAAATATTGACTGTAAAGTATTTTGTGATTTATAAATGAAACTTCAGATGATGACTCTATGAGGATTTATTGTGGACGGAATTCAGAGCTGGCTGTGTATAGTTGTACTTAGTATGAAAAGAGAGATTTTTGTGTTATAATTGCTGTCCTCTTATAAACCATCTGTGATGTTTCTAGTGAATGTTTCAGTAATGCCGGCGTCGCAACAGAAAATCACAATACCAAACAACTTTGGCGAAAAACTTGTCGGTATACTACATGAAACTGGATCTGCGGAGATTGTGATATTGTGCCATGGTTTTCGATCCACAAAGGTCAGTAATCATGATACTCGAACTTGAAGCTGGATTTTGCTGTCTAGTGTGGTTATGATGCATAATGGTAATTATGATGTTGAGGCTTTATTTGTGTTTTAGTATTAAATGTTAATTTTTCCCTCTATCAAATCAATCAAAGACATAGTAAGGCAAGTAGACAACAAAAGTTATTCTAACCTCTTGAGATTGGCAAATTGTGTTGTATTATATGTTAGAAACTTAGAAAGCAAAGTGTTCCTGTCTAATGTTGTAGAATGCAGATCATATTGATTAGGTATTTTTAAATATTGAACTTATAAATATTTGATGCATATAGGTGTTCTCATTGCTGTTTATCCTGTAAAATAGCTTGGTGGGAGCAATATTTATTGTTTCTTTAGCTTGTATTATTCTTGTGTCACCTTAGGGAGTTATCAATTGTTGTAAATCTGCCACTTGCTCCAGTTTAAGAAACTTCATAATAATAGAGAAGTAATATGAACCTGCCTGTGTTGCAGTAAAGTTGGACTCATTTTCTCTTTTTTGGGCGAGCAAATGAGGTTTTTTTTTTTTTGCACTGGTTTCTTCTAGTGCATACTATTAGTGGTAAATTAATCAAGTCAGTTAAGAGTTGAGAAATGATAGAAAGCCTTTAAAAATGTGCAGTACTCAATTTAGCCATTTGCTGTTTTGGGAGATCTTGAAATAGCCAAATATAAGTCATGCTATTTTGAGAATATTTTCTTCAAACTACTTTTCCATTGATAGCTTACATAAGGTCATTCTTGGACTATCTGATGTTTTTTGCTGGTTGTGGGAATGATCTTATAGCTCATGATTCTGCTCCAGGAACGGGACATTTTGGTGAACGTTGCTGTTGCTTTAGAAAAACAAGGAATCACTGCCTTCCGCTTTGACTTTGCTGGAAATGGGTAAGCTTGTAAATGAAAGGGTGTAAAAACTGACTTGGAATTATTTTTGGTATGTAACAGGTATTATTAAGTGGTTGGTAGTTTGATAGATTGAGGCTCATTTTGTGGGTTCACTCACATCGTTTCTTTTTAACTTGGACTTGGCCTTCTTATTTGCTAAGTTATAGTTTTTCACTTGTTTTTAACTCAGTACTTTTTTTTTTCTTTTCCCTAGTGGAATTATCTTATAGTGCTAAAAAATTGCCACCTCCGTAATATTAGGAGTCTGTGCAATGCAGTTATGTAGATGTATGCCGTATCATTCACTAATAACTTTTAACTTGCTTTTTTTTAATCATGGACCCACTTTAATAGAATCTTGGCCTAATAACCTTGAGGTTATGGGTTCAAGTCATAGGGCAACCACTTTGTGCATTATGTCAAAGGTTAGGTGTGTACCCAATCTTTCCCCTCACAAACACACATTAATGTGTACTAATTTAGCGTTGTTTTTTACCCACTTTAATAGAACTATCATTTCTTGTGTAGACACACAGGTCCTTCAATTGCCATAAAAAATCCAAATTCTAGGACTGGAAGCTCTCCCAATGTGTGCTTGAGCAGGCCTACGGATCTTTGAATCTTTTCACAACTTGGCTTCGGAATTAAGGAGTTGATGTTTTTCTATCTGATACACAAGGACATAAAAACAAGAGTACCTTAGAGACTTTTTGTACACGTATATATAGAAGAAGAATCTTATGTTGATGAGCTTTAATTTGTGAAAACCCTCCTTTGATTGTTTTGATAAAAATTACATACAGATCATAAGCACTTGGATCACTTTTAATGCATTGGTAATTCCTGGCAACTAGCCAATTGTGATCGTAGTCACAAGGAGTGAACATGTAGACCAAATTATGTTGATAGTAGTAGTGTTAGAGCCACAAGTGGAGTTTGAACTTTTGAGCTTGAAGGGGAAGGTGTCAAGGCTAACGCATCTAGGGTAGGGATGTAAGTTGTTTACCTAAGCATTTGTATTATACTTTTGACCTAGTGGATTTTGACTAGCAGGTGCTCGTGGGTTTTTTTTTTTACCAAGTAGATTATTGTTCTTCCTAAGTATTTTTTTTCTACCCATTTATATTGAAATTCCCAATGAATGGAAACTATGGATTTGCTAGATGATCCAAACTACTTGTAACGTCCAGCTTTTATTACCCAAATTCATTACCAAATCCTTTATATTATTACTAATTTGAAAATATCAAACACAAGCCAACAAAAATATAAGTACATAATAACATTCACTCTCGATGTGATGATGGCATATAGATAAAATCTGGTACAATGTCTTTAAACTTACATCGAATAACAATAAATAAAAGGGATCTACCCTTATATAATGCATAGCGTTCAACCAACAAATAAAAGGCCCTGTAGCCAAACATAACAAAAGACTTCAAGTCCTGAACAATCTTCTAGCCATGTCCCTGAAAAATTTGTCAATATGTGGGATGAGCACAATGCCCAGTAGAGATCCTAAAGATACTAACCAATCACAACATATAGTTAGATATGATCATGCATGCACAACCTACCGTATAAGTAATGTGACGGTTTATATCCAAAAGTATACTTATATAAATATATTTTTCCCCAAAAATTATCTTTTTAACACAACACAGTAGAAAATGACTTGTCTTTCTAGCTTCCTTTTCACTACAAAAACATTGCAAAACCTCGCCTTCTTTTAATAAAAACCTTCCATGTTGACATAAAAGAATTCCATTTAAACATTAGTTTTGAAAACACGTTCACACATACTGGACATGTACTAGTCATAACCCGACCCCACATGCCAATACCCTATATGCATCTACAATACATCTACCACCTTTCTTGGCCATAGGTCCAAGGGCAAGGGACACCCACAATATGAAACTGAGAAACACATACATCTCCAAAAAAAAATAGTTGAGAGTAATACATACTTCCAATTCCATTTCCACGGGCAGACAACATGGATGGCAAATGATACAACCTAAATAACACAACCCTTTACCGACCTCACCCGGAGGGGAACGACCCCAAGGTCACACTTTACCGGACGCAAACCGAAAGGAAGGAGAACCTATCACAAGGTGCCACGCTTTACCGGCTCCACCCGGAGAGAAACGGACCTCCATTCACACTTTACTAGGCGCAAACCAGAAGGGAGAGGAACCTCTGTCAAGGCATCACGTTTTACCGGCCTCACCTGGTAGGAAACAGACCCCCAATCCATATCACAACAAGCAAGATACATAACTAGTATACGAGTGTAATACATACACTTAAGCCATTCAACACAGCAGTGACCTCTACTAATTAGAAGCATTAACCATTCTTGCAAAATGTGCTCCGTGCAAAGACCGCTCAACAACGGGTTTTCTTTCATTTCCAAAATACAATATGAGTTACTAATCATCAAAACCATAACTAGTTAATGGTTATCGTTCACCCAAACTATCTATCCAACGACAATCTCATAACATGAACAACATCACAATCGTTCCAATTTCTTTCTAACAACATAGTTCACGACACACAAATAGAATTGTCTATTCACAATGTCCATCGACAACTATTATTAAATAATCTAACACGCAAACCCTACACATGGCATCTATTAATCAACAAATAATACCATCCTTCACCGATGGCCAATGACAAAATCAGTGTTTTTAAAGGCTCAAGGTGCAACGAGGCGCCAAAGGTCTCTTGGGGCCTAGGCACAAGGCGCAAGGCGAGGTGCGGGCTTTATTGAAGTAAGGCACACAGTCTTAGTAAAAAATAGATAAATTAACATAGACTAATGATTCGTAGCATGTTAGTACTAAGACAATTTATAAATAAATAAATAAATAACTGAGGCAAATTATAGAATAATTCTCAAACTTATAAAAATACATATTACATAGCATTTGAATTTTCAAAGGTAAAATAACCCACATTTAACAACCCCCCCCCCCCACACACACACACACAAAAAAAAAAAAAAAAAGCCAAAGATCCAAAACATAAATATATAACAACTACTAATCACTCTGTTTGATTTTGATTTCCAAAATCCACTTTTCAGAAAATAATATTTTTTTGTTTTCCGTATTTAATTATAAAAGTGCATATTACATAGCATTCCAATTTTCAAAGATAAAATAATCCACATTCCACAAAATATATATATATATATATATGAAGCTTTTTGCAATTGAAACACTGAAAAGGATTTTTTTTTTTTGTTAAGTTGATGTTCATTTGAAGCTTTTTGTAAGTGAAACTACAACTAAATTTATGTAGCTAATCAGTGTTTCCAAATTGAAAGTTAACTGGCAAACAAAGTAGTGTCATATCATCAAATTAAAAATTCCAAGCGCAAGATGATGTCATACTTGATGATATTCTCAACTAAAAAAGAAAATCAATTGTCTCTATTTGATTATTAGAAGAATAACCCAGCCAACACATTGAATAAGCAAAAGAAAAAAAAAATAACACAGAGCAACGAAGAAGCAAAAAAAAAATTGAGACAGATGCAAAAAAAATAGAGGCAGCGAAGAAGAAGAAGAAGAAGAAGAAGTAGACAAAGAAGAAGAGAAGGAGAAGGAGAAGAAGAACTACCTAGTCCAAACAAGACGAGACAAGCCTAAGGGAAGAGACACTCAGACACTGTAAGGTTTCTTCGGAAAAAAAAAGTCAAAGAAGAAGAACCCAGCAAATAAGAAGAAGAGAAAAGGAGAAGAAGAAGAAGCAAAAGAACTCACCCGGTCTATAGACGGGACTAGACGAGCCGAAGGGAAGAGAAGAGACACCGCAAGATTTCTTCTTTCTTCCGAATTGATTAGCGCATTTCAAATTGATTTGGGGCTGGCTATTGAGTACTATAGCTCAGAGTCCTAATCCTTTGTGATTGAGGCCTTTAAAAACACGATATCAACCGTTAGATTCAATCAAAAACCAAAAAAGAACAAGTCGCAAACAGTCGCACAACTTGCGCCTTTGTTCGCCTAGCCAAGTTGCGCAAAAGGCACGTGCCTTCTTCAACTCGCCTCGCCTTGGGTTGCTTCAGGCGCTGCACCTGCGCCTCGTTGCGCCTTCCGCCTAGGCCTCATAACACTAGACAAAACTCTACAAACTCCAATTACATAATTAAAAGCATAAAGGTAATAACTCCGGCAATATGGTTCCTTAGTTCTCCTCTATTCACTGTTGTAATGCTCTTTAGTCCTAGTGCTTACTGTGTTAGTGCTCCTGCTTTATATGTTTCTCCATGTAATGCTTTCCTGGTTCAGTTAATTTATAAGATATATGAAAGAATTAGGGAACATAAAGAATGACTTGGCCAATCGATCCAAATTTCAGAGTTTTTATACCATGAGAGTTTACAGGGGGAAAAGTTCAAAACTGAGGATTGAGCAGAAGATTATCATCATTCAAATTGATGAGTCGTCAAGAGGGGGGGTTAGTAGAGATCATTGAGTGAAATCGGTCACGAAGTTTTTCCTTGAAGATTGACTTGGGAGGAGTTTTTTGGCAATGCAAACTCTGAGAGAAGCATGAGGGAAGATTAGTGAAGGCAAACTCTTCAGCAAATATAGTAGTAGTTTAGCAGTTTTTTGTTTACACAGATTCAACAATAAGAAAGGGTTCTTTATTGAGATATCCAAATGGATGGTAGGGGAGAAACGAGCAATATCATTGTTCCGGCGGGGAGTAATGATCATGCTTGGGCAAACATGGCTCAGATGCTTGGAAATACCATTAATAGGGACCTCTATGACGAGGAATGAGGAAGAGATGAGGAGGAAGGGCAGGGAAGGTGAGAGGCAGAAAGAGTTTGCAAAGGACTAGGGTCGCAATGGAGGACCTCACGTCGAATGGTAGAAGGTCAAAAAATAGGGACGAACAGGGCAAGACTGTATGCAGATTTATTTATAGACGAGACATGAAAGCCTGAGATGATTTTTTCTGATTCAAATTTGGATTGTATTGTGGTATGCACTAGAACTGATTTCTTTGTTAGTTGGGCTCAAATTGAAAAGGAATTGAGCAAGTATGTAAGGAAGACTATTGTTCTTCATTCATTTCAGTTAAATCAAGCTTTGTTCCTTTCCACTAACAGAAATGAGGCAGAGATCATTGGTAATTATGGTTTGCGATTCTTCGACAGAGGCATAGCAGTGAAGATGGAAAAGTGGGTGGAGGAAAGGCATAGCTATTCTGGGGTTATTGCATCATATGGAGGTTGGGTTGCTGTCTACGACCTACCTTTCAACTTGTGGAATCATGACACTTTTGACTTGATTGGAAAGAAGTGTGGAGGATTATTGGAAGTCAATCGAAGAACCAAATCCTTTGAAAATCTTTTTGAAGCAAGATTGAAGGTAAAGGGTTATGAGTGTGGATTTCTACTAGCAATCTTGGAGTTAGAGGTGGCTGGGTTCTCTGTTAAAGTCTGATAGGAAAAAGGAGGACCATCGTCAATGGATTTTCTGGCAAGATTTTTCAAGCAGCCCAAGTGGCAGAAGTGGGAAAGATGAGAAGTTAGAAGGGGCAGGATTGATACGTGGCAAAGACAACAGGGCAAGATAGTTAGATCGTTCGAAGAGTGATTATGCTGGAATCAAAGAGGCGCCAGACAATCAGTTGAATGATTCTGCTCTTGGGGCATCAGGTGAGGACGGAAGGAAAGAGATACATGGGGTTGGGTTAGGTGATGGGCTCAATAATGATTTGGCTTAAGGTTTAGCAAATGGGTTACATGTGGACGGTGGGTCAAGACCAGAAATGTGTCATCATTTTAGTGAGCTTGGGCCAAATCGTGGTCTAGTCATAAGACCTATGGGCCAATCTTCTTAGACCCAGGGTTTTACTATCATTTAGATGGATATTGGGCCGGTCATTGTTAATTGTTGTTTTAGAGAGATTGGGCCAAATCATGGTCCAATCATAAGACCTATAGGCCAATCTTCTCAGACCCAGGGTTTTATTGTCATCAGAGGGATATTGGGCTAAACACTGTTAATGGGCCACACATTAACAACAACAAAGTTAGGCTGTATTCTAGGGTGGATGTGGGTACGCCTCATGGGTCAAGTCATGAGGAATTACCAGCTAGGGATTTTGTTGTGTCGATTGACGAGCTTGGTGGAAGAGAAAAGGAGTCGACGAGAGAGCTATTGAGGAAGACGATGCACAATGTAATGGGAAAAGGATCTTTGACGACCCAAATTCACACCTTAACGAGTTTGAAACCCAACTGGGCTTGGCGGATATTATCGACAGATCGAAAAGTGACGCATTGCTATGTGGATTCCAGAAAGGAGGTTGCGACATGGAGAGGGAGGTTGAGTTTTGTGATGATGAGGCCAATGGAATTGAAAGGCTAGTGTGTGATGTGGAGGAGGAATTTATTCCCCATGAGGTGTTGCAAGCTCTCGATGAGTATGGGTCGACTGATAGCTCTAATGAATCAATCGATCAAGTTGAAAATGAAAGCAACAAGGTTTGAGAGGACTTTGATCCTAAGCTCAACTAGTTTGTCCAAGATGAAGAGATTCTGACTTCCTCTTGCAAGGAGTACACTGAGGTATCAGAGTGTGAGAAGGTCCTCAACTTCAATTTAGCTGAAAAGGTATGTGACTCTTTTGAGCGGGACAACATGTTTTCTTCACTTTCAAAACATAACTAGAGTCTTCATTCTGAGTCAGTTTCTGGGGAAGGGGTGCAGGATGTTCCTGGTTCTTTACAGTCCAATAGAATGGTTTCCGTTAGCGTTGATTCTGTGTCGCATTTACCCTTAAATAGATGTATTACCAGTGACCGTGTAACTCATATTGAGATTAATGAGGAATGTCACACAAGTGGTTGTTCGAGGGAGATATCTCTAGCAATCAGAGGCTTGATGAGAATAGAGTTTGTAGGGAACAAGTAGATGAGACACAAAGGTGGTTGAGAGATATGAGTATGTATCCTTCCCCCTAGAAGAGGGGGATGTGTCTTACTTTGCGAATTTACTAGATACCTTAGGGTTATCTTTGGTGAGGAACAGTGGAAAGAAATCCAGAAGTAAGAAGAATGTATCTGTGAATAGGGGGAGCAGTAGTCGTAGGACTATTGGGCAAAAGAGAGGGGCAAGGGAGTTGAGGAATCTTGAAAGCGGTATTAATTATGAGGGAAGAGAGAAGGGGTTAAGGGGCAATGATGGTTTTTAATGAAGATTCTAAGCTGGAATATTAGAGGACTAGGGTCCTATAGAAAGAGGGCAGTGATTAAAGAATTCTTGAAAGTTTATCAGCCGTATATTGTGATGCTTCGGGAGATGAAGAGTGAGTTGTGTGATAGGTGGTTGATTAAAAGTATTTGGGGGTCGCATTTTCGTAAGTGGGCCTTTTTACCTTCTTGTGGGAGGTTGGGGGGAGTTTTGATCATATGGGATGAAAGGGTAGTGACAGAGTGCGAGACGATTCTTAGGGAATTTACATTGTGAGGTGCTCGTGACAGACTTCCCAAAAACTTGGCATCCTTCATAGGTTCACTAAGGCTCGGGTTGGACATTTCGCTGCTCACATACATATGTATATATAACGGAGTGAGTTAATGCCTAGTGAATAACATCAAAGTAAAGAGATTATATGAATGAGTTCTTTTAAGTAACATATGCAATCCCATATCATAAACAATTTGTAATGGAATGACCTTGGGTCCAACAGATAGCGAAACGACCTCAGGTCCAACAGATAACAGATGTATAGAACAGAATTAATCATATCTTAACTTAATGACATTGGGTCCAATCATTTACAACTGTATAACGACCATTTGGTCAACTCCTAACAAATAATTAGACTTATCAGATATTCAGAACGAACTTGGGTCTATCTTGTCAATTATACGGAATGAACTTGGGTCTAATTCAGTTATATAGAACGACCTTGGGTCCAATTCAGTTATACACATTTGTGTTATATCAATCACAGTTACAGGTATCATATTGATCGGATAGATAGAAACTCATTCACACTTGCAAAATCATAAGTTCGGAAAACATACCACAGTAGGATATACAAAAAAATAGAGTAATTAAGAAAATATCTTTACTAAGATATTACTCAAAGTGATTTGGTTGTTGATTCGTCCTAGTGGATGATCCTACACAATTCATAAACATATACACATTGAATTACATTGCTTAACCGGATTGTTCTTTAACTTATTCAATTCTCTTACGCTTCATTCTAACTCTTTAATTCGTTTAGGATGCTCAATATAAGCCTAAGAATGCTCAGAAATTAGAATGCTAGAATGAGTAAAACATGGCTTTCTAAAATATGCTGAAACAGGACAGTTTGCTCGAGCGCAACATTGGTTGCTCGAGCGGTCCACATCATCTGCAAAAGTACTAGATGGTCTGAATCTAGGCTCGATGTTTGCTCGAGCCAAGGTGCAAAATAAAAGGCGGTCGCTCGAGCCAACTGCAATTGTTTGCAAAAATGCTGGATGCATGAAATGTGTGCTCGAGCGACAAAGTGTTTGCTCGAGCGGTGAGGCAGAATTTTGAAAATTTCATGATAGAATTTAACTTCAAAGCTAGTATTTTGAAATTAAATTCTTACATGGTTGTCAAAACCATGAAAACACTTAGAAAATCTTTTAAGAACATGAATACAAAGCCAATTTGCAAAATCAAAGCTCAAAACTTCAAGAATTCAAACTCGAATGATCGTGCATGTATCAATTGTTTCCATACTCTTTTGCAAAGCTTCAAAAACATGCAATTCATTTTCAGAACTTTGTAAATCATGGAATTAAGCTCTAAAACTTCATAATTCATGAATGCATGTATAAGATAGCTTCAAAACTCAACATGGATGACATAAATCATGCTCAAACTTATGAAACTCTACCAAATTATGCATGCATGCATGTATAAATTGACTCTAAATTCAACGATCTTAGCTCAATTCTTGTAGTTAATCACATAATCCTCTTGAATTCACTAATTTGATGGTTTAAACTCATGAATTAAGGTATAAACACTTACCTATAATCTTCAAGAACACTAATTCTAGCAAGAACACTAATTCTAGCAAGAACTTAAGTTGTTCTACCCAATTCTCCAATTTCCTTGTCAAATTCCACGTTCTCTAGCTCCCCCCCCCTCCCCTCTCTCTCTCTCTAACTCGTACAATCTCAGCCAAATAAGATGGTGAGTTCAATTTCTTAATTATATTATATACTAATTTGCTTAATTATCACTAATCAAGGATCAAGTAAATAATTAGGTATAAGACTAATTAATTAAAACTTAATTTTTCTGAACTAAATCAAATTTTAATCAAACTTTCTGATAGACTCTAAAAATTATGTTGATCACAATAAACTAACTAATTTTGGTTTCTGACGCCATTAAGGCCTTTAATTTTCAGATCATAACAAAATCATAACAGATTTTCCTACGATCAACAGATATGTAGTCAAAACGACATTAATGACATAATTATCATTCAAATTCACACTTAGCACATAAGCACATGCACAATTAAGGAATTAAAAGCATAACACATGACGAGGTTGTAACACTTCATTGCTCAAGCTGTGACTTCAACTAACCTTTCATGGTTCAATCAGTCACTTCAACAAACATAGTCGGGGAACAAACAAATATGATGGGCATAGTTGTCAAATGGAGAATCATATCGTGAATCAAAATTTTAATTTTGTGAATTGAGAATCATTATGATTCAATACAAACTATAAAAACAATTTTGAATAATCATATATATGAAAAAAATGAAATAAATTGATTTTGATACGTGCTATGAAATAGTTCTCACATAACAACATGTTTACACCGTCTGATTGGAAGTTAGGAAGGCATTTCCTTTGTAACAAGAGAAGTCAGTCCAAATCGTAACAACAATAAAATTATTCAAAAACTATAATATAATCTCTTTTGACATTTTAAAAATGGACCTAACAATTCGATATAGAATATAACACGAAAAAATAATTAAGTGGAATAATTTATTTTAAAACATAAAACACTCTAAAAGGTATGTATGCTTATTTAATGTTAAAAAAAAGAAAAGAAGAAAGACTAAAGGAACTATTGTAGAACTATTGTATCTAGTTAAAAACCCTCTTGTCACACAAATCATGCATAGGTATTGATTACTTTTGTACTAAATACTCTTAGAAATTGTATTATGTTATTTTCTGTAAAAATAAAAAATTAAAAAAATTAAAAAATGTAAAAATGGTAAGAGTATATCAAACACGATAATTTCAAGAATTGAATGAATTGTAAAAGGTGAATAGAATTGTGAATCGATAGTGAATAGATCCTGTCAAAAATAGATTCATCCATAAATTTGTATCGATCTATGAATGAATTGCGAATCAAATCATGAACTGAATCTTCGAATCGTATGATTCTGATAACAAAGATGACGGGACTTGAATTAAGGACCTCCTTAGATTGAAGCTTTGATACCATGTAATTTGATTTGTTGTTACCGCCGTAGCTTAGGTTGTCAGGGGCTTGGCCCAACTATGATGTAGTATTACACAAATTGAAGGCAAGAAAATAATGTAATGAGTTGGCATGTGAGATATGTCTTATGTGTGAAGTTTGTACAATTGGGATGCCCTTGTCCTTTCTATTTCATGTTAGAAAAGCAGTAGAAGTTCGAAAGTGGGTAGATGACATCATTATATGGAATGTGTCAAACATTGCGCATTTGTCTCTTCTTCAATATCCTTGGAGATGCAATCCGTTTATTAAAGTATGTACTTCCTAATTGGTGTTTGGGTCCAATAGTAATATGGGAGCTATTGTGCAGTGGATAACAAGATTTGAATCTCATTAACTATCTAAAAAGTATATAAATTACTTCCTAGAACTTTGAGGGATGAGTTCTTTTAGCAACTTCTGTTGTGAATTGCTTGTTAATGGTTGAGTATTAACCAAAGAAGCATAGACAATTCTAAGAAGGTGACGTATCCGTGTTGTGTCTGTGTCGGACATTGACACTCTTTGGACACTTCCCCGACACGTGTCTGACACTCTTCAAAAAGTTTCCTATTTTTTAAAGACCCAGACACTCTTTGGACACTTGGAGGGCACACGTGTCTATCACTTAAACACATGCGTTTATCGATTAGACATAGGTGAAACTAATTATAAATTTGAACAGAACAACTTAGGATACAATAATAAAACAAAAACCATATAAATTTATAGGAATTACTGTCATCTATGAAGTAAGGACATGGACACGGGACACGACATGGACATGGGGAGACGGAAATTTTAAAAAAATGGGGAACACGACACGCTGGGGACATGTTTAATATATATAATTTTATTTATTTATTATATGTGTAAAATAAAAAGAAAATTATTAATTTTTATACAATTATAATAATAAAAAATTAATAAACATATTTTAAATTTTTTTTAAATAAAAATGATTTTTTTTAAATAAAAATAATTTATTTTATGAATTTTAGATTTAATAAAAATAAGGATAAAAAAAAGAAAAAAGAAAAAAAAAAGAGGGAAGAAAATAAAGGAGAGAAATAGGAAGAAAAAGAGAGAGAGAGAGAGAGAGAGAGAGAGAGGGATAGGGGTGAATCAGTAAAAGGGGAAAAACAAGAAAAAAGAGAAACAAAAGAGGGGAAAGTGAAATCAGAAGACAAAGACGAAGAAAAGGGAGGAGATGGAGACAGAAGACGAAGAGGAGGAGGTGAAGAAGAAGAGAGCAGATGAAGAATACCTCAGCTTCTTCAATTGATCTGAACACGTTAGGGCTCCTCTCCTCTCTCCCTCAATCTCTTTCTCTGTCTCGCCTTCTCTCCTCCCTCGATATCTTACTGTCTCTATTTCTCTCTCTCCAACAGTTAGGGCTTCGATCGTCCTCATGCATGTCCGGAAAGTGTCATAGAGTGTCCATGGCGTGTCTGACTGCAAAAATTCAAAAAAAAAAAAAGAGGAGACGTTAGAGAGTGTCGGACACGTGTCCACCGCATGTCCGACGCATTTCCGTGTCCGACGCGTACGCAGGCCTTGGGGACGTGTCGGTGCTTCATAGACTATCATATTACATTTTTTATTATCTTTGAATGATAGATTCATATATATAACATATAATAAATATATAAAATTATATATTTTATGCATGTCTCCCACGTGTTGTGTCCTGTATTTTTTGAAAATTGGCGTGTCGGTGTCGTGTCACGTGTCCGTGTCCGTGCCCGTGTCCGTGTCCATGCTTCTTAGGTATTAACCATGGAATCATAAAAGCCCTTTGAACTTTACAACCTTGGAATCTTATAAGTCCTTTATACTTTATTGGTTTGGGATTCTTCTTATTCTTTTTTTATGAACATTTTCTTTCCTTTAATTTTGTTGTTCTATAATTTATATTATTCTTGGGGTTGGATTTCCGTTACTTTGATATCTCACTTGTTAGTTAATTGCTACCAAAACTTATGAAATGGGTCCAAAACATATACTAGCCTCTCTCACCAAGCATCACACATGATTCCCTCTTGCTCATGAATTGACATTTTAAACACACAAACTAAACTAAACTAAACTGGTGGACAAACTCACATTGGATAGAGTGTATAATGATGAATATAATGGGGGGGAAACATAAACATATGGAAAATTTTGAACTTAAGATCTCTTAGAACTAAACCCTCGATTCCATCTAAGGTGACGACGAGTTGCTCCAAATGCAAGTTGTTGGGAATAGGCCCAACAATGAACAATCTAGTTTGTCCCAACTTCACTTCTTGTATATGGTCTAGTTCTTGTACTAGCTTAAATTTTTTTCTGTTGGTTCTAGTTCTAAATATCTTTCTTGAGCATCATGTAGTTGTGTAGTTCACTTCGTGGTTGCTTAAATAACTATGTACTAGTGACTATTGACAGGGAAAGTGAAGGTTCCTTTCAATTTGGTAACTATTGGAGAGAAGCTGAAGATTTGCGTGCCGTTATCCAACACTTCAATGGAGCAAGCCGTGTAACAAGTACAATTCTTGGTCATAGTAAAGGTGTGTTCTCTTGTACTAAATATTCAACGTACCAATTTCACTGCTCAATGGGTCCTTGAGCTTAAAATGGTTCTCTGTTCATAAGAATTAATGCTGCCCATAATAGGCTGAACAAAAAATTCTAGAAGGCTAGATTCCTAATGAGTCATATTTTTCAATTACAGGTTAGTACTGTTGGTCTTGTGTTTTTCATTGTAGTTGTGTCAACTTTAGTAGTTAGGTGTATTTAGGTAAGTTAAATATATTATGTGCTTGGATTGTAGTGGTAGCCCATAGGTCTGTCTTGGAGTCTCATTATTTTGTTAGGTCTTTTCACATGATATTTATTAGTATTTGTACGATCTGTTACTATGCAATAGTTTCACAAATTATACTCTTTGAGGGTTCTGTGTTTTGATTCTTACCCTGGCTGTGATGTCTTAGGGATCTAGAGGTGATGCTTCCAAACCATGCCCTTACCCAATCCACCCTTTTCCTCTTTTTTTTTTTTTTTTTTGGGGGTTGGGATAAAAAACGTACTTTTCAAAAATTCTAGTAGGAATATCTGAATCCTGGCAATTTATCACCATTAAAACCTAACTAATTCCAAAAGTTTCTGTCTGCAGCCTATGACCTTCCTTCCACTCTTTTGGACTTTTAATCTACTAGCTTACAAAGCTGCCAAATATTTAATGTTTGGTAGCGTTATTGAGTCTGTGAACTGCAGTCCTACACAGTACTATAATTCTTTTTCTTTTTTCTTTTTTTTTTTGGAAGAAGAAAATCATACTGTTCACAAATTCTAGCAGGACTTTTCAGAATTCGAGCAATTTTTTACCTTTTCATAGTTAAGTCTGATGCTTTCCATTTGCACAACCTAATTATTTAATGTTTGGCTGCACTAGCAAGCAGCTATTGTAATGGCACTACATGCACGAAAAGAGGATTAATGATTTTCCGCTTAAGGGCAGTCATTAATTTAAGGAGAGGCATACATAAGACCCACAAGAATTAGAATCATTGAATCTGTGAAGTGCTGTCCTACATTGAGAATAAAGTGGGGCATACTGCCTCAAATTAGCCCTAGGGAGTTTGGATCAACGCTAATCAAACCAAACCAAACTAAGCTTTGCGTATCAATCAGATGGGATCAGCTACATAAATTTTTTTTCCATGAGAGTTTTGAATCATCCAACATTTAGGATGGTATTTCAACTATGCTCCAAATGTTACTTCCAAACATGTTTTTTTATTTTTTGAATTGGGAGTCTTTAATCGAAATGATAGTGTTGGTTCCACTCACAATTCATGGATCAGATCTCCACTGAAATGTAGTTGCACTGCCTATATCAGGCCTATTATTCAAGACTAGATCACAGGTGCAGAATTTGTAAAGAGAAAAATTGAATCTTGATTTATAAACAATAAAAGATGTGCAGAATAGTGTTGCACCGTGCTATTGATTTTTAGCTCTGCTCTATGAAGCACCGACCCTTCAAAGCAAGTGTTGTATCCGTGTTAGACACGCGGACACTTCGGGGACACGTGAACACTTTGGGGACACATATCCCCTTATTCAATTAATTTATTTTCAGAGGACACCTCGAGGACACTTTGGGGACATACTAGGGACATGCCAAGTTGTCTTTTCTCCCATTTTATTTAGTGCTTTTGATGAATGTTGAATGTTTATTATTTTTTTCTTAGATTTTAATACTTAATAGATCATCCATAAAAAAAAAAATATACATAAACTGTAAGTGTTAATTTAAAAGTATTTTTTTTAAATAAAATAAAAAAAAGAATTAGAGTTATTTTTTGTTGATTCTGATTGTTTGTGGATGTAATACTAATCTAGATAGCAAATAAAAATATATGAAAACATATTTTATTGCCGTGTCCCCACCGTGTCTGTGTCTTCATTTTTTTGAAATCGCCGTGTCCTGTGTCCACATCCGTGTCCGTGTCCGTGTCCGCATCCGTATCCATATCTGTATCCTGTGCTTCTTAGGCTCTGCTTATTTTTGGACTTTTTCTCACTAGCATTAAAGCCCATTGCAAATTCTTTTCTCTCTGCAAACTGCTCTCACTGAGATCAATTTTTACAGGAGGAAATGTGGTGCTTCTGTATGCATCAAAGTATCATGATATCCACACAGTTGTCAATGTTTCTGGTCGTTATAATTTGGAGAATGGCATTGAAGAACACTTTGGTAAAGACTTCATTGAAAGAACCAAGAAGGAGGGATATTTGGATGTTGAAAATAAAAAAGGTAATGTATTAGTTCACATTCATTGTGCACATTATTTTGCTGTTGGATTTCCTTTGCCTGTAAATTCAAATTTGGCCAGTCCACTTTTTTTCACTTCTCCTTGTTATATAATGGGTTTGATATGCTTTATTATCATGTTCTTGCATGTTTACTTACAGTATAGTCATTGTTTGCATGTCATATGATTTTGTTTCTTTAGCCAATTATAGTTGTTTTGATGATTTTTCTTTTGGCTAAACATAGGAAATTCAAACAACCTATTTGCTTTTCTTTCTGTTAAAAAATGTAATTGGGATCATCGGATGTTTACATTATTAATTTGTGTTTCCTAGGACTAGCAATTAAATATATATGTAGCTCCATCACCTGTCCCGCCCGCCTACTTGGATTGCAGGTTGTCCTTTCATTTTGTGGCTAAATGGATTTATCTTTCACCTTTTTGGTATCACTTTTTCATTTTTTTTTCAATAAAAACAAAAATATATTCTTTGTAAGATTGAGTCAGCCAACAACTATCATCAGTGTGCTGACCCTTCTACTAATGATGGAATCCACATCCTACATGCCTATCTAGCATTTCTGATTCTCTGGGACAAGAAAAAGTAAGTTTTGTTTGCTTATAAAACTTGGAGACAATCATGATCATGACAAATTAGCATATGGATCAATACAAATCATGTATGGATATTGGTCGGCATGAAGCTATATTTTACTATATGCGTTTGATGGTTAGACAATGGCATTGTGTAGGAGAAGTTCTCTTTCGAGTGACTGAGGAAAGTTTGACGGATCGCCTAAATACAAAGATGCATGATGCATGCCTTCAGATTGACAAAAATTGCAGGTCAGAAGGAAGTCAGCTTCATTTTATTGAATCTATATTTATGCAGTTTTGATTTATCATATTGATAACATGTAATAGGGAAAAATTTAGAATGAGAAGTCTGTTTTTTTCATAATTTTGCAATTTTTGCTGGCAATAGCTCAGCAGAAAGATTGAATGAAATTTGTTGATCCATCAATTATTTTGTACGTCTGTTTAATGCCCAAGTTTATCAATCTAGATGTTGTAAAACAGAAGGATCTGTTATAAAGTTGGGGATCTAAAAATAAGAATCCTTATTTGATCTAGTAGTTGACTGTCCACACAGTTTTTTCCAGTGTCCATGTACTTTCAAGTCCTTGGGCTTAATGTCTTGTTGTCACGGGCTCACATCATTGACTTGTCATCCCATCTTCTTTCAACAGTCCATTTGTTATATGTAACTGGGACTGCGTTGTTCTTGGTGGTACAACTTTGTAACCTTGGAATCTTTGTTGCACGTCCCACCCATTTAGTTTTATCTGTCCAATTCTCAATTGTTTCTACAATAATTTTATCCTGGCATGCAATTTTCTTTAAACCTTATTCTTTCCGGCCTTGCTGAGTATAGATCTCAACATGCTTATATTCATTCTCTGCATTTATGAGGTGTTTCATCACTGGCTACATTTAACATGACCATATTAGAAGCCAATTCTGAATCCTCATAATGATTTTTGCATCAAAGAAGGCTTATGTCAATTTCCGTTGGATAATGGAATGACCTTTGTTCACATGACTCAAAATACACGGCGAGTTGTTGAAATAAAGCTATTGCCATGAATAAGCTCTGTGACAGACTTAGTTAGAAAACTTTAGTTTTTTACTCATGCTCATTGAATTTACTTGTTGCAATAAAAAAAATCAAGTACATTGAGTTTTTAGCTACACTTTCTGATATGATATGGATCTAAAATGGGCGTATGCTCTTTAGCTTGATTGATAGCTCATTTCATTGATTCATCAGCAACTGTATTTTCATGATCTATAACATATTTAATATATTTCATGTTTCATGTATGTCGCGGGTATTGTATGTGTAGGGTGTTGACTGTCCATGGATCTGCTGATGAAATAATTCCAGTTGAAGATGCCTTGGAGTTTGCCAAGATCATACCTAACCATAAATTACACATCATTGAAGAAGCCAATCATGTATACACTAAACATCAAGCTGAATTAATCTCAGTTGTTCTGCCCTTCATAAAAGGTCTGCAGCAAGATGTGATTACATTTCTAAGCTGTACATTTTGTAATTTGACCTGTAAATTTAGATATTTTATGTGATTTCAAGATGATCCCTTAATTTACCTTGTTATGTACAGGTGCTTAATGGAACGCTCTCATGATATAGAGAGAGATGATGGAACTATAACTTGAGAGGGCTATCAAGTTGGTTACCCCTTCCCCAATCCTTATTATACTGGTTTATGAGTGCAATGACTATATACATAAACATCAAGTGATTAACTGTTTCGCAGCTAACATAGATCCTTTATTCTTGCATCACTGCACTCTCATATGGCTGTAAAACACCATATTAGGGTTTCATATGGTTTTTGAATGCAATGACTATGCATATGGTTAATTTCTTGGCTCAGCAATCAATCTAGTTACTCTCTCTACTAATGCAGGAAATTAATTTCCAAGCAGATTAAGTTACTCTCTTGCTTGTTTATAATCATGGTTACTGTGTCACTGCAGATAACAGACTAATTGATGCAACAATGTAAAGGCCAGCTTAAGTAAACTTTTCCATCCTTGTACTTTGAATTGAAACATTGCTAATGCTTGTGTAATAAGGCCCAAGAAGTATTTATACTTCTAAGAGGTGGTGTGTACTTGTCGGACACATTAAACACTTCATACGAAACATGTCATGTTGTATTATGTTTTTAAATTTTTTATATCCAGACAAGTTTGAACAAGAAAAACTTAAAATACAATGATAAAACCAAAATAATATAAATCTATACATCTAATCTCTCTCCTTTTAATGAAATATCCATATTTATATATACATATACATAATATATAATAAATATATAGAATAATATATTGTGTATGTATCTTTACATATCGTGTCATCTATTATTTTAATTAACTTTTTATCAGACGTGTTTGTACTAGCACATATATACAAAATGTTTGTGTGCAACAAATTAAGTGATTTCAACAATGAAGTACAGACAAAGGTCCCGTTTTGATAGAGCTGTGGAAAAGTGATTGTGGATTATAGTTTAACAGATTATAACTTATAGCTGTGAATATAAGCTGTTAACCTGTTTGATGCAGCTGTGAAATTATGAATTTAAGTAGCAAAGTAGTGTTTGGCTAATAAGCTGTAAAATAATTTTTTGATGTGTAATTGTCCTTTTTACCATTATTTTATTTTGTCATTTTTTTCAGTTTTAATTTAAAAAAAATAAAATTATTTCATTAATAAAGTTAATATAATTAGTATTACGTAAATTATTATTTTCATTTTTTCATTATAAATCAGTTAGTATAAAATTGTTTCATTTTTTCATTATAAATTAATTAGTGTCAATTAATGGCTTATTTTCGTTTTTTCATTATAAATTATTATTTCCAATTTTTCATTATAAATCAATTAGTATAAAATTATTTCATTTTTTCAATTAATTAATTTCATATAGATTATTATTTCCATTTTTTCATTATAAATCAATTAGTAAAAAATTATTTCATTTTTTCAATTAATTAATTAGTGTCACTTAATGACTTATTTTCATTTTTTTCATATAGATTATTATTTCCATTTTTTCATTATAAATCAATTAGTGTAAAATTATTTCATTTTTTCAATTAATTAATTAGTGTCAATTAATGGCTTATTCTCATTTTTTCAATTAATATAAAATTTATTTCATTCATAGCTAAAATGCTTTATTATTATTATTATTATTAAAAAAATACTGAAAACCTCCACACACACACACACACACACACAGAGACAAAAATTTCTAAAACTCTAGCTCCGACAGGCTGCGTAGCGATGAACCGGTAATAGGGTTTGAGATCGCCTCGCACGACTGATCACGAAGGGAGATGGGGGACGACGGCGGAGGCACAGAGAGAGAGAGAGACACACACAGACAGACAGACAGATCGCGATGGTTCAAAGACAGATCGCGATGGCAATGGTTCAGAGACAGATTGCAATGGCGAGAGAGAGACAGATCGCGATGGTTCAAAAATAGAGAGAGAGAGAGAGAGACAGATCGCGATGGTTCAAAGACAAATCATGATGGCGACAAACCAACGCCGAAGAGAGAGAGATAGAGAGAGAACTATGTTTGAATGTCGTCGGAAATAGTCGGAAATAGAGATAGAGATAGAGATAGAGATAGAGATAGAGATAGAGATAGCCGTAAATAGTCGCCAGAAATCGCCTCTTCGACGCCGGAAATCGCCTCTCAGGCACTCTCTCTCTCTCTCTCTCTCTCTCGATGTGAACAGTGATCGAATGTCAAGTTTCTATGGTCGCATTTTGGTAATTTCTGAATTTTTGAAGAGGCATTTAAGTCATTTTGCCCTTCTATAACCAACTGAGCGCATAAGCTAAAAAAAAAAAAGAACCTCTGAGGCAGCTTACAACTTTTAGCTCAAAATCAATTAATTTAAGCTATAATCTATCTCTCATAAGCTCAACCAAACACTCCAAAATGACTTATTTTAAGCCAGAAACTGATTTAAGCTGCTTATAAGCTGTACCAAACAGAGAGAAAGAAAGCTATTTTAGAGTAACTTAGGTTTTCAACAGTTCAAAGCTCAAGGCACTTTGTTGTCTTCTTCAATGTATTGATCTTCATATGAGAGCATATATATTTAAGATCATAACATTTAACCATTAGATGAATTGACATATAGCTGTTGGAGTGTTAGATCGTGATATGTCTTTCTTATAAGCGGTTGGCGGGGTACATGATCGAAACACTAGTTGGTCAGCCAACTGGTCGACCAAGTGGTTGATTGCTAGACCCTACCAAGATTGATGTGCTCTCAGGATCACAAAATGCTCTCAGAGTGGTTGTTTGCTTTGTAGGCCTGCTGACTTGTGGCTTCCTTTGCTTGTTTTTGCTCACGTAAATCTTAGTGAAAGAAATGTATATGATCCACAAGCATGTTAATTAAGTTCTTAGCCTCATATCAAATATTAAAATATTATTGAAGTGTTTATTAAAGGACACCAATATGATTGAATCAAGGATAACCATGTGCAAAACCAAAAAAGGATAACCATGTGCGAAAACACGGTTGCATAAAATTGAGCTTGAATCATCTTTTGAGAATATAGAAACTTTTATGAACATGCGATTCATTCTTTTAAACTTTGTTTTGAATCTTACTCAATTTAAAATCATGAGAAACACTCTATTCTTTAAGAATACTTGACATCTTTAAGGACAAAGTTTGAATCAAATACTAGTTAGCCAAATTTTGAAGAATTCGAAATGGTAAAGATCAAGAAAACAAATGATGTGTGAAGTTTTAAGCGATAAGGTGCAGAAGTTCAGTTATAGTTTGTTCATATTTTGTGTCGAAAAGAATCATTCAAGGACATCATCAAAATCAATATTTAGGAAATAACCTTTATTTCTAACACAGTCCATTTTAGCCCATCAGAGACTAGATCATTTCTATTACCTTAGTATTTCAATAGAAGTTTTCTTGAGGGATATCGGTGAGCTTGAGTTGAAAAATAAAACAAGGTTCCTCGAGGTTTACTAGATCAACTACATTTGAGTATGGAATTCGAGTAATTGTGTAGTTTTTGACTATTTTAACTATATCACACACATTCTCTACTTTATTATATTAATGTAATATATTTCCTGTGAGCTTATATGGGTTTGTGCCGAATCACATAAATCTTTGTGATTATTTTTCTTTATGGAATGTGTATGAATATGCTTTTGTTCACGTTTGAGGATGTAAAATAAATCCCAACAATTCTTTCCTCTTTTAAGGCATGTTGATTATGAATGAGTTAAAAACACTAACAATCCTCTATTAATGAGTTAATAGGTTGGTCGACTATGCATTAGTGGCCTCAGATAGTGACCGACACTTATTTTGTTCAAGCTTTGAGTTCACTATACATTTTTTATACAACTATATCTTGACAACTTTATTCAAAAATCAAACAATTTTATCTTAACTATTTTATTTTAAAATCTTCACTTTTATTCAGTAAATTACTAAGTCTGAGACTTCCTTGCGTTTCTCTCTCCCTCACTACTCCCTCAAGGCATTTTCCATTAGTTTTGAGAAAGTTAAAATTGTATTTATAGCATTGGTCTTAGCACTTTGCAAGTCCTAAAGGAGTTTTAGCCCATCTTTTAGGTATACAATCTAATTGGATGAACTATGTCCTACTTCAATCTATATTAATAAAAGATAGCCACAAAGGGTCTAGTTTAGTATGAGCCCTTGCTCTTATTTAGTAAGAGATGTAGGTTTGAAGACACCTTATTTATCTCACCTTGAAGTAAAAGAAGGTGGGCATCTAGGTCTATAGACTAACAAAGGTCAATCGCCTTTTGAAAACTACTGACTTCATGCAAGAGTTATATCTGGAGTTAGCCGGTGGTTTCATTAACTTTTACTTTTTCTTTCTTTTATTGAGCTCGGAGAAAACAAATCTAGGTTTTATTTCTCACAAAAATAAAATAAAATAAAAATAAACAAACAAACAGATCCTTGCTAAGGGGTACCTGGAAAGAAGTTCATAGTCGTGAATACACCACGTGTCCCTTATCTAGCCTAGCATTTTGGAGCCACAATGGTGCCAAGTCTAGATTCACACAAACAATGGAGGGACGTTCAGAATCACCTCTTCTACAACATTTGTTTCATTTAAAAGTAAAGGGATCAAAGTTAAATTTTAATAAAAAAAAATAGGATAAATTACACTAACAGTCTCATAGTTTGAATCTTGTTTCAAATAAAGACAATTAAAAATACAATTACTCAATTTTAAGAGCAAAGTTGTCAATTTGATAAAATATATAATAATTTGACAAAAATAAATGTCAAAAATATTTTTTAATTTTTAAAAATTATTTCTACTCACCAAAGATAAAATTATGTAAAATTGATAAATCTTTTACACATTTATTTATTTTTTTTACTAAATTAATTTTTATTATGTGTTTGGGTGATGATCATGTAATATGTAGCTGCTAGGCTTTAAATGTGTAATCGATATATTTAATATATGAAATTTTTTAGTTTTGAATTTTTTGATTTAATGGATTGGTTTAATAATGATATCAAAATTGTCACCATATTTGATTTTTGAAAAAATAGAAACTAATTTAACAAAAATAAAAACAACCACTCAAAGTTGTCAATTTCAAATGGTTGCTTGTGGAATTGATTTCCCTTGAAGCTACCGATGGGTCATTTTATACACTAAAAATAAACACTAAATTATATCAAATTCTTTAGAATAATGGTAAGTCCAAGTATCGATCCACAGGGACAAACGGGAAATTAAATTAATTTAATTGTTAAATTCCTAAATTAGTTTTGATGAAAAAAGATTGAGGGATATTATGACTAAAAGAGAATTAAATAAAATTGAGGAATTAAATTGACAATTAAAATTAGGGTTTGAGATACTGATTTTTCAGAAAATCTTGGGTCAAAGAATTCACCACTAACGACATAAATACGACTTAACATCGACCATCAATTGCACTCTGGTTTGACCTACCCAATATTTCACAACTACAAGTTTGAAACATTGATCAAGAGGATTGTTGTGTTCAACGTACAGGCACGAGTCTTCTCAAGTAGCACTAGGTGTTTGCTCTAAACTATGGTAACAACACGACCCGTCTCTTGTAGCATGACTCGTCTCATACTTTGAACATGAATACAAAGAAAACTAATGTATGGAAAGCATTAAACAATTACAGAGAGTAAAACACTTAAAGATATGAAAAAGAAAAATTATTATAAACTTCTAAAACATCCATACATTTATTCAAACCGTTTCACAATCAAAACTTAAGAAAAATCCCTTTACATGGCTAGGGTTTCATAAAAATCCTAAAAATGGAAGACTAGCCACTCATGGAGGAGTGAGAAGAGGCAGAGGAGGAAGAAGCCACCATGGGAGACATCCTTCACACTTCAAGTTTCTTTCTCTTCAAAACCCTAGCCTCCCTTTTCCTTCGAAAAATATCAAAACCCTAATCTAGCCTCTCTTTCTTTTTTTTTATACCTCTATTGTCTTTTAAAGAGGTTTAAAACAGCGGCACAAATTCCAAGGTACAACCGCATGTGCGGAAAGCTTAGGCCCTGTTTGGCTGCCAAGAAAGGCCGCATATACGGGAATGGGCCTCCGTATGTGCGGGAAGTAATTTTCTCTACATTTTTGCTCATTTTATGCTCCCACTATGTACAAACCTGATTGACATTAAACAAGCATAAAATGTATGGTTTGACAAGTAAGTAAAGTTAATATATCCTAATTAACGGCCTTAATGTTGTACAATTTGGCCTTAATCAGCTACCATTGCAGTCCTAGTATAGCTGTAGTAGGGTGTTGAATTCCTATTTGATGGTTAATTCTTATTGGTTGGTTTGTTCGGATTCTGTGTGTGTGGTTGCATCTTGTTGATGGCGAATACTTAGTGCTCGGTTTGTTGGAGTATGTGTTGTGCACGATGGCTGCATCTTATTTACAAATTCCTATTTGGTGGTGAATTCTTAGTACCCGATTCAGTTGGTTTGTTGAGATACTATTTTGTGCATGGTGGTTGCATCTTGTTTTATGAGATAAGCAATTCTTACATTTTTAATTTGGAACAGATTGTGGTAATGCCAACTGGATCATCCTATTGGTGTTCAATAGGCCCATCGCGAGACCACCGACGTCAATGATTCAAACTATGCAAATTTTGCGTACCAGATACCGTACTAGATGAAAGTGGATCGGGGCTCCGCACTTGGTTGGACTATCCAAGGAATGAGGTCCCTATAGCAAGAAGCACCGTAAGAGCTGCCCGGCTGGGGTTGGCTGGATAACCCCTCCGGTGTGGGAATCAGTGATCGGAGAAGAAGTGTAAAGAGTTGAGTTTTTAGTAAGTGGGGTTCAACTTAGATCAGTTACCTTCAATGTGAAGTTAGTATAGTTTATATAGAGCTCCTTGCTTATTTCCCAAGATGGTTTCATGGAGCTCTGGTGCTGCTAAGTTTCCTTTTAGTATGGCCCCAAGTGGGGGACCATCTGGTAGTTGTCTAGAGGTGCTTATACTCATTATAGTCATACTGATAACAAACCACATTCCTCTGGTTTAACTGCTTCCGTGATTCTAGGTGTAGGGGACCAGTTGAGGTGGCAACTATCACATGCATATACTCATAGCTTCTACCTTTCTTTGAGGGGTTCCCCCAGCTCGGCACCGTTGTACCTCGGCTCGGCCCTTTGCGAGGCTACTGTTGGGATGGGTTGGCCCATTCAGATATTTGTGTATGGACTCGGCCCATAGAATGGGTCCTGCAGCTCGGCCCTAGCCCAGTATCGCAGCTGGAGTGGCCTTTCCACTGCGAGTTGGGCCCAAATGCTTGAGGACTTGGGTGGACTGTTTAGTAATTGAGTTGGGCTTAATTGGGTTGCCCACATGCTCATCTAGACTGTTTGGATTTGGGCTTAGGGGATTGGACTGGCCCAAAGTTTGAGTCCGACCCATTTCTTATTTAGCCTCTTCATTTGCCCCTTAGCTCGCGCTAAGGTTTCCCTTGGAGAGAGCTATGGTTCTGTACTCCAAGCGTCACGTCGCGTCGCTTCGGTTCTGTCCCAGTTCGCCCTTGGTGACAGTTCAATCCTGACACACAATCCCTGCATGCATCCTTTCATAGTGACACGTGGCGGCGTGGGATAAGTGTGCAGAGATAGTGCGCCGATTCCATTCCGACAGTCATGCTTCGTGTACCTTCACGCCAGCTATTGCAATAAATGCTCTGGTTGTCAATTCAAAACCCTTTATCTACTTTTCATTCTTCTAGAGAGTTTCAAAAAACCCTTTCTGTTCCTCTAAGCCAGTCTCGTTGGTGCTTTGTCCAAACGTTCCGTTGCCGCTCTTGCTTCGACACCGTCTGCTCGCCATCACTGCTCTAATCTCTGTAAGTTCTCCTGTGATTCTTCTTCCTTATCTTTTTCTGTTTTGATCGTCTCATTTGGCCCTTGCACCATTGTATTCCACATCTTATTATCTGAGTTCTACACCTGTCCCATTAGGTTTGTTTAATGGAGAAGTTCCGCTCACTAGTTAATACTCCCGAGGCCATGGCCATGTTTCGTCGTGACTATAATATCCTCGATGATGTGACCCTTTCGCTGGCAAAGGTCGATGCCAAGCATATTGGCACTAGGAGAACTGTCGCCTTTCCGATTGCAGCCGTCGTCGAGGGAGGGGTTCGGTTTCCCCTCGACCCTTTAGTGCGTCGATTTCTGCACCAAGTTCAACTCACCCCATTGCAAGTGTCCGTTAACCTGTTTCGTGTCGTCTGTGATGTATCCGCTCTCAACAAGTGGTTGGGTTTGAATCTTGACATCTTGGACATTTTAGGCTGCTATACTCTTTCGCACAACAAGGATCACATCACATACTACCTGTGTGTTCGTTCGATCGATTGTCATCTGGTGACTGGTCTGCTTGATTCAGACAAACATAATGATGATTTTCTGCAAGTCGGTGGCAACTGGGAGTTTCCTACTGGGACTGAATTCCAGTTCAAACGGATGCCCAGAAGGATGGCTATCCAGGTTCGAATCCTTCCTTCTAGTGTCTTTTGTATTTCTTGCCTTGTTTTAGATGTTGCTTTAATGTGGCACTTTGTTTTTGCAGAGGCTTCCCGTTTTTAGCGTAAACTGAATAGGGAAAACACTGAGGCCATCAAAGCCGTTCTGAGGTACAAGAAGAGGTCCTTTCGAAGTTGTTGGATTACCAAGCGACTTATCACTCCACTATTTTGAAAAAGGCAAGGCTTGCTGCATCCCTTCTAGATTCGACCTCGAGACTAATACATCCTCACCTCCAGTTACAAATCGCCCGTTGGCCGTGGTGCACTGTCTAAGAGGACGCCATCTCTTGCCTCCAGTTTTGCAAGGGGAGGGTCTGTGTCGAAGAGAAGAGTGCTAATGGATTTGGAGGCTGAGGCTTTTGGCGCCTTTGATGCTTTTGAGACTCCTTTAGTGAAGGCCGAGGCGAAGAGCCTCATGGATGTGAAATTAGAGGTGGGAGCTTCTCGAACTCATGTTACTACTGCCGAGCCCTCCACTTCAGTTGCTGCGAGAACGAAGAAGAGTAGAAGGAAGACTGGCAAGGTAGTAGTTGGGGAAGTTTCTGAAGATCCTATTAAGGACGAGGTATTTGAGAAGTGGGAGCCGCCAATGTTGCATTAAGACAGGCCCATTTCTACTTCTGATTCGGTTGTTGCTTCCAAAGATTTTGCTTTTGACTTGACCAAGACTCTGTTGATGCCAGTGGACATGGTTGATCATAACGGGCCCTACGATATTCCTGTTCTGAATGGGACCCTTCAGATGATGACTGCTATAGGTGCATTCTTGTTTTGCTTGTTTTTGGTGTTATGCTGCTGCTTCCTTTTCCTTTAATACTTTGCAATCCGTTGTAGTGTATTCAAAGGATGCATCTGTCCATCACCAGAGCAGAGGAACTGGAGAAGGCCGTACTGGAGGCCACTATGAATGCCGAGGCCGGCGGTGAGCACGAGGTCAAGAAAGAAGAACGCAAAACAGCCAAGAGGGAGGCATTCCGTCTGAACAAGGTTGCTGCCTCAGTTGAGAAGTCAAAGGAGGCTGCCATTGGCGTGCAGGCCCAGCTTGAAGGAAAAGTGGCAGAGCTGGAGGCCGTTATCGCGGTGATGGCTGCTGAGTGTTCTGCGTTGGAGGCCAAGTATTGGCAACAAGCTTGGGATGAGGTTGAGGCTGCCTATAAAGAGGAGGTGCTAGTGCTGCGGGACAAGCTCTTTTTGAAGGGTTGGTTAAGTGCTGTAGTCGCTGCTCAGGTTTCTGAAGGTTCTCCCATGTTTCAGGATGTCCCAGTTCCCTCAAGGTCCTTGGGTTCAAAGATTGTCTCTACCCCTGCAGTTCTTCCGACTGAGGTTTCCCCAGAAATTGATTCTGCAAACAAGACTCAAGAGAGTGATGTTGCCATTGAAACGGTAAACGTTGAAGGGGGTGGAACCCTGGAGACTGAAGCCGCGGGAGATGTGGTTAAGGAAGCTCCTACTTCTCAAGAAGTTCGAGCTGCCTCTACTTTTCCTCTCCAAGACAGCTTAGACAAGATCGTGGACGCTGCTCCGGAGGTTCCCTCTGTTGATGAAAGCTGAAGTTTTCTTTGGAAAGATTTGAAGTTTTTGCTTTTTGGACTTTCTTTTGTTTTCATGTTTCTAATATACTGCGGCTCGGTCTTCCTTGACGAGTTGCCCTCTTATGTTTGTTAAGACAATTTTTCTTCTTTTCTTTATTGCTGGTTATGAGGCCATCTGTGTCTTTGTTGGATGATTGAATTTTTCTTTTGATTTTGCAATTTGATGCTTTCTGGCTTTTATATCTGAATGTTTTCTGTACTATTTGCCCCCGGCCGAGCACTATTGGGACCTCGAGACCGAATGGATGCTCGGTCTAGTTCTGTACTATTTCGAATAGATGCTTCGTCTAGTTCTGTACTGTTTGCCCCCGGCCAAGCACTGTTGGGACCTCAAGGCCAAATGAATGCTCGGTCTGTTTAACGAATATGTTGCATGGTTGTGCGTGGCTTTGCAATGAAAAGAAGAGGGCCTTACTTAGGTCCAGGTTGGTTTTGAAAAACAATTGCTTGCCCCCACTTGGAGCTAAGTAAGATCAGTACTGAAGACTGTGTTCTCTAGGCATTGCAACTTTGATATCATAAATATATTTGAATGGGATAAAGGTATGCAGAGGTGTCTTACTCAGGTCCAGATTGGTTTGAAAAGAAAACAATTGTTTGTCCCCACCTGGAGTTGAATAAGACTAGTGCTAGAACTTTGCCCCTGATAAAGTTTAGCCAAGTCTGTTCCAACTCTGTTTGTACGCAGCAGTACTGAAGTGATGATGTGATAATACTTAAAATATTCTATAGACTCAGAGATGTTTACTTAAGATATGTTAATGCGGTTTCCACCAAACAATTCCACTTGGCTAAAGTTCAATTTAGTTGCCAAACATATTTCCACCAAGCAATTCCACTTGGCATGTTTGAGTGCTAACTAAAATTTAATTCCGTTCAGTCGTTCTGAAACTTAGTCCGTTTGGGTTAAGACCAAAGCTGAGTTCGTTTGATATACATCAAAGCTAATTCCGTTTGGTAAGCACCAAAGCTAATTCCGTTTGATAAACATCAAAGCTAATTCCGTTTGATAAACATCAAAGTTAGTTCCGTTTAATAAACTCCAAAGCTAATTCCGTTTGGTAATCACCAAAGCTAATTCCGTTTGGTAATCACCAAAGCTAATTCCGTTTGATAAACATCAAAGCTAATTCCGTTTGGTAAGCACCAAAGCTAATTCTGTTTGATAAACATCAAAGCTAATTTCGTTTGATAAACATCAAAGCTAGTTCCGTTTGATAAACATCAATGCTAATTCCGTTTGATAAGCACCAAAGCTAATTCCGTTTGGTAAGCACTAAAGTTAATTCCGTTTGATAAACATCAAAGCTAATTACAAAAATTTGATAAATTTGAAAGAAGTGGGGAGGCATTTACATTGGTCAAAAGATAAATGTCTTTACATCTTGATAGAGAAGTTGGGGTTTAATTCTATTGATAGTATTTCTTGAGATTTGCTACATTCCAGGGCCGAGGTACGGCTCGGCCTCTAAGATCCTGCAGGTAGTAAGCTCCATTTCCAGCAACAACTGTGACTTTGTACGGACCTTCCCAGTTAGGCCCAAGTTTTCCTTCGCCAGGCACCCTTTTGTGATCCATAACTTTCCTCAAAACCAGTTCTCCAGGTGTGAATTGCCTTGGGAAAATTTTTTGGTTGAAACTTTTGATGAACTGCTGCTGATATGCTACAAGTCTGATCAGTGCGGCTTCTCTTCGGCCTTCTGCCATATCCAGTGCTTGTGCAATAGCTTCCTCATTACTGGTGCTTTCAAACAATTCAGACCCGAGGGTTAGGAGACCTACTTCGAGTGGAATGATGGCCTCCATTCCATAAGTCAGGGTGTAAGGTGTTTCCTTCGTTGAGCACCATGCTGTGGTTCGGTATGCCCATAGCACGTGGGGTAACTTTTCAACCCATTTTCCTTTTACATGTTTAAGCCGTTTCTTTACTCCGTTGATGATGGTTTTGTTTGACACTTCTGCCTGCCCATTACTTTGTGGGTACCTTGGAGAAGAGTTCCGATACTCGATTCTGAGGTCGGTATAAAACTTTCTGAAGATCTTTTCGTCGAACTGTGTTCCATTATCCGCAATTAGTACCCGCGGGATGCTGAAATGCACCACAACGTTCCTCATGATGAACCGTTTTGTGTCCGCTTTTTTGATACTTGCTAGTGCTTCGACTTCAACCCACTTAGTGAAATAGTCGGTTGCAGCAATAAAAAATCGTCTGTTCCCAGTGCCTCGTGCCAACGGTCCGACAATATCCAGACTCCATTGGGCAAAAGGCCATGGGTGAGTGGAGTGAGAGTTTTGGTGGTGATGAATTAGTGGAGCAAACCTCTGACATTTATTGCACTTCTGAACATATTGTTGTGCATCTTGTTACATCCATGGCCACCAGTACCTGTGAGTAAGGGCTCGATGCGCCAGTGACCTTCCACCAACGTATCATCCACAAATCGCATCGTGAATTTCGTAGAGAACATTTTCGACCAGATTTAGATGCACACATAGAAGATAAGGACCGAGATAAGATCGTTTGTATAGCTTCCCAGATTGTGAGATCCAAAACCAAGCTGACCTATGTCGGATTTTGTTGGCTTCCTTTTTATCTTCGGGAAGAGTGCCAGATTTTAGAAAAGCAAGAATTGGATCCATCTAGCTTGGCTCTAAGTTGCTACAGAGGATTGGAGATGTAATGCTTGGTTCTGGTACGAACTCAACCCAAACTTTTCTAGCATCTTTGGTGTCTACTGATGAGCCGAGGCAAGCCAAAGCATCTGCATGGCTGTTTTTGTCCCAACTGATTCGTTTCACTCATATGGATTGAAATTTTTTGAGTAGATCCTTGGCCTTACCTGCGTACATAGCCATTTTTTCGTCTCGTGCTTCATAGACCCCAGAAAATTGGTTTACCACTAGTTGGGAGTCACTAAAAACAAGAAGTTGTTCTGCACTGAAGTGTTCGGCATTACGTAGGCCAGCCAACAATGCTTCGTATTCCGCCTCATTGTTAGAAGCCTTCTAACCGAACCTGAGAGCCTGCTGCCAAATAAATCCCTCTGGTGAAATAAGTACTACTCTTGCCCCCGAGCCTCGATTATTGGATGATCCGTCAACATAAAGCTGCCAGATGTTTCCAATAAAGAGTTTCCATGCTTCCGAAGCGCATTGTTTTCCCTGTTCGGTGGTGCGCGACACCTGTGCCGAACTGGGAGTCCTTAGCTCAATACTCTGGGTGGGAGCGAATTTTGTGACGAAATCTGCCAAGACCTGGGCCTTGATTACTGTCCTGGGTTGATACTGAATGTCAAACTCACCAAGTTCTACTGCCCATTTTGCTGTTCGGCCAGAGAAATTAGCTTGGCTGAATACAAATTTGAGAGGGAATTCAGTGAGGACATTGATGGTATGCCCCTGGAAGTAATGTTGCAACTTTCTTGAGGCGATAAGCAACACGTAAGCTAACTTTTCCAAGGGTAGATACGGTGTCTCAGCATCTAGTAAAGTCTTGCTAACATAGTATACTGGCCTTTGTTCCTTGTTAACTTCTCGAATTAATACCGCGCTTACGGCATGATTTGAGACTGCTAGATATAGATACAGCTCCTCTCCTGGTTCTGGAGTGGACAGAAGAGGTGGTGCATTGAGGTATCTTTTGAGACTTTGCAATGCTTCGGTACACTCAGGACGCCATTCAAACGCTGCGTTTTTTCTCAATAGCTGGAAGAAAGGCTTCATCCGATCTGAAGACTTGCTGATGAACCGATTCAGGGCGGCCGCCATTCCGGCCAGCTTCTGTAGCTCTTTAGCCTTCGTTGGTACTTCAAGCTCTTGTATTGCTTTGATTTGATCTGGATTTGCCTCGATTCCTCTGTGAGTGACCATATATCCCAAGAACTTTCCTGTTCCTACCTCGAAAGCGCATTTCGAGGTATTAAGGCGAAGCTGATGGTTCTTTGGGATACCAAAGACTTCTCTTAAGTCTGTGAGGTGGTTTGTAGCGAGCTTTCTTTTTACTACCATATCGTCTATATAAGCTTCCATGGTATTTCCGAGTTGGTCCTTGAACATTCGAGTGATCATTCGCTAGTAAGTTGCTCCGGCGTTCTTGAGGCCGAACAGCATTACTTTGTAGCAATAAGTGCCCCTTGGAGTGATAAATGCTGTCTTCTCTTGATCCAGACCGAACAGTGCTATCTGGTGATAACCGCTATAAGCGTCTAGAAAACTCATGCGCTCGTGCCCTGCTGTTGAGTCTACTAGTTGATCGATGCGAGGTAGAGCAAAACTATCCTTGGGACAAGCTTTGTTTAGGCAGGTGAAGTCAACGCACACTCTCCATTTTCTGTTCTTTTTTTTTTACTACAATTGTATTGGATAGCCATTGTGGGTACTGAACTTCTCTAATCGCTCCCGATGCTAGGAGTTTTTCGACTTCGGCAATCACTGCTTCAATGTGCTCAACGTAGGATCTCCGACTTTTTTGTATGACAAGGTGAGCAGAAGGGTTGATGTTGAGTTTGTGGCAAGCAAATTATGGATTCAACCTTGGAGTATCATATGCTAACCATGCAAATACCTCTATATTTTCCCTCAGCAGTTCCAATAGCTGAAGTTTCTCATCAACGGCCAACGAGGTACCGATAAGGAAGTACTTTTCTGGATCATCCTCCTTTACCAGGACTTTCTCCAAATCCTCTACCATCTTTTCCTCTGGGGTTCCCCCTACATCTTCTAAGACTGGCTGTTCGGCCACTTCCACTGTCTGTACCCGGTTACAAAGTTGCTTAGCCTTTAATGCCGCCATGAAGCAATGTTTGGATGCAACTTGATCCCCTGAGATCTGCTCTACTTTGTGTTCCGTTGGAAAACGGATGAGCTGGTGGTAGGTTGAAGGGACTGCCTTCATTTGGTGAATCCATAGGCGGCCAAGTATGGTGTTGTAAGGGAGAAGGTGTATTAATAACTAGAAACTCTATCTGGAGGGTCTTCGTTCTTGCCACTACTGTCAACACTGTTCTGCCAAGTGGCCATTCTGGCTGTGAATTGAAGCCGACTAATGGAGCTGCTGCTGAGGTGAAGTGCTGCTGGGGTGAGGTGTTGCTCGGAGAGACCAAGCTTTCTGAACAAGTCATAGTACAATATGTCTGCTGCACTGCCTTGATCTACCAGGACTCGTTTTACGTCAAACCGTTTCCCAATTCCCACAGTTATAATCAGTGCATCAGTATGTGGGTGTTGTATGCCTTCTAAATCCTTTCTAGTAAATGAAACAGTGCACAAGGGGGATTTCGGTGCCGTGCATACCTTTTTCGATGTGGGCTCTACTGACATGACCTGCTAAATTTGCACAGCTTTAGCAATCTCTTCTTTCACTGCCTCTTCACGTTTCTGGGTTGCTTTTCCATGATCACATTTATTATCAGCCGAGGTGGGTGCTCAATGTTCGGTTCTGGTGGTGGGTTCTCCGGCTCGGTCACTACTTTATCCTGATCAATGTAATCCCGAAGGTGTCCAGCTGTTACTAGTTCTTCCAAGTGTTGTTTCAGTGCTCTGCAGTTCTGAGTCATATGCCCCCTGTCTTGGTGATAGATGTATCTGAGTTTCTGATTATGTCGAGCTGGATCTCCCAACATTTTCGGCGGCCAAATAAAGACGGGCTCCCTCTTGATCTTTTCCAAGATACGATAGATAGGTTCCTTGAATATGTTCACGACTGCTTCGTGAGATTTGGACTTATCTACCTCATTCACCGTGAGTCCCCGGTGTTCCCCTCGGTTCGTCCTCTTCTTGTACCGAGCTGTTTGTTCTGCTGATGCTACCTCGATGGGGATCTGGTCATCCTCGAGGTGAGCATACTGCTCAATCCTAGCCCATAAATCTTTCAATGCTGCGGGCGGGTGCTTGGTAAGTGACTGTCTCAACTTATTCTCCGAGCGTAGACCATGTTTGAAAGACATAACAGCCATCTGCTCACTGCACAAGTTTTCCTCAAGGTCATTGTACTCTTCTCAATACCTCCTAACATAACTGCACAGTGTTTCTTCCTGCTCTTTTCAGAGACCGAACAGTGTATCCGGCTCTTTCGGGATCTTAGTGTTGGAGACAAACCTGGCTAAGAACTCTTCGGAGAGCTGCTTCCAGTCATAAATTGATCCAGTGGAGAGTTGATCGAACTATCGAAGTCCGGTTTCTCCCTAGCTGGACGGGAAGACTTTGCACATCAGTGCCCCATCTCGGCTCCATAGAGACATCATCTATCTATAATGGCTAATATGCGTCAATGGGTCTGACTTCCCATCGTACAATGTGAACTTTGGCGGGCCTCATGGTCTTAATTTCTGGGAAGAATGGGGAGGAGACAAGCCTATCCAGTGCTCGGTGCTCTCTCTGGTGAATGGTTCGGTCTAGATGATCCCGACATTGCTTATTCTACTTGTTGCCTATCAGCCAAGTACGAAGGTCTTGAAGAGGGTACTCAATCTATTGGCTAATCGTCTTCTGCCTCTTAGCCCTTCTCCGGCGTAACCCACGGGTGTGGCTGTTCGCCGCTTCACTCTGTACCGGGATTGGCTGGCTTTGTTGACCAGACTCATTTCTAGGGAACTTCTTCATTGGTGGTTCTTTGGATAAGCTCCTCCGTCGTAAGCGAGATGGCTCTGCTTTAGTCTTCTTTGCCATTGGATCAGCCAGCACCCTTTTGAGTTGCTCTTTCAGCTCATATATCTCCATCCCCATGAAGTCTATGATTCGATCTCTGTAATCCTTTTCTAGAAGAAAGTGATGAGAAGAACCTTCAGCAAAGGGTAATTGATGCTTGACGGATTCGGGGGTCCGGTTATTGTTTCCAGTTTGTTCTTATAAGACTGTTGGGAGTGCCAAGCCTTTGTCCTTTGTCTTCTCTGTCTGTGGAGTATGTGTCGAAGGTGGGATGTCCTTAATCTCCATTACCGGAACTGAGTGCAGAGCTCAGAGACAAAGTGTTCCACGTTCACCGCACCAATTATGTGTACCAGATACCGCACTAGATGAAAGTGGATTGGGGCTCCGCACTTGGTTGGACTATCTAAGGAATGAGGTCCCTGCAGCAAGAAACACCGTAAGAACTGCCTGGCCGGGGTTGGACGGATAACCCCCCCGGTGTGGGAATTAGTGATCGGAGAAGAAGTGTAAAAAGCTGAGTTTTTAGTAAGTGGGGTTCAGCTTAGATCAGTTACTTTCAATGTGAAGTTAGTATAGTTTATATAGAGCTCCTTATTTGTTTCCCGAGGTGGTTTCATTGAGCTCTGGTGCTGCCAAGTTTCCTTTTAGCATATGGCCCCAGGTGGGGGACCATCTAGTAGTTGTAGAGGTGCTTGTACTCATTGTAGTCATGCTGATAACAAACCACATCCCTCTGGTTTAACTGCTTCCGTGATTCTAGGTGTAGGGGACCAGCTAAGGTGGCAACTTGCACATGCATATACTCATAGCTTCCACATTTCTTTAAGGGGTTCCCCTAGCTCGGCCCCGTTGTGCCTCGGCTCGGCCCTTTACGAGGCTACTGTTGGGATGGGCTGGCCCATTCAGATATTTGTGTATGGACTCGGCCCATAGACTGGATCCTACAGCTCGGCCCTAGCCCAGTATCACAGCTGGACTGGCCTTTTCACTGCGAGTTGGGCCCAAATGCTTGAGGACTTGGGTGGACTGTTTAGTAATTGAATTGGGCTTAATTGGGTTGCCCACATGCTCATCTGACCCATTTGGATTTGGGCTTAGGGGATTGAACCGGCCCAAAGTTTGAGTCTGACCCATTTCTTATTTAGCCCCTTCACAAATCAATGATGTAAAAAAATCAGTTTCATCGATCAACTGTAATTAAATGACTAGATCACATTTTGTCTTCAAAATAATTAATAGGCTAGTTCTTAAAATTATATTTGCTGTCTATTATTTTTAATAACAAATGTGATTTGATTTGTTTTAAAAGTGGTACGAATTGAACAATTTAAATTTGTCACTTGAACCTCATGATGGATTGACAGATTTAGGATTTGAACTTTGAGAGAACAAATACACATGTAATTTCTCATTTTTAAAAATTATTTTACTATTATTTATATACATAATTTTTACGATTTTTGAGGGTATAGTTGACGAATCAAATTTGATAAAGAATTGTGAGAATCAATTCTAATTTTTCATCTTCCTCAAATGCCAAACATGCATTTTTCCATTTTAAACACTCGATGCTCAAGCGGTAGCTCTTATTTTTCCATTTTAAACCATGGTTATCAGAATCCCGATCCAGATCTTATGATCCTACGATCTTATGATGCATTTGAGTACAATCGATCCGGATCGTATAAAAAATTCCTTATAGGTAGTATCTCTCGATCCTATTAATGGAATCTTATAGGATCGTGGAATCCCGATCCGAATCCGATCTAATTTACAAGTCTTGTTTTGAATTTTATGACATTTTATTGTAAATTTTATATTTGTTATCTAAATATCAATTTATGTGGTCAAAATAAATAATAAAAATTAAGTAGTATTGAATCAAATAGAGTAAGAAAAACAAACTAAGAAACAAACATTCAAATATTGTGGTAATTTAAGAAAATTAACTAGTCGGAAAAACAAACTTAGCTTTAGTGGAGTCTAAGGAGGGTAAAATGATTGCAACTTTATCCTAATTTTTGGAGAGATTATTTTTGTTACTCGAATCCGTTCCACCAAAGATGCTAACGACAAACCTTTTCATTCGGTGAAGCTGCGGTTTTGAATTCTTAATCTATTTTCATATCCAACTTTGTTAAATATTTTTTCTGCACTTTTTATGCATCATTGTAGATTGTAAAGTATTTTGTTATAGAATTCTTATTCTTCACCTTCTTTTTTGATGAAATGCAAAACTTTCACCATCGAGTATTATATTTTTCATTGAGTATTATATTTTTCACAATATCTTCACTTCTTTTTAATATAATATAAGCTCATTTTGTGTATACTTTTTAAGAAATATTTATTTAAATTACATTATTATGTAATTTGTCTTTTTCGGTAGGATCTTATGATTTTCAATTCAATTTTATGATCCGATCCTATAAATACCTCCAACGATCCAATTTAGAATCTCGATTTTAACGGCCTTGTTTTAAACATTCTTATGCTCAAGTGGTAGCTCTTGTGCCTTTTGACTCTTCGGTTACATGTGCAGTGAGATTTGATTAAATCACAAGGAGTATATTTTGTGGTTAAGAATGTTCTTATGGGAGAAGTCTTTCCTTGATACAACCTTTTTTTTTTCTTTTGTGATAATTTTGGAAACTTTTATCATGATATATATGGAGTGAAGTATCAATAAATCTCAAAATATGATATTGTAAACTATGTTTTTTTTTTTTTTTTGTGAATCCAAAGGTCCCATAAATTGAAAATTACACAAAAGGTAGTTACTTACATTTTAATATAGCACTCCAATAACGTAACACTCTAATAAAAAAATTTTAGTACACTTTTTCTAAACGTAACAACGTCACACTCTAAAAAAAACTTCTTAGTGTATTTTTCTCAAACATAATATTCCAATGTAACACACAAAAACACTAAAAAACTCCTAAATATATTTTTTCCAAACGTAACACTCACAATTTGAAATTATAAATTTGCTCAAAGTTTACTAAAAAATTTTTGTACTCCTATCAGAATGGTTTGAAGAATCCTACATCCTTTTGGAATTATTTGAAGAATTCCACATCATTTTTTTATTTTGTTAAATTAGAGTATTATGTTTGAAAAAAGTACAGTAAAGAGTTTTTTTGTGTGTTACATTAGAGTTTTTACACTAGAGAGTTTTTTTGGAGTGTTATATTGGAGTGTTGCATTTGGAAAAAGTATACTAAATTTTTTTTTTGAAGTTTTACATTGAAGTGTTACATTTTTTTTTTTTTTTTTGGGTACATCGGAAATAAAAGAAGACAAAAAGGAGCTACGTCCTAGCACCCTCCTGAGATAGGTGAACAATATCCTCTATAAGCAGGTGACGGATTTCCGCTGGAGGATCATTAACAATTAGAAGCTCAGCTGGTTGATTTTCTCCTAACTTAGCCAATGCATCGGCACATATGTTGGCTTCCCGTTTGATATGTTGAATGGAACATTCGCAGCCTCTCATGATAATACGCGCATCCTCCACAATGCCCCGAAAAGGGCATCTCTCTCTCAGCTCTTCACTTAACAGTTGCACCACCTGTTCCGCGTCTGTTTCAATGATCACTTGGTTAAAGCCACGTTGGAGAATGATTGTAAGCCCTTTGTAGACAGCCCAAAGCTCCGCTTCAAGGCTGGTGCAGATCTCTAACTTCCCATAATAGCCACTAATCCATGAACCTGTCTCGTCTCGAAAAAGCCCGCCAAATCCGCCACCTCCTCCATTTCGGCGAGTGCTACCATCCGTGTTTAATTTGATTTTCCCTGCACTTGGACAAGACCAAACACTTAGACTTTTATATTTTAACGGAGTTGTAATATGTAAATTGAAAGCTTGAAAAATTTCCTTCGCATAGCAAAATATACTTTCCACACTTTGATACAAGTTTGTATGTTTCTTTTCAAAAACCATTTTGTTCCTAATCTTCCAAATGGACCACAAGGTAACTAGGAACAGTTGAGGGGATTTATTCCTCCCTTGGACATTCCGGATGATCCATTCGGGCCAAGACAACTTGAGCATGTTAAAATACCATAACGGACTGAATAAGTAACACCAAACCTGCACAGCATTAGAACAAAACCGAAATAAATGATCAATATCCTCCAATTTGTCACAAAAAGGGCATTTCGGGTCATTTGTAAGACCCCTCTTTTGTCTCATATGATTTGTGAGAAGTTTCTCATGGAGAAGAATCCACACAAAACTCTTAAGCTTCTGAGGGACCTTAAGCTTCCATATCCAGCCCCAATCCCTCTCTTGACTATGGTTAGCAACAAGAATTTCATAAGCACTTGCTGTAGAGAATTCTCCATCAGGGGCTTTAACCCATCTAGGAATATCCTCTACATCCCTATTGCGGGGGGGTTGAAGTTTCAGAACTTCCACTGCCACATGCCTTGGCATAAGGTCATTTATATGCATCAAATCCCAATCACCATTACCATCAAGGAGGTAATCTACTGTGGAACTCCCAGAGATTGGAATTGGATAATTAGGGGTATGTGAATCCTGCACAAGGACACCATCCCCACACCACCAATCTTTCCAAATTCTAACTTTGGACCCTCTTCCAATGTTCCACCTCACCCCTTTAACAAGGAGCTCCCTTGAATTAAGTATGCCTTTCCAAACATGAGAGATATTTTTGCCTTTTTTCTTGTGAAAGAAAGGTTGTTGCCCAAGGTATTTATTTTTGAGCACAGCTACCCATAGACAATCTTCCTCCTTAAGCACTTTCCAACCCAGCTTGGACACGAGAGCTAGGTTCTGATCTCTAGCTCTTCGAATCCCAAGACCCCCATCTTTTTTCATTTTACAAACTTGGTCCCAGTTAACAAGATGGACTTTCTTTTTCTCTAGGGTGTCCCCCCAAAGAAAATTCCGATTTATTTTGTCAATTTCATCACAAACTTTTCGAGGAATTTCCATCGTTTGCATAGCATATGCTGGAATAGCACTGGTCACAGATTGGATTAAAGTTGCCCTCCCTGCCAAGGACAACAGGCCAGATTTCCACCCCGCTAACTTAGTCTTGAGGTTTTCCAAAATATAGTTAAAATTATCTTTGCTCACTCTGGTGTGGAGGAGGGGAATCCCTAGGTATCGCCCTAAGTTTTGGGTTAGGGGGATACCACACATGTTACTCAGGCTTCTAGCTCTTCTCCTAACAATGTTAGGAGAGACAAACATGTGAGATTTGTTTAAATTGATCTTCAACCCAGATATGGCACTGAACTCATCCAAAATTTTCAAGATGGTGAAACAATTTTTATCATTAGCTTTAGCAAACAAAATCAAATCATCTGCGAAAAATAAGTGGGATAAATTAGGACCATTTTTGGACAAAGACAGGCAACTCCACTCTTTCTCATACACCTTTCGATTAATCATAACTGAGAGCCTCTCCATGCAAAGCACAAAAAGGTACGGGGATAAAGGGTCCCCTTGTCTTAACCCCTTTGCAGGGTGGAACTCATCAAGAGGTTCACCATTCCATAGAATAGCAGTGTTCACACTAGTGACACAACTCATAATCAAATCCACCAGCTTCTCCTCAAAATGAAACTCAATTAAAGTTTGTTTAAGAAAATTCCAAGATATGTTATCATACGCCTTCTCAAGATCAACTTTAAAAATCATGTAGCCCACTTTCCCTTTTTTCTTTCTCAAAGTGTGAAGGGCTTCCTGAGTAATGATGACGTTATCATGAGTGGATCTGCCCGGTATGAAACTACTTTGACACGGGCTAATGATCTTCTCAAGGAGAGGCCTGATGCGGTTGACAAGGATTTTGGAGATAATTTTATAGCTAACATTGCACAGGCTGATAGGCCGGAACTGTTTCACGGTCTCTGGATTGGAAACTTTAGGAATGAGAGCTATATAGGTTCTATTTATCACCGGGGGAATGCACCAAGTAGAAAAACAATTTTTAACAAAGTCAGTCACACTCTTGCCCACAATATCCCAAAAGGTGTGATAAAAAATGGCTTGGTACCCATCGGGCCCCGGGGCTTTAAAAGCTTTGATGTCTTTAACCGCCCTCCAAATCTCATCATTAGACACAACCCTACTCATCTCAATTTGATCATCTGGGCTTATATGAGTAGTCAAATTATTCCAATGAGCCAGACAAATAGTGTGACTAAATTTAAAAGCTTATGGAAATGGTCACCACAAGTTTTTTAAATCATTAGGCTCATCCACCCAAGTTCCTCATCATTTCTCAAAACTAAAATTTTTTCTTCCTACGTTTCATAATGGTAGACAAATGGAAAAACTTAGTATTACGTTCTCACAGAGTTATCCAATTACTGCGAGATTTTTGAAACCACAGCAACTCTTCCTGATACAGGACTTTATTAAACTCCTCAATGAGCTCAATTTCCAATTGATGAAGATTATGAAGATAAAGCTTGGCTTGAGAAATTTGGATGCCATTGATTCTACCTAGCAGCCAACGTTTTCTTCTAAAAATATTGCCAAAAACATTTTTGTTCCAATCCATAGCTGCAATAGTCATGCGATCCAAATTTCTCAACAAATTCGGTTGATTATGATTAGGCCAATTATTTTCAACCAGCGTGCGGAATCCCTCATGGGTGAGCCAAGCCGCTTGAAATTTAAACGAAATATGCTGAGAGTTAGGGATGCGCGTACCTTGAGTATGAACAATGAGAGGAGAATGGTCCGAATATGTGCGAGGCAAGTTTCGAACATACCCTTCCGAAATAGAGTTCTCCACTCGATTACATAGGGCCTATCCAATCTCACCATGGTGTTGGCCCACCTTTCGGTTATTGGTCCAAGTAAGCCTCGGACCCACATCCAAGATCCATAAGTTGACAGTTATTAACTCTATCAGTAAATTTCTGGCTCCTTCTTTGGCCTGGGTTTGAGTTCTGGCTTTGATTCACAGAGTAACTCCTTTTCTCAGTTGAGCTAGAATAATCATTAAAGTCCCCTGCCACCATCCATGGTTCTTGAATATTCTGCGCCATGGATTCCAAATCTGACCAGAGGTCCTCTCTCAACCTGGGATTTGGGCTTGCGTAAATGGCGGAAAGAACCCAATTCGGGTAGTCTTGGCGGGCAATTGTGGCAGTAATCATCTGAGAACCCGCTTCAGTTACGCGAACATTGATTAAATTAGGATTCCATAGTAACCATATACCTCCACTCCTACCCGTGGGATCCACATGAGATGATGCTGTGTACCCCAAATTATTGAAAAACATACCCATTTTATTTAATTCTACCTTGGTCTCCATGAGGATGAGCATATCGGGTTTATGCATTTGAACCAACTCACGCAGATTCCGTCGGAATCGATCATTACCAGCACCCCTACAGTTCCATAACAACAAATCCATTGACAACAAGGGAAGAGTGGGCCAGTTTATTACCTCAGGTAGACCCAGAATGTTGCTCACATTTTTCTGATCTTCCTTCAGGGCTTTCACTGGCTTCACAAGCACCATGTGTCTCACATTGTGAGTCGATCTCCCACCAAGGTTGGAGCATCAGTTTCACTTCTTCTAGCCACCATTCTACTCCGATGTGGTGATATGCTTCTTTCCCGAGCTCTAAAAATAGCAGCGTCCTGTTCTGATCCACTCGATGCTCGATCAGTTGAGAGGTCTCGGCATCTTCCTCCATCAGTCCTACCTTCCACAGGTTTGCCTGGAGCCAGAGCTTTCCGGCCTCTAGCTCTCGATCTAGATGCTGAAGGTTTCTCACCTGGCAGATTCAAAGAGGTATGGGGGGTATTTTGAAGCTTGAAATCGGAATTAGACTTAGGGTTTCCTTGGCTTAAGTTTGCACCCTTACCAGTATGTGGGCCTGATTTAGGAGTACTGGCCAGAGTGTCTTGTTGGAGCTCCTCTTTTCCACTTGGTCTAGGTGCCATACCCATTTCTATATCTAGTCTCCTGCCGTCCCCATTCTGTGCTAGCTCCACGTCCATGTCGGGTGGAGACTGCACTAAATTGTCCAATGGGCTCCTATTCTGAAGACAATCTGTATTGCCATTAACCATATTAGTCGATTTGGTGACTAAATCTAGATCCACATACCTTCCCTGGGCTTTACTACTCTTTGGACCTTCACTGTTTTCCCCATGCTCTTGGTCCAGTTGTAATGCGTCAAATCTGTTACTCTTTTGGTAATGGGCCTTATGTTTCGGCCTCCCTTGATGAGGTTTCCTTCTACTTGGTGCTATAGTCCACGGCCCATAGCCTAGCTTCTCATCCAGATTGAAACCTTCTTCTGTCCGTGATCCAATGGGCTTTGATGGTCCTGATCCATCACCAGTGGATGATTGAGCAACGGTCACATTCTGCATCGTCTTCTCCGACTGTATCACCGGATATTCAGAACATTTTTCTTTCCGATGTCCAACTCTTCCACAAGAGAAGCACAGCGTATGCAAATGCTCATACTCCACCACATAATGATAGCGTCCAATAGTAATATGCGAAATAAGTGGCTTGCGCAAGTCTAACTCAACACAGACCCTTGCATACTTTCCTCTTGCTGCCATGGCAGTGTTGATATCAACTTTCAGGGGATGGCCAATCACCTTCGAGATATGGTATAGAACCTTATCATCATAATACTCAATAGGGAGATTAGGGAAACGAACCCAGATGGCCGTTGTGTCCTCCTCTGCCTCATCAGATTTAAAATCAGGTTGCCATTTGCGCACAGTCACGTATCGATCCATCACTACCCACGGCCCTCCTGTGAAAACCTTCGTGTAATCTTCAATCATTTCAAATTTCACTATGAAGAAACCATTTCCAATATCCAGCGTTTCAAAATCGGCTTGAAGATTCCACACCTTCCTCATTCTAATTACAAACAGTTATAGCCTATATTCCTTCCCTGATCGGACAATGAGACATTTCGCCAAGGTTCTCTAACTTTTTAAGAAGACCAGAGGTAATTTAACCCAGGTGCGTTGCGATACCTTTATCCTCCGAAGAGTCCTCGATTTCCTTCTCATTTTCCATTTCTTCATCGGAAGAGATAAGCTTCCCAATCAAAGCTTCGTTCTCTCTCAGTTTCATTGAATCTGGATCGCATCAGGACTTGTTTGAAAGATTTTGGGGTGCCCATGGCCTTCTCTGGTTCCCCGATCTGGGTACCAAGTTCCTCCACCATTTGTTCATCGTTCGGTTTCAGGGGTTCCTCCTGAGCTGTAGCAATAGCTTTCACTTTTTTCTTACTCCGATCTAGATGATCTTGTTCCTCCGATGATGTTTCGTGTGTGCCAATATCTTTACCAACGGTCATCTTCGTTTTTGTTTCTGTCTAAATATCTTTTCAAATCTCTCAACTAAACATAACATTAGAAAAGTTTATTCCTCACTTTAAAACTCAAACCTACCTTACCAAAATTAAGTGTTACATTTGAGTGTTACATTAGATTGTTAAAGTTTGAATACATTTGCCTAAAGCTTACTAAGGAGTTTTTTGTACTCCTTTTGAAAAGTTTGAAGAATTACACATTCTTTTGGAATGTTTGAATAATTTTTGTACTCATTATGAAATGTTTTCTAAATAAAAAAAGATTCTTATATAAAATTCATTCAAAATTTAATTCCCATAGATTATGTACCTTACTTTTCAAGCACAAAAGAAAAAAAAAAGAGAGAAATGAATATAATAGATATAAGGGTATAATCGCAAAACTAATTTTCAAGTAATATATTAAATATACCTTTCCAAAATTAATTAGACTAATTGATCTATAAAAAAATTATTGAGAATAAATAGATCATCATTCCTTAATATAAGATTTATAGGTAAATTTTTCAAAAATTTATGAGGATTTTTTTTTTTATAAAAAAAAGGCAAATTACATATACCTCCCTTGAGGTTTGACTAAATTACAGATACCCCTTGAGGTTTTGGAAATTACATCCCGCCTCCTAAGGTTTGTATTTTCATAACAATTTGTCCCATGAGATTTGAATTTCATAACAAATTACCCCCTAATTTGTTATATAAATATAGCATTTAGGAGGAAATTTATAATTTCTCAAACTTCGGGGAGTATTTGTAATTTAACCAAACCTCGAGGGGTATATGTAATTTGCCCAAAAAAAAAAAAAAAAAAAAAAAGATACTGAAAGGGGAGTGTAACAGAATATGTTGAATTTGATTCTGTTTCCGTAGTTTCAAGTCACTGTGCTCCGCTATTCTCTCTCGCTGTTACGGACGGAACTTGAGAGAGAGAGGTGAGTCACTGAGTCATTCCCGAGTGAAGGGACAGCGCAGGTATTCTATTGATCCATGGCAACACATCGAATCCAATATGGCAACTCTTGTCCATTCATTGCTCTCCCCTACTACTACTTGTATAAATACTAGTACTATTACCCTAATAAACCCTTACTCTTCTTCTTCTTCTTCTTCTTCTTCTGCTTTTCCTCTTCACCAGCTACGCCTCATTCCTTCAATCAATCACAACACAAGAACAACAACACTCAACATGTCTCTGCCTACTTCACAAAATCCTGGTGAGACAATCTTTCGATTCATATATATATATATATATTAGAATGAGAAATATAATCGTGATCTTCAATCCTCTTTTAACTTTTTTTTCTTTCTTCTTTTCATTTAAAATTGAGTGAAAATTTGATTAAATCAATCCGTACTCCAATCCGTACTCTTTTTAAAAAAAATTATCAAATTCGAGTTATTATATTGACTGTTGAAAGAATTGGTTGAGGATTAATCGTGGCAAGTCATTGTTTGTTGATTGGAATGGAGTGAATTAGTTGTGGCAATTTGTGATTCTTAATTATTGATGGAGAAATATAACTTTTAATTAGGTGTGGAATATCGTTGCTTGTTGAGTAACTGTCTGGATTAGAATGAGTCACAACAACTAGTTGTTCCTTGTTCCTCATAGAACAAATCAGATGACATACAGACTAGATGATTAAAATGATTCACTTCTTTATTACTAGCAATGTTTTTTCATGCAGCACATAATAGAAATAGTTAGTGATAGCATCCATAAAAATATTGACTGTAAAGTATTTTGTGATTTATAAGTGAAACTTCAGATGATGACTCTATGAGGATTTATTGTGGACAGAATTCAGAGCTGGCTGTGTATAGTTGTACTTAGTATGAAAAGAGAGATTTTTGTGTTATAATTGCTGTCCTCTTAAGAACAATCTGTGATGTTTCTAGTGAATGTTTCAGTAATGCCAGCGTCAACAGAAAATCACAATACCAAACAACTTTGGCGAAAAACTTGTCGGTATACTACATGAAACTGGATCTGTGGAGATTGTGATATTGTGCCATGGTTTTCGATCCACAAAGGTCAGTAATCATGATACTCGAACTTGAAGCTGGATTTTGCTGTCTAGTGTGGTTATGATGCATAATGGTAATTATGATGTTGAGGCTTTATTTGTGTTTTAGTATGTTTGTAGTGCATTTATTCTAACCTCTTGAGATTAGCAAATTGCGTTATATTATATGTTTGAAACTTAGAAAGCAAAGTGTTCCTTTCTAATGTTGTAGAATGCAGATCATATTGATTAGGTCTTTTTAAAAATTGAACTTATAAATATTTGATGCATATAGGTGTTGTCATTGCTGTTTATCCTGTAAAATAGTTTGGTGGGAGCAATATTTATTGTTTCTTTAGAATAATACGTTGGACTTATAAATATTTGATGCATATAGGTGTTGTCATTGCTGTTTATCCTGTAAAATAGCTTGGTGGGAGCAATATTTATTGTTTTTTTAGCTTGTATTATTCTTGGGTCACCTTAGGGAGTTATCAATTGTTGTGAATCTGCTACTTGCTCCAGTTTAAGTAACTTCATAATAATAGAGAAGTAATATGAGCCTGCCTGTGTTGCAGTAAAGTGGGACTCCTTTTCTCTTTTTTGGGTGAGCAAATGAGGTTTTTTTTTGGCACTGGTTTCTTCTAGTGCATACTATTAGTGGTAAATTAATGAAGTTAGTTAAGAGTTGTGAAATGATAGAAATCATAGAAAGCCTTTAAAATGTACGGCATTCAATTTAGCCATTTGCTGTTTTGGGAGATCTTGAAATAGCCAAATATAAGTCATGCTATTTTGAGAATATTTTCTTCAAACTACTTTTCCATTGATAGCTTACATAAGGTCGTTCTTGGACTATCTGATGTTTTTTGCTGATTGTGGGAATGATCTTATAGCTCGTATTTCTGCTCCAGGAACAGGACGTTATGGTGAACGTTGCTGTTGCTTTAGAAAAAGAAGGAATCACTGCCTTCCGCTTTGACTTTGCTGGAAATGGGTAAGCTTGTAAATGAAAGGGTGTAAAAACTAACTTGGAATTATTTTTGGTATGTAGCAGGTGTTATTAAGTGGTTGGTAGTTTGATAGATTGAGGCTCATTTGGTGGGTGCACTCACATCGTTTCTTTTTAACTTGGACTTGGCCTTCTTATTTGCTAAGTTATAGTTTTTCACTTGTTTTTAACTCAGTACTTTTTTTTTTTAACCTAGTGGAATTATCTTATAGTGCCAAAAAATTGTCACCTCCGTAATATTGGGAGGCTTTGCAATGCAGTTATGTAGATGTATGCCGTATCATTCACTAATAATTCTTAATTTGCTTTTTTTTAATCTTGGACCCACTTTAATAGAATCTTGGCCTAATAACCTTGAGGTTATGGGTTCAAGTCATAGGGCAACCAGTTTGTGCACTATGCCAAAGGTTAGGTGTGTACCCAATCTTTCCCCTCGCAAACATATATTAATGTGTACTAATTGAGTGTTGTTTTTTACCCACTTTAATAGAACTATCATTTCTTGTGTAGACACACAGATCCTTCAATTGACATAAAAAATCCAAATTCTAGGACTGGAAGCTCTCCCAATGTGTGCTTGAGCAGGCCTATGGATCTCTGAATCTTTTCACAACTTGGCTTTGGAATTAAGGAGTTGATGTTTTTCAATCTGATACTCAAAGACATAAAAACATGAGTACCTTAGAGACTTTTCATATATAGAAGAAGGATCTTATGTTGACGAGCTTTAATTTGTGAAAACCCTCATTTGATTGTTTTGATAAAAATTACATACAGATCATATGCACTTGGATCACTTTTAATGCATTGGTTATTCCTGGCAACTAGCCGATTGTGATCGTAGTCACAAGGAGTGAACATGTAGACAAAATTATGTTGATAGTAGTAGTGTTAGAGCCACAAGTGGAGTTTGAACTTTCGAGCTTGAAGGGGAAGGTGTCAAGGCTAACGCATCTAGGGTTGGGATGTAAGTTGTTTACCTAAGCCTTTGTATTATGCTTTTGATCGCATCTAGGGTTAGGATGTAAGTTGTTTACCTAAGCCTTTGTATTATGCTTTTGATCTAGTGGATTTTGACCAGCAGGTGCTCGTGGGGTTTTTTTATTTATTTTTTATACCAAGGAGATTGTTATTCTTCCTAAGTATTTTTTTTTCTTCCCATTTATATTGAAGTTCCTAGTGAATGGAAACTATGGATTTGCTAGAGGATCCAAACAATTTGTAACTGTGAATATGTATTTTTAATATTTCTGTTATTCTCTGTCTCTCTTAAGGGTAGTTTAGTCTTTCTCTTGTAATTAGGATATTAGGGTTTTGTTAGTTTAGTATATATATTGTATTCAGCCATTCTGATTATTTATTCAATAAAGAGATTATTATGTTTGTTATCATGGTATCAGAGCTAGGTCACAGCAGCAAACTTAGCACGTTGATGTAGCCTTCTCTCATTTGTCATCTTCTCCCTTTGCATACGTCCTTCGCAGGTGTTCTCTTCTCCCATACAACTTGCGAATCATTCTGAAACATCTGTTATAGGCATCGCAGGTGGTCTCCTCCCACATACGACCTACGAATCCTTCTAGAACATCTATTCTAGGCATCACAACTTTTGTTCCAGGCATATCGGCTCTTGCAGTTGTTTTTTCTCCAGACTTCGCAACCTTTGGGTGAGTGGTTCCAGCCCAGCGCAACCTGCAGCTCTTACGAAAGTCCTTTTCAGCCACTTTTGACTCATCTGGATCAGTTGAGTTGATATGGGTAGCAGTCGAACCTCTATTTTTGCCTTCTCCCTGGTTTGATCAACTCTCTGTTCATTATCTGGTTGTTTTGCATTGCTGAGTGCTTTGATTTGCTTCATATTAGTGCATAATATGTTTTGGGCTGCTTGATATTGCATATTATACTTCTACTATTTTGCAACTATGTCTGATGATAAGTTCCACAATTCAATTAACATTAAGTTGGATGGGTCCAACTATTCATGTTGGTCGCATGTTATGAAGAATTTTGTAGTAGGCAAAGGCATGTGGGGCTATGTTAGTGGTGTTACAAGACAACCTGAGGAAACTAAAGAAACAGAGGGTGTAGTTGCCGAATGGGATAAAGAGAATGCTCAGATTCTCACTTGGTTTCACAACCTGAGGAAACTAAAGAAATAGAGGGTGAAGTTGCCGAATGGGATAAAGAGAATGCTCAGATTCTCACTTGGTTTCACAATGCTATGGCATTCACCATTGGTCAGAATTTTTCTAAATATGATACATCACAGAAAGTTTGGGATTATTTGAAGACTATGTATCTGGAATCCAATTTTGCCAAACAATATGAGCTTGAGATGTCTATTCGCACTGCCACACAGAGTGATAAGTCAGTTCAAGAATTCTATAATATGATGACATCTTATTGGGATCAGTTGGCCCTCATGGAACCTTCGGAGCTCCAGGCACTTGATAGCCATGTGAGATATCGGGAGAAACAACGGCTTGTCCAATTTCTCATGGCTCTTCGGGATCAGCTCGAGCCTTTTCGGGGGGCTATTTTGCATCGCTCTCCTTTGCCTTCTGTTGATGGAGCTGTTCGCGAGCTTATTGCGGAAGAAACCCGGTTTAAGGTGTCACATGTTTCTTCCCCTTCTCAGTCTGTCTTTTCTGCACTTCTCTTGCCAACTCCTGCTACTTCTAATTTGATTTAAGTTACTGGGAAACCTCAGCCTCGGGTTTCCATGGATGAATGTAGTTTTTGCCATCAGAAAGGTCACTGGAAGCATGCTTGTCCTAAGCTTTTGCAGCCCAAAAGTCGTCGCCCCCCTTATGCCTCATCGTCATCTCATCAGCAATCATCTCGCCATGCTCCTTCCACTGCCCATGCTACTACCATGTCTGATCCTATACAGTCTATGTTTGAGCAATTCAAGTCTTTCATGTTGACCAATTCGAATTTCTCATCTTAGGCCTCTGCTATGACTACTACTAAGTCAGGTTTGCCTAATTCATCCTCCTCAGGTAGTGTACCCACTTCATGGATTTTTGATTCTGGTTGTTCAGATCATATGACTCCTATTGCATCTCTTCTTAGTAATCGTGTGTCTCCCTCTTCTCCTATCAATATTGCCACAACTAATGGTTCTTCTATGAGTGTTCAATCTATTGGTTTCATTTCCTCTCCTCATTTATCTATTTCTCATGTCTTTTATGTGCCTCATCTCTCTATCAGTCTTATCTCTATTAGTCAATTATCTGATTCCGGTTTTGATGTTGTTTTCTCTTCTTTTGATTGTGTCGTGCAGGATCGAGTATCCAGGAGGCAGATTGGGATCGGCCGTAGAGTTGGTGACCTATATATTTTGGAAAGCTTGCATGTTCCTCTGGTTGTGTCTTCTACTGCTTTATCTTCTTTTTGTTTAAACAATAAATCCTCATTATTCTATATATGGCATTCTAGGTTAGGTCATTTGTCGAGTGATCGCTTGAAGTTGTTAGTTAAGTCTGGATATTTAGGCAATTTCCCTCTTTTTGATATTTCTGAGTGTAGTGGTTGTAAATTGGCTAAAATGTCCGCTCTTCCTTTTAATAAAAGTAATTCTATTTCTTCTTCATCTTTTCACTTGGTTCACACTGATGTCTGGGGCCCTTCCCCTATCATTACAAAAGGGGGTTCCACATATTATGTGTCGTTTATTGATGATTACAGCAGGTTTACATGGGTCTATTTGATGACACGCAAATCTGATTTTTACAAAATATATCCCAACTTTCACTCCAAGATTCGCACTCAGTTTTCTACCACTATTAAAATTCTTCGTTCTGATTTGGGGGGTGAGTATTATTTGTCTGAGTTTACTGAGTTTCTAGCTGCTAATGGTACTATTCATCAGTCCTCTTGCTCGACAACTTCTGCATAAAGCAGTCGTCTTTGAGCATAAACATCGACATCTCCTTGATACAGCTCGCTCTCTGTTGCTTTCGTCTTCTGTCTCCTCTATGTTTTGGGGAAAAACTATGCTCACTGCTGCATATCTTCTCAATCGGATGCCTACTCCTCTTCTCTTAAGTTCATCTCCGTATGAGCGTCTTCTTGGTACTATTCCCAATTACTCCCTTCTTCGTGTTTTTGGTTGTGCATGTTTTGTTCTCCTTCCCAAATGGGAACGCTCTAAGCTTAGTTCTCGTTGTGTCCTATGCGTGTTTTTAGGGTATGACATTAATCAAAAAGGTTATCGGTGTTATGATCCTGTCACCAAAAAGCTATATGTGTCTAGACATGTCACCTTTTTAGAAAAACTACACTATTACATTATCCCTTCCCTACCTGTCCCCATTGCCAAGGATGAATTGGTTCATATTGATCCATTTCCTTCTGTTGTTACTCCCGACACATTTGTTTCTGATCTTGAAGTGTCTACTTTGTCTCCTACTAGTACTCCTGATCCCTTCCCCACTCCTATTGCCCCTGCTCCTCTTCTTGTTTACCAGCGTCGCAAAGCACTTCCGAGCCCACCTGCTGCTAGTTCTACCGCCCCTTCCATTGGCTCTATGGATCTCGCTCCTCCTGCACATCGCTTTCCCAAGCAAGCTCGACATCCTCCACATAGACTTGGTTTTGGTAATACCTGTTTCTCCTCTTCGCATCAATCTATACTTACTTTGAGCCCAGGTCCTACAAGGAAGCCTGTCATGATCCAAATTGGATTGCTGCTATGAATGATGAGTTAATTGCTTTGGCTAAGACTCAGACTTGGGATTTGGTTCCATTACCTGCTAACAAGAATATTGTGGGATGTAAATGGGTTTACAAGGTCAAAACTCTTTCTGATGGTTCTTTGGAATGGTACAAAGCTCGTTTGGTTGCCCAGGGTTTTTCTCAGGAATATGGCATTGATTATGACGAGACTTTTGCCCCTGTTGCTAAGATGACTACTGTTCGCACTCTTATTTCTGTTGCTGCTGCACATTAATGGCCTTTGTTTCAGTTAGATGTTAAGAATGCTTTTCTTAATGGGCATCTTACTGAAGAAGTGTATATGCGTCCTCCCCCTGGCCTCTCTCACCCTCCCAGTGTCGTTTGTCGTCTTCGTCATGCTCTGTATAGTCTCAAGCAGTCTCCTCGTGCTTGTTATAAGCGTTTTCACTCTGTTGCTCTTCAGCTTGGATTTCGTCCTAGTCTTCATGATTGTGCTCTATTTGTTCATCATACTTCTGCTGGCCTTGTTCTCCTTCTTTTGTATGTGGATGATATGATCATCACTGGCTCTGATTCTGGCACTATTCGGGCGGTTAAGCATCAGTTGTTTCAGGAGCTTGAAATGAAAGATTTGGGGTCTCTTCGGTATTTTCTTGGTATTGAGGTTGCTACTTCTCCTACTGGGTATCTTTTGTCTCAGACTAAGTATGCCCATGATATCCTTTCTCGTGCCAATCTCACTGATGACAAAACAGTCTACACTCCTATTGAGTTGCATGCTAAGTTTTCTCCATCTAATGGAGTTCCTCTTGAGGGTCCTACTATGTATCGTGAGCTGGTTGGGTGTCTTGTTTATCTCACTATTACTCGTCCTGACCTTTCTTATGCTGTGCACATACTCAGTCAGTTTGTTTCTGCTCCTCGCTCCATTCATTGGGCTGCCTTGCTTCGTACCCTTCGCTACCTTCGTGGTACTTTGTTACAGTGTCTCTTGTTGTCTTCCTCTTCAGACTTGGTTCTTCATGCCTATGTTGATGCTGATTGGGCTGGTGACATCTTCGATCGCAAATCTACTTCTGGCCTTTGTCTTTCTAGGTGATTCTCTTATCTCTTGGAAAAGTAAGAAACAGTCTGTTATTACTCGCTCCACTGCTGAGGCCGAATATCGTGCTATGGCTCATGCTAGTTCTGAGATAGTTTGACTTCGTTGGCTTCTTTCTGATATGGGTGTTTCTATCTCTTCCCCTACTCCGTTGTACTGTGATAATCAGAGTGCTGTACAGATTGCCCATAATTCCGTTTTTCATGAGTGTACGAAGCATATTGAGATAGATTGTCACTTTGTTCGCCAGCATCTTCAGGCTGGCACTATTACTCTCCCTTTTGTTCTCTCCTCTCTTCAATTGGCCGATTTTTTTACAAAGACTCACACTGCTGCTTGTTTTCGTTTTCTTCTTGGCAAACTTTTGATACTTTTTGCACTCGCATCCTCAGTTTGAGGGGGGGTGTGAATATGTATTTTTTATATTTCTGTTATTCTCTGTCTCTCTTAAGGGTAGTTTAGTCTTTCTCTTGTAATTAGGATATTAGGGTTTTGTTAGTTTAGTATATATATTGTATTCAGCCCTTCTGATTATTTATTCAATAAAGAGATTATTATGTTTGTTATCAGTAACATCCCAACTTTTATTACCCGAATTCATTACCAAATCCTTTATATTATTACTAATTTCAATAATATCAAACACAAGCCAACAAAAATATAAGTACATAATAACATCCACTCTCGATGTGATGATGACATACAGATAAAATCTGGTACAATGTCCTTAGGCTTACATCGAATAACAATAAATAAAAAGGATCTAAATCATTTAAAATTGTACTTATTGTTTCTATTTCTATCCATCCTGGAGATTCCTCCTATATTGTTCCAGTAAAATGATTCCAGTAAATATAAATAGCATAGTCATGGATAGGGAACTATACTAGCGACCTACCCAATTTATTGTAGAAATTTTCGGGATCCATGATTGGACCATGCAAACTAGAAATACTTTTTCTTGGAGAAAGGAACAGATTACTTGATCCATTACTGTATCACTCACGATATATATCATAACTCGGACATCTATTTCAAGTGCATATCCCATTTTTGCACAGCAGGGTTAAGAAAATCCATGAGAACGTGGCGTTCAACCAACAAATAAAAAGCCCCGTAGCCAAACATAACAAAAGACTTCAAGTCTTGAACAATCTTCTAGCCACGTACTTGAAAAATTTGTCAATATGTGGGATAAGCACAATGCCCAGTAGAGATTCTAAAGATACTAACCAATCACAACATATAGTTAGATATGATCATGCATGCACCAAAATATACCGTATAAGTAATGTGACGATTTATATCCAAAAGTATACTTATATAAATATCTTTTTCCCCTAAAATTATCTTTCTAACACAACCCAGTAGAAAATAATTTCTTCTCTTTCTAACTTCCGTTTCACTTCAAAAACATTTCAAAACCCCGCTTTCTTTTAATAAAAACCTTCCATGTTGACATAAAAGAATTCCATTTAAACATTAGTTTTGAAAACACATTGACACACACTAGACACGTACTTGTCATAACCCGACCCCACATGCCAATACACTATATGCATCTACAATACATCTACCACCTTCTCTGGCCATAGGTCCAAGGGCAAGGAACATCCACAATATGAAACCGAGAAACACATACATCCCAAAAATAAATAGCTGAAAATAATACATACTTCAATTCCATTTCCATGGGCATACAACACAAATGGCAAACGATACAACCTAATAACACATAACACTTTACCGACCTCACCCGGAGAGGAATGACCCCAAGGTCGCACTTTGCAGGACGCAAACCGAAAGGAAGGAGAACCTAACACAAGGCACCACACTTTATCGGCCTCACCTGGAGAGAAACGGACCTCCATTCACACTTAACCAGGCGCAAACTAGAAGGGAGAGGAACCTCTGTCAAGGCATCAAATCAAGTTTTACCGGCCTCACCTAGTGGGAAACGGACCCCTAATCCATATCACAACAAGCAAGATACATAACTAGTATACGAGTGTAATACATACACTTAAGCCATTCAACACAGTAGTAACCTCTACTAATTAGATACATTAGCCATCGTGCACCACCATTCTACAACGGGTTTTCTTTCATTTCCAAAACATTTCCAAAATACAATATGAGTTACTAATCATCAAAACCATAACTAGTTAATGGTTATTGTTCACCCAAACTATCTATCCAATGACAATCTCATAACATGAACAACATTCACAATCGTTCCAATTCCTTTCTAACAACATAGTCCACGACACACAAATAGAATTGTCTATTCACAATGTCCATCAACAACCATTATTACATAATCTAACACGCAAATCCTACACATGGCATCTATTAATCAACAAACAATACCATCCTCCATTGATGGCCAAGGACAAAACTCTACAGACTCCTATTACATAATTAAAAGCATAAAGGTAATAACTGCGGCAATATGGTTCCTTAGTTCTCCTCTATTCACTGTTGTAATGCTCTTTAGTCCTAGTGCTTATTGTGTTAGTGCTCCTGCTTTATATGTTTCTCCATATAATGCTTTCCTGGTTCAGTTAATTTATAAGATATATGAAAGAATTAGGGAACATAAAGAATGACTTGGCCAATCGATCCAAATTTCACAGTTGTTATACCAGGAGAGTTTACAGGGGGAAAAGTTCAAAAATTGAGGATTGAGCAGAAGATTATCATCATTTAGGTTGATGAGTCATCAAGAGGGAGGTTAGTAGAGATCATTGAGAGAAATCGGTCACGAAGTTTTCCTTGAAGATTGACTTAGGAGTAGTTTTTTGGGCAATGCAAACTCTGAGAGAAGCATGGGGGAAGATTAGTGAAGGTAGACTCTTCAGCAAATATAGTAGTAGTTTAGCAGTATTTTGTTTACAAAGATTCAACAACAAGAAAGAGTTCTTTATTGAGATATCCAAATAGGTGGTAGGGGAGGAACGAAGCAATATCATTGTTCCTGTGGGGAGTAGTGGTCGTGGTTGGGTGGACATGGCTTAGATGCTTGGAAATACCATTAATAGGGACCTCAATGACAAGAGGAATGAGGAAGAGATAAGGAGGAAGGGCAGGGAAGGCGAGAGGTAGAGAGAGGTTGCAAAGGACTGGGCTTGCAGTGGAGGACCTCATGTCGAATGGTAAAAGGTCAGAAAATAGGGACGAACAGGGCAAGACTGTATGCAGATTTATTTATAGGCAGAGACATCAACGCCTGAGATGATTTTTCTGATTCAGTATGGATTGTATTGTGGTATGCACTAGCACTGATTTCTTTGTTAGTTGGGCTCAAATTGAAAAAGAATTGAGCAAGTATCTAAGGAAGACTATTGTTCTTCGTCCATTTCAGTTAAATCGAGCTCTGTTCCTTTCCACTAACAGAAACGAGGCAGAGATCATTGGTAATAATGGTTTACAATTCTTCGACAGAGGCATAGCAGTGAAGATGGAAAAGTGGGTGGAGGAAAGGCATAGCTATTTTGGGGTTATTGCATCATATGGAGGTTGGGTTGCTGTTTGCGACCTACCTTTCAGCTTGTGGAGTCATGACACTTTCGACTTGATTGGAAAGAAGTGTGGAGGATTATTGGAAGTCGATTGAAGAACCCAATCCTTCGAAAATCTTTTTGAAGCAAGATTGAAGGTAAGGGGTTATGAGTGTGGATTTCTGCCAGTGATCTTGGAGTTAGAGGTGGCTGGGTTCTCTATTAAAGTCCGGCTTAAACCTTTATCAAGATCTGTTAGGAAAAAGGAGGATCATCGGCAATGGATTTTCCGGCAAGATTTCTTAGGCAGCCCAAGTGGCGGAAGTGGGAAAGATGAGAAGTTAGAAGGGACAGGATTGATACGTGGCAAAGGCGAGCGACAGGGCAAGACAGTTAGATTGTTCGAAGAGTAATTACGCTGGAATTGAAGAGGTGCCAGATAATCAGTCGAATGATTCTTGCTCTTGGGGCATCAGGTAAGGAGGGAAGGAAGGAGATACAGGGAGTTGGGTTGGGTGATGGGCTGAATAATGATTTGGCCTAAGGTTTAGCAAATGGGTTACATGTGGATGGTGGGTCAAGACCAGAAATGTGTCATTGTTTTAGTGAGATTGGGCCAAATCGTGGTCCAATCATAAGACCTATGGCCAATCTTCTCAAACCCAAGGTTTTACTGTCACTTGAAGGGATATTGGGCCGAACACTGTTAATTGTCGTTTTAGAGATTGGGCCAAATTATGGTCCAATCATAAGACCTATAGGCCAATCTTCTTAGACCCTGGGTTTTATTGTCACTCAGAGGGATATTGGGCCAAACACTTTTAATGGGCCACACATTAACAACAACAAAGTTAGGCTGTATTCTAAGGCGGATGTGGAGTGCCTCATGGGTGGGTCATGAGGAATTACCAGCTTGGGATTTTGCTGAGTCGGTCGACTAGCTTAGTGGAAGAGAAAAGAAGTCGGCGAGAGCTGTTGAGGAAGGCGATGCACAGTGTAATGGGAAAAGGATCTTTATGACCTAAATTCACACCTTAATGAGTTTGAGACCCAATTGGGCTTGGCGGATATTATTGATAGATCGAAAAGTGACACACTACTGTGTGGATTCTCGAAAGGAGGTTGCGACATGGAGAGGGAGGTTGAGTTTCACGCTGATGAGGCCAATGGAATTGAAAAGCTAGTGTGTGATGTGGAGGAGGGGGAATTTATTCCCCATGAGGTGTTGCAGGCTCTTGATGAGTATGGGTTGACTGATAGCTCTAATGAATCAATCAATCCAGCTGAAGATGAAAGCAACAAGGTTCGAGAGGAGGACTTTCATCCTAAGCTCAATTGGTTTGTCCAAGATGAAGAGATTCTGACTTCCTCTTGCAAGGAGTACACTGAGGTATCAGAGAGTGAGAAGTCCCTTAACTTCAATTCAGCTGAAAAGGTATGTGACTCTTTTGAGCGGGACAACATGTTTTCTTCACTTTCAAAACATAACCAGAGTCTTCATTCTGAGTTAGTTTCTGGGGAAGGAGTGCAGGATGTTCTGGTTCTTTCTGATCTAATAGAATGGTTTCCGTTAGGGTTGATTATATGTCTCATTTACCCTTAAACAGATGACCAATGACCGTGTAACTCATATTGAGATTAATGAGGAATGTCACACAAGTGGTTGTTCGAGGGAGATATCTAGTAATCATAGGCTTGATGAGAATACAGTTCTGAGGAACAAGTAGATGAAACAGAAAGGTGGTTGAGAGATATGAGTATGTATCCTTCCCTCTAGAAGAGGGGGACGTGTCTTATTTTGCTAATTTACTAGATACCTTAGGGTTATCTTTGGTGAGGAACAATGGAAAGAAATCCAGAAGTAAGAAGAATGTATCTGCGAATAAGGAGAGTAGTAGTCGTAGGACTATTGGGCAAAAGAGAGGGGCAAGGGAGTTGAGGAATCTTGAAAGCGGTATTAATTATGAGGGAAGAGAGAAGGGGTTAAGGGGCAATGATGGTTTTTAATGAAGATTCTAAGCTGGAATGTTAGAGGACTAGGGTCCTATAGAAAGAGGCGATGATTAAAGAATTCTTGAAAGTTTATTAGCCGGATATTGTGATGCATCAGGAGACGAAGAGTGAATTGTGTGATAGATCTTTGATTAAGAGTATTTGGGTGTTGCATTTTCGTAAGTGGGCCTTTTTACCTTCTTGTGGGAGATTGGGGGACTTTTGATCATATAGGATGAAAGGGTAGTAATGGTCTTGAGAGCGATTCTCGGGAATTTACATTGTGAGGCGCTCACAGACTTCACAAAACTTGGTATCCTTCACGGTTTACTAAGATTGGGTTGGACATCCTGTTGCTCACCTACATACATATATATAATGGAGTGAGCTAACGCCTATTGAATAACATCAAAGTAAAGAGATTATATGAATGAGTTCTTTTAAGTTACATATGCAATCTCATATCATAAACAATTTGTAATGGAATGACCTTGGGTCTAACAGATAGCAGAATGACCTCGGGTCCAACAGATAACAGATGTACAAAACAGAATTGATCATATCTTAACGGAATGACCTTGGGTCTAATCATTTACAGCTGTATAATGATCATTTGGTCAACTCATAATAGATAATCGGACTTATCGGATATTGAATGACATTGGGTCCATCTTGTCGATATCTGAAATGACCTTGGGTCCAATTCGATTATACACATTTGTGTCATATCAATCACAGTCACAAATATCATATTGATCGGACAAATAGAAACTCATTCACACTTGCAAAATCATAAGTTTGGAAAACATACCACAGTAGGATACATAAAAAATAGAGTAATTAAGAAAACATCTTTACTAAGACATTACTTACATTGATTTGGTTGTTGATTCGTCCTAGTGGATGATCCTACACAATTCATAAATATACACACATTGAATTACATTGCTTAACCGGATTGTTCTTTAACTTATTCAATTCTCTTAGGCTTCATTCTAGCTCTTTAATTCGTTTAGGATGCTCAATATAAACCTAAGAATGCTCAAAAATCAGAATGCCAAAATGAGTAAAACATGGCTTTCTAAAATATGATGAAACAGGATAGCTCGCTTGAGCGCAACATTGGTTGCTCGAGCGGTCCACATGGTCTACAAAAGTACTGGATGGTCTGAATCTAGGCTTCACTTGAGCCAAAGTGCAAAATAAAAGGCGCTTGCTCAAGCGGTGACTCGGTCGCTCGAGCCAACTGCAAATGTCTGCAAAAATGCTGGATGTGTGAAATGAGTACTCGAGCGACGGATTGTTCGCTCGAGCAATGAGGCATAATTTTGGAAATTTCATAATAGAATTGAACTTCAAATTTTCAAATCAAATTCTTGCATGGCTTGTCAAAACCTTGAAAACACTTAGTAAATCTTCTAAGAACATGAATACGAAGCCAATTTGCAAAATCAAAGCTGAAAACTTCAAGAATTCAAACTCAAATGATCATGCATGTATCAATTGTTTCCATACTCTTTTGCAAAACTTCAAAAACATGCAATTCATTTTCAAAACTTTGTAAATCATGGAATTAAGCTCTAAAACTTTATAATTCATGAATGCATGTATAAGATAGCTTCAAAACTCAATATGGATGACATGAATCATGCTCAAACTTATGAAACTCTACCAAATTATGCATGCTTGTATAAATTGACTCTAAATTCAACATTCTTAGCTCAATTCTTATACTTAATCACATAATCCTCTTGAATTCACATATTTGATGGTTTAAACTCGTGAATTAAGGTATAAACACTTACCTATAATCTTCAAGAACACTAATTCTAGCAAGAACTTGAGTTGTTCTACCCAATTCTCCAATTTCCTTGTCAAATTCCAAGTTCTCTTGCTCCCTCTCTGTCTAGAATGGTCTCTCTCTCTCTCTCTCTCTCTCTAACTTGTACAATCTCAGCCAAATGAAGATGTTGAGTTCAATTTCTTAATTATATTATATAGTAATTAGCTTAATTATCACTAATCAAGGATTAAGTAAATAATTAGGTTTAAGACTAATTAATTAAAACTAATTTTTTCTGAACTAAATCAAATTTTAATCAAACTTTCTAATAGGCTCTAAATATTATGTTGATCACAATAAACGAACCAATTTTGGTTTCTGATACCATTAAGGCCTTTAATTTTCAGATCATATGATTTTCCTCGATCAATGATATGTAGTCAAAACCACATTAATGACATAATTATCATTCAAATTCACACTTAGCACATGAGCACATGCACAACTAAGAATTAAAAGCATAATCGTGACAGGTTGTCACACTTCTTTGCTCAAGCTGTGACTTCAACTAACCCTTCATGGCTTGGCGCACACTTCAAGGTCCAATCAGTCACTTCAACAAATTTGTCTTGCTGGGAAGTGTTGGTCTCCAATACACTCGGCCTTAGGTCTAGTACATGTGGATTCATCCCAAGTAAAAACCAACACAAAACCTAAAGAATTACAACAAAAAGTGTTTGTCCAAGCGGAATAGCCAAACAACTACCTAGACACAAGTACTGTAGAACAAACAATCTCTCCTTTTAGTGATTTTGTGACACAACACATCTAACAAGATAATCCTAACAATCTCAAACCGAACAAATACAAGAGAAAAATGGACACAAGATAAAAATGGTGAAGTCCTCTGAGAAGTTGCAAAACAACTGCTAGAATAATAGAAAGATATGAAATATATGCACTGAGATAGATATAAATGAAAATAATGACCATTCAAAGATTTTCACAACTTGTTTTCAATTTTTGAGACTTTGATCTTTTTCATGCACAAGTTCCCTCATGATTGAGTTGCAAAATATTCCAAGCATCTATAGCTACCTCACAAGTGGAGATATACCTAAATTCTTCCATATTGACACAACTAAAGATATGCTATGAAGAGCTTTGCTATTCCAATTCTCATTTTGAAAATTTGTTTTATCTCATTTTTCAATAGGTATATGCATAGTCACATCATTGACAAGCAGGGTAAATGCTTTTTAGCCATTAACCACAGAAAGCCAAACCTTACTATCAATAGACTTCAAGTAAGCCCTCATTCTAACCTTCCAATCAACATATTTCATGATATCTAACATGATAGGCATGAAGACATGATCCTTGTGCATGTCCATGTTTGCAATTCAAAGAATCAACACTCAAATAAAACATACAATTTGAAGAGTGCCTGCTCTTAATACCAATTGAAATCCCTAGTGAAGCACAATTATGGATTTGCTTAAGGATCCAATCAACCAATTCAAGGAACTATGATTAATCAAAATAGTGTTGATTCAATTAAAAGCCTAAATCTAGAGATGTGCAATGAATCAAATCCGTCACACAATTGCTATAAGATGTAAACAATCAAACGCAAAAGGGGCAAACAATTTTAACGTGGAAAATTACAATTGAATTTCTTCAATTGTGGAAAAAAATCAAGTACTATAAAGATGAGTGATTAGAAGAGTTAGCTTACAATCCCTTAGATGAATCCACATCTCTCGGATCTAAGACACCTTGCCAAGTCCAACTTCATCACTTCCAGAACTTGATATCCCTCGCCTGGAGACACCTTGTCAAAATCCATCAATGGTCTTGCCGGAATCCACTGACAAACACCCAAATTGCCTTTGGGAAACATCAAAGGACTTCCAAGATCAAAGTACGAAGGGTTTGACGTTTAGTCACCCTTGAAGAGTTCAATCAATCACCAAGGATCCATAGATCTCACAATTTCTTTAGGGAATTGAAGTTCTCTCACCAACACAACCAACTCCCCACACACACACACCACCCAAAATAAGCTTAGATCTAATTTTCATGCATAGAGAAAGCCCCAGTCAGTTAGCCTTAATATTGGATCACATTGCACAAGAAAAAGTGATATGACCGATCTTGATTGCTCAAGTAGACACTTCATGGCTCGAGCAGTCACTTCAACAAATTTGTCATGCTAGCAACTTGGCAAGTCTTGGTCTCCAATACACTTGGCCTTAGGTCCAGAACATGTGGATTCATCTCAAATAAAAACCAACGCAGAACCTAAAGTATTGAAGCAAAAAAGTGTTTGTTCAAATAGAATTGCCAAACATCTAGACACAAGGACTCTAGGACTAACATATATCATTGTGTCTATTATCTTGTTTATTTTTTATTATTTACTACGATATTGATATGTATAGCATATGATTGATAATTGGAAATTGGAAATTGAATAAATTTAAACAATCCACTTGGTAAGTTTTAATTGGTAATTTGTTTGAGAATTTTGCTTATTCATCCTTCTCTAGGCACAAATGTGTTAATCTCCACAATTTTGATTTACAACTTTTAGCTCCATTTACAAGAGGTTGAATTTGTATATATCATTGTGTTAGCAAAACACATGCCAATAATTTCATGAGAAACACTTCATGGTAATTGAAACAACGTGCCAACTTTGTTGGATTGATGTTGATTCTAGTTTCAATTTAGTGCCTTGTAGTTTCCCTAAGAGGTTATGTTATTAAGGAATGGGCCTAAGAATGAAATCAAACTCTCGCAACCTCCTTCAGGTGCAGTCCTTTGTTGCAAGTGAAGGTACTAATTAACACACAAATTGAACTAAATAGGGTTGCACAAACACACATGAAATAGAGTACACTACAAATATAGTCGGGGAACAAGCAAATATGATGGGCATAGTTGTCAAATGGAGAATCATATCGTGAATCAAAATCTTAATTTTGTGAATTGAGAATCATTATGATTCAATACAAACTATAAAAACAGTTTTGAATAATCATATATATGAAATAAATTGATTTTGATACATGCTATGAAATAGTTCTCATATAAGGACATGTTTACACCGTCTAATTGGAAGTTAGGAAGGCATTTCCTTTGTAACAAGAGAAGTCAGTCCAAATCGTAGCAACAATAAAATTATTCAAAAACTATAATATAATCTCTCTTGACATTTTAAAAATGGACCTAACAATTCTATATAGAGTATAATACGAAAAAATAATTAAGTGGAATAATTTATTTTAAAACATAAAACACTTTAAAAGGTATGTATGCTTATTTATTGTTTAAAAAGAAGAAAGACTATAAAGGAACTGTTGTAGAACTATTGGATCTAGTTAAAAACCTTGTTATCACACAAATCATGCATAGGTATTGATTACTTTTGTACTAGATACCATTAGAAATTGTATCATGTTATTTTTAGTAAAAAAAAAAAAATGTAGAAAATGGCAAGAGTATATCAAACAGAATAATTTCAAATTGTTAAAGGTGAATAGAATTGTGAATCGATAGTGAATAGATCCTGTCAAAAATAGATTCACCCATAGATTTGTATCGATCTATGCATGAATCGCGAATTAAATCATGAACTAAATCTTCAAATCGTTTGATTCTGATAACAAAGATGATGGTACTTGAATTAAGGACCTTCTGAGATTGAAGCTTTGATACCATGTAAGATGATTTTGTTGTTACCGCCGTAGCTTAGGTTGTCAGGGGATTGGCCCAACTGTGATGTAGTATTACACGAGTCGAAGGCAAGAAAATAATGTAATGGGTTGGCATGTGAGATGTCTTATGCATGAAGTTTGTACAATTGGGATACCCTTGTCCTTTCTATTTCATGTTAAAAAGCCGTAGAAGTTCAAAAGTAGGTAGATGACATCATTATATGGAGTGTGTCAAACATTGCGCATTTGTCTCTTCTTCAATATCCTTGGAGATGCAATCCGTTTATTAAAGTATGTACTTCCTAATTGGTGTTTGGGTCCAATAGTAATATGGGAGCTATTGTGCAGTGGATAACAAGATTTGAATCTCATTAACTATCTAAAAAGTATATAAATTACTTCCTAGAACTTTGAAGGGTGAGTTCTTTTAGCAACTTCTGTTTTGAATTGCTTGCTAATGGTTGAGAATTAACCTAAGAAGCATGGACACTTCTAAGAAGGTGACGTATCCGTGTCGTGTCTGTGTTGGACACTGACACTATTTGGACACTTCCTTGACACGTGTCTTACACTCTTCAAAAGCGTGTCCTATTTTTAATTTTTTAAAGACACGAACACTCTTTGGACATTTGGAGGACACACGCGTCTATCACTTAAACACATGCGTTTATTGATTAGACGAGATGAAACTAATTATAAATTTGAATAAAACAACTTAAGATACAATAATAAAACAAAAACCATATAAATTTATAGAATTACTGTCATATTACATTTTTTATTATCTTTAAATGATAGATTCATATATATAACATATAACAAATATATAAAATTATATATTTTATGTGTGTCTCTCACGTCGTGTCCTGCATTTTTTGAAAATTGGCGTGTCCGTGTCGTGTCACGTGTCCGTGTCCGTGTCCATGCTTCTTAGGTATTAACCATGGAATCATAAAAGCCCTTTGAACTTTACAACCTTGGAATCTTATAAGTCCTTTATTCTTTATTGGTTTGGGATTCTTCTTATTCTTTTTTTATGAACATTTTATTTCCTTTAATTTTGTTGTTCTATAATTTATATTATTCTTGGGGTTGGATTTCCGTTACTTTGATATCTCACTTGTTAGTTAATTGCTGCAAAACTTACGAAATGGGACTAAAAACATATACTAGCCTCTCTCACCATGCATCACACATGATTCCTTCTTGCTCATGAATTGACATTTTAAACACACAAACTAAACTAAACTAAACTAAACTAAACTGGTGGACAAACTCACATGGGATAGAGTGCATAATGATGAATATAATGGGGGGAAACATACACATAGAAAGTTTCGAACTTAAGATCTCTTAGAACTAAACCCTCGATTCCGTCTAAGGTGGCGATGAGTTGCTCCAAATGCAAGTTGTTGGGAATAGGCCCAACAATGAACAATCTAGTTTGTCCCAACTTCACTTCTTGTATATGGTCTAGTTTTTGTACTGGTTTAATTTTTTCTTTCTGTTTGTTCTAGTTCTAAATATCTTTCTTGAGCATCATGTAGTTGTGTATTTCACTTTGTGGTTGCTTAAATAACTATGTACTAGTGACTATTGACAGGGAAAGTGAAGGTTCCTTTCAATATGGTAACTATTGGAGAGAAGCTGAAGATTTGCGTGCCGTTATCCAACACTTCAATGGAGCAAGCCGTGTAACAAGTGCAATTCTTGGTCATAGTAAAGGTGTGTTCTCTTGTACTAAATATTCAACCTACCAATTTCACTGCTCAATGGACCCTTGAGCTTAAAATGGTTCTCTGTTCATAAGAATTAATGCTGTCCATGATAGGCTGAACAAAAAATTCCAGAAGGCTAGATTCCTAAGGAGTCATATTTTTTAGTTAGAGGTTAGTACTGTTGGTCTTGTGTTTTTCATTGTAGTTAACTTTAGGAATTAGGTGTATTTTGGTAAGCTAAATATATTAAGTGCTTGGATTGTAGTGGTAGTCTATAGGTCTGTCTTGGAGTCTCGTTATTTTATTATGTCTTTTCACATGATATTTATTAGTATTTGTACGATCTGTTACTATGCAATAGTTTCAGAAATATACTCTTTGAGGGCTCTGTGTTTTGATTCTAACCCTAGCTATGATGTCTTAGGGATCTAGAGGTGATGCTTAAAATGCTTAAAATACTCTTATTCTCTCTAGTTCTCTGCATTCAGATTTCCTCCCCCACAAACAACAACCCAATTTGATTGCAATTAATCCATATTTAAAAAAATAAATAAATAAATAAAAAAATTCTAAGCCTAAAAACTCAATCTTTCCAAACCATGCCCTTACCCTATCCACCCTTTCTTTTTGGGAAAAAAAAAAAAAAAATGCAAAACATACTTTTCAAAAATTCTAGTAGGAATCTCTGAAACCTGGCAATTTATCACCATTAAAACCTAACTAATTCCAAAAGTTTCTGTCTGCACACAGCCTAAGACCTTCCTTTCACTCTTTTAGACTTCTAATCTGCTAGCTTACAAAGCTGCCAAATATTTATTGTTTGGCAGCGTTATTGAGTCTGTGAACTGCAGTCCTACACAGTACTACCCTTCATAATACTTTTTTTTTTCTTGGAAGAAGAAAATCATACTGTTCACAAATTCTGGCAGGACTTTTCGGAATTCCAGCAATTTTTTACCTTTTCAAACATAGTTAATTCTGATGCTTTCCATTTGCACAACCTAATTATTTAATGTTTGGCTGCACTAGCAAGCAGCTATTGTAACGGCACTACATGCATGAAAAGAGGATCAATGATTTTCCACTTAAGGGCAATCATTAATTTAAGGAGAGGCATACATAAGACCCACAAGAGTTAGAATTATTGAATCTGTGAAGTGCAGTCCTACATTGAGAATAAAGTGGGGCATACTGCCTCAAATTAGCCCTAGGGAGTTTGGATCAACGCTAATCAAACCAAACCAAACTAAGCTTTGTGTCTCAATCAGATGGGATCAGCTACATAAATTCTTTTTCCATGAGAGTTTTGAATCATCCAACATTTAGGATTATTTTTTTTAATTGGGAGTCTTTAATCGAAATGATGGTGTTGGTTCCACTCACAATTCATGGATCCGATCTCCAGTGAAATGTAGTTGCACTGCCTATATCTGGCCTACTATTCAAGACTAGATCACAGGCGCAGAATTTGTAAAGAGAAAAATTGAATCTTGATTTATAAACAATAAAAGAGGTGCAGAATTTGTAAAGAGAAAAATTGAACCTTGATTTATAAACAATAAAAGATGTACAGAATAGTTTTGCACTGTGCTATTGATTTTTAGCTCTTACGAAGCACCGACATTTCAAAACAAGTGCTGTGTCCGTGTCGGACACACAGACACTTCGGGAACACGCGAACACTTCAGGGACATGTATGGGACACACCACATGGCGTGTCTTCTTATTTAATTAATTTATATTCAAGGGACACCTCGGGGACACTTCGGGGACACACTAAGGACATGCCAAGTTGTCTTTTCTCTCATTTTATTTAGTGCTTTTGATGAATGTTAAATGTTTATTATTTTTTTCTTAGATTTTAATACTTAATAGATCATTCATAAAAAAAATATAAACGGTAAGTATTAGTTTAAAAGTACTTTTTTTAAATAAAATAAAAAAAAAGAATTAGTGTTATTTTTTGTTAATATTGATTGTTTGTGGATGTAATATTAATCTAGATAGCACATAAAAATATATGAAAACATATTTTATTGCCGTTTTCCCACCGTGTCCGTGTCCTCATTTTTTTGAAATTGCCGTGTCCTGTGTCCACATCCGTGTCCGTGTCCACATCCGTATCCATATCAGTGTCCGTGCCTATGCTTCTTAGGCTCTGCTTATTTTTGGACTTTTTCTCACCAGCATTAAAGCCCATTGCAATGTCCAATGTGTTGTCTCTGTATTCTTTTCTCTCTACAAACTGCTCTCACTGAAATCAATTTTTACAGGAGGAAATGTGGTGCTCCTGTATGCATCAAAGTATCATGATATCCACATGGTTGTCAATGTTTCTGGTCGTTATAATTTGGAGAAGGGCATTGAAGAACGCTTGGGTAAAGACTTCATTGAAAGAACCAAGAAGGAGGGATATTTGGATGTTGAAAATAAAAAAGGTAATGTATTAGTTCACATTCATTGTGCACATTATTTTGCTGTTTGATTTCCTTTGCCTGTAAATTCAAATTTAGCCAGTTCACCTTTTTTCAGTTCTCCTTGTTATATAATGGGTTTGATATGCTTTATCGTCATGTTCTTGCATGGTTACTTACAGTTTAGTCATTGTTTGCATGTCATTTGATTTTGTTTCTTTAGCCAATTATAGTTGTTTTGATGATTTTTCTTTTGGCTAAACATAGGAAGTTTTTTGCTTTCTTTCTATTAAAAAATGTAATTGGGATCATCGGATGTTTGCATTATTAATTTGTGTTTCCTAGGGACTAGCAATTAAATATATATGTAGCTCCATCACCTGTCCCGCCTACTTGGATTGCAGGTTGTCCTTCCATTTTATGCCTAAATGGATAATTTTTGACTTTTTTGGTATCACTTCTTGATTTTTTTTTTTTTCAATTAAAAACAAAAAATATATTCTTTGCAAGATTGAGTCAGCCAACAACTATCACCAGTGTGCTGACCCTTCTATTAATGATGGAATCCACATCCTACATGCCTATCTAGCATTTCTGATTCTTTGGGACAAGAAAAAGTTAGTTATGTTTGCTTATAAAACTTGGAGACAATCATGATCATGACAAATTAGCATATGGATCAATACAAATCATGTATGGATGTTGGTCGGCATGAAGCTATATTTTACTATATCGTTTGATGGTTAGACAATGGCATTGTGTAGGAGAAGTTCTCTTTCGAGTGACTGAGGAAAGTTTGATGGATCGCCTAAATACAAAGATGCATGATGCATGTGTTCAGATTGACAAAAATTGCAGGTCAGAAGGAAGTCAGCTTCATTTTGCAGTTTTGATTTATCATATTGATAACGGTGGTGTTTGGGAAGAATTGTAGTTGGGTTTTTTCTCATTTTTTCCACTAAAAGACAAAAAATTTGCAAAATAAAAAAAAACACATCCAAACAAAATATCACATCCAACCCTATAATCATTTTACTTTTTCTCTCACAAACATCACATCCAACCACAAAAAAACTCAACTATCTTCTCAAACACAAAAAAAAATTTCTTCAATAAAAATCCACTAAAAACCTACATAAAAATCCACTTCTCAAACACCATCAACATGTAACAGGGAAAAATCTAGAATGAGAAGTCTTTTTCATAATTTTGCGATTTTTGCTGGTAATAGCTCAGCAGGAAGATTGAATGAAATTTGTTGACCCATCAATTATTTTGTACGTCTGTTTAATGCCCAAGTTTATCAATCTAGATGTTGTAAAACACAAGTATCTGTTATAAAGTTGGGGATCTAAAAATAAGAATCCTTATTTGATCTAGTAGTTGACTGTCCACACAATTTTTTCCAGTGTCCATGTACTTTCAAGTCCTTGGGCTTAATGTCTTTTTGTCACGGGCTCACATCATTGACTTGTGATCCCATCTTCTTTCAACGTTCCATTTGTTATATGTAACTGGGACCGCATTGTTCTTGGTGGTACAACTTTATAACCTTGGAATCTTTGTTGCACGTCCCACCCATTTAGTTTTATCTGTCCAATTCTCAATTGTTTCTACAATAATTTTATCCTGGCATGCAATTTTCTTTAAACCTTATTCTTTCTAGCCTTGCTGAGTATAGATCTCAACATACTTATATTCATTCTCTGCATTTATGACGTGTTTCATCACTGGCTACATTTAACACGACCATATTAGAGGCCAATTCTGAATCCTCATAATGATCTTTTGCATCAAAGAAGGCTTATATCAATTTCCGTTGGATAATGGAATGACCTTTGTTCATATGACTCAAAATACACGGCGAGTTGTTGAAATAAAGCTATTGCCGTGAATAAGCTCTCTGACAGACTTGGTTAAAAAACTTTAGTTGTTTACTCATGCTCATTGAATTTACCTGTTGCAATAAAAAAAAAATCAAGTACATTGAGTTTTTAGCTACACTTTCTGGGCGTATGCTCTTTAGCTTGATTGATAGCTCATTTCATTGATTCATCAGCAACTGTATTTTCATGATCTATAACATATTTAATATATTTCATGTTTCATGTATGTCGCGGGTATTGTATGTGTAGGGTGTTGACTGTCCATGGATCTGCTGATGAAATAATTCCGGTTGAAGATGCCTTGGAGTTTGCCAAGATCATACCTAACCATAAATTACACATCATTGAAGAAGCCAATCATGTATACACTAAACATCAAGCTGAATTAATCTCAGTTGTTCTGCCCTTCATAAAAGGTCTGCAGCAAGATGTGAATACATTTCTAAGCTGTACATTTTGTAATTTGACCTGTAAATTTATATATTCTATGTGAATTCAAGTTGATCCCTTAATTTACCTTGTTATGTACAGGTGCTTAACGGAACATTCTCATGATATAGAGAGAGATGATTGAACTATAACTTGAAGGGGCTATCAAGTTGGTTACCCCTTCCCCAATCCATATTATACTGGTTTTTGAGTGCAATGACTATATACATAAATATCAAGTGATTAACTGTTTCGCAGCTAACATAGATCCTTTATTCTTGCATCACTGCACTCCCATATGGCTGTAAAACACCGTACTAGGGTTTCATGTGGTTTTTGAATGCAATGACTATGCATATGGTTAATTTCTTGGCTCAGCAATCAATCTAGTTACTCTCTCTACTAATGCAGGAAATTAATTTCCAAGCAGATTAAGTTACTCTCTTGTTTGTTTATAATCATGGTTACTGTGTCACTGTAGATAACAGACTAATTGATGCAACAATGAAAAGGCCAGCTTAAGTAAACTTTTCCATTCTTGTACTTTGAATTGAAACATTGCTAATGCTTGTGTAATAAGGCCCAAGAAGTATTTATACTTCTAAGAAGGTGGTGTGTACTTGTCGGACACATCAAACACTTCACATGAAACATGTCATCTTGTATTATGTTTGCAAATTTTTAGATCCAAACAAGTTTGAACAAGAAAAACTTAAAATACAAGGATAAAACCAAAATAATATAAATCTATACTTCTAATCTTTTAATGAAATATCCATATTTATATACAACTATATATAATATATAATATATAATAAATATATAAAATTATATATTGTGTATGTATCTTTACATATTGTGCCATCTATTATTTTAATTAACTTTTTGTTAGATGTGTCTGTTCTAGCACATATATACAAAATGTTTGTGTGCAACAAATTAAGTGATTTCAACAATGAAGTACAGACAAAGAAAGCTATTTTAGAGTAACTTTAGGTTGTCAACAGTTCAAAGCTCAGGGCACTTTGTTGTCTTCTTCAATGTATTGATCTTCATATGAGAGCATGTATATTTAAGATCATAATATTTAACCATTAGATGAATTGACATCTAGCTGTTGGAGTGTTAGATCATGATATGACTTTCCTATCAAGCGGTGGGTCAGGTACATGATCAAAACACTAGTTGGTCAGCCAACTGGTCGACCAAGTGGTTGATTGCTAGACCCTACCGAGATTGATATGCTCTCAGGATCACAAAATGCTCTCAGAGCGGTTGTTCACTTTGTTGGCCTGTTGACTTGTGGCTTCCTTTGCCTGTTTTTGCTCATGTAAATCTTAGTGAAAGAAATGTACATGATCCACAAGCATGTTAAGTTCTTAGCCTCATATCAAATATTAAAATATTATAGAAGTGTTTATTAGAGTGCTGGTATTAGCACTTGCCAAAATTGTTCGGACCTCCTATTTCTTTGGACCCCCAACCTTAAATTCTAAATTTTAATAATATTTTTTTGGACACCCCCACTTATTACCAAATCTACTCATATTCATAATATTTTCACAATCAAATGCACATCTACCCAATTTTTTATACCCTCTCCTTCCCTGTTATCTGATCATCCGTCTCCTCTGTTTCATCTCCTTCTCACCAACTTGAATCCATTCCATTTCTTACATAGTGCTGCAGTGCTGCTTGGGACATTGGTTTTATTTTATTTTATTTTCCTTAGAAAATGCTGCTGAAATTCGTTTGGTGGAAATTAAACACTTTAGAATCGAACTGGCATTACAGTGCTGAGACAAGCTGTAGACTTTTTCATCTATCATCAAAGGTATAATTTATTTCTCTCTTCTCTCCAATTAATCATGACCATACAAACAAAAATCCTTTACCAACCAGACCACAACCACACGAAACCTTAATTGTGGGAGAATATTATAATGTAATGGATGACCTGATTCTACATAAAATTCAATTTTTTTAGGGAATAGAGGTCTGAATATTATATTTTAATGGATGGCTCGAATATTATAATGTAATAGAAGTCTACATACCAACTAGTAATAAAATAAAATAAAAATATCAGAACCTTTTGTCTTTTAGAAAATTTGTTTGGTTGATCATTTGTTTGGTTGTGTTTTCTTTGTGCATAAAGAAAACAAAACTAAAACATCGAAAACTTATCTGAATTTTCTACAAAAAAGAAAGAAAAAAAAAAAAAAAAAAGGGAAAGAGGAGGCAAACAGGGCAGCAACCTGCACGATTTTATTGCTTTATGGTCAACACTAAATAAACAAATCTAGACTAATGAATAAATAGGAATTTTATGTTCATCATTAACTAACCGAACAAATCCTCCTCGTTTAGCACTATAAAATCGAATCAAAATGACTCACTCAGCACTGTAATGCAAACATGTAGTCTTTGTTTAGCACTGTAATGCCGAACAGTTATGGTTTTTTCAGTGCTGTAGTGCCGAACATAAATGGTTGCTGATCCAACCACAGTACTTGCCCTACTCATTTAGCATTATAGAACCGAATAAAAACAATTCGTTCAGCACTGTATGGTTGAACAAATATACTTTGTTCAGAACTGTTTTGTCGAACAATAGTGATCCTATCAGCACTGTATGTACGAACAAAATTTGTTCACTACTATGTAACTTGAATCCATTCTAATTCACTTTTTTCATCAACTTCAATTTAGTATAACACAGAAAATAACATTCATTTCAATTCATTGTTTACCATTCCAGTTCATTATAACAAAGAAAATAACAAAACTTAAATCCATTCAAAATACATAACTTAAATGTAATGACCCGGAATTGTATGACGTCATATTCGTAATTAATTGAGTGTTTATATGAGTTAATTGGGAATTATCTGGTTGCTTGGGAAAAATATCTGTTGGAATGACAACCGGATTGAAATCGATGACCTTAGGGATCGAGAAAATGAAATTGAAAATACATGTAATCTGGGAATATTTAGAACCATTCGAAAGAATAAATTGAGGACCTAATTACATGCGGTTCGTAAAGCCTTGTTTGGCTCAAGATTTTGGCTTAATTGCTTTATAAGATATATATGGTTATAGATAATGATGTTTGACTTCATTTGACTCAAGACAAGGAAAGAAGAAATATCTAAGAGAGAGAGAGAGAGAGAGAAGGGAAAGGAAGAAGAGAAGGGAGAAAGGGGATTCAAGTTAAGTGTCTTCAATTAAGTGATTAAGGTATGAATATCTCTCTAATTCTTGTAGTAAAGCTAAATCCTCTATGAGTATGACAAGTAATGGAAGGAAATTATGAATAATGGAGGGTTTTATATGATGTTCTTTTACCCTAAGTTGTATATTTGAGCATACATGGCATCTTCTTATGAAATTCATGTTCAAACCATAGTTTTCTTGCATGATTTTATACTTGAGAGAGAAACTCCATGATTTTAATAAATAAAGCTTTTATGAGTTTGATTTATGGTTTAATCTTTTGGTAATTCTTATGGGTTTGGTTTTAAGGTTTAAATCCAAGGGTTTTCTTAATGGTTTTTGGCCTTGTTTTCATGAAATTGGAAGTTGATTTTACAAGAGGGAAGCCACGGTTTTGCAGATTTTTGGTCTGATTTTCCATCCAGAATTTTCACTGTCCGCTCGAGCGGAGATCTGGGCGCTCGAGCGGAGATTTCGCATAACCAGCATTTTCTCACAGTTTTCAGTCCGCTCGAGCGGGGGTCTTTGCGCTCGAGCGGAGACCTGTTTTCCCGAAAATCCAAACAGTGTTTTATAGCATGATTTTGGCATTCTCATTTCATTTTGAGCATTCTTAAGTTATAATTAAGACTTGGTAATGAAGTTATGAGAATATGTGGACGTAATTTGATAATGTTATGTGTTAAGGATCATGTTATATTATGGCTATTTGCAGGTCAAAGTGTGAAGACCGTACAACCGGTTCTGGAAACTCTCTGTAAGTGACATTTCTGTAAAGTTATGTTCGTACAATGTAAATTCTGAAAATGATAATGTTATGATATGATTTCTGAAATATGTTTTTCTGTGTGAACGAATGTCCTATTTGCAAATGTAGCATGACATCCATAGATAGTCCTAAGTCATGGGGGACGGCATGAAAATGCGGGTCCATGACCAGTTTACGAGATCTCGTTAGTCACTTCATTGTGACGATATGTGTTTAATCAGTATCCGGAACTGATTACTCTAGTCGAAAGACGCGTTACGCTCATTATGTTCTATGGAGTATGCCATTATTATGTTCTGATACAATTGATTATGTTATGATGATTTGTTACGGATATATGATGTGTGGAATTCGTTCACTAACCCTTTACTGTTATGTTACTTGCTGGGCTTTAGCTCACCCCCCGTATATATATATATATTTTATAGGTGAGCAGTCGGGGAGCCAAGCCTAGGCGGAGTCCGTGTTCAGCCGCCGTTTTTGAAAGCCTACTTGAGTTGGTGCCCTGTGCTGGGCTAGGCCTGGAAGGCCGTATGTAGTTTGGTTTTGTAGCAGTTGTATATGTGGCTTGTGCCTATCTGTTTTGTATAAGAATTTTGGATACATGTTTTGTACATTGGCGGGTAAATTAACATTTTTGAGCATGTAAATATTCATTCATATATATGCACAGCTCTTTGGACTATTTGTATGTTATTTTCGCTTCCGCGAGCCCCTGTTATGTATGTTTTGTATTGGAAGGCCTTTGGTAATCTAGGATTACTGGCCGGTCTCGTCACCGAACTTCTAGGGGCGGGTTCGGGGCGTGACAGAGTGGTATCAGAGCGCACGAGTTAATTACCCACACACGTGTCCATTTGAGCTGTAGGATGCATTAGAAAAGAATTAGAGCATGACATGAGCATATGCGCATGTGTGTGTGTGTTTCTGAATATGAACATAAAGAGCTAAGAACTGAAATGATAAGATAGTAAAGGAAATGATATGTGGAAAAATGAACTGTGCTCTGTTATGGGTTCTATAGACCAATGGAGGAGACTAGTGCAAGGAATGTAATTGAAACTGAAGCATCTGATGCTAGACTAGATCGGTTGGAAAGAATGGTAGAGGCTTTAACTGGGATGGTAAGACAACAACAGGAACAAAACCAACAACAACAGAGACAACCATTTCCGCCTCCTCCACCACCCCCTGTTCATGTGGAACCAATGAATAATGATGCGATTATTAGTTTGACACAGAAATATAAGAAGTTGAAACCACCTGAGTTTGCAGGGGGCATTGAACCCTTAAAGGCAGAGGCATGGGTATTAGAAACAGAGAAGATATTTGAGGTGTTTCCGTGCACTGAGGTGTATAAGGTGTTGTTAGCAACATTCACTTTGACAGAGGAAGCCCGGAGATGGTGGATGCTAGTACGAGAGGTAGATAGGGATTTGACTTGGAACCAATTTAAAGAAAAATTTTATGAAAAATACTTTCCACAGTGTATGCGAGACAGAAAAATATCTGAATTTGAACAGTTAAAGCAAGGCATCATGTCCGTGGCAGAGTATGAAACGAAGTTTACTGAATTAGCCCGCTATGCTCCCCATATGGTGGATACAGAGTATAAAAAGGCCAGGAAGTTTGAGGGCGGATTGCATGTTAAGGTACTTGATCGAGTAAATGTATTGAAACTGGAGAAATATGTTGATGTGCTTGATAGAGCCTTAATGGCGGAAACAAATATTGCGACCTTTGAAACTATCCCAGTCAACAATGACCGAGGTAGAGAGTAAGAGATTTAAGAAACAGAAAATCGAAACGGTTGGTGACTCAATGACTTCTATGAATGAAAATTTGGCTACCAAGTTTAGTGACAATACAAAAAGGGAAAATGGAGGAAGTGTAAATATGTCCATTTGCAAGGAGTGTGGAAAACAGCATTGGGGCGTTTGTCGTCGCATAACTGGAGCGTGTTTTAAATGTGGACAAAAGGGACATTTGGCCAAAGCTTGTCCACAAGGTTACGTAAGAACTGAAAAACCTGTTGCTAGCGGAACTACATCAGCAGTGACACCGAAGGCAACTATGACGAGCACTCCTGAGGGGACTACTGTGCGACAAGGGAGGGTTTTTACCCTAGTTTCAGAAAAGGCACAGACTACCGGAAAGACAAATGCAGGTATGACTTCCGTTATCTATTATGATGATAGCATTATTACCTATGCAATGGAGAATATTGAACACAAGACAATTAACTATGACTATGATGGAACGAATTAGATTTGATATGACACAACTTGATTATGACCATGATAGAATAAATTCCCTTGTTATTACCTTTGCTATGGACCTTTGCTATGGACTGTTATAATTACATTCGAATTGAACGTTATGGACCTTGTTAGTTGATTTCAACACGTGTGAATATGTGTAATGTATGTCAGGTTGTTATGAGATTGCTACATGAACTATTTGAGTACCTGAATGGAACCGTTGAATTCTTCTCTTATATGATGATATTTCTGTGAATTACTGCATAACGATAGAATGAAAATTGAACTTCTGCTAAGGTAAGGTAAGTTTGGAGGACCAAACTTTTTAAGGTGGGGAGAGTGTAATGACCCAGAATTGTATGACGTCATATTCGTAATTAATTGAGTGTTTATATGAGTTAATTGGGAATTATCTGGTTGCTTGGGAAAAATATCTGTTGGAATGACAACTTCGGGACTGAAATCGATGACCTTAACGGGATCAGAAAATGAAATTGAAAATACCTGTATGATACCGGGAATATTTAGAACCATTCGAAAGAATAAATTGAGGACCAATTGCATCGTTCGTAAAGCCTTGTTTGGCTCAAGATTTTGGCTTAATTGCTTTATAAGATATATATGGTTATAGATAATGATGTTTGACTTCATTTGACTCAAGACAAGGAAAGAAGAAATATCTAAGAGAGAGAGAGAGAGAGAGAAGGGAAAGGAAGAAGAGAAGGGAGAAAGGGGATTCAAGTTAAGTGTCTTCAATTAAGTGATTAAGGTATGAATATCTCTCTAATTCTTGTAGTAAAGCTAAATCCTCTATGAGTATGACAAGTAATGGAAGGAAATTATGAATAATGGAGGGTTTTATATGATGTTCTTTTACCCTAAGTTGTATATTTGAGCATACATGGCATCTTCTTATGAAATTCATGTTCAAACCATAGTTTTCTTGCATGATTTTATACTTGAGAGAGAAACTCCATGATTTTAATAAATAAAGCTTTTATGAGTTTGATTTATGGTTTAATCTTTTGGTAATTCTTATGGGTTTGGTTTTAAGGTTTAAATCCAAGGGTTTTCTTAATGGTTTTTGGCCTTGTTTTCATGAAATTGGAAGTTGATTTTACAAGAGGGAAGCCACGGTTTTGCAGATTTTTGGTCTGATTTTCCATCCATAATTTTCACTGTCCGCTCGAGCGGAGATCTGGGCGCTCGAGCGGAGATTTCGTGATAACCAAAGATTTTCTCACGATTTCGATCCGAAAGGGTCTTTCTGCCGAGCGAGACTGCTTTTCCGAAAATCCAAACAGTGTTTTATAGCATGATTTTGGCATTCTCATTTCATTTTGAGCATTCTTAAGTTATAATTAAGACTGGGTAAGGAAGTTATGAGAACATGTGGACGTAATTTGATAATGTTATGTGTTAAGGATCATGTTATCTTATGGCTATTTGCAGGTCAAAGTGTGAAGACCGTATAATCGGTTCTGGAAACTCTCAGAAGTGACATTTCGTAAAAGTTATGTTCGTACAATGTAAATTCTGAAAATGATAATGTTATGATATGATTTCTGAAATATGTTTTTCTGTGTGAACGAATGTCCTATTTGCAAATGTAGCATGGCATCCATAGATAGTCCTAAGTCATGGGGGACGGCATGAAAATGCGGGTCCATGACCAGTTTACGAGATCTCGTTAGTCACTTCATTGTGACGATATGTGTTTAATCAGTATCCGGAACTGATTACTCTAGTCGAAAGACGTTCTGTTCTGTTATGTTCTATGGAGTATGCCATTATTATGTTCTGATACAATTGATTATGTTATGATGATTTGTTACGGATATATGATGTGTGGAATTCGTTCACTAACCCTTTACTGTTATGTTACTTGCTGGGCTTTAGCTCACCCCCGTATATATATTTTATAGGTGAGCAGTCGGGGAGCCAAGCCTAGGCGGAGTCCGTGTTCAGCCGCCGTTTTTGAAAGCCTACCTGAGTTGGTGCCCTGTGCTGGGCTAGGCCTGGAAGGCCGTATGTAGTTTGGTTTTGTAGTGATTGTATATGTGGCTTGTGCCTATCTCTGCTTTTGTATAAAAATTTTGGGTACATGTTTTGTACATTGACGGGTAAATTAACATTTTTGAGCATGTAAATATTCGTTCATATATATGCCTGACTCTTTTGGACTATTTGTATGTTATTTCGCTCATGAGCCTGTTATGTATGTTTTGTATTGGAAGGCCTTTGGTAATCTAGGATTACTGGCCGGTCTCGTCACCGAACTTCTAGGGGCGGGTTCGGGGCGTGACATTAAATCCATTCCAATTCACTTTTTTCCATTCTAAGTTAGTATAACAAAGAAAATAACATAACTTAAATCCATTTTAATTCTATTTCCTATCTCACTTGTATGACATTAGTCCTCATCCAGGTCTACCGTTTCGATTGTGGCGACGTCTAGACTGATGAGTGATTTGAAATGTTGTACTCTTGAATTGTATGCAACCTCCCAACCTACTGCACAAGGCTCATGGTACCTCCGCTAGTTAGTTGCTATGGGTGGAATAGGATGACCAGGCTCCAAAATGAGCTACAAAAATAAAAATAAAAATAAATAAATAAATAAATAAAATAAAATAAAATTAAACAATATTAGAATGTACAAAAATATTGTCATTATTAAGAAATGTTGTCGTTAGAATGTACAAAAATATTAGAAATCAATACTTGAACAAAATGGTTGTTGTTGACAAAGCCAATACATATCTCCTTGCGAGAGGCAACAGACGTCGGTATTGACCTAAGATGGAGAAATGTCAAACATTGTTGCATAGACCAAAACAACTTGGTAGAAAGACGATATAAGATGACCCATGTTAGGCATCGTTATCCATCGGTCCAACCCAGGGTTTGGTTCAAAATATGCCAAGATATTGGTAAGGTCATTGATTCTCTCTTGTGATCCAAATAATTTCCTGTAGTGGTCACTATGCGCATGCAACTCTTTAAGTAAATCTTTTCTCACTTGTAACCATCCTTCTTCTCCAAAACCCATCAAACCAGCAATAGCTCGGAATCCACAATTGCCATCTGCTGCAACATCCTTAACGTATTTAATATATCGTCTCAATTCTGGAAGAAATATCTCTAAAAAGCAATTTGGATTCAATGATCGAAGCCAATGAACCTATCATAGCCTAATGCCAATGGTAGACAATAAAGTAGACAACATGACACAATTACATACCTCACTAGTAAACCACGTACCTTTCTGTCTTCTTTGTTTTCACCTTTTTTGTTGTTACACTTGCCTTGACAATGACTCCGGGCGAATAACTATCTTGTGCTGAAGCAACTAGTTCAAACGCAGATGGCTCACGATGAATGGAGGTCTTAATCTTTAATTTTGGCTGACCTCGTCGATTAGACTTCACTTTTGGCTCAATCAAAAATGTACAATCAGGTTTGGCTAACTCCCTCAATTTTTGTAACAAAAACCTTTTCATATCGGGATCCACCTCCTTGAATCGTTTGGCAAACAATTCTAACTCAAGTGTACAAGTCCACTTTTCACTTATAGTGTGTGGGGTGCTCAACATATCAAGCTTAGTCCAATATGAATAAACCGAAGTGAGGGGAATTGGCCAATTTTCCCTCATGTAATCTGCTATCTCATGCGTACATGGCAAACCATGAGTACGTCGAACGACACATCCACATGTAGCAATATTGATACCAATAGAAGATGCTCGTTTGGACTCTGCCAATATGATCTCTAATACAGTAATTGAGACATTACCACGAAGCTCCTTAAACTGCGTAGGTTTGAAATCATGTTGCACAACTATCTTGCTTTTCTCAAATGATGATTTTATTTCACTATGTTGCAACTCAAGTAAATTGCGTATCCTTGTCCAATTCGACTCAAAATTTCCTTGACATGATCCAAGATATCTTTTAAGTTTTGCATGTTAACTCTTAATCCTATATATGAAAATAAACTGTTATAAAAATAATGTTATAAAAAACTAAACAACTAATAAATTTAAATGTTCATATTTACCTATTTATTGTAGAATTTTCAAAGTGCATAAATGTGTCAGTCTAGGTAGCCACAAATTTCGACTTGTATGTATCCAACCAAGATGAGGTAACATAATGAAGTGCATCTTGATAAGTACTGACCTCATTATATAACAAAGACAGTCATTGCATGTATACTTCTTCAGACGATGACGTAACAAACATATTCCAACTCATTATAAACATTTCCCATTTATCCTTTGGCCCTGTTTGGTAGAGCTGTGGAAAAGTGATTATAGATTATAGCTTAACAGATTATGACTTATAGCTATGAACATAAGCTGTTAACCTATTTGGTGCAGCTGTGGGATTATGGATTTAAGTAGCAGAGTAGTGTTTGGTTAATAAGCTGTAAAATAACTTTTTATTGTATAATTGTCCTTTCTACCTTTATATGATATAAAAATAATTATTTTGTCTTTTTTTTTTTCAGTTTTAATTTAAAAAATATATATTTCATTAATAAAAGTTAATATAAGTAGTATTAATTAGTATCAATTAATATAAAAACTGATACATTTGCTAAAAATGTAATGGAAGTATTATTGTCACAATTATTTTCCATTATAAATTAATTAGTATCAATTAATTGTTTAATTAGTATCAATTAATACTAAAATTATTAATTAGTATCAATTAATGGCTTAATTAGTCTCAATTAATAGTAAAATTATTAATTAGTATAAACTAATATTAATATTTAATTTTTATTAGTATCAATTAATATTAATAATTAATTCATTACAAAAGTATACAATATTAATTTATTAATAATTAATACCAATTAATATTGATTTTTTTTCTTTTTCTTCAGAAATATACAATTTTTTATTTTTTAATTAACATTAATTAATAATATTAATATTTGGGTATTGACAAGGGCATTTAAGTAATTTTAGCCCCCCAACACTAGCTGCACAGTAAAAAATTTAAGCACCTCCTGACCAGCTTTTGAGATAAGCTAAGAAATAGCTTGATTTAAGCTATAAGCTAGTTAAGTTAAGTTGCACTAAACACAATATTTTAGTTTAAATTAAGCTAAAAGCTGAAATAAACAACTTATAAGCTCTACCAAACAAGCCTTTTGTCTCAAACATATTTTTGCAATTAGCAAGCACATTCTTGCCAATATGCCATCTACACAACAAATTTGTAGTTCCAGGAAACACCGTGTAGCTTGCTTTTTTTGCGCCTCATTTTGGAAACTCGAAAGAAGCCCTACAGTTCGGACTCCTACGGTTCTGAATCTAATCTCACAAGTGCAATGTGAAACTGATAATCACCAAAGAGTCCAAATCCGACAAATCTTTTGGAAAATTGATTTTGAATAAAAAATGTCAAAATTGAACTGCTTTGCTAGATACAGAGTCGCCACCTAAATATTCTTATTTTTGAGAAATTTAGGAAACCCATGACTCGTGCCAAAGGCCACGTGTCCGTCATCACCAAAGTTGCCTCAGCTCGGGAACTTAGGTACGAAGGGAAAGGTTATGAATTGAGCACCCTTGCTTGCCCGATCAAAGATTGGCCTTTACTAATCATGATATGATTTTTATTAACATTATATGCTCTTATTCCGGTTTATTAGGCTAGCATTACTATGTGATGCGCACATGCAAATATAGACTAGTTTGCCCGAATTGGAACAATTCAATTTCATGTTTGTTTTTTCAAAAAGGGTTTGATTTTGCCACTCAACAAAGTGGGCTTAAAGTTTGCGAATTTGTTACTTAACAAAGTGGGCTTAAAGCTATGAATTTGCCACTAGACATAGTGGGTTTAAACGTACATTCGTTGAATCGTTCCAATTCAAGCAACAAGCTTTCATCCACAGGTATTCATACAATTTAACAAGTAAGCACTTAGCTTCATGGTAAGCATGTTAGACATGGCAGTGACTCACACTTATGCAAGTATGCTAAAGCACTAAAAACTCACCTAATACTCCAAGCTAAGATAAACAAAGGAGTTAGAAAAAACGCATGATTCCTAACTATGCAAGATGTTTAATGCAACACATGCAATAATGTAACTAAGATAGGCTCGGCTACTAATATGGCATATGCAACAATTTCATAGCATGCGGTTAAAACACGTATTCATCGAAGTATTGAAACGACAATGCAGTTTGAATGATGCGCCGAGCCTTGGTGCATGCAAAACAAATGAATAAATGCAAGCATATGCTAATTAAAACGTGATGTTCCTACTCTAACCATCAAAAGTAGGTAAATAAAAGGGAGAAAGAAATGAGGTTAGAAGAAATACACATTATTACATCATGCTCTCACGAAGCAGAGTCCGAATGAATAAAGCTAATTAGCTAATTAAGCTAATTATTATAAACCGAATAAATAGCTAAACTACTTAACTAATTAAAGAATTACAACACTTGCATTAATTAACTATTCTAATTAACTAATTAAATAATTACAACACAACTAGTTAATTATTTAACTAATTAACGAACTTCAACAAAATTGCAATTAGACTAAGCAATCAACTGCTCTGCTCCTGGAAATGAGAGATATGCATGCGCATGCTCGGATTCCATCCGAAAAGACCACCGTTTTGCTACCGGATGCCTCTGTTTGCATAGTTGAACATTTCCAGAACAACTTTGCTCCACCTTACCAACACTCTGCTAAGACTTGCATCAGTGGCCAGTCGGCCACTGGTGAATGTTGCTGGCCATCAGCCAGCCATAGTTAAAGGCTGCTAGCCATGGATGATGGTCTGCCGGCCATGGGATGTGGCTTGCTTCTACTGATGTACATATTCACCTTGTTGCAGCAGAGGATAAACAGAGCAAAAAGGGGGTATTTCCATAGGTTGTTTGTACTGTGTATCCCTGTTTATCATCAAAACATCTTAAATGAGTGATACACTTAGCTCTTAAACCATCAATCAAGCAATTTTATTGTATGATGGCCAAAGAACCAAAATATACAAGTTCAATAAATGCACAAAGAAAACCAAAAGCCATCACCCTTCATGCATGATCAAGGGCAATGGAGACCTTGGAAATTTGGCACATTTCATCACTTTGAGTATGAAATGTCCCAATTTTCCTTGTGTTCAAATTAACGTCAGATTCGAACACACCAAAACACGACCAAATCTTTATACAATTTTAGTTTCCTTTTTTGTTTACCCATTTTAATTTACCAATCATTCTTTAGTAAATTAAGTCCAAAATGTGATTTTAAGTCCTTTAATGGAGTGAAGTACCAAACCAAGAGTTAACTTAAGACATGAAAGAGATGTCATGCCGTTAATAATGAACCCCTAAAAGGGATTAAACCATTAAGCATGACAACCTCTATCTCATGCTTAAAAGAACAAAAAGCTTGAAACAACACTCAAAGCAAACAAAAAGTCAAGAAATGAAGGAGGTTGCAGAGATGATTAGTACTAAAATGAAGCATGAAAAGCACTAAAAACATGCAATTAACTCAAACAAGTGGTGCCTAAAGGCCTAAAACACCAAGCTTGTGAGGATTATTATACTACAATTATGCAAAACAAAGCTCATACGTAACAAACAGCCAAAAATAGAGGTAAAATAGTCCAAAATAAAGTCTAAAATATGCTGGAATTAAGCTACAACAAGCTAGAAAAATAAGCTAACATATAGAGCTAACTAGACTAGCAAACAAGACATAAAGAGGGGAGGCTAACCCCTCCAAATTTAGACTTCAAAATATGATTTTCACCATTGAAAATACTCTAAAATTCAGTGTTTAAAGGCCCAAAAAAAGATGGTTTGAAAATGGAAAACAAAGGTAAAATGGCCTTACCAACAAGGGATAATGAAGGGTGAACCACCCCCTAATCTTAAATGGCCTAAAACGCCAATTTTAGCCTACAAAAATAGATTTTTTTTATAGCACAAAAACACTTCAAAAGTAATGGGAAAAAGATAGAAAAGCAAGTATGCAAAGCAAGCTAATAAAGAAAATATTATACCTCTTGAAGTAAAGAGTAATTCTAGGCCACAATTCAAGTCAATACCAACTTCAAGAGCTCCAAGAAGGCCTCAAGGAACCTCATCTCAAAGGTGATCAACTTTGGCTAGGAAAGTATAGGCAAGAGTGTAGTGTAAGTAGGCTAAAGTATAGAGAATTTGTAGAGAGAGAGGAAAATTTTTGAGTTACAAAATTTTCTAACCTTCTACAAGAGAGAGGGGGGGCTCTATATATAGAAAACATGAAATTTCTAGAAGGAGATCCAGCCCTCCATGTGTGGACAGATGCATGCGTCTGTGCAAATAGTTGGCACAGCTGGCATAAAATATCTGCAGAAAACACTGGTGTTTGGTTGGCCATCACTGGTGGCCGCAAGCCATATCAATGGCCGGCAAACCAAAAGTGATGGTCGGTAGCCTCTAGGGATGGCCGGTAGGCCACCAGTGGTTGTAGGCTGGAAAGACCAAGGAATGGTCCAAAAATGAGACAAAAAGGATTTAGGGTTTGGAAGGCTCAAAGTTATGGTGTTCTGTTGAGGACTTCAAGCACTTGATGAGCAAACAGACTCATCATCGGGTGTACCTACAAGGACGTCCAAGTCGTAAGGGCCGTCAAAAATAGGGTGTCTACAGTTGCCCCTCTTTCACAGAACTCGGAGTCATGAAATGACGTGAGTGAATGTCAAAGCCCAGAGACGACCCATTTTGACAGGGCTGTAAGACTTCAACAAACAATCAAGACATATATAAATGGTTGCGCCCGCAGGCTGCCTACGTATCCCTTTGTAAGGAATCAAACCAGCGTAGTTTTGGGGCAAAATGCAAATATTATGCATAATGCAAGAACATAACTTATGATCACACAATAAGGCTGTATAATGAAACATTTGAATTCAGACACAATACAAAGAAAATGCCACATTTAAACAAACTGAAACAAGGCATAATAATTCCAATCATGAAAAGAAGTAAATAAACAAACACGCCCCGCATGGGAATCATGAGCCAACCCACATTTAATGCTGAAAAGATGTAAGAAAATTATGCAAGTTTAAATACATGTTGTACAGGAAAGACGAAGGGCGACGTAACCGTCGAGCACACTTGAGGTCTCAACTGAGATCTTAACACGTTACACACGAGTGGAGGAAGGGTGGTGTGAACACCGGGTGCACCCGAATGTTTTTAACCAATTTGAAATCCTAATGCGTTGCACGCGAGAGGAGGAAAGGTAGTGTGAACACTGGGCGCACCCGAATGTTTTTAACCGATTTGAAATCCTAATGCGTTGCACGTGAGAAAAGGAAACACTGGGCGCACCCGAATGTTTTTAACTGATTGGAAATCCTAACGCATTGCACGCGAGAGAAGAAAAGGTGGCGTGAACACCCGGCGCACCCGAATGTTTTTAACCGATTGGAAATCCTAACACGTTGCGCATGAGAGGAGGAAAGGTGGTGTGAACACCGGGTGCACCTAAATATTTTTAACCAATTTGCAATCCTAATGCATTGCACGCGAGAGGAGAAAAGGTGGTGTGAACACCGGGCGCACCCGAATGTTTTTAACCGATTGGAAATCCTAATGCGTTGCACGCGCGAGGAGGAAGGGGGGTGTGAACAACGGGCGCACCTGAATATTTTTAACCAATTTGAAAAATGATGTAACCTGAATATGGCACGAATGATTTTAATTGGAACTCCTCTGAATGAACCGTACATACAACATTATGTGCCTGTGTAAGAAAGAAACTTAACAAGTGTGATACAGTAAGAATGCATGTTCTATGCAAGACAAACAAACGAGATACAATATCAATGGCATGTTTCATGCGAGACACAAAAGCGTATTCTATGCATGATTCATAATGGATGCTAGACATGCATGCAAGATGCATGAAATGCATATCTTATGCAACAACATATGTGAAATGCACATTCTATGCCACAAAGTGAAATGCATGTTCCATGCAACAACGTAAAATGCATGTTCTATGCAACAAAGAGAAATGCATATTCTATGCAACAAAGTAAAATGCATTTTCCATGCAACGACGTAAAATGCATATACAAAAGCATGATTTGACAAACAACTTCCAATTTACCTCTCGGAAGAATTACAATATGTTTAAAGGATACACCTCGTTCATGTTGACAAGTGACGAACATCGCGCTTCGAAAACACAGTTTTAAGTTTCCGTCAAGACAATCTGAACCAAATAGTGAACCATCCTTACACTTCTTGGAAACCAAGAACACAAAATAGCATCAGGACTCCAGGGGAGGCCATAGGACACCTGTTGGCCACAAGGAGAGGCTAGGCAAGCTTGCCCATCTGGTGAGCCTTATCGCCACTGATGAACCTTGCCACCACTTGAACCAACGATGGTAGATTTGCGACTGTTTGGTCTTTTAGCCTCGGGTCTTTAAGTGTAAGCAACTAGGGCTCATTTCTTTATATCCTCATGACCGAAATTCTTCCCTCTCTCTCTAGGTACTTCTTCTCTCTGGATTCGGGCTTTTTACTCGTTTTCCAACGCCCCACACGAAGTTTATCCATTAAACCCTCTTTGTTTACTTCATTTTGAACCGATTGAAATTTGATTTCAATACTTTTCTTGGAGTTCCACCACTTGAGGCTTGTTTCCCTTGAGTTTCTCTGGGGTTTTGTGCCTTTTCCCTAGTTTTGACTTTTTCTTCCGCTTTCTCTCTCCTAGGGTTAACTTTTTCCAAGTTTGCCCTTTTTCCTCCGTTTTTCTTCATTTTTCACCCACTTTCTCATCATCTTTCTAGATGGCAGATGATCTACTCCATGACAGAGCTCCATTCGAGATTCCATCCCCAGCAGAGATAGAGGCCGAGCCTGAGCCCAAGATATTACCACTAGGAGTACGCCCCTTTGATCTGGCGACATACTATCCTCAGACACACGGCACTACCAAGGTATACACTGTATTCTCACACTTTCTTCACTTTGCTTTGCATTTCTTGCTTTACTTGTATTCCTTGCTTCAACTGCATAGTTACACTCCATTTCTTGCCTTTTACACACTCTTGCATTGTATTTCTTACATTGCCTTTCATTTGCTTATTCTTATATCACTGTATATCATTGTTCTGACCACAGGAGGACTTTTGCTCCATTAGGGGCTACGGAGCCATGTCCGCGAGGGACTGGTATATGGAGCTCCCTACCGGTGTTTGCTACATTATCGATGAGGCCGGCTTCGGCTTATTCTGCATGGAGATCTCACGCCATATTGCGAGCCGACCACTTCTCGGTGCATTGGTGTAGGGGTGGTGGGATACCACCAACTCTTTCCACTTCTCCATGGTCGGGGAGATGACGATGACTCCCTACAACTTCGCCAAGCTCACGGGCATAGAAGTAGGGGGTAATCTGATCCCTTACGATATGGACATGGGCGAGTGAGAGGCTGCCTGGCTACACCTGTTGGGAGCACGCCCACCTCTCTTCCGACCGGCAATGGTACGATATAGCTGGTTCGCTGAGCACTTCTGAGGGAGAGAGCCAGAGACCCTAGAGGAAACCGAGCATTACGCCCCAGGCTTTTTGTTGTTCCTCTTTGGTACCACCTTGTTTGCGAACAGGTGGAACACCATAGGGCTGTATCTTCTGAGTGCCTTGGTGGACTTATCTCAGGTCCGGCTTTATGATTGGAATGGAGCTGGCCTCGCTATACTATATGGCTATATAAGCTCGACATCCCGCAGAAGGGAAGACAGGGTCAGAGGCTATTGGAGAGCCTGGGAGGTATACTTTACATCTCTGCTTTACATTTTCTATCTTCCATTGTTGTGCTTTTTGCTTTGCACTTTCTATACACTGCATATATCTATACTCTACACTTTCTGCATTGCATAATTTTCATTCTTTGTATTTGTGTTCTCTGTACATTGTACTACACATTTTGCTTTCTGCATTCTACGCTTGTACTTTATGTACACTGTATACACATTTTGCTCTCTGCATTCTGCATTTTGCATACACTCATTCTGCACACCATAGTTGTATCTGATACATATGCTGTAACTGATATGTGACAACTGTCTTTTCAAATCCCACCCATAGCAGCAGTTGCAGCACCAGCAGCAGCAGTACCTCCTCCAACAGCAGAGAGGGGAGAAAGACAGGCTTTAGCACGCGGCCGAGGCAGAGCTAGGGGCACTCGAGACGAGAGCGGCCGTTCAGAGCCCATTCTGAGTGATGATGATGCTGAGACGAGCAATTCTGAGGACGCAGTGAGTCAGCATTCGGAGTCATCTGAGAGTGGAGATGACGTCGGCTCGAGTTTCGAGAATGGAGGCGATGATACTGAGGAGGGCTCTGGAGCAGAAAGCGGAGATGACCCCGGCTCGGGTTCCGGTTCAGGTTTAGACAGTGGCGCTGATGGAGATAGTGCCCCAAAGTCTTCTCTTCTGAGGAAGAGGACGAAGAGGGCCTCTTGACCTAAGCCAATCAGCGCTGTTTTTTTGGTATTTTTGCTTATTTTCTTTTTATTTATAGCATTAGCACATTGTATAGCTTCAGACAGGTTTTATTTGCTTTAAAAACTTGTACTCCTCTTTTGTAAAAACAACCATGATCGGAATAAAAACCAATTTTTATGAAAAAGTGTTGTATTTTGCATCATGAGCACACATCACATAGCAGGGAATGGACATGGAAACGAAACGGCCAAGAGTACTCTTGATTGAAACAAAATCTTAATCGAGTAATGAACCGACCAACAATTGACATAAAAAGCAATATACAACTTGATAAACAAAACAACAACTCCATAAACGAAACAACGCACAACTCGATAAACAAAACAACACAACATAGATACAAACTCAACAAACTTGCTAAAACAAAAAAGGACTCAAAACAAGACCTCAAAACACACAAAGAACAGAACAAAACACATGCTTTCAGCATTTTTCAGTACAAAAGAGGACAGCAGGCCTAAGAAGGAGGGCTGCCGGCCATAAATAGGGGTTGTCCCTGTAGGCTGTGAGAGGTGGCCCACCTGTCGGCCATCAATCTGCAGGACCTCCAGATTGTTGACACTTGGTTTCCACTCACTGTCTTATCTTCTACAAAAGGTTGAGCTTCGTGATTTCTTCTTTTTAGCTGCAAATTCTTCACAATTGGAGCCATTTTTCGCCCAAAAACTCTTGGATTGGATTGCGATTTTAGATGGCTTGGAAAGGGTGAATTTCTGGGGTTTCGGCATAAATGCACTTTTCCCGTTGAGCCGTTCTCCGCTTTGTTTTCCGTTCCTCTATGCCGCGGCTAGATGTTGGAACCCGATTACACGTCTTTAGTTTCAGGGGACAAGAGATATGCCTGACAATCGAAGAATTTCAAGCGTTAATGGAATCCTAGCGCGATGAGGAGATGATACCTCAGCCCCGTTTTAGCTACTTCCAAGCTTTAGGATGGATGTGTGGGCTCACTCCACACGAGGCTCTATCTTTGGTTCACAATGGAGAACTAGATATTCCCAGCCTGATCCATCGATTTTTTGACGCCGGTGACTGAGACGACCTTCTTTGGCGGGGTTTTAGACAACACGCCCTTTGTTTATGTATGCTTGCACATTTTCTTCTTGCCCCTAGTCTCAATGGGTCTAGCATTTAGCTGATTGAAGTGGCCTAAGGTTTGAATGAGGGTAGGAGTTGCATTGGCTTAGTGCTGGCTGAGACTTTGATGGGCTTAGATGCCTTCCATCGGCGAGAGACTATTAAATTCGCAGGGAGTCCACTACTTCTGCAGGTAATTTTTCCCTCCCTCTCTCACATGTGTTTCTCACATCACTCGGCACTCCTGCTTTGTTTTTTCTCTCAAAACCCTGTTCTCACTTTTTCTGTTAGCATACATCTCTCTATTCTTTAATCTCTCTTTTCTTTCATCCTTTCCCAGGTGTGGCAAATGGACAAGCTGAAGGTTGTGGACTCTTGTCCTGCGTACTCAGCTCGAGTATATTTCTTCTGCCAACAGCTAGTGGATATCCCGAATTAAGGGTGGTGGTGCCACTGGATGTGCAACAAGTCTGCTGATTACATTGCTTGGCGTTGCCCCTGGCTTAGTCTAATCGAAATGAGCTATAGCATGACTCAGCAACCTGGCATTCAGTTGATTGGCTTGACATACTATGTATTCTATTTTTCGTTTCGGTTCAAGCATCAGTTTGGACATGATCAGATTTGCCGAGAAGAGGGGGTAGAGTACCTAGTTTCATTCCCCATCTGAGGTTCACATTTGGCTAGGTACCTTACTACTTGGAGGACGAGAGAGCTTCTGGCTCTTGCCCTTAGTTTCAACTGCACCCTTTCTGGGGAGTGCTTGACTTGGCTCGAAGATAAGGCACAAACCGGGCCCACCTTATCATCAAAAGCTTCCATAGGCACAAGCGGAGGATACAGGAGCACCTGACTCATCTATGTCCCTAGTTTATTACTTTGATCTCACTTTTCAAGTTTTATGAATGTAATAAAAGAAACTTTGATTTATATCGAGAGTTGGAGAACTTTGTATTGAAATCAATGAAATTAAAGTTGTGAACACTGAAAATTTTCCTTTTGGTCCAAAAATGGTCCAAGTTGTAAAAGGTAAAATTTGAACAAAATCAACTTTTATCAAAACTTTTCAAAACCATTTTCGATAAGGACCACCACTTGACACACACGAAATCAATTCTTAAGATGTACAACCCCGAATCCAAAGATCATAGATTACCCCTTGACTGAATAACACTGCTCAGCACTGTAACCAACTTTTCTCTCAGAGTAGAGATCACAACCGAACTTTCAGGTAAAGAACAGACAAGAATGACCTGATCAACACATGGACAGGATAGTAGAGTTGGAAGTGTTTACAGCCGGACTTCAGGATGAAGTTGCCTACGTATCCCGAAGATAGGAATCAGGCCTTACGTAGTTTGGTTCGGGTTCACTCAAGTATTAACACTCTCCTTTTACGCTCTAACTTTTGCCAAAGCCGTCCTTTAGGGTTTTCAACCTTGCGAGCTTAGTTTTTCTTTATTTCTAATTTTTTGTGCCCTAACTTTTGCCTAGGTTGCCCTTCTGGGTTTTCAGCCTAGCGAATCTCTCAGGGATAGTATTTCTTCAACTTGTCCATGTTGATCGGTTGGGAGAATTCTAGGCCATCCAAATCCATGAGAATAATAGCTCCCCCCGACCAAATAGTTTTGATGATGTAAGGACCAGTTCAATTGGGTCTGAACTTACCCCTAGGGTCATTGATGGGAGCTCAGTTGTCTTTCAGCACCAAATCCCCCTCTTTAAGATTTTGGGACTTAACTTTCTTGTTAAAAGCCCTGGCAATCCTGCGTTGATAACCCCGAACATGGTATAATGCTTTCAGCCTTCTCTCATCAAATAGCATCAGTTCTTCGAACCTGCTCTATTACCAATCTGCCTCTGCTATTTGACACTCAGCCATAACTCGCAGTGATGGGACTTCTATTTCGATTGGCAAAAGAGCTTCCATCCCATAGACAAGAGAATAGGGAATTGCCCTTGTAGATGTCCAGATTGAAGTTATATAGCCCCAAAAGTCCAAATGGCATTTGTCTGGCCAGTCCCTGTGGGTCTCAACCATGTTTTCCAAAATATGCTTGATGTTCTTGTTAGCGGCCTCAATAACTCCGTTGGTTTGTGGTCGGTATGTAGATGACTTATAGAAAGTCATGTTGTATTTTTCCAACAAGTGTATCACTTCCTTCTTGAAATGGGAGCCATTATTTGAAATGATCTCGTTTGGGACTTCATATCGGCAAATGATGTTGTTTTGGATGAATTTAGCCACATGCGCTGCTTTCAATACTACATAAGATCGAGCTTCCACCCGCTTCGTGAAGTAGTCAATTGCTACCAGAATGTATTCATGCCCATTTGACCCTTTCGGTGTAACTACGCTGATGACGTCAATTCCCCAGATTGAAAAATTCCATGGTGAAGTCATGTTGTACAACTTCGACAGCAGGATGTTCATGCGCTTCGTGTGAATTTGGCATTTGTGGGATCGCCAAAACAAAACCGATACAATCCTCCTCCATAGTAGACCAGTAGTTACCTTGCTTGAGAATTTTTTAGGCTAACATTACTCCGTTCATATGTGCTTCGCACTCTCCTCCATGGATAGCCTCCATTAAGCGCTTTGATTCCTCTGCTTCGACACACAACTTGTGCATTCCTAGATGACCCCTCTTGTACAGTTTACCTCCACAGATGATAAATTGAATGGCTATCCGCCGTATTGCCCTTTTGTCCTTGGCATTTGCCCCTGGTGGATAAACCTCATTTTCCAAGAAGTTCCAGATATCATAGTACCAAGGGTTCTGATCTTGCGCTTCATCTATTGCGGCGATAGTCTCATAGGCCGATGTGTATCTATACTCAATGATGATCGGACGCATTTGGACTCCAAGCGAGATGTCTATCATAGAAGATAAAGTTGATAAAGCGTCAGCGAACCTGTTGTTCTCTCTCAGTAGATGTGTGAAAGTCAACTTTTCAAACCTAAGAATCAGAACATCCAAGGTCTGGTGATAAATCTTCATCTTTTCTTCTTTGACCTTCCAGTCTCCATTTGCTTAAGACACAACTAGGTTTGAGTCCAATGACGTCCAACCTTTTTGGCCCTAATTCCAGGGTGGCTTCCAAACCAACAATACATGCCTTGTATTCTGCTTCGTTATTGGATACCTTGAACTGGAGCTTGAAGGCCAAGGTATATAGGAATTGTAGGGTGCTATCAGCAATACACCTATCCCATAATTGTATTGATTAGACGCTTCGTCAAAGTACATTGTCCAAATTTCTTCCTCGACTTGTAGAATGGCTTCATCTGGGAACATGTATTCTATTGCTTCATCCCCTTCTACTGGGTGATCTTCCAAGAATTCCGCTATTGCTCTCCCTTTGACCGACTTGTGAGTGACATACTGCAGATCAAATTCGGAGAGAAGAAGTAACCAACGGGCTAGCCTACCCGTAAGCGCTGGTTTCTCAAAAAGATATTTGATGGGATCTAATCTTGAAACCAGAATTACGGAGTGAGCTAACAAGTAGTGCCTTAACTTCCTGGTAGCCCATACCAAGGCTAAGCAAGCTTTCTCCAGTGGGGTGTAACGGGTCTTATAATTCAACATTTTCTTGCTCAAATAATAGATGGCTTTCTCCACCATATCCTCAGATTCCTGAGTAAGCATGCATCCTATCGTTGTGTCCATTACTGACAGATATAAAATCAAGGGCTTTCTTGGCTTTGGCGGCGACAACACAAGCGGATTCTGAAGGTACTGCTTAATCTGCTCAAAAGGGAATTGACATCAATCATCCCATCAGAATTTCTTTCCTTTCTGCAGGAGACCAAAAAGTGGTTCACAAGTCAAGGTTAATTTAATAATAAACCATCTTATGAATTGTACTTTACCCAGAAAGCCTCGCACCTCCTTTTCAGTCCTTGGTGGTGGCATTTCTAGGATAGCTTTGATTTTGGAAGGATCTACCTCGATGTGTCTCTATGTGATCAAGAAACTCAGCATTTTCCCTGCTGTTACACCGAAAGTACATTTCTGCGGATTCAACCTCAGTCTGTATTCTCTAATCTGCTGGAAGAATTTCTTCAAGGTGGTGTAATGTCCCTCTCTTTCCTTGGACTTGACAATCATGTCGTCTACGTATACATTAACCTCTTTATGGATCATGTCATGCAAAATAGTGGTTGCAGCCCTTTGATAGATAGCCCTGACATTCTTTAGCGCAAATAGCATCACTCTGTAGCAGTAGGTTCCCCACGGCGTAGTGAAGGCAGTTTTCTCTCTATCCTCGGGCTCAATCAAAATCTGGTTATACCTCAGAAAATCTATCCATGAAGGAGAGCAATGCATGGCCAGCGGTGAAGCCCACCAATTCATTGATGTGCGGCAAGGGAAAGTCGTCCTTTGACTAGCTCTGTTCAGATCTCTGAAGTCTACACACACCCGAATTTTGCCATCTTTCTTCGGCACTGGGACGATGTTGGCCAACCAAGTTAGATACTTAGATACTAGAAAGAACCCTGTGTCTATCTGCTTGGTGACCTCCTCTTTAATCTTCAAAGCCCAATCCGTACGTATTCTCCGCAACTTCTGTTTGACGGATCAGGCCTGGGGCAAGAGGGATCCGATGCTGTACAATCTCAGGATCGATTCCAGGCATGTCTTCGTAGGACCACGCAAAAACATCTTTGAAATCTTTTAATAAAGTGACTAAGCACTCGTTCTCCTCCGAAGACAACGTGGACCCAATCTGGACCAGACGCGGATCCTTCTCAGTACTCACATTAATAGCAATGATTTCATTAGCGAGGGGTTTTGCAAACCTCTCCCTTTCTCGATTAATCAAAATTTTCAAAACCAGAGGAATTCTTTCCTCATCATTTTCATTAAAATTTTAAAAATCCTGATCAATGCAATGAACAAGAAGCACAGAGAAATACTCAGAATCTGCGACGACATTCTCATTCACAAGGTCAAGCTCATCCAGCTTTTCGGTTACAACCAACTCAAAAGCAAAAGAAAAGGACGACATGGACAAGACCTTGGCATCCGGGTTATCACCCCCAAGAATACCGAACTCTAACTCAGAAGAACTGGAATTAGATTCCGACTCCACAGACTCTGTGGAATCAGATTTTGGCTCACTACTTGACTCAGAACTACTAGACAGGTAGCTCTCCTCCTGCTGCCAAACGAGGGATGGTGCTTCAGATGCATCCAAAATGCTGCTAGAAGGGTTCACACCCAGTTGCTCCCCGATCATGGAGATAGTCAGGTTATCCTCTAAGCTCTCTGAGTCGATTGGAGGATCTGAAAGGAGACATGTGAGTGCTGCCCCAACTCATGCTCGCTGCTATTCGAGTCATTTTCCATGCTCTTCTCAGCTTCAGCTCAGCCCTTTCCTCTATATCACTGTCTTGTAGCTGCATGTCAAAGAAGATCTCAAATCTAGGAACACGTTGTTTCTCAGAGTTGAACCAGGGCTCGGGAAAGCCGTAAAATGAGAAGTCTTCCCCTTCCCGAACAAAATGACTGTTCAGGGTTCCCCAGATCCGTCTCTGCACAAGCTCATAGCGCTTCCCGGTCTGCTTAGCTCTGGCTTTGCCTGTCATCACTTTTGCTTTCCTAACCCAATCCTCTTTGGTGGACGTATAGCCAACACTAAAGGCATGTGGGTTATGTTGCAAATCGGCCAGTGCTGTGGCGCCTTTCTAGCCACTTCTTTCCAACCTCATTCCTGGTACATGTTGGGGCTTATTCATGAAATAAATTGATTGGGCACTGACATACAAGCCCTCCTCTACTGCCAAGACAATTTGTACTGCTCGGGCCTTAGCTAAAGTGAACCCTAAAAGGAATACATCCTCCTCGCCATGAACAATTTCTAGCACAGGTGTAATTACCTCTGGCGGAGGATGTATAGCTGAATTGCCGAATACAATAGCCACCCCTTTCCCACGGGGGTATTTTAGCATTTGGTGGAGGGTAGAGGAGACAACTTTTACTTATTGTGACCAAGGTCTCCCTAGCAATAGATTGAAAATGGCCTGCACATCCAAGACATGGAATTCAATACCCTGTTAAGCTAGGCCCACTTGAACTCTAATCTGTACTATGCCCATAACCTCTCTACTGGTATTATCATACTTCCAAATCACCTGGGCTGTAGGCATGAAATTTGCTAGTTTCAGGCCGATGGCATATGCTGTACGAGATAGACAGACATTGATTGCTGACCCTGTATCGACCAATACCATTGGCACCCACTTTTCTCTGCACTTAATTGATATGTACAGAGGTTTGTTGTGTGCTGAGCCTTCTGGCGGTAATTATTTGTCCGATAAGGTTAAAATTGGCGCAGCGCCTCCTGAGAAGACCAGTCCCACAAGCTGTTAAGGAGTGGTGTCAATGGACAATTTTGCTTTGTCTATCGCGGATAGCACAACCTGTCGATACACTCACGAAGCCATAAGCAGCCCCCAGATTGAAATATCAGCTTGAATCTTCTTTAGTTGTTTAAGCACTACCTCTTCTTCCAACTATTTTTCTTTTTGCTTCTCTACCTCTTTATCTTTCCCGAAGGCTTCAGCTTGGTCCAAGTGCGAGGGCTTGAAATACCGCCCACTTCTAGTCATGTGGTCAATCTCTTCAAAGTACCAAGTATTGTCCTTTAGGGACTTGCCCCAATCTTCATCTGTGTGATCCAAAAGTAGATCATCATCTTCCCACCGTGCACCTCCGGCAGCCGACAAACAGCTATCCGGCTCCGTTTTGATCATTCTTTCATCACAAGTATTCCTCACATTGAGTTGAGCTGTTCCAGATTCCCGGTTGTTTTCACCCCTTTTTTGCATAAACCGCTTCAATGCTGCTTCCTGTTCTGTATCAACAGTACTTACGACGCCTAACTCCTGAGCTAAATTCTTGATACCGGTGCTCTCCTGCAATTTTCTCTTTTCCTCGGCCATTCTGGCCACTGTAGCTACTCTTACTTCCTTTTTTTCAAGTTTTGGTTCAGTTCTTTCCTCTTTGTTAGGCTCGTCACTAAGCCACCCAAAGTTGTCTGTCGACCCATTCAGATCAAACCAGTCAATCTGCACGTCCCCCTGATTTTGTTCGTCATAGAACTACAGATTATCTAAGTCCTCTTTCAGCTCCGCTAGATCATCCAGACCTTGGCTTGGGCCATCCTCTCTAACCATATTGACTTCCGCTGTTATTCGCAATACCACTTCGGGGTTTGGTTTGGTGAACTGATACAATGTAACAGCACGGGTCATACACTCCCTCAGATAAATCCACAGAGCTCTCAGGCAATGGACTGACACTTTCCTCCAAGGCCAACCTCCCTCCTTCTGCCACTGTCACCACCATGGGTTTAGGTTGAGGTGTAGACATGTTCATCATGCACAAGTCTGAGCTTTCAAGAATGAACACGGCTGATTTGGGTAGGTGAGAAGAGGTAATATATACGCTGGGGTTATATGGGATGGCCAGTGTATGTATTAGGTTTAGGTTTCGAGGTAGGGGAACTTGGTTATGGGCTGGGAGAGGGTTAGTAGTTACATTTGGCTTTTGGGGCGGTGCTATCACCTTGTTGTCGATGAGATCATGAATCTCATGATGCAGCCTGTAGCATTGGTCGGTGTCGTGACCGTGCTGCTGGTCAAAAGCACAATATTTGGCTTGTGTTTAGGTAGGAGAGGATCGGGTAATAGGCGAGGCTCTAGTGGATTAAGATGCCCCTTTTTGATCAGCACCCCCAAGACTTTGGATAAAGGCATGTAGAGTAGCGTAAAGACCCTTTGAGATCGGGGCTGGTTGTTTGAGGTTTGTGGCTTTGTACTGGCAAAAAGATTGGTAGTTTTGGCTGTAGTGGTGATGACACTCACATCAGACGGCTGTGCAGATGTGCTACCACTAGTGGTCGCATTGGAGCTGCGTGAAAAAGGCCTCTTTGGATGCTTATTCTTATCATTTTTCAACCCCTGTTTCATTGCATCATCAATCTGAATCCCTATCTCATGGAGCTCAGTGAATATGAACAATGGCAAGACGATCATCTTCTACAATAATTTCCCTTGCAGATTGCGAACCACCATCCTGATTTGATCTTTCTTGGATGGCCTAGTAGTCATCATCGAAGCCTTGGCTCTCCACCTAGTTACAAAGTTCGAGAAGCCCTCCTTTGGATCCTAACGGGTTTCCTCAAGATCACGAGTTGTGATCTCGATCTGGGTGTTATAGGAGTATTGTGCGATGAAGGCCTCAGCCATTTCCTCCCAACTCCGCTTCACAGAGTCTTCCAGCTTTGCATACCAGATAGCCGCTATTCCTGACAGGGTTTGGTCGAAAAGCGATACCTTTTGAAGTTTGGTAAGGCCCATTGGCCGCAGGATATCAGAGAACAACCGCAAATGAGCCATGAGATCCCCAGAGCCATCAAACTGATCTATGTGTGGCATTTTGAATCGGTCTGGCAGGGTTACTGCAGAATCGGTGTATCCATCTTTGATGTCGGGGATTGAGTTCACACATTATGCCCGCTTGAAAAGCTTTACCAGCTTGTTATTCAGTATGGCGGGGTCAACTTCAAATTCAAACGGCGCCTCAGTTTGTTACACTGGTGCCTTGGAGGCTTGTGGTGGGATGGGGTCTACTGGCTTGCCCTGATTCTCGGCCAGGGTGTTAGCAGTAATTCTGAGTGCTGGGACACCCACTGGAGGTGCATGAGATGCAGAAGCCACTGCCGGCTGTAGTTGCTGTTGCTGCAGCCTATTTATCACTTCAGCTTGGTGGGTTGTAACTTTTGCTTGGCAGACAGCATCTTGTTGCATGGTTTCCATTGTTTATTGGAGATGACGAATCAAGTCCTCCATACTAGCTGCGGGGTACTGAGTAGGGGTGTTCATGAAAAATCGAAAACCGATCCACCAGCCTAGACCGACCCGAACTGAATTAAAATGGACGGTTTCGAATATTCAACCGGTCGGCTGCGGTTTAGTTTGGTTGAATTTTGCGGTTTCACGGTCGGCAACGGTTTTATATAAATTATTGTGGTCGAAACTGACCCTACCGAATTCTTTAACATAAGCAGGCAGCTTCTACATTTTTAATATATATTTGTATAATTGTTTTATTTTTGGGAGAAGTGCAAAGCTTCCCCAAGAAGCTTTCTAATATGATGATATGTATTTCAACTATCAAAGCAAAAAAAAGTTGTCCAGCAGACCTTCATTTCCTCTCCTCTTCCCTATATTTCTCTCTTCCCCATATTTCTCTCTCTCTCTAATCTCTCTTTGTGTGTAACGTAAACCCACATTCCCTCTATATTAGACATCTTTTTATATCTATGATTTACCCATTTTCAAATTCCATCTTTTTCCAATCTCTCTCTCTCTCTCTCTGATACTTTGTGAGGTGTTCATCTATCCTTCAAAATCAGAAGCTCCGATGCTGGTGGTGGTGTTATCTTACTAACCAAAACCGTAGGTATGAATTTATTTGTTTATAATGTTTTTGATTAATTACAACTCTTGATTGATATTGTGTTTATGATTAATTTTTTATTAAATAACTGAAATCCTACATGGATTTTGTATTTTTAAATTTTGTTTTAAAAAAAGCACTAGATTTAATATATATATATAGATATTTTAATTTTTTTTGCAGACTAACATAAACCCTACATGGATTTTTTTTTATTTATTAACAAAAACCCTTGTTTTAAGTCATTGTTTTTGTTTAAAAGAAGCTAAATGTAAAAAATCTGAATGCTGATGTGCGGTTTTTTAATTTTTTTATTGTGTGGAATTTATTGTTTTTGTTTGTTTGGTTAACAAATAATTTTTTTTATTATGATAGTTTTTTAGAATTGTAAAATTATAAATTTAATATTTTTTGCTAATTATATTTTCAATTGTAAAACTGTCTATTTTTAAAATTACTAATATTTTAACTTGGTAATAAATTAAAAATCATAAAAAATGTCTATTTTCATAATAAAATTGCTAATGGTGAAGGCCCAGTTATGGTTTGGCCCAACTATCACAGCCCAACCCATGAAACCGATTTAATCCAACCGTCAATCCGATTCCTATGAACGGACGGTTTTGAACCATCATTCGGTCGAAATCGGATATTAAAACACTCAATCCGTTGTTGATAGGTTGACCCGATCCGATCCGACCCGTGTGCAGCCCTAGTACTGAGTCATCTAAATAGGCGAGTAATCTCTTGCTAGCCTGGATGTAGAAGACTGTCCCTGACTGGATGCATGTCAAGTAAAGGGTGTCTACTGGACTGGTGAATTGTGCCTAACTCTCCTTTCTCTTGTAACCGATGGGAGCGAAGTAAACACAGGCTGTCCTCTAATAAGATCCCCAGATCTGTAAAGTCTCCTTAAACGGGTCCAGAGTGCTTGGAAGGTAACCGAACTGTCCTAAGCAATTGTGATAAACTACCTTACAAAAAGAAATAAAGCAAAAGGAAAAAAAAAAATCAGAAACCGCACAACACCTCAGCTCAGATGTGAACAATACACAGTTATAATCAAAAGCTATAGAACTGCACTCAATATTGACTTCTACACCGAAATCTAATACCCAAACTTGCCACTGATTCGCACATTCCTGTAGAGTTTCACTCTAAAAGCACATACCAGTTAAGTAAGAGCAAAAACACCTCTATGAGTGGGGTAAGGTTATCCTGTCCTAGTTTCGTCAGGAACTAGGGTTCACTATTCAAGCAAAGTAGTTTCACACAATCCTGCATTCGGGTAAGCAACCTGTCCTAGTTTGGAATAGTCTCTATGGCTTTCGATATGCAACTAGGCTGATCGGTAAAAAAAAGCGAACCTCACCATGACTATCTAATATAACTCTCACACCTAACACCGAGAAGTGAAAGGAGGATCAAACGGTACAGCGGTAGTCCAGATCCAAGGGTTGTGTTCCCATCGTGACAGAGCCTGCGACCGGTCAGCCTTTTGGCAACCTTTTCCAAGCAAGCCTCCGAAAAATCGTCCAAGAATAGCAGATGGCAAACACAGTGACTTAGGCGCACCAATGCAAATGCAAATGCAAAGAAACACATAAGTGTAGAGAAAATTTCATATCATGAGTTTGAGTCAAGTTCTTTAAATCCCCGACAGAGTTGCCAGAAACTATAGCTCGCCTTTTTCGCGCCCCCTTTCGGAAACCCGAAAGAAGCCCTACAGTTCGGACTCCCGTGGTCAGAATCTAATCTCACAAATGCAATGTGAAACTGATAATCACCAAAGAGTCCAAATCCGGTAAATCTTTTGAAAAATTGATTTTTAATCAAAAATGCCAAAATTGGACTGCTTTGCCAGATACAGAGTTGCCATCTAAATATTTTTGTTTTTGGGGAATTTAAAAAGCCCATGACTTATGCCAAAGGCCACGTGTCTGTCATCACCAAAGTTGCCTTGGCTTGGGAACATAGGTATAAGAGGGGAAGGTCACAAATTGAGCACCCTCGCTCGCCCAATCAAAGATCGGCTTCTACTAATTATGATATGATTTTTATCAACATTATATGCTCTTGTTCTGGTTTATTAGGCTAGCATTACTATGTGATGCACACATGCAAGTATAGACTAGTTTGCTCGAATTGGAACAACTCAATTTCATGTTTGTTTTTTCAAAAAGGGTTTGATTTTCCCATTCAACAAAGTGGGCTTAAAGTTTACGAATCTGCCACTTAACAAAGTGGGCTTAAAGATGTGAATTTGCCACTAGACATAGTGGGCTTAAACGTACATTCGTTGAATTGTTTCAATTCAAGCAACAAGCCTTCATCCACAGGCATTCATACAATTTAACAAGTAAACTCTTAGCCTCATGGCAAGCATGCTAAACATGGCAACCACTCACACTCATGTAAGTATGCTAAAGCACTAAAAACTCACCGAGTACTCCAAGCTAAGATAAACAAAAGAGTTAGAAAAAATGCATGATTTCTAACTATATAAGATGTCTAATGCAACACATGCAATAATGCAACTAAGATTTCAGAGCATGCGGTTAAAACACGTATTCATCGTAGTATTGAAACGACAATGCAGTTTGAATGATGCGTCGAGCCTTGGCACATGCAAAACAAATGAATGGATGCAAGCATTAGGTATGCTAATTGAAACGTGATGCTCTTAATCTAACCATCAAAAGCAAGTAAATAAAAGGGAGAAAGACGTGGGATTGGAAGACATAAACATTATTACATCATGCTCTCACGAAGGAGAGTCTGAATGAATAAAGCTAACTAGCTAATTAAGCTAATTAAACTAAGCTAATTAAGCTAATTATTACAAACCGAATAAATAGCTAAACTACTTAACTAATTAAAGAATTACAACACTTGCAGTAATTTACTATTCCAATTAACTAATTAAATAATTACAACACAACTAGTTAACTACTTAACTAATTAACGAACTTCAACAAAATTGTAATTAAACTAAGCAATCAACTGCTCTACCCCGGGAAATGAGAGATATGCATGCGCATGCTTAGATTCCACCCGAAAAGACTACCATTTTGCCCCCGGATGCCTCTGTTTTCGTAGTTGAACATTTCCAGAACGACTTTGCTCCACCTTACCAACACTTTGCTGAGACTTGCATCAGTGGCCAGCTGGCAATTGGTGAATGTTTTCGGCCACCAGCTGGCCATAGTTGAAGGCTGCCGGCCAAAGATGATGGTCTGCCGGCCACTGATGTACATATTCACCTTGTTGCAACAGAGGATAAACAGAGCAAAAAGGGGGAATTTCCACAGGTTGTTTGTACTGTGTATCCCTCCTTATCATCACAACATCTCAAAGGAGTGATACACTTAGCTCTTAAATCATTAATCAAGCAATTTCATTGCATGATAGCCAAAGAACCAAAATGTACAAGTTCAATAAATGCACGAATAAAACCAAAAGCCTTCTTCCTATCATGCATGATCAAGGGCAATGGAGACCTTGGAAATTTGGCACATTTCATCACTTTGAGTATGAAATGTCCCAATTTTCCTTGTGTTCAAATTAACGTTATATTTGAACACACCAAAACACAACCAAATCTTTACATAATTTTAGTTTCCTTTTTGGTTTTACCTATTTAATTTACCAACCATTCCTTAGTAAATTAAGTCCAAAAGGTGATTTTAAGTCCTCTAATGGAGTGAAGTACCAAACCAAGAGTTAACTTAAGGCATGAAAGAGATGTCATGCCGTTGATAATGAACCCCTAAAAGGGATTAAACCATTAAGAATGTCAACCTCTATCTTATGCTTAAAAGAACAAAAAGCTTGAAACAACCCTCAAAGCAAACAAAAGTCAAGAAATGAGGGAGATTGCAGAGATGATTAGTGCTGAAATAAAGCATGAAAAGCACTAACAACATGCAATCAACTCAAACAAGTGGTGCCTAAAGGCCTAAAACACAAAGCTTGTGAGGACTATTATACTACAACTATGCAAAACAAAGCTCATATGTAACAAAGAGCCAAAAATAGAGGTAAAATAGTCCATAATAAAGTCTGAAATATGCTAGAATTAAGTAACAATGAGCTAGAAAAATAAGCTAACACATATAGCTAACTAGACTAGCAAACAAGACACAAAGAGGGGAGGCTAACCCCTCAAAATTTAGACTTCAAAATATGATTTTCACCATTGAAAATTTTCTGAAATTCAGTGTTTAAAGGCCCAAAAAAAGATGGTTTGAAAATGGGAAACAAAGGTGAAATGGCCTTACCAACAAGTGATAAAGAAGGGTGAACCACCCCCTAACCTTAAATGGCCAAAACACCAATTTCGGCCCACAAAAATAGAGTTTTTTATAGCCCAAAAACACCCCAAAAACTGTGGGAAAAAGAAAGAAAAGTAAGTATGCAAAGCAAGCTAATAAAGCAAATATTATACCTCTTGAAGCAAAGAATAATTCTAAGCCACAATTCAAGCTAAAACCAACTTTAAGAGCTCCAAGAAGGCCTCAAGGAACCTCAGCTCAAAGGTGATCAATTTTGGTTAAGGAAGTATAGGCAAGAGTGTAGTGTAAGTAGGCTAAAGTATAAAGAATTTGTAGAGAGAGAGGAAAAATTTTTAGTTCCAAAATTTTCTAACCTTCTACAAAAGAGAGGGGGCTCTATATATAGAAAACATGAAAGTTCTACAAGGAGATCTAGCCCTCCATGTGTGGACAGATGCATGCATCCGTACAAACAACTGGCACAGCTGGCATAAAATATCTACAGAAAACACTGGTGGTCGGCAAGCCACATCAGTGGCCGACAAACCAAAAGTGATGGCCGGCAGGCCACTAGAGGTTGCAGGTTGGAAAGACCAAGGTATGGTCCAAAAATGAGATAGAAAGGATGCAAGGTTTAGAAGGCTCAAAGTTATGGCGTTTCGCTGAGGACTTCGAGCACTTGGTGAGCAAACAGAGTCATCATCGGGTGTACCTGCAAGGACGTCCAAGTCATAAGGGCCGTCAAAAATGGGGTGTCTACAGTTGTCCCTCTTTGACAGAACTCGAAGTCATGAAATGACGTGAGTGAATGTCAAAGCCTAGAGACGACTCATTTTGACAAGGCCCTAAGACTTGGACAAACAGTCAAGACAGATATAAATGGTTGAGCCTGCAGGCTGCCTACGTATCCCTTTGCAAGGATTTAAACCAGCGTAGTTCTGGGGCAAAATGCAAATGTTATGCATAATGCAAGAACATAACTTATGATCATGCAATGAGGCTATATAATGAAACATTTGAATGCAGATACAATGCAAAGAAAATACCACATTTAAACAAATTGAAACAAGGCACAACAATTCCAATCATGAAAAGAAGTAAATAAACAAACACGCCCCGCATGGGAATCACGAGCCAAACCACATTTCATGTAGAAAGGATGTAAGAAAATTATGCAAGCTTAAATACATGTCATGCAGGAAAGACGAAGGGTGACATAACCGTCGGGTACACCTGAGGTCTCAACCGAGATCCTAATGCGTTGCACGCGTAAAGAGGAAGGGTGGTGTGAACACCAGGCACATCCGAATGTTTTTAACCGATTTGAAATCCTAACGCATTGCACAGGAGAGGAGGAAAGGTGGTGTGAACACCGGGCACACCCGAATGTTTTTAACCGATTTGAAATCCTAACGTGTTACACGCGAGAGGAGGAAAGGTGGTGTGAACACCGGCCACACCCAAATGTTTTTAACCAATTTGAAATCCTAACACGTTGCACGCGAGAGAAGGAAAGGTGGTGTGAACACCGGGCGCACCCGAATATTTTTAACCGATTTGCAATCCTAATGCATTGCACACGAGAGGAGGAAACGTGGTATAAACACCGGGCGCACCTAATTGTCTTTAACCAATTGGAAATCCAAACACGTTTCACCTGAGAGGAGGAAGGGGGGTGTGAACACCAGGCGCACCCGAATGTTTTTAACCGATTTGAAAAAGGATGCAACCCTGAATATGGCTCGAATGATTTTAATTGGGACTTCTCCGAATGAACCAAACATACAATATCGTGTGCCTGTGTGAGAAAGAAACTTAACAAGTGTGATACAGTAAGAATGCATGTTCTATGCAAGACAAACAAATGAGATACAATGTTAATGGCATGTTTCATGCGAGACACAAAAGCATATTCTATGCATGATTCATAACAGATGCTAGACGTGCATGCAATATGAATGAAATGCATATCTTATGCAACAACATATGTGAAATGCACGTTCTGTGCCACAAAGTGAAATGCATGTTCCATGTAACAGCGTAAAATGCATGTTCTATGCAACAAAGAGAAATGCATACTTTATGTAACAACATGAAATGCATATTCTATGCAACAAAGTGAAATGCATTTTTTATGCGACGACGTTAAATGCATATACAAAAGCATGATTTGACAAACAACTTCCAATTTACCTATCGGAAGAGTTACAATATGTTGAAAGGATACACCTCGTTCATGTTGACAAGTGATGAACATCACGCACCGAAAGCACAGTTTTGAGCTTTCGTAGAGACAATCTGAACCAAACAGTGAACCATCCCTACACTTCTTGGAAACCAAGGACACAAAACAGCATCAGGACTCCAGGGGAGGCCATAGGACACTTACCAACCAGGTGCCGGCCACTGGCGAGCCTTGCCAGCCACCAGTGAGCCTGCCGACCACCAGCCGACCAACGATGGCAGATTCGAGGCTTTTTGGTCTTTTAGCCTTGGGTCTTTAAGTGTAAGCAACTAGGGCTCATTTCTTTATAACCTCATGCCCGAAATTCTTCCCTCTTTCTCTTTCTAGGTGTGTCTTCTCTCTAGATTCGGGCTTTCTACACGTTTTCCAATGCCCTACGCGAAGTTTATTCGCTAAACCCTCTTTGTTTACTCTGTTTTGAACCGATTGAAATTTGATTTCGGTGCTTTTTCTTGGAGTTTCATCACTTGAGGCTTGTTCCCTTCAAGTTTCTTTCGGGTTTTGTGCCTTATCCCGAGCTTTGACTTTTTCTTCCATTATCTCTCTCCTAGGGTTGACTTTTTCCAAGTTTTCCCTTTTTCCTCCTTTTTTCTTCATTTTTCACCCACTTTCTCATCTCCTTTCCAGATGGCACACGATCTACCCCATGACAGAACTCCGTTCGAGATTCCACCCCCGGCAGAAATGGAGGCCGAGCATGAGCCCGAGGTATTACCGTTGGGAGTACATCCCTTTGATCTGGTGATATACCATCCTTGGACACACGTACTACCACCCGGGGGTATCATGCATTTTAGAGAGTTTGCGCGACGTGCACCAGAGGACCTCTTGCTACGGGGGCCGAACTCCCATTTGTCTCACGTCACCACCGAGGTATACACTGTATTCTTACTCTTTCTTCACTTTACATTGCATTTCTTGCTTTACTTGTATTCCTTGCTTCAACTGCATAGTTACATTGCATTTCTTTCCTTTTGCACACTCTTGCATTGTATTTCTTACACTGCCTTTCATCTGCTTGTTCTCATATCACTTTATATCATTGTTCTAACCACAGGAGGACTCTCGTTCCATTAGGGGCTACGGAGCCACATTTACGAGGGATTGGTATATGGAGCTCCCTGCCGGTGTCCGCTACATTATCGATAAGGCTAGCCTCGGCTTATTCTGGACGGGGCTCTCACGCCATATTATGAGCCGACCACTTCTCGGTGCATTGGTGGACCGATGGTGGGATACCACCAACTCCTTCCACTCCTCCACAGCCGGGGAGATGACGATGACTCCCTATAACTTCACCATGCTCACGGGCGTAGAAGTATGGGGTAATCCAATCCCTTACGATATGGACATGGGCGAGTGGGATGTCGTCTGGCTACACCTGTTAGGAGCACGCCCATCTCTCTTCTGACCGGCAATGGTACGATATAGTTGGTTCGCAGAGCACATCCAAGGGAAAGAGCCAGAGACCCCAGAGGAGACTGAGCATTACGCCCGGGGCTTTTTGATGTTCCTCTTCGGTACCACCTTGTTTGCGAACAGGTGGAACACCGTAGGGCTGTATCTCCTGAGCGCCTTGGTGGACTTATCTCAGGTCCGGCTTTATGATTGGGGAGGAGTTGGCCTCGCTACACTATATGGGCTATATGAGCTCGACATCCCGCAGAATGGGAGATAGGGTCGGAGGCTATTGGAGAGCTTGAGAGGTATACTTTACATCTCTGCTTTACATTTTCCATATTCCATTTCTGTGCTTTCTACTTTGCACTTTTTGTACATACATACATCTATACTCTGCGCTTTCTGCATTGTACATTTTGCATTTTCTGTATCTGTATTCTCTGTACACTGTACTACATATTCTTTTTTCTGTTTTCTACGCTTGTACTTTTTATACACTGTATACACATTTTGCTCTCTGCATTCTACATTATGCATACACTCATTCTGCACACCATACTTGCATCTGATACACATGCTATAACTGATATATGACAACTGTCTTTTCAGATCCCACCCATACCAATGGCACCAATGGCAGCCGCAGCACCAGCAGCCGCAATACCTTCTCCAGCAGTAGAGAGGGGAGAAACACAGGCTCCAGCACGCGGCTGAGGCAGAGCTAGGGGTACCTAAGATGAGAGCAGCCATTCAGAGCCCATTCTGAGTGATGACGATGCTGAGATGAGCGATTTTGATGAGGTAGTGAGCCAGCATTTGGAGTCATTTGAGAGTGAAGACAACGCCAGCTCGAGTTCCGAGAGTGGAGGCAACGATACTGAGGGCTCTAGAGCAGAGAGCGGAGATGACATGGCTCGGGTTCCAGTTCAGGTTTAGATAGTGGCACTGACGGAGATAGTACCCCAGAGTCTTCTCCTCCGAGGAAGAGGACGAAGAGGGCCTCTTGACCTGAGGCGACCAGCACTGATTTTTTGTATTTTTGCTTATTTTCTTTTTGTTTATAGCATTAGCACATTGTATAGCTTTAGATAGGTTTTATTTGCTTTAAAAACCTGTACTCCTCTTTTGTAAAAACAACCATGATCAGAATAAAAACCAATTTTTTTGAAAAAGTGTTGTATTTTGCCTCATGAGCACGCACCACATAGCAAGGAATGTACATGGAAATGAAACGGCCAAGAGTACTCGTGATTGAAACAAAATCTTAATCGAGTAATGAATTGACCAGCAACTGACATAAAAAGCAATATACAACTTGATAAACAAAACAACAATTCGATAAACGAAACAACGCATAACTCGATAAACAAAACAACACAACATAGATACAAATTCAACAAACTTGCTAAAACCAAAAAGGACTCAAAACAAGACCTTAAGACACACAAAGAGCAGAACAAAACACATGCTTTCATCATTTTTCAGTACAAAGGAGGACAGCAGGCTTAAGAGGAGGGTTGCTGGCCACAAATAGGGTTGCCGGCCACCCACCGGTTGTGAAAGGTGGCCAATGTCCCTTGCTGGCCGCCATTGTGGCTTGCCGGCTACCTACCGGCCATGAATGTACAGGACCTTCAGATTGTTGACACCTGGCTTCCACTCATTGTCTTATCTTCTACAAAAGGTTGAGCTTCGTGATTTCTTCATTTCAGCTGCAAATTCTTCACAAATGGAGCCATTTTTTGTCGAAAAACTCTCATATTGGATTGCGACTTTAGATGGCTCGGAAAGGGTGAATTTCTGGGGTTTCGGCATAAATGCACTTTTCCAGCTGAGCCATTCTCCGCTTTATTTTTCGTTTCTCCATGCCACGACTAGATGCTGGAACCCGATTACACATGTCTTTAGCTTCAGGGGACAAGAGATATGCCTGACAATCGAAGAATTTCAAGCGTTAATGGAATCTCGGCGCGATGAGGAGATTGTACCTCTGTCCTGTTTCGGCTACATCCAAGCTTTAGGACGGATGTGTGGGCTCACTCCACACGAGGCTCGATCTTTGGTTCACAATGGAGAGCTGGATATTCCCAACCTGATCCATCGATTTTGTGACGCTGGTGACCAAGGCGACCTTCTTTGGCGGGGTTTTAGACAAAACGCCTTTTGCTTATGTATGCTTACACATTTTCTTCTTGCCTCTTGTTTCGGCGAGTCTAGCATTCGGCTAATTGAAGTGGCCCAAGGTTTGAAGCATTGGCTTAGTGCTGCCCGAGACTTTGGTGGGCTTAGACGCCTTCTATCGGCGAGAGACTACCAAATTCACTGGGAGTCCACTACTTCTGCAGGTAATGTTTCTTACATCACTTGACACTCCTGCTCTATTTTTTCTTTCAAAGCCCTTTTCTCACATTTTCTCTAAGCATACATCTCTCTATTCTTTAATCTCTCTTTTTTTCATCCCCCCCCTAGGTGTGGCTAATGGACAAGCTAAAGGTTGTGAACTCTTGCCTCGCATACTCAGCTCGAGCGTACTTCTTCCACCAACAGCTAGTGGATTTCCCAAATGAAGGGTGGTGGTGCCACTGGATGTGCAACAGGTCTGCTGCTGACATTGCTTGGCGTTGCCCTTAGCTTAATCTAACCAAAATGAGCTACAGCATGACTCGGCAACCTGGCATTCAGTTGATTGGCTTGACACACTGTGTGTTTTACTTTCCATTTTGGTTCAAGCATCAGTTTGGACATGATTAGACTTGCCCAGAGGAGGAGGTAGAGTACACGGTTTCATTCCCCATCCTAGGTTCGAGTCCCCAATGACGTCCAACCTTTTTGCCCCTAGTTCCAGGGTGACTTCCAAACCAACAATACACGCCTCGTATTCTACTTTATTATTGGATACCTTGAACCAGAGCTTGAAGGCTAAAGGTTATCAGCAACACACCTATCCCATAACCGTATTGATTAGACGCTCCGTCAAAGTACATTATCCAAATCTCTTCCTCGACTTGCAAAATGGCTTCATCTGGGAATAGGTATTCTATCGCTTCATCCCCTTTAACTGGGTGATTTGCTAGGAATTCAGCTACTGCTCTCCCCTTGACTGACTTGCGAGTGACATACTTCAGATCAAATTCGGAGAGATGAAGCAACCAACGGGCTAGCCTACCCCTAAGCGCTGGTTTCTCAAAAAGATATTTTATGGGATCTAATCTTGAAACCAGAATTATGGAGTGAGCTAACAAGTAGTGCCTCAACTTCCTGGTAGCCTATACCAAGGCTAAGCAAGCTTTCGCCAACGGGGTGTAACGAGTCTCATAATCCAGCATTTTCTTGTTCAAATAATAGATGGCTTTCTCCACCCTATCCTCAGATTCCTGAGCAAGCATGCATTCCATCATTGTGTCCGTTACTGACAGATACAAAATCAAGGGCTTCCCTACTTTTGGCGACGACAACACAGACAGATTCTGAAGGTACTACTTGATTTGCTCAAAAGCGAATTGGCATCGATCATCCCATCAGAATTTTTTTCCTTTCTTCAGGAGACTAAAAAGTGGTTCACAAGTCAAGGTTAATTTAGAAATAAACCATCTTATGAATTGCACTTTACCCAGAAAGCCTCGCACCTTCTTTTCAGTCCTTGGTGCTGGCATTTCTAGGATGGCCTTGATTTTGGAAGGATCTACCTCGATGCCCCTCCGTGTGATCAAGAAACCCAGCATTTTCCCTACTGTTACATTGAAAGTCCATTTCTGTAGATTTAACCTCAGTCTGTATTCTCTAATCCGTTGGAAGAATTTCTTCAAGGCGGTGTAATGGCCCTCTCTTTCCTTGGACTTGAAAATCATGTCGGCCACGTACACCTCGACCTCTTTATGGATCATGTCATGCAGAATAATGGTTGCAGCCCTCTGATAGGTAACCCCGGTATTCTTCAGTCCAAACGGCATCACTCCGTAGAAGTAAGTTCCCCACGGCGTAGTGAAGGCAGTTTTCTCTCTGTCCTCGGGTGCCATCAAAATCTGGTTATACCGGGAAATTCCATCCATGAAGGAGAGCAATGCATAGCCAGCGGTGAAGTCCACCAATTCATCAATGTGCAGCAAGGGAAAGTCGTCATTTGGACTGGCTCTGTTCAGATCTTTGAAGTCCACACACACCTGAATTCTGTTATCTTTCTTCGGCACTGGGACGATGTTGGCCAACCAAGTTGGACACTCAGATACTAGAAAGAACCCTGCGTCTATCTGCTTGGTGACCTCCTCCTTAATCTTCAAAGCCCAATCCGAGCGTATTCTCTGCAACTTTTGTTTGACGGATCGGGCCTCGGGGTCAAGAGAGATCCGATGCTGTACAATCTTAGGATCGATTCCAGGCATGTCTTCATAGGACCACACAAAATTTTTTTTGAAATCTTTTAATAAAGCGACTAAGCACTCGCGCTCCTCCGAAGACAACATGGACTTGAACTGGACTAGACGCGGATCCTTCTCAATACCCACATTAAAAGCAACGATTTCATCAGCGAGGGGTTTTGCAAACCTCTCCCCTCTCGATTAATCAAAATTTTCAAAATCAGAGGAATTCCTTCCTTATCGTTTTCATTAAAATTTTGAAAATCCTAATCAATGCAATAAACAAGCAGCACAGAGAAATACTTATAATCTGCGGCAGCATTCTCATTCACAAGGTCAAGCTCATCCAGCTCTTCGATTACAACTGACTCAAAAACAAAAGAAAAGGATGACCTGGACAAGACCTTGGCATCCGGGTTATCACCCCCAAGAATACAGGACTCTGACTCAGAAGAATCAGAATCTGATTCCGACTCCACAGACTCTGTGGAATTAGATTTTGGCTCATTATCCGACTCAGAACTACTAGACAGGTAGCCCTCCTCCAACTGTCAAACGAGGGATGGTGCTTCAAAATCCGACTCAGAACTACTAGACAGGTTGCCCTCCTCCAGCTGCCAAATGAGGGATGGTGCTTCAGATGCATCGAAAATGCTGATAGAAGGGTTCACACCCAGTTGGTCCCCGATCATGGAGATAGTCAGGTTATCCCACAAGCACATAGCACTTCCTAGTCTGCTTAGCTCTGGCTCTACCTGCCATCTCTTTTACTTTCCTAACCCAATCCTCTTTGGTGGGCGTATAGCCAAGACCAAAGGCATATGGGTTATGTGGGCCAACCCCTTCCCATGGAGGTATTTCAGCATTTGGTGGAGGGTAGAGGAGACAACTTTCACTTGGTGCAACCAAGGTCTCCCTAGCAGTAGATTGAAAGTGGCTGGCACATCCAGGACATGGAATTTAATATCCTGTTGAGCTGGGCCCACTTGAACTTTGATTTGTATTGTGCCCATAACCTTTTTGCTAGTCCTATCATACGCCCGAATCACTTGTCAGAGGTGTAGGCACAATCTGGCGATTTGGTAGCCGATGGCATATCTTTGTCAGAGAGATGGAGACATTGATTCTTGACCTGTATCAACCAATACCACTGGCACCCACTTTTCTCTACACTCTACTGATATGTACAGAGGTTTGTTATGTGTCGAGCCTTCTAGCGATAATTCATTATTCGAGATAGTTAAAGTTGGCATAATGCCTCCTGAGAAGACCAGTCCCACAAGCTGTTCAGGAGTGGTGTCAATGGACAATTTTGCTTTGTCCATCGCTGATAGCACAGCAAGTCGATGCACTCAAGAAGCCATAAGTAGCCCCCAGATTGAAATATCGGCTTGAATCTTCTTCAGTTGTTTAAGCATCGCCTTTTTGTCCAACTATTTTTCTTTTTGCTTCTCTACCTCTTCATCTTTCCCGAAGGCTTCAGCTTGGTCCAAGTGTGGGGGCTTGAAATACCGCCCACTTCTAGTCATGTGGTCAATCTCTTCAAGGTACCAAGTATTGTCCGGTAGGGACTCACCCCAATCTTCATCGGTGTAAGTCAAAACTAGATCATCATCTTCCCACCATGCACCTCCGGAAGCCGACAAACAGTTGTCCAGCTCCGTTTTGATCATTCTTTCATCACAAGTATTCCCCGCAGGGAGTTGAGCTGTTCCAGCTTCCCGGTTGTTTTCACCCCTTTCTTGCATAAACCGCTTCAACGTGGCTTCCTATTCTATATCAGCAGTACTTACGACGCCCAGCTCCTGAGCTAAATTCTTGATACTGGTGCTCTCAAGCAATTTCCTCTTTTTCTCGGTCACTCCGGCCACTGTAGTTGTTCTTGCTTCCTTTTTTTTTCAGGTTTTGGTTTAGTTCTTTCCTCTTTGTCAGGCTCGTCACTAAGCCACTCGGAGTTGTCTATCGACCCATTCAGATCAAACTAGTCAATCTGCACGTCCCCCTGATCTTGTTCGTCATAGAACTGCAGATTATCTAAGTCCTCTTCCAGCTTCGCTAGATCATCCAGACCTTGGCTTGGGCCATCCTCTCTAACCACATTGACCTCTGCTATTGTTGGCAATACCACTTTGGGTTTGGTTTGGTCAACTGACACAATGTAACAGCACGAGTCATACACCCCCTCAGATAAATCCGTAGAGCTCTCAGGCAATGGATTGACACTTTCCTCCAAGGCCAACCTCCCTCCTTCTGCCACTGTCACCACCATGGGTTCAGATTGAGGTGTAGACATGTTCATTATCCACAAGTCTAAGCTTTCATGAATGAACACGGCCGATTTGGATAGGTGGGAAAAGGTAATATATACATTGGGGTCATATGGGATGGCAGTGTATGTATTAGGTTTAGGTTCCGAGGTAAGGGAACTCGGTTGTGGGCCGGGAGAGGGTTGGTAGTTACATTTGGCTTTTGGGGCGGTGTTATCACCTTGTTGTCGATGAGATCTTGAATCTCATGACGCAGCCTGTAGCATTGGTCGGTGTCGTGACCGTGCTGCTGGTGAAAAGCACAGTATTTGGCTAGGTTGTGTTTTAGTGGGAGAGGATCGGGTAGTAGGCGAGGCTCTAGTGGCTTAAGATGCCCCTTTTTGATCAGTACCCCTAAGGCTTTGGTTAAAGGCATGTAGAGTGGGGTAAAGACCCTTTGAGATCGGGGCTGGTTGTTTGAGGTTTGTGGATTTGTACTGGCGAAAGGATTGGTAGTTTTGGTTGTAGTGGTGATGACATTCACATTAGACGGCCGTGTAGACGTGCTACCACTAGTGGTCGCATTGGAACTGCGTGAAAAAGGCCTCTTTGGCTGCTTCTTCTCATCATTTATCAACCCTTGTTTCATTGCATCTTCAATCTGAACCCCTATCTTATGGAGCTCAGTGAATGTAAACAATGGCAAGACGATCATATTTTGCAATAATTTCCCTTGCAGATTGCAAACCACCATCCTAATTTGATCTTTCTTGGATGGCCTAGTAGTCATCATTGAAGCCTTGGCCCTCTACCTAGTTACAAAGTCTGAGAAACCCTCTTTTGGCTTTTGACGGGTTGCCTCAAGATTGCAAGTTGTGACCTCGATCTGGGTATTGTAGAAGTACTGTGCGATGAAGGCCTCAGTCATTTCCTCCCAACTCCGCTTCAAAGAGTCTTCCAGCTTTGCATAGTAGATAGTTGCTATTCCTGACAAGGTTCAGTCGAAAAGTGACAACTTTTGAAGTCTGGTAAGGCCCATTGGCCGCAGGATATCGGCAAACAACCGCAAATGAACCATGGGATCCCTAGAGCCATCAAACTAATCTATGTGTGGCATTTTGAATCGGTCTAGCAAGGTTACTGTGGAATCAGTGTATCTATCTTTGATGTCAGGGATTAAGTTCACACCCTGTGCTTGCTTGAAAAGCTTCTCCAACTTGTTATTCTGTATGGTTGGGTCAACTTCAAATTCAAACGACGCCTCAGTTTGGTACACTGGTGCCTTGGGGGCTTGTGGTGGGATGGGGTCTACGGGTTGCCCTGATTCTCGGCTGGCGTTAGCGATATTTTCGGTCTTTGGGATACCTTTGGAGGTGCATGAGATGTAGAAGCGGCTATGCATTTGTGGTTGCTATTCTTGCAACTGTTTATCACTTGACTTGGTGAACCCGGCTTGGCGGGCAACATCTCATTGCATGGTTTCCATTGTTTGTTGGATATGACGGATCAAGTCCTCCATACTAGCTGTGGGGTACTGAGTCATCTGAATAAGCGAGTGATCTCTTCTTTGCTTTGGATGTAGAACATCCCGATTTGGATGCATGTCAAGTAAAGGGTGTCTGCTGGACTGGTGAATTGTGCCTAACTCTCCTTCGTCTCGTAACCGATGGGAGTGAAGCAAACACAGGTTGTTCCCTAACAAGATCCACGGATCTGTAAAGTCTCCTTACATGGGTCTAGAGTGCTTGGGGGTAATCGAACTGTCCGAAGCAATTGTGATAAACTACCTTGTAAAAAGAAATAAAGCAAAAAGAAAACAAAAATTAGAAACCGCACAGCAACTTAGCTCAGATGTGAACAACACACAGTTGTAATCAAAAGCTATAGAACTGCACTCAATACTGACTTTTGCCCCGAAATCTGATACCCAAACTTGCCACTAATAAGCACATTCCTGTAGAGTTTCACTCTAAAAGCACATACCAGTTAAGTGAGAGCAAAAACACCCCTATGAGGGAGGTAAGGTTACCATGTCCTAGTTTCATCAAGAACTAGGGTTCACTATTCAAGCAAAGTAGTTTCACATAATCCTGCATTCGAGTAAGCAACCTGTCCTAGTTTGGAACAGTCTCTATGGCTTTCGATATGCAACTAGGCCGATTGGTAAAAAAAAAAGGTACCTCAGCATGACTACCTAATATAACTCTTACACCTAACACCGAGAAGTGAAAGGAGGATCAAACGGTATAGTGGTAGTCCAGATCCAAGGGTTGTGTTCCCATTGTGGCAGAGCCCGTAACCGTCAGCCTTTTGGCAAGCTTTTCCAAGTAAGCCTCCGGCAAACCATCCAAGAATAGTAGATGGCAAACACAGTGACTTAGGTGCACCAATGCAAATGCAAATGCAAATGCAAAGAAACACGTAAGTGTAGAGAAAATTTCATATCATGAGTTCAAGTCAAGTTCTCTAAATTCCCAGCAAAGTTGCCAGAAACTATAGCTCGCCTTTTTCGCGCCCCTTTTCGAAAACTCGAAAGAAGGCCCACACTTCGGACTCCGGCGGTTCTGAATCTAATCTCACAAGTGTAATGTGAAACTGATAATCACCAAAGAATCCAAATCCGGTAAATCTTTTGAAAAATTGATTTTGAATCAAAAATGTCAAAATTGGACTGCTTTGCCAGATACAGAGTCGCCACATAATTTTTTTTTTTTTTTGGAAAATTTAGAAAACCTATGACTCATGCCAAAGGCCATGTGTCCATCATCACCAAAGTTGCCTCGGCTCGAGAACTTAGGTACGAGAGGGGAAGGTCATGAATTGAGCACCCTCGCTCGCCAGATCAAAGATCGGCTTCTACTAATCATGATATGATTTTTATCAACATTATATGCTCTTGTTCTAGTTTCTTAGGCTAACATTACTATATGATGCGCACATGCAAGTATAGACTAGTTTGCCCGAATTGGAACAATTCAATTTCATGTTTGTTTTTTCAAAAAAGGTTTGATTTTGCCACTCAACAAAGTAGGCTTAAAGTTTGCGAATCTGCCACTTAACAAAGTGGGCTTAAAGCTGTGAATTTGCCACTAGACATAGTGGGCTTAAACGTACATTCGTTGAATCGTTCCAATTCAAGCAACAAGCCTTCATCCACAGGCATTCATACAATTTAACAAGTAAGCACTTAGCCTCATGGCAAGCATGCTAGACATGGCCGCCACTGACACTCATGCAAGTATGTTAAAGCACTAAAAACTCACCTAGTACTCCAAGCTAAAATAAACAAAAGAGTTAGAAAAAATGCATGATTCCTAAATATGCAAGATGTCTAATGCAACACATGCAATAATGCAACTAAGATAGGCTCGGCGACTAATATGGCATATACAACAATTTCATAGCATACAGTTAAAACACGTATTTATCGAGGAATTGAAACGACAATGCAGTTTGAATGATGCGCGAAGCCTTGGTGCATGCAAAACAAATGAATGGATGGAAGCATAAGGCATGCTAATTGAAACGTGATGCTCCTAATCTAACCGTCAAAAGCAGATAAAGAAAAGGGAGAAAGACGTGGGGTTGGAAGACATACACATTATTACATCATGCTCTCATGAAGGAGAGTCTAAATGAATAAAGCTAACTAGCTAATTAAGCTAATTATTATAAACTGAATAAATAGTTAAACTACTTAACTAATTAAAGAATTACAACACTTGCATTAATTAACTATTCCAATTAACTAATTAGAAAATTACAAGACAACTAGTTAACTACTTAACTAATTGATGAACTTCAACAAAATTGCAATTAAACTAAGCAATCAACTGCTCCACCCCGAGAAATGAGGGATGTGCATACGCATGCTCGGATTCCACCTGAAAAGACCACCGTTTTGCTCCCGGATGCCTCTGTTTGCATAGTTGAACATTTCCAGAACAACTTTGCTCCACCTTACCAACACTCTGTTGAGGCTTACATCAGTGGCCAGTTGGCCACTAATGAATGCTAACGGCCACCAGCCGGCCATAGTTGAAGGCTGCTGGCCATGGATGATGGTCTGTCGGCCACTGATGTACATATTCACCTTGCTGCAATAGAGGATAAACAGAGCAAAAATGGGGCGTTTCCATAGGTTGTTTGTACTGTGTATCCCTCCTTATCATCAAAACATCTCAAAGGAGTGATACACTTAGCTCTTAAACCATCAATCAAGCAATTTTATTGCATGATGGCCAAAGAACCAAAATGTACAAGTTCAATAAATGCACGAATAAAACCAAAAGCCTTCACCCTATCATGCATGATCAAGGGCAATGGAGACCTTGGAAATTTGGCACATTTCATCACTTTGAGTATGAAATGTCCCAATTTTTCTTGTGTTCAAATTAACGTCAGATTTGAACACACCAAAACACAACCAAATCATTACACAATTTTAGTTTCCTTTTTTGTTTACCCACTTTAATTTACCAATCATTCCTTAGTAAATTAAGTCCAAAAAGTGATTTTAAGTCCTCTAATGGAGTGAAGTACCAAACCAAGAGTTAACTTAAGACATGAAAGAGATGTCATGCTATTGATAATGAACCCCTAAATGGGATTAAACCATTAAGCATGACAACATCTATCTCATGCTTAAAAGAACAAAAGGCTAGAAACAACCCTCAAAGAAAACAAAAAGTCAAGAAATGAGGAAGGTTGCAGAGATGATTAGTGCTGAAATGAAGCATGAAAAGCACTAAAAACATGTAATCAACTCAAACAAGTGGTACCTAAAGGCCTAAAACACCAAGCTTGTAAGGACTATTATGTTACAACTATGCAAAACAAAGCTCATATGCAACAAAGAGCCAAAAACAGAGGTAAAACAATCCAAAATAAAGTCTAAAATATGCTAGAATTAAGCTATAACAAGCTAGAAAAATAAGCTAACACATAGAGCTAACTAGACTAGCGAACAAGACACAAAGAAGGGAGGCTAACCCCTCCAAATTTACACTTCAAAATATGATTTTCACCACTGAAAATTCTCTAAAATTCAGTGTTTAAAGGCCCAAAAAAGATGGTTTGAAAATGGGAAACAAAGGTGAAATGGCCTTACCAACAAGGGATAAAGAAGGGTGAACCACCCCCTAACCTTAAATGGCCTAAAACACCAATTTCGGCCCACAAAGACAGATTTTTTTATAGCCCAAAACACCCCAAAAACAGTGGGAAAAAGATAGAAAAGCAAGTATCCAAAGCAAGCTAATAAAGCAAATATTATACTTCTTGAAGCAAAAAGTAATTCTAGGCTACAATTCAAGCCAAAACCAATTTCAAGAGCTCCAAGAAGACCTCAAGGAACCTCAGCTCAAAGGTGATCAACTTTGGTTAAGGAAGTATAGGCAAAATCCGGCAAGTCGTTTTGAGAAAACAGATTTTTTGAAAAGAAGTGCCAAACATGGACTGCTTTGCCAGATACAGAGTCACCACCTAAATATTTTATTTTTGGGAAATTTAGGAAACCCTGACTCGTTTGCCTAAGGCCACGTGTCCGTCATCACCAAAGTTGCCTCGGCTCGAACTTAGATACGATTAGGGAAGGTCACTTTGTGAGCACCCGCTCACCGTCGAGACCGGCCTCTACTAACCATGATATCAAGTTTTGAAAACATTGTGTGTTCTTATTAGGTTATTAGCCTAGGTTACTATGTGATCGCCTGACATACAAGTATAGACTGAGTCGCCTGAATTGGGACAAAACATTTCATGTTTGTTTGTTTGAAAATGGTTTGATGGTGCTACCCGTAGGTAGGCTAAGACGTGGATTTGCCACCCTCGGGTGGGCTTAAGAAAACATGATTTTGCCACTATCTAGTGGGCTTAAAACAAACATTTGATGAATTGTTCCAATCCAAATAACCCAACCTTCACCCACAGGCATTCAGGCAGTTATATCACATAAGCAATTAGCCTCATGGTAAGCATGCTATTCATGGCAATCACTCACAGGCATGCAAGGATGCTAAAGCATAAAAACTCACCGAGTACTCCAAGCCAAAACAGAACTACATTAGAAATCATGCATGATCCTAAGTATACAGAAATGCCTAATGCAACACATGCAAAAATGCAAACTATAGCAGGCTCGGCTATCCTAAACATGGCATATGGAATGCTACAGCTAACATGTATTCAACTTGGAATTGAAATACAAATGCAGTTAGTATGATGCGCCGAGCCCAGTGCATACAAAACAGATGAATGAATGCAAACATGCTATCATACTGTATGCTAATTGAAATATGCCCTAATCTAACCATCATAAGGTGTAAATAAAAGGGAAGAAAGGCGTGGGATTGGAAGACATACATCACACTCACCCACACTTATTACAATTTTTCCTCGCCTGAGAGGTCGAATAAATATCTGATCCCAAATAAAAGAATAGCAGTCCAAATAATACAGTCCAAATAATGTACAAATTCTAATTAATTAACAAATTAACTAAGAAAGTAAAAAGCGCATGCAAGCCAGGGCGCCTTGATTCGCTCGGGTGATGAATGATGCATGTTCGGGTTGCCTTTGTGCGGAAATCCATGACGATGCCCCAATTAGCCTCTGTTTGCACCTGTTCTTGAAATGCATGCCAAGCTCCGAAAAGTTGCTGATTCTTCATTTTGCTGCAACAGAGAGCAGGAAAGGGGCATGGCAATGTATTTTCACAAATATATGCATGTCTCGATCCTCGTGCCACCAATCACGCATATCAATGCATGATGGCCGAGGAGTTGAATTGCACAACTCAATATGAAATGAATGCATATGAAAATACAACAAAACCTAACTTCATCATGGATAATCCGGAGTGTTGGTGACTGGGAAATTGAGACACGTTCCGTCACTCGAAGTACGGAACGTACCTTGTTTCCCGTGCCCGGGCTAACTCCTATCCTGAACACGATGCAATATGCATGATATGCATGAAATGCAACTAAGATACAACCTAACATGCGAAAGGCTATGAAATTGCATACACGATGCACGAGGAAACATGGCATACACAATGTGCTAATATACGGCCTAGCATACGCAATGCTATGGAATGAAATGGCATACACAATGCAATATGGGCTTACACCAACACAAGTGGACCTCGGCCACACTCACATAGGAGGCCATAATGATAAAAATGAGACAACTCGAAGTGCGTGCACGCGTGTACGCAAACCGAGGACTGAACCTACGGCACGGAATGCCACTCTAACAAGACATGGCAAAACATGGAATATGGCGTATGATCATGCAATTTTCAGAGGCAAAATGAGATGCAAACAGCCCTGAATCATGGCAAAATGATACCCGATGCATGGAACGAGTCCCGAAACATGAATTTTGGTGCATGAAATGGCCTATAGTTATGCAATGCATGCATAATTTGTACATGAAGTGTAAATAAAGAAGTAAGGAAGCCCCAAAAAAAGCATGTTTATAGTTCAATGCATGGCCAAACAGTGGGTACAAATGGGACTAAATTAGCATGCAAAAATGGGGGCCAAGAGAGGGGTAATGAAGCAACTCACAAATTCTGGCCCCAAACAGGGAAGGGGCCTTCTACAATATTGAAGAGGGGCCAAAAATATGATGTATTACATTTTATGACAAACCCCAAAAACAGATACAAGTATGCTCAAAATGCTATGCAAAATAAGGGCACCAAGAGAGCTATAACATGAAGTATAAAGAGGATGTCCCAAAAAGCCATAGACCCTTCATGAAACATGAATAGGGGGTCAAAATAGGTCCATTTTCAGTTCGGAACAAGGTCCAAAAATAGAAGCTCAATAAGCTAATAAATCATGCAAAAATGGGGACCAAAGAGGGGTACAATGGCAAGTGGCACATGGAGATCCCAAACAGTGATGATCCCTTCTTCAATGTTGAAGAAGGGCTCAAAATAATCCTATCTTCAGTTTAGATCATGCTCCAAAACAGATTACACATAGGCCAAAAATACTATGCAAAATTATGGCATTAAGAAGGGTAATGAAGCAAGTGCAAAATGGGGGTCCCAAATAGGGTAAGACCCTTAATGAAACAGAAAAATGATCTCAAAAAAATGACATTTCCAGTTATGGCCGGAGCTCAAAACAGTAAGCAAAGAGGGCTAAGAAATGGTACAAAAATGGGCTAGAAAAGGGGGAGATAGTGCTTACCCTTGAAGACCAAGCATTGGCTGCCTCGTGGACTGAAAAACGGGGCCTCCTAGTCTCTGAGAAGAGCTCCAAGCTGCTGGAAATGGAAGTGGTAGTGTGGTGCTAGGTGGGGGTGTAGAAATGGGTGTAAGAGCTTAAGGGTTTTGAGGCTTAGAGTAGAGAGAGAGGGAGAATTGATGCAAGGCTCTCAAAACAAATTTTGTAACCCTAAAATCTGAAGGGGAGGGGCTGTATATATAAGCGAAAGGGGTGGAAAAGAGGGGGGAAAAAAGGGGGGAAAAAAAACCAAGTTTCCCCCCAAAATGGCCAAACCCTCGGACATGGGTGTAGTGGAAAACAAAATTCACTTCTAGGACACACTTGGGGAGGGGGGCATGGCCGGCTAGTTTAAAAGGGTAGAAAAATCATTTCACCAAATAGGTGGCCGGCCAGCCAGCCAGATTTTCTGGCTGGCCAGCTACTTTCAGGACAAAAAAAAGGCTGCCGGGAAGAAAAGTGGCCGATGGGTGATTGGGAAGTCCAATGGTGGCCATTCAAGTGTCCAAATTGAATCCCCGGAAGTTAGCTTTGCAATGGCACAAACCTTGCATTAAAATTCCTCCTGAGGAAAAAGTTATACTAGTTTCCGTAAAGCCGCGCAGATTTTGGTCTAACCGGAGTGATGCCCTACTTCAATCAACCATATCTCCCTCGTCCGGAATTGAATTTAGGAGATTCTTGAGTGAAAAATGAAGCCCCGGGAGTAAGATTTCCAACGGTGGTGGCCTTATAGTTTGATTCCAAGTATCCAAATGAATAGGCCCGATTCGGCAAGGGCTGCTCGACTTTCTTTTAACGGTTCATGCCCATTTTCTCCCCCGACTGGATTTCTTCCCTCTTCTCTTCTTTTCTTCAACTTCAAACCCCTAAGTAAGGTGTTTTGAAATATTTTTCAAAGATTTCATCTCTCTTTCATTCATTTTCACTTTGTCCTTGCTCGGTTTACCGAAAAGCGCAATTTTTGACAAAATGCGAGCCTCGGAACATCGCAGAAACTTTATTTCAAAAATGTTTTGAAAGAGAGGGTTTTAAGTCTAAAATCTTTTGATCAAGATTGTTTTGGTCCAAAAGGGGTATGAAGTTGAGATTTGACTCTCTTTTTGCCAAAGAAATTGAACCTTTGCCCTGCACATCTTTCATCACCGAGCAAACCATCAGTCGCGTCCAAGTCTTATGGACGGTCAAAAATGGGGTGTCTACAGTTGCCCCTCTTTGACAGAATTCAGAAGTCAAGAAGTGACGGGAGTGAATGTCAAAGCCCAGAGACGACCCATTTTTGACAAGGCCGAAGACTTGGACAAACAAACAAAATATAGATAAATAAATGGTTGTGCCCGCAGGCTGCCTACGTATCCCTTTGCAAGGAATCAAACCAGCGTAGTTCAGAGGCAGGATACAAAATGATATGCAGAAAGATTTTGATAATTGGACTTATACGTTACATGAAGCCGGTTTGAAAATTGGACTTATACGCTACGCGAAGCTGGTTTGAAGATTGGACTTATACGCTACGCGAAGCCGGTTTGAAAATTGGACTTATACGCGACGCGAAGCCGGTTTGAAAATTGGACTTATACGCTACGCGAAGCCGGTATGAAAATTGAGGATTTATGCAATGCACTGTAATGTAGTGGCTAAAATGCAATGTGATACTTAGGAAAAGGGAGGTACCTTGCAGGGGCAATTGGTGATGACTCACCTCAAGCTGTTGGGGATCTCCCACTTCTGCATCTTAATTGAACCACAGGTAATACTTTTCTCCCTGACCATGGTCGCAGCTTTCCCTATTCTCCAACAGGGTGACAGACTAGGTTGGATCAGTATCCAGAATTGAGGCGCATACAGATGCTATCTCAATCTATGGGGCTGCCATACAGATTTCAAGCCGAGGATATACCCCTGGGTATTTAAACCAGACTTTAGTCTCGGAAATCCCGAACCTTTGCGTTCTAGGCATGAGCCATTCGAACTCTAGTTTCCACCGTCTCAGTTGGTCTCCTAGGAACTCACTGCTAACACAGGCAGGTGGCTATACCAGACCACTGGAAGTCGTTCGGGCACGACAAACACCAAAGGAATTGCACCTTTAGAGGATTTAAGGTCTCCTAGACCAGAAAGTGCACAAGACAGTGCAAATGAAATGCAAGTAAACTGCAAGTACGATGCGCAAAACAGCGCGAATGATGATGCAGGATTTAAGGTCTCCTTAGACCGAAGGATTTAAGGTCTCCTAGACCAGAGAGTGCACAAGACAGTGCGAGCTGGAGGTGCACAACACAGTGCGAGTAGGGTGAATGCATAAAGCAGTGTGATACAAGTAAGGTGCGCAAGATAGCGCGATGCAACGCACTAACAAGTGCAGGTGAGATGCGCAAGATAGCACGATAAAATGCATGCACAATGCAAGTAATGTGCACAAAATAGTGCGATGCGCGAAATAGCGCGAGTGAAATGTAATGCACTAACAAGTGCAGGTGGGACGCGCAAGATAGCGCAAATGATACAATGCACAAAATAGTGCGATCGCTAAGCAATAGCGATTGATTTGAAATGCACAAGATAGTGCGATGTGATATGCAAAGCACAGGACAGTGCGATTGAGGTGCGCAAAATAGCGCGATGAATGCAATGCACAAAACAGTGCGATGGAGGTGCGCAAAATAGCGCGAATGATAAACTGCACAAAACAGTGCGATTGTGGTGCACAAAATAGCGCGAGTGATAAACTGCACAAAACAGTGCGATGCGCAAAATAGCGCGAATGTAAATTGCACAAAACAGTGCAATTGAGGTGCGCAAAATAGCGCGAATGATTTGAAATGCACAAGATAGTGCGATACGCTAAACAGCGCGATTGATTTGAAATGCATTAAACAGCGCGATACGCTAAATAGCGCGAGTGATTTGAAATGCACAAGATAGTGCGAGTGGGATACAACCACAAGATGCACAAGACAGTGCAAGTGAGATACGAAGTGTAAGTGCACAAGACAGTGCGAGCGAGATAAAATGCACAAGAAAGTGCGATAAAAGGCATCTTCTATGCAAGTATGGGGGCATTTTTCATGCAAAAAATATGAGTATTTTCTATGCAAGTATGGAAGCACGTTCTATGCAATTTTGAAAGCAAGCATATTCTATGCATGAAACAAGCAAAGCATATTTTATGCGGAATCAAAAGCAAGCACATTCTATGCCTGAATCATAACGATGCGCGGCACGCATGCAACAACAGTGTATATGAACTGAGCATCAAATATGTACTCTGGTGCTTGACGATTTCTTAGAGGACTTTGCAACACATTCAAATTTCAAAAAGGGCACACCTGTTCATATTGGCGAGATAACATCTGCATGTGAAACCCTCGGGTCGCTTGACCGCCATTCGACTTAAAGAAAGCTTACACTTGAGGTAGAGGCGACTCACACTTCGTAGTATTAACAAGGCTCAAGAGGTACATCCTAATACAATCACGAACTTCTCGGAGGTGAAACTCACTCAGATGCTTCGATTTTCCTTCTTTTCTTTTGCTTTGCAGTCCGGAACCTAAATAGCTTCAGATAGGTCCTTGTTTTACTGTTCTGACATGACCTGGGTTGAACCCTGCGGTTTTATGAAAGAACGAATCTCGTTTTGCACAGATGTGGAGAACGACACGGCACTCGAAGCACAAAACGATTTTATTTTTTGAAATCGAGAGATGAGTTTTCAACCAGGTATTGAGCCTACGACTGAACACAGCAAAACGACTTAACAAGGAAATAAAAGGCACACTACCTAGACACATCGAGTAACACTCGAAACAACTCAAAACAAGAATCGAGATAAAACAAAAAGACACGACACTCAGACGTGCACAGGGAGCCTGTTTCACCGGGTAGTGTTTCCCACCTTTCCTTATTTGTGATTTTCACATCACTCGGCCCTCAAGCTCTGTTTTTTCTGAAAAAGCCCTTTTCTTACTTTTTCTCTCATCGCACATCTCCCTATTCTTCAATCTCTCATTTTTCATCCCTCCCCTAGGTGGTTGATGGATAAACAGGAAGTTGCGGGCTCTTGCCCCTAGCATGCTGCTAGATTCTTTTTCTCCTGCGCACAGCAGTGAACTTCTCCCACAGAGGGGTTGTGCTACAACTGGGTGTGTAGCAAATCTGCAGCTGACCAGTTGACGATGCTCTACTGGGGAGTTTGGACGTGATAAGATCCGTCCAGATGATGGAGTGGGATATCTTGCCCCATTCCAGTTCGTGTTTCGCACTTTGCTTGATACCTCAATGCTTGGAGGATGTGAGAGCTTTCTGCCCTTTGTTGTGCCCTTTTCTGGCAAATACGGTGCCCTTTTCGACAAGTAGAGTGCCCTTTCTGGCAAGTATTTTGACAAAGGGGAAAAGACAGAACACCTGACTCAACTGTGCCCCTAGTTCATCATTTTGACCATTTTTTGTTTTTGCTTTCTACTAAAACAGTTTTGACCAACATGAGAGTTAGATTAACGCGCTTGTTCAATTTTTTGATTTAAAATCATGCAAGTTAGGCTATGAGCACTGAGAGTTTTCCTTTTTTGGGTCCAAGAAATGGTCCAGTTTTGAAAAATGGAGTACTTTTCGAGAAGATTAGTCAACCTTAGTAAAAATTCTCAAAAACTATTTTTGCAAATGACCACTGCTCAATGAGCACGGAACCTACTCTTGAGATGCACAACCTCGGACCCATAGCAATGGAAAATTGCCTCTTGTCTGAAGGACACTGCATGGCAACGGAAAGTTGCCCCTTGTTTGAAATGACACTACGGTGTTTTGAATGGCAACGAAAAGTTGCCCTTGTTTGGATAGCACCGCAGCGCATTGTAGTCAGTCCTCAGAGCGACGAACACAACCAGACTCTCAGATATAGTGAAGACAAAGATGACCAGAACCATCGCATGGACACAGTCGATTTGGAAGAGTTTATGGCTGGACTTCAGAATGAAGTTGCCTACGTATCCCAAAGATGGGAATCAAGCCTTACGTAGTTCGGGGTTAAGGTACACTCGGGTATTAACCTCTCCTTTTATGCTCTAACTTTTGCCAAGGCGCCCGTTGCAGGTTTTTGACCTTACGAGCTTTGTTCTTCTTTCTTTCTCTTTTCAATTCTTTTCTTCTTTTTTGATATTCTTTTCTTTTCTTTTCTTTTCTTTTTTTTTTTTTTGCATTTTTTTCTTTTTTTTCTTTTCTTTTCTTTTGCATTTTTTTCTCTTTTTTCTTTTCTTTTCTTTCTTTTTTTTTTGCATTTTTTTCTTTTTTTTTCTTTTCTTTTCTTTTTTCTTTTTTGTTCTTTTTCTTCTTTTTCTTGCTCTAACTTTTGCCTGGGTCGCCCTTCTGGGTTTTCGGTCCAACTAGCCTCTCAAGGGTAAAAGTGTAGCTTGGTCCATGTTGAATGGTTTTAAGATCTCGAAGCCATCCGTATCCAGGAGAATGACTGCTGTATTGACTTGCAGAAGGATTCATCTTCGGCTCTTCGAGCACATCTGACATCTTTGCCCCTAGTTCGAAGGGTACTTACATTCTAGCCGCAAGCTTTTTCTCGATCTTGATCTTCTTGATCCGACTTTCTGGCCTCTTGTTAGAGGGTCGCTTCAACCGCCACACAGGCCTCACATTGTAGTTGACCGTTGAACATTCTAAATTCAAGTTCAAGGTTTGAAAGCGAAGGGGTTGAGTCTCGAGGCTGAGAGCGATCCTAGGCTGTACAATCTCAAGAGCGATTCCACACAGGTCTTTGCAGGACCACGCAAATAATTTTATTTTTGAAAATTTTTAAGAAAGCGACAAATCGCTCGCGCTGAAGATAGTGTGAAACCAGTCTAGATCAAGCCAGGGTCCTTCTCAGTACTCACGCTAACAAGCATGTTTTCATTCATTAAGGGCTTAGCACGCCTCTCTTTCTCTCAGTTTGATCAAAGTTTTGCAAATCCCGAGGAATTCCTCCCTCTTTGTTTTTACCACAATGTTCAAAAAGTTTTGAAAAACTCAGGTCATTACAATGACTTCAAGGCACAAGAGGGCAGGTGGAATGCACTGCCATTTCATTCAAATCCCGGCACAACTAGCACACAGCAGAAGCAAATGCGAGAGCGTGAAATCCTTCTTTGTTTCATTCAAATTCTGTTGGCAATAACGGCTCTCTGTAAAGCAGACTCAAAACAAAACAAAAGGACAAACGCAAAACAAAATGGTGACGCCCGAGGTAACACCCCCGGAATCACCCGACTCCTATACAACAGGACTGACTCGATACAACAAGACAGACCCAAAACAAAAGAGACTGACTTAAAAAAAAAAAGATAGACTCAAAACAAAACAACAAAACTGACCCAATACCCAAGTCAGAAAGCACAAAAACTGGTATTTGCACATTGCTCAGAACAGTGCGTGCCATTCCCACGTCTAGAGTAAATTGAGCGTCATCCGCAGCTGGTTCATCCCCCGATCACATAATCACATTATCCCCAAGTTCATCGACCGGTCAAAGCCGATAGACTTTGCGGAGCTTGGCGCAACAACGACCCGTTGTCAAATAGATCCCAGACTTCATGGCGGAGGCAGGCGATCGTCGGTAGTATGGCGGCTTTGCGATGGTACGCGATCTTGGGTAGCATCATGCGTAGCCGGAAGAGGGTTCGGGAGAGGCCGAGGCTCAAGGGGTTTGAGATGGCCTTGTCCAACAAGGATTTGGGAAGCTTTGGACAAAGGCATGTGGAGGGCATGGAAGACCCTTTGACCTCAGGGTTGGTACTTCAAGGCTTGTGGATTTTTGCTGGACGCACCAGTAAAGGGATTGGCAGGTGCTGGCCTGGTTTGTTGATCTCTTCTAAGTGGAGGATTAGAGCTAACAGGATCGTATCTGGTATGACGGCCCATCTCCCGATTTTTCCTTTGATTCGGACTGCCCCTGACTTGAGTAGCGAAAGTGTCATCTACAGTTTTTGCAACAACTGCGAGGACTTGCTCTTTGTTCAGTCCCTCGACTTTCAAAGCCTCAACAGCAAACATAAGATGTTCATGGGGATCCATGCCCACCCCTGCCTTGTTCTTTCCACTTGCCTCCACTTTGCCAAGGGATTGGCATTCCTCAAATGTAGCCCGTTCCAAGACTGGGGAGCCTTTTAACATGAACTCCCTGGTATGTGATGTGATTGCTGACGGAGCTAATGTCCCGGAGGCCAAATTTGTCATAGTTCTCTGAAGATCATCGATCATTCTTTTCAGCTCAGAAGTAGTGGGCTCACGGGTTTGAGATGATTGGGGTCCGGGTGCATCCATCATGCATAAGTCCATGCTTTCTGGAATGAACACCTCAGGCTTGGATAGATGGGCTGGGGTGATGTATATGCTGGGGTCGAAGGTGGATGGCAGTATATGGATGAGATTGAGGTAGGCAGGAGATGTTTGGTCATTGGGGTCAGAAGGTGGAGCTATCGTCCGGTTGTCGATGAGATTTTGGACCTCATGACGAAGGCGGTAGCAACGGTCGGTGCCATGACCGCGCTGCTGATGGTATATACAGTACTTGGCGGAGTTATGTCTGGCTGGGAGTGGGTCGGGAAGAGGTTGAGGATCGAGGGGTTTGAGATGCCCTTTTTCCATCAGGAGTTTTAGTGCGCTAGTCAGGCTCATATAGAGGGGGGTGAAAGTTCTGCCCTGAGCTTGGGCTGGGCTGGCTGGTCGTAGGCTTGGTTTGGCAAAAGGGTTGGCTATGATGACTATATTGATTTCAGTGGGTTCAGGAATAGTGCTACTTCCGGCATTGGTACTCCTTGAAATCACCCTCCTTGTCGGTTCACTTGTTCTGGGAATGATCCCGCTGTTGAACGCATTCTCGACCTAAACCCCCAGTTCATGCAAACTTTTGAAAGTGAATAGCGGAGCCACTATCAACTTTTGCAACATATCATGTTCGAGGTTTCGCACCATCATCTGCACTTGATCCCTCTCAGAAGGGCGGCGATTTGTCATCTGTGCTGCCTTTGCTCTCCACCTTGTAACAAATTCCACAAAAGGCTCTTTTGGGTTTTGGCGGGTTGCTTCAAGCTCTTGGATGGTCATTTCAACTTGGGTATTGTAATAATACTGATCGACAAAGGCCTCAGCCAATTCTTCCCAGTTTTGTTTCACTTTATCTTCCAACTTAGCGTACCAAGTGGCTGTTATACCCGACAGGGTTCTTCCATACAAAGAGAGTTTCTGTGGCTTAGTCAGACCCATCGGCTTCAGGACATCCAAGAAAAGTCGGATATGTACCATTGGATCTCCAGACCCGTCGAAACGGTCAATATATGGCATTTTGAATCTGTCTGGAAGCCGTACAGCAGACTTGGTGTACCCATCCTCAATGTCGGAAATGGAGTTAAGGCCCTGTGCCTTTTTGAAATGCTTCTCAAGGTTCGCAATTTTCACTGCGGTCAGATTGAGGTCATTAGCATCAAGGGGATAACGCCTCTCATTAGGCTGCACCAAGGGTCTGAAAACTCGGGCTTGAGCTAACCCTTCTCGAGGATCTGGACCCTGCAAATCTTCAGTTGGCGGAATTGGGTCAAAGTTCGGGGTCCCAAAGTGGATGTGGCGAGATGCCCCAGATGGGCGCGTTTCAATCTGGGTCTCACCTACATGGCGGTTCACGATTTAAGGCGCTATCACGGCCACAAATTCTTCGAACCTGTGCCATCACGGGTCTCTTGATGATGTGGTGGTGGCTTGGATCGAGATGAACCAATGAGCCCTGACTGGCCTTTCTTTGCCTTGCCTCAGCAAAAGAACACTGGTTGCCCTTGAATTAAATCTCTAACCTAACAAAGTCTATCAGCACTAGTTCAATGTACCTGGGGATATCGAAGCCTTCTGAAGCTATAGTTCCCAGGACTACCCAGCAAAAGGGAAAACAGAGAGCATCTCAGCCTGATTTCATCATAACCCATATGAGCAAAGTGAATGGTGCCCCATCAATTGGTCGCCCAAAAATTCGTCAGAATCGATACCCTCGTAAACCGATCCCAAAATCTTGAATCGGTGCCCACAGTTTGATACCCAAACTTGCAAACTGATACATGCATTCGTGTAGAGATGCACTCTAAAGCACATAACAAGCAAGTGAAAGCCAAACACCCCTATGTTGGGGTAGGGTTTCCCTGTCCTATTTTGTCAGGAACTAGGGTTTCACTACGCACACAGCGGTTTCAAACAACCTACAATCGGGTAAGCAACCTGTCCTAGTTTGGAATGGTCACTATGGATCCGAATATGCACTAGGTCGAATGGTCAAAGAGGGTGCCCCGGTACAACCGGGGTTTGTGTTCCCATACTGGCAGAGCCCACAACCGGTCAGCCTTATGGTCATGCCTTGACAAGACAAGCCTTCGGCAAACCGTTTAGGAATAGTAGATGGCAAACACGGTGTCCTAGGTGCACCAATGCAAATGCAATGCAAAGAAACACACAAGTGTGGTCAAAACAAGACATCATGAGTTCGAGTCAAGTTCTCTAAATCCCCAGCGGAGTCGCCAGAAACTGTAGACGTCCCCGAACGCCCCAGGAGGGTGCGACTCCCCCCGTTCCATTCGCTCGCGGGTCTACTACAGTTCAAGGACTCAAATGTCACGGTTCTTAATCTTGAACCAAAGAGTCCAAATCCGGCAAGTCGTTTTGAGAAAACAGATTTTTTGAAAAGAAGTGCCAAACATGGATCGCTTTTGCGATCTGAGTCGCCACCTAAATATTTTATTTTTGGAAAATTTAGGAAACCCTGACTCGTTTGCCTAAGGCCACGTGTCCGTCATCACCAAAGTTGCCTCGGCTCGGGAACTTGGGTACGATTGGGGAAGGTCACTTCGTGAGCACCCCCGCTCGCCTGGTCAGAGACTGGCCTCTACTAACCATGATATCAAGTTTCGAAAACATTGTGTGTTCTTATTTCGGTTATTAGCCTAGGTTACTATGTGATGCGCACAGCATACAAGTATAGACTGAGTCGCTTGAATTGGGACAAAACATTTCATGTTTGTTTGTTTGAAAATGGTTTGATGGTGCTACCCGTAGGTAGGCTAAGACGTGGATTTGCCACCCTCGGGTGGGCTTAAGAAAACATGATTTTGCCACTATCTAGTGGGCTTAAAACAAACATTTGATGAATTGTTCCAATCCAAATAACCCAACCTTCACCCACAGGCATTCAGGCAGTTATATCACATAAGCAATTAGCCTCATGGTAAGCATGCTATTCATGGCAATCACTCACATGCATGCAAGGATGCTAAAGCATAAAAACTCACCGAGTACTCCAAACCAAAACAGAAACTACATTAGAAATCATGCATGATCCTAAGTATACAGAAATGCCTAATGCAACACATGCAAAAATGCAAACTATAGCAGGCTCGGCTATCCTAAACATGGCATATGGAATGCTACAGCTAACATGTATTCAACTTGGAATTGAAATACAAATGCAGTTAGTATGATGCGCCGAGCCCAGTGCATACAAAACAGATGAATGAATGCAAACATGCTATCATACTGTATGCTAATTGAAATATGCCCTAATCTAACCATCATAAGCAGGTAAATAAAAGGGAAGAAAGACGTGGGATTGGAAGACATACATCACACTCACCCACACTTATTACAATTATGCCCTCGCACAGAGGGTCCGAATAAATATACAGTTCCGAATAAAAGAATAGCACAGTCCAAATAATACAGTCCGAATAATGCACAAATTCCTAATTAATTAACAAATTAACTAAGAAAGCTGTAAAACTGGCATGCAAGCCAGAGACTGCCTTGATTCCGCTCCGGGTGATGAATGATGCATGTTCGGGTTGCCTTTGTGCGGAAATCCATGACGATGCCCCAATTAGCCTCTGTTTGCACCTGTTCTTGAAATGCGTGCCGAGCTTCGAAAAGTTGCTGATTCTTCATTTTGCTGCAACAGAGAGCATGAAAAGGGCATGGCAATGTATTTTCACAAATGTATGCATGTCTCGATCCTCGTGCCACCAATCACGCATATCGATGCATGATGGCCGAGGAGTCGAATTGCACAACTCAATATGAAATGAATGCATATGAAAATACAACAAAACCTAACTCCATCATGGATAATCCGGAGTGTCGGTGACTGAGGAATTGAGACACGTTCCGTCACTCGGAGTACGGAAAGTACCTCATTTCCTGTGCCCGGGCTAACTCCTATCCCGTACACGATGCAATATGCATGATATGCATGAAATGCAACTAAGATACAACCTAACATGCGAAAGGCTATGAAATGGCATACACGATGCACGAGGAAACATGGCATACACAATGCGCTAATATACGGCCTAGCATACGCAATGCTGTGGAATGAAATGGCATACACAATACAATATGGGCTTACACCAACAGAAGTGGACCTTGGCCACACTCACATAGGAGGCCATAACAATGAAAATGAGACAACTCGAAGTACGTGCACGCGTGCATGCAAACCGAGGACCGAACCTACGGCACGGAATGCCACTCTAACAAGACATGGCAAAACATGGAATATGGCGTATGATCATGCAATTTTCAGAGGCAAAATGAGATGCAAAACAGCCCCGAATCATGGCAAAATGATACCCGATGCATGGAACGAATCCCGAAACATGAATTTTGGTGCATGAAATGGCCTATAGCTATGCAATGCATGCATAATTTGTACATGAAGTGTAAATACAGAAGCAAGGAAGCCCCAAAAAAAGCATGTTTACAGTTCAATGCATGGCCAAATAGTGGGTAAAAATGGGACTAAATTAGCATGCAAAAATGGGGGCCAAGAGAGGGGTAATGAAGCAACTCACAAATGCTGGCCCAAAACAGGGAAGGGGCCTTCTACAATATTGAATAGGGGCCAAAAATATGATGTATTACAGTTTATGACAAACCCCAAAAACAGATACAATTATGCTCAAAATGCTATGCAAAATAAGGGCACCAAGAGAGCTATAACATGAAGTATAAAGAGGATGTCCCAAAAAGCCATAAATTTTTAATGAAACATGAAGAGGGGGTCAAAATAGGGCCATTTTCAGTTCGTACCAAGGTCCAAAAACAGAAGCTCAATAAGCTAATAAATCATGCAAAAATGGGGACCAAAGAGGGGTACAATGGCAAGTGGCACATGGAGCTCCCAAACAGTGATGATCCCTTCTTGAATGTTGAATAAGGGCTCAAAATAAGCCTATCTTCAGTTTACATCATGCTCCAAAACAGATTACACATAGGCCAAAAATACTATGCAAAATTATGGCATAAAGAAGGGTAATGAAGCAAGTGCAAAATGGGGGTCCCAACCAGGGTAAGACCCTTAATAAAACAGAAAAATGATCTCAAAAAAATGACATTTCCAGTTATGGCCGGAGCTCAAAAAAGTAAGCAAAGAGGGCTAAGAAATGGTACAAAAATGGGCTAGAAAAGGGGGAGATGGTGCTTACCCTTGAAGACCAAGCCTTGGCTGCCTCTTGGACTGAAAAAAAGGGGCCTCCTAGCCTCTGAGAAGAGCTCCAAGCTGCTGGAAATGGAAGTGGTAGTGTGGTGCTAGGTGGTGGTGTAGAAATGGGTGTAAGAGCTTAAGGGTTTTGAGGCTTAGAGTAGAGAGAGAGGGAGAATTGATGCAAGGCTCTCAAAATAAATTTTGTAACCCTAAAATCTGAAGGGGAGGGGCTGTATATATAAGAAAAAGGGGTGGAAAAGAGGGGGAAAAAAAGGGGGGGGGGAAAACAAACCAAGTTTCCTCCCAAAATGGCCAAACCCTCGGACATGGGTGTAGTGGAAAACAAAATTCACTTCTAGGACACACTTGGGGAGGGGGGCATGGCCAGCTAGTTTAAAAGGGCAGAAAAGTCATTTCACCAAATAGGTGGCCGGCCAGCCAGATTTTCGCCGCCACCTACTTTAGGACAAAAAAGGTCACGGAAGAAAAGTGGCCGGTGGGTGATTGGGAAGTCCAATGGTGGCCATTCAAGTGTCCAAATTGAAGTCATGGAAGTTAGCTTTCCAATGGCGCAAACCTTGCATTAAAATTTCTCCTGAGGAAAAGGTTATGCCAGTTTCTGTAAAGCCGCGCAGATTTCGGTCCAACCGGAGTGATGCCCTACTTCAATCAACCATATCTCCCCCGTCCGGAATTGAATTTAGGAGATTCTTGAGTGCAAAATGAAGGCCCAGGAGTAAACTTTCCAACGGTGGTGGCCTCATAGTTTGATTCCAAGTATCCAAATGAATAGGCCCGATTCGGCGAGGGCTGCTCGACTTTCTTTTAACGGTTCATGCCCATTTTCTCCCCCGACTGGATTTCTTCCCTCTTCTCTTCTTTTCTTCAACTTCAAACCCCTAAGTAAGGTGTTTTGAAAGATTTTTCAAAGATTTCATCTCTCTTTCATTCATTTCCACTTTGTTCTTGCTCGGTTTACCGAAAAGCGCAATTTTTGACAAAATGCGAGCCTCGGAACATCGCAGAAACTTTATTTCAAAAATGTTTTGAAAGAGAGGGTTTTAAGTCTAAAATCTTTTGATCAAGATTGGGGTATGAAGTTGAGATTTGACTCTCTTTTTGCCAAAGAAATTGAACCTTTGCCCTGCACATCTTTCATCACCGAGCAAACCATCAGTCGCGTCCAAGTCTTATGGACGGTCAAAAATGGGGTGTCTACACAAGAGTGTAGTGTAAGTAGGCTAAAGTATAAAGAATTTTTAGAGAGAGAGAGAATTGTAGAGAGAGAGGAAAAAATTTTAGTTCCAATATTTTCTAACCTTCTACAAAAGAAAGGGGGGCTCTATATATAGAAAACATGAAATTTGTATAAGGAGATCTAGCCCTTCACGTGTGGATAGATGTATGCATCTGTGCAAACAGCTGGCACAGCTGGCATAAAATATGTACAAAAAACATTGGTGGTCGGCTGGCCATCACTGGTGGCTGGCAAGCCACATCAGTGGCCGGCAAACCAAAAGTGATGGCCGGCAGCCTCTAGGGATGGCTGGCAAGCCACCAGAGGTTGTAAGCTGGAAAGACCAAGGCATGGTCCAAAAATGAGACAGAAATGATATAAGGTTTAGAAGGCTCAAAGTTGTGACGTTCCGCTGAGGACTTCGAGCACTTGGCGAGCAAACAGACTCATCATCTGGTGTACCTGCAAGGACGTCCAAGTCGTAAGGGCTGCCAAAAATAGGGTGTCTACACACTGTATATATGGCATTCATAAGGGCCAATTCTCTATCTGTGACAACAACAGAAGGAAGAGTATTTTCATCCATGACAATAAACAAAATACCAAGTGCCCATGTGTAGTTATCCTCCTCTCATACTAGAGGTATGCAAATGCAACTGAAAAGGTCATGTCTATCGATGTCACACCTACAATCTCCAAAAGGGGCAACCGATATTGATTGGTCTTATAAGTACAATCCATCAACAATACTTTTTGAAATGCAAGTAACAAATTCAATCTAGTAGGATGTGCAAAGAACAAATCAGTCACTATCTCAGTATCTGCACAGCTCCTATGCCACTCAATGTACTTGTTGACAGCTAACTAACCTAATAGTTGTTGCATTTGAGATCTCTCAACTTTCTCAACAACTTTATACATATGACGTGCATTGTAAATTGTCTTCATTATGGAAGCATTTGTATCATCACGTTGTTTCAATGTAATCAATATCTCACTCGGTCGTACCATACTCTTCGACATGTCTACCAACAAAGTGGTTTCCTCATGTGACAACCTTCCAGCAAAAGAATGACCCTCAAGATATTCTGCAGCAGGATGATTATGCACGCCACAAACAACCATCAAGATCCAGTCATCATTTGTGGCTAATTTTTTGCCCTTTAATAAAAAAAGGGCATTCATATTTTTTTGTACTTGTCCGTCTTGCTTTTTTTGTCTTAGGCCTGCTATTTTTTCGAGCGTCCCTATAAGATCCACTCCCCTCACAAGCTAGGCTAAGTCTTGGCTTCCTACCACGAATTCCACTCCCATCTAATTTCTACACGACAATAACAAATCCATTTCTTCTTCTAACTTGACGTGCCCATCGAATTAACTCATCTCGACTCTTGAATATCTGAAATAAATAAATTAAACTAACCAATTATTGCACATAAAAAAGGACAAAAAGGTACATTATTTGTAAAACAATCAAAGACTTACCTCATGAGTAACAAATTCATTACTATAATCCATTACAAGTTCCGAATCAACCTTACTGCCTCTAGTTGAAGCATCACTCTGAAAACACGTGTGAATGTAATTTCAAAATTGAAAAAATGATGTTCAGTTGAACGGTTCCGAAACTAATGGTTTTGTTCAGTTCAAGAGTGCCGAAAATAAAGATGATATTCGGTTTAACAGTACTGACTATCTGCATTAATGTTTGAAACCTATGTATCGAATGAAAGGATTATGTTTAGTACTATATTACCAAACATAATCCTAACAGTCGATAAACCAATACCAAACAGCTCGAATAAAAGAAGAATGACTGAAAACGACTAAGAATGTTAATGCAAGATAGATAAACTTACTAATGGAATGCCGGTCTCATTAGAATTGTTGTCCTCATTCTCCAATGCTCTACATAGTAAAATAAATGATGAAGTATACGTTATACTTGAAGCAAAACTTTCAAGTTCAATAGGGTTGATAATGGTGATGAAGATGACACATTTAGGATTTAAGATGATTATGAAAAATAATAGATTTAGGGTTTATGTTGGTTGGTTATGAAGAGTAATAGGTTTAGGGTTTACAAATATAGAATATGTATAGTTGGAGGTGGAGGTGGAGGTGCAGGTGGAGGTGGCGGTAGCGGCGATAGCAGTGGCGGTGGGGGGGGGGTGGGGTGTCCAATATTATAGAGTATTGGTTCTTATTTGATAATGGGTGTTCCATTTAATAATGTCTTTTAATGTAATTTTACTTTAGGGTATAATTATAATAAAAAAAATTATAAATTGGGGGGTTCAAAGAATTTTGATAGGTGCTAATAGGCGCACTCGTTTATTAAAGGACACCAATATGATTGAATCAAGGATAATCATGTGTGAAAACACGGTTGCATAAAATTGAGCTTGAATCATCTTTTGAGAATATAGAAACTTTTATGAACATTAGATTCATTCTTTTAAACATTGTTTTGAATCTTACTCAATTTAAAATCATGAGAAACACTATTGACAAAGTTTGAATAAAATACTAGTTAGCCAAATTTTGAAGAATTTGAAACAATTAAGATCAAGAAAACAAATGATGAGTGAAGTTTTAAGCGATAAGGTGCAGAAGTTCAATTATAGTTCATATTTTGTGTCGAAAAGAATCATTCAAGGACATCATCAAAATCAATATTTAGGCAATAACCTTTTTTTCTAACACAGTCCATTTTAGCTCATCAGAGACTATTTCATTTCTATTACCTTAGTATTTTAATACAAGTTTTCTCAAGGGAGATCGTTGAGCTTGAGTTGAAAAATAAAACAAGGTTTCTCGAGGTTTACTAAATCAACTACTTTTGAGTATGAAATTCGAGTAATTGTGTAGTTTTTTATTATTTTAACTATATCACATGCATTCTCTACTTTATTATATAATGCAATATATTTCTTGTGAACTTAGGCGGGTTTGTGCCAAATCACATAAATCTTTGTGATTATTTTTCTTTATGGTATGTGTATGAATATGCTTCTGTTTACGTTTGAGGATGTAAAATAAATCCCTACAAATCTTTCCTCTTTTAAGGCATGTTGATTATGAATGAGTTAAAAACACTAACAATCCTCCATTAATGAGTTAAAAACCTCCTATACTTAACTCTCTCTACAATTTGAATATTCTATCTTTCACTCATTATTAACTAGTCTCCGAAATTGTCTTTTTGATAAGTTAATAGGTTGGTCGACTATGCAATAGTGGCCTCTAATAGTGACCGAAACTTATTTTGTTCAAGCTTTGAGTTCATTATGCATTTTTTTGTACAACTGTATCTTGACAAACTTTATTCAAAAATCAAACAATTTTATCTTAACTATTTTATTCTAAAATCATTGCTTTTATTCAGTAAACTACTAAGTCTGAGACTTCCTTGCATTTCTCTCTCCGTCACTACTCTCTCAAGGCATTTTCCATTAGTTTTGAGAAAGTGAAAATTGTATTTATAGCATTAGTCTTGGCACTACTTCAATCTATATTGGATGAACTATGTCCTACTTCAATCTATATTAATAAAAGATAGTCACAAAGGTTGTAGTTTAGTATGAGCCCTTGCTCTTATTTAGTAAGAGATCTAGGTTTGAAGACCCCTTATTTATCTCACCTTGAAGTAAAAGAAGGTGGGCATCTAGGTCTATAGACTAACACAGGCCAGTCGCCTTTTGAAGACTATTGACTTCATGCAAGAGTTATATGGAGTTAGCCGGAGGTTTCATTATCTTTTACTTTTTCTTTCTTTTACTAAGCTCGGAGAAAACAAATCTAGGTTTTATTTCTCACAAAAAATAAAATAAAATAAAATAACAAAACAAAACAAACGAACATATCCTTCCTAAAGGGTACTTGGAAAAAAGTTCATAGTCTTGAATGGCAATTTTGTTGAGCCGTAGATGTTAGAAGCTGCTTGCGAAACAATTATTAGACTGTCTATCCAATATTCTGTCAAATGAAGTTTTTTAATATTTTCTAATCGCTCCCTCCCACGATCTTCATCCAAATAATCATCTTCAAATTCGAAATCTTCAGTTTCTTTGAGATACCAAATTTGATATGGTTGGAAAAAATGTTCTCGCTCTCACCAACCAATTGTGCTAGAGATTCAAAAAGTAAAATATTTACTCCATCGAAAGCCTTTTACTACCCATGAGAGCATTGCTTTTATAATCATTGGATATTCTATCGACTGGATTGGATATAAAATTTGGAAAATAATTTGATTAGTTATTCCTCAATCTATATCTTTAAAAAACCACATGTCATGATTTGCCATGATGGTTATTTTGGGAATTCCATCTTTAAAATTTATTTTATCATAAGATCGTTCTAAGAATTATCTAATCTTATCATGATGATCCTCAACTTGATTTTTTATTAAAAGAAAATGAAGCAAAGTTCTTGCTTTTTCAAAAAGACTAATTCTTTTATTTGTTCAAAAACTAGATCAGAAAACTCATCTGATTTGAGATTTGATAGCTGAAGAAAATTATTGATTTTTTTTAAATTAAAATCTTTATTCGAATTCATTTGTTTAAGAATATTGAAACAAAGGTTTTGTAAATCTTTTAACTTAGCTGTTTGCTCAATTAATTTGTTGGCTAGAACTCCCATGTGTTTTTGAAATTTCATTTTGTTATCTATAATGTGAGTTTTCCAAACTCCATTGAGTTCCGATAAATTTCTCCGGATATACCAGGGTTGAAAAAATCTTTTATTTAAGATTCATTTGGTTTAGATGTCTGAATATTAGTTGGAATTGGGTTAGTTCTCATTTGACAAAAATTATTTTGATAAATAGGCATCGCTGGTGCACTGTAAAAAGCTTTTTTAACGTTGGTCATGCTATCATAGGATTTAAAATTAGCTCTTGGAAATCCACAAACTTACTCATTGTACTCATTCCATTATGTGTAAATTCCAGGTTGTCTTCCTGCAAACACAACATAAAAAATTTTCTTGTCTGCTGATTGTTTTTTTAGGAATTGTCACTCATTCTCCTTGTGCAGGTTGTTTACACTTGCTCATTTTTTCCTCTTGGTCTAGAGGTCTTTTGCAAAAATTAAAATTACTTGTTTAGTAATTTAATTTTTTCAATTCCTGCTAAGAAAATCTGCAAGAAAATTGTTGGTACATTTAAGATGTTCTACCTCAAAAGTACATTCAGAAATTTTATTATACCAAGCTAGTCTTCTGCCTTGCTCAATAGGTTTTTTATTGATCAAGCAATCTCTTACTGCCTTATTATCAGTGCGTACAATAAAATTTTCTGGGGCTAAATAAATATGAAAACTTTTTATTACCAATTTTATTACAAGTAATTCTTTTTCAAATATAATATATTTCTGTTCATTTGGTTTAAATGTTCCAGAATTATATCCACAAATTAGTTCTTTTTTTTGTAATTTTATGGGTATTGAATTTTTTCTTGGTCTAATCCCAGTTTTTGATAAATGTATCTCTTTATCATGCCATAATTTACTTGGTATTGCTTTAAGAACACATCCCTAACATAATTCTGAGGCATTTGTTTCTAAAATTAATTTCTCACATGTTTTAGGAAGATAAACGTTTGGTAAAGTTTTGACATTCTTTTAAATTTGTTTAATTAAAGCAACATCTTCTGTTGTCCATTCAAAAATAACATTTTCCTTTAATTTGGTTAAATATGGAATTTCTATTTTTGAAAGATTTTTGAAAAAATTTCGTCCATAATTTAAAATACCTAATAAACTCTGTAATTGTGTTATATTTTCAAGAGTATCAGGAAAATCTCGTACTCTGGACAAAATATGTTCCTGTAATTTTAAAACTTTCTGGTCTAAAAATTATTCCCAAAAAATCAATTGATTCTTTTTCTAGTTCAATCTTTTTTGGTGTAAAAAAAATTCCATGTTTTTGAAATTTTTCACAAAGTAATTTTAAATGTTTCTTATGATTCTCCCAGGTTTTAGAGAAGATAAGTATATCATAAATATAAACTACAGAACAATCCTTAAGATCTTTAAAGATTGTATCCATCCACCGTTGAAATACCTGTGGTGCTATATTTAAACCAAAAGGCATAACATTTCAGTGATAATGTCCTCTAGGTGTACTGAAAGCTGTCAATTTTTTTGACTCTTCAGTTAATTGAATTTCCCAAAATCCACTCTTACAATTGAATTTGCTAAAGAGTTTTGATCGTTTGATTAAGTTAATCAAAATATCTTTTCTTCGAATAAAATATCCATCAAATTATAATTTTCATTTAACCGTTTATAGTTGACAACCATTCGGACTTTCCTCTTTTAATTTCAGCATGGTTTCTTATCATAAAAACTGGATTAGAGTGAGGGCTTCTAATTTCTTCAATTAATTTTTTTATCTAAAAGGTCCTGAAGTTGAATATCAAATTCATCTATATCTTGTCTAGTATAGATCATTGGTCTTACTCTAATGATAACATTAGGATCTTTCAATTTCAAACTACAATAACGTGGACTAAGTTGCTATAGTTTTAATGGATTTTCACTAAAATTTTCTTCTAGAATTTTATAAATCCAATGTGATTCATCAATAGTTTTGATGATGGGAGTTGAATCACCACGCGGAACGGGCGTAAACTCTTTATCACAAATATATTTATGTTGTTCTAATAATAGAATATGAATTAAGACATTCTTTATGCTTAATGAAATAGCTTTTTCCTGTATTTACAATGGAAGGTATTTATATATAAAATTATTTCCAAGACGGAAATCTCCATGCATATATAGAAAACACAAAAGTTTTAGTATAATGAACTTGCTATCACTTAACCAAATACCTATAGTTTTAGCCTTGAATTGTATGGAAGTATGGTTTCCATTAATTCCGGTAACCAAAATTGGATGTTTCATTAATGTCCATTTTTCTTTTGGTTTGGCATTTCATTTACATGAGTTGATTGTAGCTCTTGTGTCTATGAGAACACTGAGGCTATACGGTTTATAACCTGCAAAATTAAATGTTCCCAATACATATGTGTATCTTCTTTTTCTTGGCTAGGAGAAAAATAATATCATCATTTTTTATTTGAAAATGATAAATATATGCAGACTTAATATGTTCAGATTGTTTTCTTGTTCTTGGAAAAATAGGAATCTGAACATTTGTTGAAGCAATAAATTCTTGATTAAAATTATTGCTTGATTCCCCAATGCTTAATTTTGAAAATACTTTAATAGGAAAATCTTTTTCAAATACAAAAGTTGATATTTTAATTTTAGGAACTGTATTTTGAATATATAAATTTTTTCTTGATAGTTGCATTTGTATTTGTGCAGGATTTTTTTGTTTTAGATGATTCTCCTTGTCCCACTAGGTCATGGATTAACCATTGAAGAGAGACTTCTAAATCATTTCAATTCATTAGACGCGGTTGGATTTCCGTGTCAAATGGTCTTGGTTCGAAAATTTCAACAATTTTATTATCTTTTAATTTTGTTTTTGTTTCAAGAAATTTGGTCAATTCATGAATTGTTTTCCTCGAATACCCAAATCATGTGAATTAGTTTCATTCCTAATCCTTGTGTTTTAATTCTTATTCAGATTGTGTCTTCAAGATTAGGATCATTTATGGAAATAAAGAAATTTGGTTTAACATTAAACCAAACTACTCTATTAGCCAAATTAGATTGGATTCCTCCAATGATTGCTTTTATTGGTTCAGAAAATCTTTTATAAAAAATTACTACCAAAATAGGAGTATCTATCCCTTGGCGGAATAAGGCTGTTATGGTTACTTGTATTAATCCAATATGAATATATTGAATCTCAGGATATTTCTTTTTCCATTTTGCAACCTTTTTCTTATCAAAAAAAGGAATATCAATAGTTCCTTCTTCTGATGATTTTGCTTGAGTGTTGCCACTGTATTGTTCAAACATTCTTGCTGAAAAGAAGTTGAATTTTGAAAGTTTATAAATTTCTAGCACAACAACTTCTTGCATTTTGTCGAATTTTGCTACTTCTTCTTTGGTAAAAGTTTTTTCTTCTCCGATTATATCTCCAAGTCGAATGGCATGTAATTCTTCTTGAGATATACTATCTGCTTCTTGAGATATTTCTTGACTATATATATTAGTCATCATAAAGATTAGTTCTTCATCTGAAATTTCTTCATCACTAGAAATTTCATATAAGATTTCTTCTTCATCAAAAATTTCTTCGCCATATATTATTTCAAAATCTTGTTCTTCAAGAACTTTGATCATTGTCTTTGCATTTTTTCCCCTTTTGGGGCATTCGGGTGCATGGTGACCTTTTTCGTTACAAATGTAACATTTACAAGTTTTCTTTTTTGAAACACTTGTTGGTTTCTTTTTTCGAATATACTTTTTCTTTTTTGAAAAATTTTGTTATTTTTCCAAGGTTTCCATTCATATTTTTTGCGTTTTTTGGAAAATCCTTTTCGTTTGGGAAATGTATTGCAACCAATTTTTCAATTTTCTTTCAAAATTTTATCACACATTTTTTATCATATTGTGAGTTGGAAATTTGATTTTTTACTTGTTTTTTCGCCTTTGCTTCTAGACACCGATCTGCTATTAGTCTTAGAACATAATTAATGCGAAAACCAAGATTATCATATTCTTTTTTCCCCATTTTTTTGAGAAAGTCAGGATATGTTTTAATATATAACTTACCCCATGGATTAGGGAGTTTATGAAAAAATTGATCTAACTAGGGTTGATTTGTTGGTGGATTAATAAGATAATAATATTTTTTAAAAGTTTGAACATAGTCTTCAAAAAGACAAATGCTACATAATACTAATTTAGCCAAAATATAATTTACATCTGCTTGCAAATTAGTATCTCCTATAAAATCACATAAATTTTCTATTATTATTTTTGCAAACTCAGCTAATATTGTGTCAAGGGTGAGAAAATTTGCCAACAAAGCTATTTTTTGACTTTTTTCAATTTCAGATTTTTTCCACTGTCTCAACCATTGCAACATATCTCCCTGGAGAATTCCTGTAATATAATCAAGGAATTTTTCCTTTGACCAACTATTTTTATAATTGGTAATAATGATAGACAATGATTGTGCCCAATTATCAATTGCTTGTGGTTAGTCCTTAAATGGGACATGAGACAAGTCTAAATAATTACCATTTTGAGTTATTGGATACTTATGATTATTATATTTTCTAGATATTATTGGCTCAGGTATAGGATTGAAGGTACTTCCAGTGTTAATATCATTTTTAATTTCATTTGTTTGAATAAAGTCAAAATTTTCTCCATCTCCCCATGCGCCAAACAATTCGGGATCAATCGGTTCTTCTGTCTTTCTTTTTCCCTTATTTATTTCTGAAGAAACACCTTGATCTATTATTTCTTCAGATGAGGATGATTGACTATCATCATCATCATTAGTTGACATATTAATATCATAATTAAAGTGTTGTAAAAGGGTTTCATGTTCTAGATAAGTTTCTCTTATCTGATCTAATAGCCTATTTCTTTCATCAATACCTAAATCTGGGTCGTTATATAATTTTCTTGAATAATCTAATATTTCAACAATATTTTCATATTCAGTCCTATTATAGGTATTGGTTTGAAATACCAGAATATCTTCTGTACCATAAAATAGCCTAGGAATGGAGTTATCTGGTGGACTATTTATTCTATTATTGTTTATAAAGGATATAGTTTCAAATTGAGTTACCAAATTGTTTATTTAGGTTTTTGCTTCTTTGTTTAAGTCAATAGTTATTATAGAACCTAAATTGTCTATTTTATATTATATAGACTCAACTTTGGTTTCTACATAATTTTGATTTATTTTTTGATTTTTATCTAATTTAGAAAACCAAGAACACATAATATCGGTATTATTATTAAAGTAGAATACACACTATTTTTATTTGCAGACTCTTTAGTAATATGCAAACTATGGTCATATTTATTATTAACATTATTTTTTGTATTTCCAAAGCATATTATATCTTTAGGGTTAATTGTCATTATAGATTGTTGTTAGTACCTAAGACCCTCTTAGTGTATTTATCTAGTGCCTAAAACCTCTCTTTATATTCTTAAAGACTTAAAAATGTCTAATTATGGCCAATAGCCACAAGATCTTAATGAGTATATGGGGTTTGACATATACTAATTATATAGGTTTTATAACAACTATAAATGAAACAAATTATTATGAAGATATAAAATACAAAGGATACACAATTAAAGACTAAACTTGACGAATTCTGTTTTTTTTTTTTTTTTTCATTTTTTTCATTTTTTTATATTGTTAAACACACCATACACACTTATATATAACAAAATTTATACATAGATAGAAATACTTACATAGCTTGATCTTGCTTTCAAAAGCTCTTCACCAAGCTCTGATACCAATCACAAAAACCAAAAGGAAATGAGCTTTCTACTATTTCTATTCTACTATTTTTATCGAGTTAAGAAACAGAAACAGAACAAGGAAAAGCGAAGTTTAGGCAACGAAGATGGAGAGAATTTATATTGTTATATTATGTTGGCTTGAAAGCCAATTTATAGAATACAACTCCATATACAAACAAAACCAAAAAATCTAGTCTAAATTTAATACATACCTAATTGATTGGACTATCAAATACATACGTCCAAATTTGCAAAGCTTTCCAAAAGTCTATACTCCAAAAGTTTACTAGTCTAGACTTAGGCTTATAAATACAACTTGACAATTATACATGGCATCTAGACATATATTTATGGAGGTTTTGACAAACTCCAACTAAGCTACAATTATATACAAATATACATGACTGTCTACCCTCCTCGGGTTGCAAAGGAATAGACTGAAACATATAAGATTTGGCTGATCTTTTCTATTTTGTAGCGTCGACTGAAAGGATTTGTTTGACCACTTTCTGCCTAATAATACAGGTTGCTCCACATGTCCTGGATAAGGTTGGAGTCGATCATGAAACAACTGCATGTGATAGTGGGGTCCACTATGCTTTCATCCTGTCTACGAGATTGTGATATTCTTCATCAATCTTTGATAGAGGGGAATTAGGATCCTAACTGTATTGCTCATTCCGAAATTGTTCTACATCATCCGTGGTCATGGCTAGTTCTAACGGAAGATCCAAATTATTTCTCTTTTTGAGATTTAATAACATGTCAAGAGCTTCATTAATTTGTATAGGAGACCTTCAATATGTTATGGGAAAATGAGTTACAAATAGTATTCTACCATTTGTGACTACGAATAGCAATTTTGCTGAGCCATACATGTTAGAAGCTGCTTGTGAAATAGTTATTAGACTGTCTATCCAATATTCTATCAAATAAAGTTTTTGAATATTTTTTAATCGCTCCGTCTTGCGATCTTCATCCAAATAGTCATCTTCAAATTCGAAATCTTCAGTTTCTTTGAGATACCAAATTTGATATGGTTGGAAAAAATATTATCTTTCTCGCCAACCAATTGTGCTCGAGATCCAAAAAGTAGAATATTTACTCTATCGGAAGCCTTTTACTACCCATGAAAGTATTGCTTTTATAATCATGGGATATTCTATCCACTAGATTGGATATAAAATTTGAAAAATAACTTGATTAGTTATTCCCCAATCTATATCTTTAAAAAACCATATGTCATGATTTGCCATGATGGTTATTTTAGGAATTCCATCTTTAAAATTTATTTTATCATAAGATCGTTCTAAGATTTGTCTAATCTTATCATGATAATCCTCAACTTGATTTTTTTATTAAAAGAAAATTTTCTTTTTTAAGCAAAGTTCTTGCTTTTTCAAAAAGACAAATTCTTTTATTTGTTCAAAAACTGGATCAGAAAACTCATCTGATATGAGATTTTATAGCTGAAGAAAATTGTTGATTTTTTTGAAATTAAAATCTTTATTTCAATTCATTTGTTTAAAGATATTGAAACAAAGGTTTTGTAAATTTTATAACTTAGTTGTTTGCTCAGCTAATTTGTTGGCCAGAACTCCCATGTGTTTTTGAAATTTCATTTTGTTGTCTATAATGTGAGTTTTCCAAACTCCATTGAGTTCTGTATAAATTTCTTTGGATATACCAGGGTTGAAAAAATCTTTTATTTCAGATTCATCTAGTTTAGATGTCTGAAATATTAGTTGGAACTGTGTTAGTTCTCATTTGACAAAAATTATTTTGATAAACAGGCATCGTTGGTGCACCGTAAAAAATTATTTTAACTTTGGTCATGCTATCATAGGATTTAAAATTAGCTCTTGGAAATCCGCAAACTTGCTTATTGCACTCATTCCATTATGTATAAATTTCCAGTTGTCTTCATGCAAACACAACATAAACTTTTTCTTGTTTGGGGATTATTCTCATTGTGCTTGGTCTAGAGGTCTTCTGTAAAAATTAAAATTACTTGTTTAGTAATTTAATTTTTTGAAACAATTCCTACTAGGAAAATCTGTAAGAAAATTGTTAGTACCTTTAAGATGTTCTACCTCAAAAGCATATTCATAAATTTTATTATACCAGGCTAATCTTCTTCCTTGCTCAATAGGTTTTCATTGATCAAGAAATCTCTTATTGCCTTATTATCAGTGCGTACAATAAAAATTTCTGGGACTAAATAAATATGAAAACTTTTTATTGTCAATTGTATTGCAAGTAATTCTTTTTCAAAAAGAATTATATCCACAAATTAGTTCTTCTTTTTGTAATTTTATGGGTATTGAATTTTTTCCTGGTCTAATCCCATTTTTTGATAAAGGTATCTCTTTATCATGCCATAATTTACTTGGTATTGCTTTAAAAACACATCCCTAACATAATTCTGAGACATCTATTTCTAAAATTAATTTATTACCTATTTTAGGAAGATAAACGTTTGGTAAAGTTTTGACATTTTCTTCAATTTTTTTAATTAAAGCAACATCTTCGCTTGTCCGTTCAAAAATAATATTTTTTCCTTAGATTGTCTTCTTGGTCCTGAAAAAATAGGAATCTGAAAATTTGTTAAAGCTCTCCTACAACATTTGTTTCATTTAAAAGTAAAGGGGCCAAAGTAAAATTTTTTTAAAAAAAGTAGGGTGAATTACACTATTGTCTGACATGCACTAAAAAAGTGCACTGTTTTTGCATACATATACTTTTCGGGTCACATCAATCAACATCTATTAATATCTCCTATCTATTTTTCTACGCATTTTTATTTATTTATAAAAAAGTCAAAAAGTACACTTATTTAGAACATCCCAAACATAAAGTCCCTATAGTTTGAGTCTGGTGTCACTTTGGTCCTTAACTTTTCAATTGTGATACATTTAATCCTGAATTTTAAATCTTGTTTCAAATAAAGACAATTGAAGATAGCATTGCTCAATTTTAAGGGCAAAGTCGTCAATTTGATAAAATATAAACCAATTTGACAAAAATAAATGTCAAAAAATATTTTCAAATTTTAAAATTATGTAAAATTGATAAATCTTTTACACATTTATGTATCTTTTTAGGGATATTTACCAATAAATCCTATCTCACAAACTATTTTCCAATTCATCCCAAGTTTTTTCTATTGATCTGTTAAGTTCTATTAGTGGAGAGTTTCTTTCCATATTGTCATATTTTTTATTTTGGTAGTGTTTGGTGGATAGTTATACCCTTTTATTAATGTGATAGGTACGATATGATACTCCAATGTGACATGTATAAATGTGACACTCCAATGATGTGACAGTCCAAAAAAATAAAAAATTCTTTAATGTAATTTTCCTAAATGTGATAACGTGGTGGATAAAATGTGACACTCCAAAACTTTTATTCAAAAAATAAAATAAAAACTCCTTAGTGTATTTTTCCTAAATGTGACAACATGACAGGTATGATGTGACATTTAAAAAAAAATAAAAACTCCTCAGTGCACTTTTCTCAAATGTGACAACGTAACGGGTATGATGTGACACTCTAAAAAAAATAAAAAAACTCCTTAGTGTACTTTTCTCAAACGTGACAATGTGGTGGGTATGATGAAACACTCTAAAAAAAAATAAAAACTCCTTAGTGTACTTTTCTCAAATGTGACAATATGGTGAGTATGATGTGACACTTCAAAAAAATGAAAACTTCTTAGTGCACTTTTCTCAATCGTAACAACGTGGAACGGGTATGATATGATACTCTAAAAAAAATTAAAAGCTCCTTAGTGTACTTTTCTCAATCGTAACAACATGGAACGTGACAATGTGTGACGGATATGATATGATATTCTAAAAAAAATTAAAAACTCCATAGTGTACTTTTCTCAAATGTGACAACGTAATGGGTAAGATGTAACACTCTAAAAAAAATAAAAACTCCTTAGTGTACTTTTCCTAAATGTGACAACGTAGTGGGTATGATGTAATACTTCAAAAAAAATAAAAATTCTTTAGTGTACGTTTCTCATACATGATAACGTGGTATAATGTGATACTCTAAAAAAAATTAAAAACTCCTTAGTGTGCTTTTCCTAAACGTGACATATGACACTCCAATGTGGTAGGTATAATGTGACACTCTAAAAAAATTAAAAACTCTTTAGTGTACTTTTTCCAAATATGACACTCTAACATGGCGGGTATGATATGACACTAAAAACTCTTTAGTGTACTTTTTCCAAATGTAACACTCCAATGTCACGTCTCAAAATTTGGACAATTAAATATTAAATTAGGACTAAACCCCAATCAATATTCCATCATCCAAATCCTAAGGATGAAACAAAATTTAAATGTTCTCGCCTCCATAAGGTTTAAGTAAATTTCAATGCTCAAAAAAAATACAAGGGATAAAAAAAATTAACAACTGTCAACCAAACTATCCATCATAAATTCATAACTATCCAATACCTCCAAAATTAAAGTAGCAACAACTTGTCAAAACAATCTTAAATAATGTAAAGTTAGAAAATAACCCACAATGCCAAATTATCAAAATACTAAGGTCAAAAAAAAATAATAAATACATAAACTAATATCAACCCTAAACTCAAGAAAACAAAAGAAGTCCAAGAGACATATCCAACAACTATAGTTATTTTTTCATCACCACTGTAGCCCCAACTAATCCTACAAAGGAAGCTCGGCTGCACTCAAATAGAATGCACCAGGGATGTCAAGAGACAAAACAGGTCAGTATATAAGTATACTGGTATGAGTACAAATATTTGACACCCACGTGTCCACCAGACAAAAATATATATATATATATATATTTAGTTCTTGTTACGGGACAAGACAAGTAGTTCCACCCGCACCGAGATGAAGGGATAGTTTCCCGAGATACAGTGACATTTAGTTTTTTACCCGTACACAACTAAAAATAAATTGAGTATAAAATAAACAAAATAAACATAAAAAAATATGGTGGGTCTGTAACGCCCCGAAATAATCCAACATAAATCAATTACATTAACAAACATCCACTAAATAATGATAATAATCCTCCCATCTTTACATGATTAATAAATGAGTTATACAAAAGTTTCACATGTGAATTACACATTTAATGGTAAAAAAAAAAAAAAAAACACATGACTCTATAGCATGTGAAGCATCTAGCCTCAAAATAAATAAAATACCCTTATGGGCTTACATCTTCCAAGACATTGAGCCCGATTACACAAAAATAGTTTCTCGAACCCACACACTTAAAGCCCTTGGCTAACAAGTAATTTCACAACAAAATAGAGTCATCTGCTCTTCACAAAAATATGTCCACGTCCTTAACTCGACGGGATCTCCACATCTTTTCCTGCACCAAAATCCCATAGGGGTGAGTACAAAGTCCAGTAGAGAATCCTTACAAAGTATATACAATTATGCAAACCCCCAATATTAAATGTAAATGCAAATGCCATGCAATGCAATGCCGTTATAAGGAAAACTTCGTTTCATGCTCTTCTCGAAAATCACCATGTTTCAAAAACTGTTTGCAATCTCAACAATTTCGAAACTTCTAATTTTAATCAAAAGGGGCGGTAAATATGACTCAGGTAATCCCTACGTTAGTGTTTGCAAGTAGGCTCAACAAGCACTACCAAATACCCCACTTTACCGATTGCTAACCGGAAGGGAAGTGGTACCTCCTCCGCGCGTTTTTTCTGTCTTTCACCTCGGACACTCTGGCCAACTTATCAATTTCATCTACACCTCATATCTGGACTTACCAACATATGTACCCCATAAATACTACCATGGTTTCATTTCACAATAATTCATTCTCAATGAAGTTCCAATTCCAATCAATGATCATGACATGCATGGTTTTTAAAAGAATCAATGCAATAATTATCTATACAACATCATGTTTTCTACCTTTAACAAGTATTCAATGATGATCAAATTTTCCCTTTTTCTCCTTTCAATGCCAATCCACAATTAGCCCCAAAGTATGCTATCATTTATCCATAAACAAAACAACATGCCCACAATTCATGCATTTCCATCATTTCAAACTATAACAAATTTTGGAAAACAACCTCCATAAATTTTCATGTGTAGAGAAACCTCCATCAACATATGTGCATTTGTAATACAACAAGAAAAACCCTTCACTTATTTACTTATCATGACACTCCACTATGAATATATACATATACATATATAATATCACCCATGAAACCCTCATCTTCTTTTATTCAAGAAAACCCCACAAAATTTTCTAGATTTTCCTCTTTTCAAACAACACACACACACACACACACTAAACACTTCAAAGGGACCCCAAAGAACACATCCTTTTCTTCCGTACAATGATGTCAACCCTCAATATGCTATCTTAAGAGGATTTAAGATTTTTGAAACTCACTTTTGAAAAATCTCTACATTTTGAGTCATAAAATCAAAACCAACATAGTAGTTTCAAGAAAACCTCTAAATCAACTTCTATGATGCAAAACATGTATATATAACTCAAGAAGTCCCTACCTCAAAGTTTGATGAAGAAAAGAAGATGAAACCCTAGAAATCAAGAATGCCCAAACTCAATCTCCATCGTACAGCATGTAGCTCTTGAGGAGCTCTTCCACTTTGATGAAAGGATTTGGGTTGGGATGCACTAGATCTTGAAAAAATCAAGAACCCTAAGTGTTTTGGTGGATGAAATGTAGAGAGAAGGGAGAGGAGATGATTTTTAAAGAGAGAGAGATGAGCCAAAAGTGATACAAACACAACCCTAGGGAGAAAATAAAACAGAGATTCGGATTGCCCAACGTGCGATACGTGCCCCCGCACGTGCGGAGCCTCCTTCGCGCACGTGCGGCGTTCATCCTAACACTTGCGGCTATCCCATCCCGTACTTAGCTCCGCACCTGCATATATTGTAGTGCGCTGCCCAAACCTCCCCTGAATTCCATACGTGTGGCCTCTCCCGCATGTGCGGCTCAGCCATCTTGCCTAGAAAAATTCCCAGCTCCAAATTCAAGCCCTCCAGATTCAACTTCGCACCTTTCGGAACAAACAAAACAAAACCTTGAAAAAACTCACGAATGCAATAAGCCCCAACAATTAACAAGGTTCCAAGCTAACCTGACACCCCGACAAGATAACACAAGGTTAAACTAGGGAACATGAAACTAGTGCCACACTCGGTCATCACAATCTCCCCACCATAGGAAATTTCATCCCCGAAATTTAAACCAACTAATTGAACAAAGAATCCTAGCAATTAAAACTATACTATCAAAATTTCAAATCACAATATCGATATTTAACTAACATTTATCATGCTCATCATCATCATTTCACCCAAACGACAATTGCTTATACTGGGCATTCAAAATAAAGCTTTTCTAACAAAATATCATTCCTTCACAGTCTCATGCTTAGATTAACAATTCATATAACATGTGATCAACAATTTAATACCTTTTCCCTTCAACACTAGGGAACATTACAAATCAAAACAACTAAGTATTTTTAAATAAATCTGGATACTTGGAGCGGACTTCCGCTTCCCGTTCTCAAGTTGTCTTCTCAATCCCATGGTGCATCCACAACACCTTTACTAGCGGTATAGTTTTGCTCCTCAACACTTATTCTCGAGTATCTAGTATTTGGATCGGTCGCTGTTTATAAGAGGCATCCTCATCTATCTCCAAATCAACCCAATCTAGCACATAAGAAGGGTCAAGTTCGTACTTCCTAAGCATGGACACATGAAACACATTATGAACCCCCGAAAGTTGTGGCGGTAAAACTAAGCGTTATGCCACTTCCCCAATTCTCTCCAATATCTCAAAAGGTCCAATGAACCTCAGAGACAACTTTCCACTCTTACTGAACCTCATCAAACCCCGCCTAGGTGAGATCTTAAGGAAAACATGATCACCTACTTCAAAAAATAAAGCTTGTCTCCTCTTATCAGCATAACTTTTCTATCGGCTTTGAGTCGTAGCTAACCTTTTCCGAATAAGAACAACTTTCTCGGTTGTCTCCCTAACAATTTCCGAACCCAACAAACTAGTGACCTATAAGGTCGGCCATACAAGGCCTCAAACGGTGCCATCTCAATACTAGCTTGGTAACTATTGTTGTAGGCAAACTCAATTAATGATAAATGCCTCTCCCAAGACCCCTTGAAATCAAGGACACAAGCTCTAAGCATGTCCTCCAAAATCTGAATGGTATGCTCCGACTGCCCATCGGTTTGAGGGTGATAAGTGGTGCTAAAAGTCAACTTAGTTTCCAATGCCTCTTGAAGGCCTTGCCACGATCGGGCAGTGAAATGAGGATCCCTATTGGATACGATGGTTACAGGATCTCCGTGAAGTCGAACTATCTCTCTAATGTATGACTCTGCCAAGTGCTCAATTGAGTCACCGGTACGCATCAGAATGAAGTACGTGGACTTAGTCAACCTATCAACAATCACCCCAATGGTGTCATTGCCCCGCTGTGTTCTAGGAAGCCTAACTACGAAATCCATGGTAATGTGCTCCCATTTCCACTCGGCTATCGGTAAGGGTTGTAACAAACCCGCTGGTCTTTGGTGTTCGGCCTTCACTTGTTGACAAGGCATTTCGACACAAAGGATGCGACATCCCACTTCATACCCCTTCGACACAAAGGATGCGACATCCCACTTCATACCCCTTCACCAAAACTGGTGGCTAAGATCACGATACATTTTGGTGCCTCCCGGATGTGCTGCAAGGCGTGAGTGATGGAACTCTCAAAGCACTTCCTCTCTACAAGATTCAGGCACAAACAAACGGCCTAGGTAACGTACACTCTAATCCGAGTGAATGTTCAAACCCTTTTTTTCCTTCCCATTGGAGATTCTATCACGAATTAACTCTACTTCACGGTCTCCTTGTTGTGCCTCTACAACTTTGCTAATTAAGACAGGTTGAGCACTCAAAGTAAACAATGTTGCACCCTCTTCAGACTCACCAAAGTGCAATTCAAACTTGCCGATTTCACCCAACATAACCCACTCCCGAATGGCCACACCCGAATGGCCACACTTGCCAAACTCCTCACGAATTTTCGACTTAAGGCGTCGGCCACTACATTGGCCTTCCCCGGATCATAGTGTAACTCGAAGTCATAATCTTCTAAAAACTCCATCCACCTCTGCTGGTGTAAATTCAAGTCTTTTGGGGAAAACAAATACTTTAGGCTCATATAATCGGAGAAAACCTCAAACTTCTCACCACATAAATAATGCCTCCATATTTTCAAGGCAAACACTACTGCTGCTAATTCTAGGTCGTGGGTAGGGTAATTCTTCTCACGAGTTTTCGATTGCCGTGAACTGTAAGCTACAACCTTTCCCCTTTGCATCAAAACACAACCAAGCCCATCTCAAGACGCATCATAAAAGACGGTACAGCCCAAACCTCTTTCCAAAATGATCAACACCGGTGAGTAGTCAATCTAGTTTTAAGCTCTTGGAAAGACTTTTCACAAGTCTCACTCCACACAAACTTAACCCCCTTTCTAGTCAATCTAATCAAAGGTGCGGCTAACCTAAAAAAGTCCCTCACAAAGCGCTGGTAGTACCCCGCCAATCCTAAGAAACTCCGGATCTCGAAAACATTTTTAGGTTGTTCCTAATCTTGTACGGAGTCTATCTTTGAAGAATCTACAGTTACTCCCTCTCTTGACACTACATGGCCCAAAAACTTCACCTTGGTGAGCCAAAACTCATATTTCTCAAATTTGGCATACAATTGGTGCTTCCTAAGCAAATCAAGCACTACTCTCAAGCGAGCCTCGTGTTCCTCCTCGGAAGTCGAATAAATTAGGATATCATCCACAAAGACGACCACAAAATGATCTAAGTATTCCTTAAAAATTCGGTTCATCAAATCTATAAAGGAAGCCGGTGCATTGGTCAACCCAAAAGGCATTACAAGGAACTCATAGTGGCCATAACGCATACGAAAGGTCGTTTTCTGGATGTCCTCGTTCCAGACCCGCAACTGATGGTACCCCGATCTCAAATCTATCTTCGAAAAGCAACAAGACCGTCTAAGTTGGTCAAACAAGTCATCTATCCTGGGTAAAGGGTATTTGTTCTTAACGGTAACTCAATTCAACTTGCGGTAATCGATACACAACTGCAACGACCCATCCTTTTTCTTTGCAAAGAGAGCTGGCGCTCCCCAAGGCGATGTACTAGGGCGAATGAAACCCTTGTCTAAAAGTTCTTGGAGTTGAATCTTCAACTCGTGCAACTCTGCAGGTACAAATTTGTATGGTGCCATGGAAATTGGTGTCGTTCCAGGCATTAAGTCAATAGTGAACTCGATCTCCCAGTGGGGTGGTAAACTAGTAAGGTCCTTAGGAAACACGTTTGGGTATTTGCAAACTACTCTTGGCAAATCAACACGAGTCCCGTCACTCTCATTATCCAAGAGAGTAGCAAGAAGGCCACTAAGCTCGTTTCTACTACGAGGGTCAAAAACTGGCGACAAGACCCTATCACCCGGTCTCCCAGAAAGTAAAAACAATCACCACCCGATGTGCACACTGTGACCCTCTAACGAAAATAATCAATCACTGCTCGACAAGAAGACAACCAATCCATGCCTAGAATAACATCAGAACTCGGCATGTCTAGTAACACAAAAGCAAACGGAAGTCGATGCCCTGCAATCTCTATCTCACAACCGCGACACCCTTGATCTAAGTCAACTGTACCCCCAACTAGTGACCCAACTCTGAGTGGAGACGCTAAACATGCCACCTCTAACCCCAACTCAGATGCGAAAACAGCAGATATGAATGAATGAGATGCACTCGTGTCTATCAACACATTAGCCAAAGAATTACACACAACAAAAATACCTCTCACAACTGAGGATCCCACAGTTGCTCTGGCATGGTAACAACATACACGCGTCCCTGTGGCCTCTGATCAACCTCCTTATCTCTCAGAGCATAGGTCTGCTGTATTGACTGAGCCGAAGTGGCTCCTTGATGAACTCGCGAAATCTGAACTGAGTGAGCTTGCTGGTGGCTCTGAGTCTGCCTCGACCCCGATGCGCTAGATACACCTTCCAACTACGGGCAAGCTCTCTTCATATGCCCTGATTGACCGCACTAATAGCAAGTAGGCCCCTGTTCCCTACTTTGAGACTGACTCTGAAATCGGTTAAGTAGTGGTGGTGATGGTGGCAATGTCTGTTGTCCTCCTCCTTTCTGTGGACATGCAAAGGTTTTGTGACCCAGTTGTCCACATTTGAAACAAGAAAACCCACTCGGTGCACTCTTTCTCGGGCTCGCACTAGGCAAGGGAAAGGTAGATCTAGATTTTTGCGGTTGAGACTGCGATGAAAAGGTGTTTCTACTCTTCTTGTTGGGACTATAGTCCCCTTGTAACCCTTGACCCCTAGACCTTGAACTCCAAAGTCTCTCCTCCTCGACCCCCACGGTAATCTCCACATACGCGGCCGTCTCCACAAGGCGGTCATAATTTCGAATCATGTTCCCGGCAACCTTGAACAAGATCTTAGTTCTCAACTTCTTCTTAAACTCAATGCAACGGCGCTCTTCCGTTGCTACCAACTCCGGTGGAAATCGGGACAAGCTAGAGAAGGCTGCTTCAAACTCAGCCATGGACATGTTGAGTTGCTTAAGGTCTTGAAATTCCTGCCACAACCTTTCCCTAGCAGTGGGAGGTAGGTACTTATCTTGGAAGGCCACCACAAATGCCTCCCATGTCGGTTCTATTTGGTCTTTGGCATACTTCCACCATTGGCCTGCATCCCCTTTGAGGTAGTAACTCGCAAGAGTCACTCTAAGCTCACTGTCTTCGGTGTGAAGCATCTCAAAAGTCTTCACTGTCTGCTCGAGCCATTCATCTGCTTTCGTAGGCTCGGGGCCACCATGGAACTCATCCAGCTTGGCCCATAAAAACTCCCTCGTGAGGAAACTCGCCCTTGTCTCTACGGCGTTGTCCCTAGCTTGGTTCTCTACCCTTAATATATTCATAGACTCCCTCAAGGCCCTCGCCATTTCTCGGGCTAGAGCCCCCATTGCGGCTTGACCTGCTTGCCCTGGTATCTCAGCTTGCCCTACTTGCTCGGCCATATTAGCTTGGCCTAAACCCTCCTCTTGCACCGGAACCTCATGGACCAGTACCCCATGCACACATCGGCAACCTCCACTACGCCTTCCACCTCTACCACCGCGAGTTTGACCCCTTCCTGACATCCTAATTGAGAATCAAGATAATCAATTTAGCATATAATTCCCAATGTGCTCACAACTTGCCTCACACGTTAAACTACAATAATTATATATATCCTACCACACAAACAATTCAATTCACTCTACATAAGCATTTAGTCACGTAAGCACATACGGACTATCCATTTGTGATGAGATTCGTCCCATGAAAAACTAAGAATTTTTAGTAGAACGAATATTGATCAAGTACGCTTCTAATAAGACCTCAAGGAATCTAATAGGCGCAAATAGCATCTCAAAAGTCTAATCCCATTCCCATATAGTCACATAAGCATGTTATCACATAATCACGAAAAGAAAAACAATTCCTAATCATGCTAAATGAACCCATTGTGGCAAAACAATCACTTCCCGTGAGCCCCAAGTATTCAAACCCAATAGCTCTGATACCAAGTTGTAACACCCCGAAATAATCCAATATAAATCAATTACATTGACCACTAAATAATGATAATAATCCTCCCATCTTTACATGATTAATAAATGAGTTATACAAAAGTTTCACATGCGAATTATACTTTCAATGGTAAAAAAAAAAAAAAAAAAAAAAAAACATGAATTTATAGCATGTGAAGCATCTAGTCTCAAAATAAATAAAATATCCTTAAGGGCTTACATCTTCCAAGGCATTGAGCCCGGTTACACAAAAATGGTTTCTCGAACCCATACACTTAAAGCCTTTGGCTAACAAGTAATTTCACAACAAAATAGAGTCATCTGCTCGTCACAAAAATATGTCCATGCCCTTAACTCTGCGGGATCATCACATCTTTTCCTGCATCAAAATCCCATAGGGGTGAGCATAAAGCCCAGTAGAAAATCGTTACAAAGTATATACAGTTATGCAAACCCCCAATATTAAATGTAAATGCAAATGCCATGCAATGCCGTTATAAAGAAAACTTCGTTTCATGCTCTTCTTGAAAATCACCATGTTTCAAAAACTGTTTGCAATCTCAACAATTTCGAAACTTCCAATTTTAATCAAAAGGGGCGATAAATACGACTCAGGTAATCCTTAGGTTGGTGTCTGCAAGTAGGCTCAATAAGCACTACCAAATACCCCACTTTATCGATTGCTAACCGGAAGGGAAGTGGTACCTCCTCCGCACGTGTTTTCAATCTTTCACCTCGGACACTCAGACCAACTTATCAATTTCATCTACACCTCCTATCCGGACTTACCAATGTATTTACCCATAAATACTACCATGGTTTCGTTTCACAATATTTCATTCTCAATGAAGTTCCAATTCCAATCAATGATCATGACATGCAAGGTTTTTAAAAGAGTCAATGCAACAATTATCTATACAACATCATGTTTTCTACCTTTAACAAGTATTCAATGATGATCAAATTTTCCCTTTTTCTCCTTTCAATGCCAATCCACAATTAGCCCCAAAGTATCCTATCATTTATCCATAAACAAAACAACATGCCCACAATTCATGCATTTCCATCATTTCAAACTATAACAAATTTTGGAAAACAACCTCCATAAATTTTCGTGTGTAGAGAAACCTCCATCAACATATATGCATTTGTAATACAACAAGAAAAACCCTTCACTTCTTTACTTATCATGACACTCCACTATGAATATATACATATACATATATAATATCACCCATGAAACCCTTATCTTCTTTTATTCAAGAAAACCCCACAAAATTTTCTAGATTTTCCTCTTTTCAAACAACACACATACACACACACTAAACACTTCAAAGGGACCCCAAAGAACACATCCTTTTCTTCCCTACAATGATTTCAACCCTCAATATGCTATCTTAAGAGGATTTAAGATTTTTGAAACTCACTTTTGAAAAATTTCTACATTTTGAGTCATAAAATCAAAACCAATATAGTAGTTTCAAGAAAACCTCTAAATCAACTTCTATGATGCAAAACATGTATATATAACTCAAGAAGTCCCTACCTCAAAGTTTGATGAAGAAAAGAAGATGAAACCCTATAAATCAAGGATGCCCAAACTCAATCTCCAGCGTACACCATGTAGCTCTTGAGGAGCTCTTCTACTTTGATTAAAGGATTTGGGTTGGGATGCATTATATCTTGAAAAAATCAAGAACCCTAAGTGTTTTGGTGGATGAAATGTAGAGAGAAGGGAGAGGAGATGATTTTTAAAGAGAGAGAGATGAGCCAAAAGTGATACAAACACAGCCCTAGGGAGAAAATAAAACAGAGATTTGGACTGCCCAGCGCCCCGCACGTGCGGAGCCTCCTTCCCACACGTGCGGCTATCCCCTCCCGCACCTAGCTCCGCACTTGCATATATTGCAGTGTACTGCCCAAACCTCCCCTGAATTCGTGCGGCCCAAGGCCCCCGTACGTGTGGCTCAGCCATCCAGCCCAGAAAAATTCCCAGCTCCAAATTCAAGCCCTCCGGATTCCACTTCGTACCTTTCGGAATAAACAAAAGTAGAGCCTTGGAAAAACTCATGAATGCAACAAGCCCTAACAATTAACAAGGTTCCAAGCTAACCCGACACCCTGACAAGATTACCCAAGGTTAAACTAGGGAACACGAAACTAGTGACACATTCGGTCATCACAGGGTCAGCCCGGCATAAAAAGTTAGTAAGACCCACCATTCTGCAAAAAAATAAAGTTAGTATAATTTAATAATAAGTAAATTGCTGAAGAAGTACAAAAAAAAAACGTACTATTTCATGCTTAAATCATTCAAATTGACCAAAAATCAAAAAATAAAAGTTATACAAAATCAAATTTCTTAAAAGGCAATGCAAACGAATTTAGTAGAAATTGAACAGGTTGAGAGAAAAACTTAATAGAAGAATCTAAATGAAATTTGATCGAAAAATTTGAAACTGAAAACGAAAAGAAACTAACTGCCTTAAAGTGATTTTTTCCGAAAAAGTTCAAAACATGAAAAGTGTTTAGAATAATGTTTTACTTCAATTTACGTGAAATCAATAAAAATGATATCGTTTCATGAGTTAAAATAGCATATAAAATCTGCATTACTAAAATGAATAAAAACTATTGTAACCAAGATCATCCGATTATAAGTTCTAATTGATCTTTTTAGTAACAAGTTAAAATATAAAAATTGTCTAGAATTACGTATACATACCTCTGCCCAAATTTCATAATTTATTGAAATCGTTTACTATTTTTCGAGATGTACCAATCAAAACAATTCAAACTATATCAATAAGTTCATATTTAATTTTTTGTACCTTAACTCTACCACTTCGGTCCTTCACTTCCAACCTGCACATATATCTCATGTGCCTCCCATATACCTAACACTGCTCTGAAGCCAAACTTGCACAGGGATATCGTCCCGAGTTTGGCCCACACTCCCCGGATAGTTAGCATATACGTACGCGCGTAAATCAAAGCACTCGTCTACTCTTGAGAACGAGACAACAATATATATATACACAATCTCTCATCTACTCATGAGAACAAACATAATAACATCAAGCCTAAAGCATTCAATTAAATCTTATAATTCTCACCTTTTTTTTTTTTTTTATACACTCTTTCTCACCAACACTCAAATAAAACAACAATCTATAGAGTTATGGCGGAGTATAAGAAATTTATCTAAGGGTTCCAATTTATTTTAATTTCATATATTCATGAGTGTGATTACAACAATATAATAAATACATACAAAACCCCTAAACCTGGCATACACAACTAATCAAAATAATTGAAATCATTCCATCATCTTCATGCCAATACAATATCAAACCAACATTAAATAAATAAAAATAAATAAATAAAAACAACAAAATAAACACAAATCAAGAAAAAAGAATTTTGCACTCACAGTTATTTTTCAAAGATCAAAAAGTTATTTGACAAATTAATAAAACTCTAATTCTTTTTTTTTCTCTCTACCTCTCTTTTTTTCCCCAGTTGTTTCTCTTTTTCAGCTCTCTTTCTTTGATTAATCTCTCTTTCTCTCTCGGCCGCCGCACACACAAAGCCCTCTCTGTTTTTGTTTTTTTTTTCCTTTTTCTTTTTTTGTTTTGTTTTGTTTTGTTTTGTTTTTTGTTTTTTGTTTTTGATCCTTTTCCTAAAGGCAACTGCTATAACCTAATATATAAATATATAATACAAATACAACATATATAAATATGATATATATTTTATCAATATATAAAACACTTTTTTATATATATAAAATATATAAATATTCAGATTAATTATATATAATTAACTATCATATTAAATTAATTAAATATCACATTAAATTCTCATGTATCTACGTAATAAATAAAGCCAAAAATAAAATAAAATAATAATAATAAATAATGATTTACGAAAAATTAGGGTCGCTACATCCAATGCGGTGGGCAAATGAGTCATTATACATCGAAAATGACTAAATGGATTACAAAAAAAATATGAGATTATATGGATTACAAGTCCAAAATATGAGACTTAATGGTCAATCTCCCTTTTTTTTTCTAAATTAATTTTTACTATGTGTTTAGGTGATGATGGTAGTTGCTAGGCTTTAAATGTGTAATTGATATATTTAATTTATGAAATGTTTTTAGTTTTGAATTTTTTGATTTAATAGATTGGTTTAATGATGATATCAAAAATGTCGTCATATTTGACTTTTGAAAAAAAAAAGAAACTAATTTAATGAAAATAAAAACAAGCACCCATTACATGATTATTATCCAAACACATAATAAAAATTAATTTAGTAAATAAATAAATGTGTAAAAGATTTATTAATTTTACATAATTTTATCATTGGTGGGTAGAAGTAATTTAAAAAAATTTAAAATATTTTTTGACATTTATTTTTGTCAAATTAATTTATATTTTATCAAATTGACAAATTTACCCTTGAAATTGAACAATGGTAAATTGTCTTTATTTGGAATAAGATTCCAAATTTAAGGTTAAATGTATCACAATTAAAAAATCAAGAATTAAGGTGACAGAAAGCCTAAACTATAAAATGTTTATTGTAATTCGCCCAAAAAAAAGTATAAAACTATCAACTGTAATAATCTTATAATTTAGGGCTGGTTTGGCAAGTTTTAAAAAAGTTAAAAATTCACTATCCTATTTAAGTCACATCATCTTATTTAAATCACATTACCTCTCTAACACATCATTTCAAACCTAACTCAAATCCAACCCATATTTCATAAAAGTCAAAAAGTACACTTATTTAGATCATCTCAAATAACCCCTTATTATGAGTTTCGAGCTTCTCTTTTAAGGGTGTTTTTTATTTTTATTTTTGTTTTTGTTTTTGTTTTTGACGTGGAATCTTCTCAAGGTAGGATTAGTAGAGTCACTTAAATACGTGTAGTCAATTACAAATCAAGTGTACCAATTAAGATTAGGTACAATACCAAGAAGAGTCAAATTTAAAAAATCTAAATTTATAATTTATTTAAAGACAAATCTCTTCATCGCTGAATTAGCCAACTTGTTTCAACCTTTTCTTTCACCAAAAAAGGGTGGCGAATTATCAAAAATTAGCAACAGCCAAAGAAGAACCGGTTCATAATGATCCAATTAAAAAAGAATTAAACCATCATCCTTTGTCTCATGTGAATGATCAAGAAAGCATCATTCACTTCAAATAATTATGACCATCAATTAGCACCCTAATCTTGAATCGAGCATGTAAATACATTTCATGCTTATGTTAAAGCACTTATCAATGATGAGAAATTGACAAAACTTTCACCAACATGTCGATTCCCACTATCCATATTGTCAGGGTATGAAATCAGAATGGAAAAAGATAAGTTGTAAAACAAACAATAATTTGAAAAGTTTTTAAAATAAAGTGTAAAGTATATAGAAAGTCGGATTTTGTTCACACACTTAATAGGGTGAATAAAAGATTTTGATTCTCTTACAGCATTTTATTTATCCAATTACCATTTAATAGTTAATTCAAAGGTCACAATTGACTAAATTTTTACCGACATGTTGATTCCCACTAGCCATATTGTCGAGGTATGAAATGAGAATGGAAAAAATTTCATTTTGTTTAATTTTAGAATTATGATTTGAATGTGAAATTGTGTTTTTAAAGATAAGTTTTTTAAATGAAAACTTGTTTTGTTATAAGTTCTTGAAAATAATTTTGAAAAGAGTTTTGAGTTTTAAGTTATATTTTGAAATTATTTTGGGTTTATTTAAATATTTAAAAAAATTATTAATTTTATTTTTTTAAGTAAATATTTTTTATTGTAAATTTTTTTAATGTGCACTGGTATTTACTATATTTGTGCGCTATATTTTTTTTAAAATATTTTAAATATATTTTTTCAAAGTTATTTTATTTAACAAATTTTATTTTTTTATTTTAAATATATAATTTTTATTTTAAATATTTACTTTATTTTTAATATATTTTAATGTTTTAAATATTTTACATATTTTTTTATTTTTTTAAATATTTAAATATTTTAAAATTTTAAAATTTTTTGGATTGTCCATACATATATATATATATATATATCTAAATCATAACAAACTATTTGACCAATACTTAAAAAAATAACAAAATATTTTTTCAAAAAAATAAAAAATATAAAAAATAATTTCTTCAAAAATAAATATATATATATATATTTTTTTTCTGAAAAAAAAAATTCAAAAAAATAAAAAAATATTTTTTGTTTTAAAAATAGAGTTTTGAAAAAAGTTTGGTTACGTGTTTTGAATTAAGTGTTTGATTATGAGTTTTGAAAAAAAATTTATTGGAATTATGATTCCAAAACTTAACCAAACACTACCTTAGGTTGTGAAACAAAATGTAATTTGAAAAGTTCTTAAAATAAAGTATAAAGTATAAGGAGTCAGATTTTATAACGTGTGAATAAATTATTCAAACTCTCTTCGACACTTTATTCATCCAATTATCATTTAATAATTAGTTCAATGTTATAATTCAACGACTAATCATTACCACTACGATTTTTGGATTAATTGTTCGATGATGACTAAATGAAAAAGAAGTTCTAGAAGGGATCATATTCCGTGAATAAAACTCAACTTTTAATCATTGGTCCAAACATAATGGAATTTACAATTTTGAGTTGAGTTTATATATTTTTCGGATAGAATTCATTATTTTGAAACAATCAAATTTTTTATTTTTGTTTACACACTTTTATAGTGTAAACAAATTCATTTCAGCTAAATAGTAGGTAGACCATACTCAAAATGAATTTAATCGAGATACATTTTATTTCTTGACCACCTTCATGAAAAATTATTAAGTAATCTCAGAGTATCACGTGACTATATTTTCTCACTAATCATCATTTATTATATCCTTACCCTTCTATGTTCATCAATCACCCAACACAAAATCAAATATCTCATATTCTCTATCAATCATACTATAACATGAAACACCACCACGTGACCGTACTCTCGTACTACCAAATAATCACCCTCACATTCACATTACTTATTCCAATTCCGTAACATTGTTGATTGAAAATATAGTACACGTTAAACTAATACTAAAATCTAAAAGATAGTCACAATTTTAAATCCTGCAAGTGTGACTTGAAAATCCTAGAAAAACACATATGTTCCTATCCTCAAACAGAATTGAAAATTCTTTGGCCAGGTGACAATATAAACTTGGGATCAAACTGAGCTTTCCTCTGTTGAAAAGTATCCCATTTGGAGCCAAAATGATTCATCCAATCTTCCTTGGTTCTGTAATGGGGAAGATACTGCTTAGCCTTGATTCCAGCTTTGTCACAAAAATCTAGTATTTGTTTATTTTGATCTTCCAATACTTCCCAGCTGCCATTGTCTACACTTGAAAGCAACAACCCAATAGAGTAAAATGTATCTTCTTCTGGTATGACTGCAGACATCCTATCATCCCACCTGCAATTTATGTTTCACATGCCTCATTATTTTAAATCACATCATTATAAACAGTGTCACCAAATTTTTCATTTTTTATTATTATTTGATAGAGTCCGAGTACAACTTCTCTCCCATCTATATTTGTGAACCAAACTGTTCAGTTGGCCCGAATAACACACAGCAGGCCCAACTGTGTTAAGATGATTCATTCATTTTGTAACTTTGTATGGATAGATTGTTCATTAAAAAAAAAAAAAAAATTAGAATGATCTGATAATTATAGTCATATTATCTTATTACAATTATCTTCAAAATAATAATAATAATAAATAGATAATTTCTTTTGAATATTATTCTTATTATCCATTTTTTGATGAAAAATAGAGCTACAATTATTAGACGAATTTGATTTTTTTTCATGTATAATCTGCACAAGGAGCTGCAATTCGACTCTACAATGGATTTTACAGTCCTAATTAGACGATATAACCCACAAATGTGGACTGGAGAGGAACTCGGCTCAAAATAATATAAAGGGTCAGTTACAGTGACCCCACTTGAGATTTAAAGAAAATACATATTAATTTTGATCTCTTTAATTTAACATTATTAAAAAAAAATGTCAAGGTAATTATATTAAAACTACACAGAGGTTAAATTTATCCTAAATATAAAATACATATTTATTTGATCATTTTTATGTTATTCTGTACTCAAAACGATATCGTTTTAGCCATTTAAACAATTTTTGAGTCACAAAATTAAAACTACGTAAATTTTTCTTTTCACTGTTAAGTATTTCTCCATATTTAAAATACTATTGACAGAGGGAAATGTACTTTTTTTAAGGCAGAGAATCTTATCCCAAAATATAATAATATATATATACTTGTTTGTTTGTTTGTTTAGGGGAAAAAAACAAGGAGGGATTGAGAAGAATTACTTGTGTCGGGTGAGTGGGTAAAGAAGAATGGGTCCAAATCCAATGGTGTGATTTTGTTTGTGGAGAATATCAACAAAAACAGCTGCATTGAATTCCATAATACCAGACTTTCCTACAAATAGGTTTAGCCATGGATGTGCTACTTCCCACATTCCTTTTTCTCGAAGCTTTAGCTCTCCACTTCTTACTCTGTTAAGAAACCCTACCAAAGACTCATCTTTCTTGAACATCATACCTGGAATAAACCTCAACCCTTTCACCAGCTGTCGGATTTCCTATAATCCAAAACAAAAAATTTAAAAAAATTATATATAATTATAATTATAAAAGTGTCTTGAGACATGTTCAAATGTATATGAAGTGTTAGTACTTCACAATTAACATTAAAATTGATACATCACATGGCGAGTTTTATAGTGTCGGTGTCCCATAAGTGTCCAATATGAACATGACATACATCACATGGCGAGTTCTATAGTGTCGGTGTCCCATAAGTGTCTAATATGAACAAGACATATATTTTGAAGTGTCAATATTTTATAATTTCAAAATGTCAATATTTTATAATTTCAAAATGCAAATTAAATTCATTGTTAGCGTAACTATGTCCATAATACAAAATTTAAATCTATATGTTAAATTAAAAATTTGGGCACTCATTGAATGGTTTTCGGGGTACATATCATTTTTATTTGTGTACTTACACACAACAAAAGCATGCTTACACGCTAATATTTTCTAAAAATAATTACTTCTAGATATATAGATAGCATTTATTATAAACAATATTAATAAATAACATGCTACATATTTGAATTATTTTAGGCAAGTAAATTATGATAATGAAAATAAGAAAAAGATAAGTACCTCATCAACAGTGTCAATGGTAAGATCATCATAATACTTGACCACTTCTAAGCAGTAGATGATACCATGTTTGGTTAACAGAGAATTAATTTTGAGTTGATCGGATGGTGAGAAAAAGGAAGCCCTCCAGTTGTTTGGAGGGCTCTGATGCATGATTAGAGAACCTTCCACATAATCAAGTCCATTGATGGAGATGAGTTGTTCTTGGTCTCTTGTGAAGGCAGTGAAATCATGGTACAACATTCGAACCCATTTCACCTGCAAAACACTTATTAAGGCTCTGTTTGGCATTTTTTCAAGTTAAAAAAAAAAAAAAAATTAACACTAACTTTTTTTCACTTCATAAATAAGTTTTAAAAAAAAAGAAGAAGAAGTCAATTTAACAAACAAGCACTAAATCAATAAAAATGGAAAATACATGAGACCCCTATCATTTTTGACCCCTACAACCTTTAATTGATTTGTGGCTACACATTATATTTTTTCTTTTTTTTTTGTTCTCCACTCTCTCTCCTCCCCCTCTCTCACAAAAGTGTACAAAAGTGTGGGGGTGCTGGGGTCTGAATCATTTCCCATGAAAATATTTGCACAACCAACATTTTGGTTGGACCTCAAAAGGAAACAAATCTCAAATCTTGTATTGTAATATTCTGTTTCAACATATATGTTTGATTTGTACACTGACAATGGCTAAAATTGTATGTTGAGTTACTGAATTTATTATCCTCAATATTAGAGATCATAAAAAAATTATTAAAAATTTAATACAATACTTACATAATGTGATATGAGACTTAAATCATATGAGATCTGCACTTATGTGAGTATTATGTAAAAAATTTGATAATTTTTTTAGGAGTCCACCATTTAAGTTTATTAGTTATGTTTTTCCACATAGAAAATTATGATGCTCTTAGGGCAAGTTTATATGGTATCTCAACTTAAGTTTCATTGGTTAAAATAGTAGAATCTATACTTTTGTGTTGTATTGTGGGACACAACATGACAAGTGTCATGTGATGAATGATGTAGAACATTATTCCAAAAACTTTTCTTTCAACATAATCATTTACCCCATCTATAATAATAATAATAATAATAATAATAATAATAATAATCTTTTGTGTGGTTAGAGGTAATTATAATTTTGGGTAGATAGTAAGATTAGAATACATAATTTGTTATTTACTATATTATATTGTATTGTTAGCTACAATCTTATCATAAAAAACTAAACTGTTAAACAATAATAATTTTATTATTTATATTCTCAATAATCACGAAGTGAATGGAACTAATTAATCTATTTTGGTTGATTGGATGAAAATAAAGTTGGCTCCGTCTACAAGCTTTGTCCAAATACATGCCACAATAGTACTCCTAAATTAATGACTTACGTTAGTGGTGTTCAATCTTGGAGTTGCTTAACCCATCAATTTATTAGAGCATTTCCAATACATGAGTCAAGTGCCTAACACAAGGTTAGATGTCTGATCTGATGTACTTTTTACAAATGTTTTATTCTTCTTTATTTATTTATTATATATATACATGTTTATACAAACTTAAATATTTTATTGGCGTATCATTTGCTTACTACTTTAACAATTTCTTAAGACATAAAATTAGGTCTAATTTTTATTACTTTTTATCACTATTATGACAATTTTAAGAGGAAAAATAACAAGACAGTTAGAATTGAAAATTTTATTTACCACAAGGTGGGGAGTGCAACTTTTATTGAAGTTTGTTTTACACAACGACAATAACAGTTGCATCTCCCATGTGTATGTAATTATTTTTAATCTTCTACATTAATTTGTAATTTCTCAATTTTAATAGCTCTGTGGTTGACCAGCTCAATATAACAAATAAATATTTTCGAAAGAAAAATTTAGGAACGAAATCACTTTTTACGGACCAAATAGCTTAGTTTTTACAAGTGTTTTGTATTTTTAGGAATTGTATATTTACTTTTGAGACTAAAATTTCTGTCTCAAAAAGCAAAATTTTAAGGCACTAAGTATTTTGTCTCTAAAAATGCATTTATTAGCAATATTTCTAACCTTTTGTCCCTGCATTTTTTTTTCTTAATTTTTTTTATGATGACCTTTTAGTGATAATGAGAGAAAATTGATCTCCTAATATTTTTTGCAACAATTTTTTTTCTTTGAGGGTGAAAAAATTCAATGTCTAAACCTTTATATTATATAGTGGCTCGGTGTACATGTGCTTTTATTTAGATTTCATGCAAGTGGTGTTTCGTACATACCCTGTTTGGAGCCACCTCTAGTGCAATTCTTGCTCTGGTAATGATCCCAAATTGGCCTAGACCTCCTAGAACTGCATAAAACAAATCTGAGTTCATGTGTTTGGAACACCTCACAAGATCTCCTTTCCCTGCAAAAAAAAGAAAAAAAAGAAAAAGCCTTAGTAGAAAATGTTAAAATATTTGCATGCATGCAAAAGCTAATACACTAAAATTGTCTTCAAACATTATGTGATGGAAGATCTTATTTTAAATGAAATAACACAACAAAATTATATTACATTAGTCCTTACATTAGGGGTACATAATACAACAAAAATCTGGCACCCTGTCAGGTGAATCCCTACCTAAAAGATATCTTGGCTGAGAAATGGGTCCTTAATTTTGGAACTACTCTTTATTTATGAGTATGACACAACATCCTTGCATATCAAGCAAAAATCTCCATGACTTCAAATCTAGATCTCGCTCATTTTAACTCTTACTTGTATAAAATTATTGAATTTTTATTTATTCAAGTTGTCAATCTATTATTTTTGTGTCTCTTTTTAAGAGACAACATGGCAAATGTACGGACATAAATTTTGTGAAATAATGCTTCAAAACTTTGAAAATCTTTTGAAAGTTCCGAAAGTGGCATGAATATTAGAAAGGTGGCATTGACAGTATGTGGAGATTGACATAGGTGTGATAGATTTTAGATATGAAAACAATCTGTGGATACAAGAGTGAGATTACATATATCTAATTATTCTCAAGCTCCCCAATAGGGAGCCTCGTGGGATGATACCGATCTAGAGAATGGGATATCGACACTTGCATATCATATCACCTGTTACCTATCAAAATTTTAAACTTTCAATGCAATTATTTTACAGCTTTAAACATCAACAGTTTTGTGTCCTATACATCGACCGTTGCGTGTCATATCAACCGTTACATATCAAAATTTTAGACTTGTATTATTGTTATTAATCAATATATCAATTGATATTATCTTTGATACCGTTATTTAAAATCATCTGTTATATATCGATATATTAGATGATATTATTTAATATGTACTGATATAAGATGATATCAGCTAATTCCGATAATATTCTAATACGGATATATACAAATAAGAGAGAAAGAAACAGTATAGATAATATGTATACCGGTAATAACATCCATTTCATAAACATTGCTGATTTGGGGGCCATAAAGGAAAGATTGGCCACTAACTCCAGCATTAGAGAGAGTCCCACCAACAGTGAGGTACAAGTAATCTGTCCAAGAAACAGGTGCAAGCCCATGTTCAAGTGTGGCTCTCAAAACATCAATCCAGAGCTGGTCACCACCAACATCTGCATAAAAACCTAATGAAGGGTTCTGAGAAACCCTAATACCACTTTCATTACTAGAAAGTTTCAAACAACTCATTTCCACCACAACCCCATTTTTCGCCATGGCTTGGCCTCTCACCGAGTGGCCTCGGCCTCTAGCCGCCACGGTGAAAGGGTTCGGAGAGTTGTAAGAAAATTTTACTAGTGAGACAATGTCGTTAATGGATGATGGGCAGAGAACTGCAATTGGATTAGCTTGAACAAGCTTACCAAAGTCAGTAGAGGCTAGTTTAGTAGCATTACTATCTATATGAAGCCTATTGGCCATCTCTAGGGATAGAAGTTGATGTGGGAGTGAACCAGTACTAGTCCATGGACTTAATTTCCCTACAATGGAGATTAGACGAATTATAATAAATAAAACAATGAGAAATGCAGGAACTGGAGGACTGGTTGCCATGAGAGAGAGGGAGAGAGAGAGAGAGAGAGAGATATGGTAAAATAAGTTGGTAATGTTTGGTGGACGGGAGGGGTGGTGTATGTAATCTATATATAGGAGATAGAGGAGCAATTTGGAAACACGGGAAAAAGTCAATTTTTTTGGTTTTTTATCAAGTTGTTTTTAAAAAAGTCACAAAAAAATTATTTAAAAAGTCAAATTTTTTTTTTTAGTCAAAAAAATCACTAAAAAAATTAAAAAATCAAAAATTTATCTTTTTATCAACTTTTCAAAACACTCTATAGAGCTCGTTTGACATAAAAAAGCTAAAGGTTTTTTTGGTTAAAATAGTCATAAAAAGACATAATAAACTTTTTTATCTAATAAGACAAAATATCACATCTAACTTATAATCATTTCATTTTTTCTCTCACAAAAATCAAAAAAGTCAAAAAACCTATTTTAAACGAAACTTTTTAACCCTAAGTTAAAATAGTCAAAAAATCAATTCACATCCCAAACGATCCATATATATGGTACAAATTATATTAGTAGTGTGTATATTTTATTTTTTATGTGATTTTGGTCCCTGTATTTTTAATTGGTTCAATTTTAATACTTAATTTTAAATATTGTTTCAACTTGCTCCAATTAATAATATTGTTAGATTTTTTTTAAAAGAAAATTATTACTAAATTGATTAAAATTAACTGGCTGAATTAAATAAATTTATAATTTTGTCTTAAAAATGTCATGTGACACTTGCATATATATTTTTCATAAAAAAAAAATTAACAATTGCAATCAATTTGATTAAATTGAGACAAAATCATAAATTTAAAATCAAAATTGAATCAATTAAAAATATAAAAATAAAAATAACAATAACATAAAGAATAAAGTATAGGAACTACTATTATAATTTGTAATATATATACACATATTAGTGGAGAAATTATTCAATAATACTGAAACATCACGTGACTATATTCTAAACCAATCATTAATTATTTAGTTCTTATTCCTCATTCTCAACATAAATTATGAACCCCTATTTATCTTTACCAAACAAAATTTTATAAAGGACTATTTTGAGAAGATAGAGTTATAATCAGCTTTTTAGTAAAAAGTTAAGAGAGAAAGTAAGTTATAACCTAAGAAGCTAATTATAACCCACTTTTTAAAATAAACTAAAATATCACGTGTCTATACTTCAAGAATACTAAATAACCACCCTATTAGTGGTAGGTGCAAAGTCTTAAATCTTTGATGATATTGAGGGACGATTTGATGGTTAATAGTTTTGAATAATTTGATAAAATATTATTGGATGAGATGATTATTGGATACGAAAGGTAGATTATAACTTCCTTCTTCTTTTATAAAAAAATTATTTATAAATAACTTATAAATAGTTTTTTATCAAAAAAAATTAATTATAACTATCTTCTCAAAATAATCCTTAACTCAAGGTGCTGTTAGGTTTGAGGCCACTTTTGAATCATTGCAAAAATTAAATTTTTTGGACAATCATAATTACACATTTAAATCCCTTTCTCATTAAAAAAAAAAAAAAAAATGATAATTATATAATTTAGATTATAAATTATTTATTATTTTGATGATAAATATACTCTAATAATATATGTACAATATTTTGATTAATATAATTTATTTATTTTTTTGTAAGTATGATCTTCTCCGCATGCTTTTTGATATAAATACATGTGACAGTGGGTATTAAAGTCATCACTAACTAGTGGTCTAAAGCATTTTTATTACAATTATGAAGATAGATTCTGTGATGGGTTCATGAACGTCTAACAGCATCGCATCTCAAGTTGATTTTGTCAACAAGAAGAAATCCTAGCCTTATTTGAGGGGGTAAAAAAAAAAAAAAGTGTGATGTAGAATTTATATAATAAAATAGAAATGAGAGAGAAAGTGCGATGTAGAATTTATATAACAACTGTGATTCAGACCCCCAGTGGGGGTCGCACCCCCAGTGAGGTGGCGAGCCCCCACTGGTTGAAACTCAAAAAAAATAAAATAAATAAATAAAACAGTTTTTTTTGGTCCAATCCAGACACGCCACCTCACTGGGGGTCGACCCCCAGTGGGGGTCCGAAGCATTTTTGTTTATATAATATAATAGAAATGGGAGAGAAAGTGCATGGAAACTGAGGATGAAATCTTCGTTTGCAGAGGAAAAATCTGGGTGGTGAGTATGGGAGGTTGATTTTTCAAAGATATGAAATGACGAGTCTTATTCGTTTTTAACCTTTTTTTCGCAACGTCATGATTTTCTCGAGGTAAGCATTCACACATTCAAAAAAATTTACTTCAAATTTTATAGATAAATTATAAATATATCTCTTAAAATTTAATTAAAATATAAATTACGTCTTTTAATTTTAAGAATTATATTTTATTTTATTGAGATTTTTAATTTTATAATAAATTATCACTTTTTTAATAAATTATTAAATTAATTAATAATTTTTATTATTTTAAAAATATATTTTAATTAATAATTTAGGTAATTTTATTATTATATAAGAAGGTAATTATGAATTTTTTTTTTTTAGTTAATTTTGTTAAATAAAAAATTCTAACAATGAGGTATTTGTAATTTTCTAAATCACAGGAGACAATCTGTACATTAAGCAAACATTAGGGAGTGTATTTATAATTTATCCAAATTTTATTTAGCCATTGCTTTTTTTTTTTTTTTTTTTTTTTGGCATGAGGTAAACGAGGGCTTTTTGACAAAAATAATCACAAAAAGATAAAATAATCAAAAAGTTAAAAAGCCAACTTACATTTCAAACGAATCTTTGAAAATATATGTGATCACATTATATAAATTTAATTTCAATCATACAATTTTGTTTTAGGTAAAAATTTCAACAATTTTTCTGACTTAACACAATTGCTTGATAAACATTTCACCAATGGGATTAGAACATCCAATTTTTTTTTTTTTTTGGAATTAATTTTATAAATGACATCCAAATATGTGTAATGTGTTATTTTGGTTCTCATGTTTAAAGTAGAGAAAATTACATTTCAGTAGAGTAGTAGCAAAAAAATTATATTTTTATGATAGTGCAACTCTCTTATGTGTAAATTAATTTATGTGCTTAGTACAACTCTTCCTATGTGTCAGAATTACACTAAACTTTTTTTTAAAAAAATTATAGTACAACTATTTTGTAACTGTCCCATCAATTTGTAATTTTTCCTTTAAAATATGTCAATTTTGGTGTCTAAATTATTAATTTTGTAACGAAATGTTTTCTCCCTCCATTTCCATCTACCAGAAGTGCTTCATACCCCCACTGGGGGTCGACCCCCAGTGAGGTGGCGGCTCCTGATTCGCTGCAATCACAAAAAAAAAAAAAAAAAAAAAAAAAAAAACTATTTTTTTTGGCCAATCCCCAGTGACACATCACTGGGGGTCGACCCCCCGCTGGGGGTAGAAAGCTTTTCTGTTCCATCTACAATTGAACAAAAGTATTTTTATCAAACCACTTATAACACTGAACATATTTTTTTTTTTATTAGAGGAAGAAAGTAAGGTATTTTTATCAAATCACCTAATAACATTGAATATATATTTTTTGATCGGCGACATGTAGTGATTAGTTGTTAGATAGAAGTGTTTACCTCTCAATTCAATCCTTCCTTAAGAAGAGTTAAATTCATAACATTTCTCTTGGAATTAAACTCTCACGAGAGTTATGATAGCTAAATAGATTAGGCTAGTTAATTTATAACATGGAATATATTGAAAATTAAATTAATTAATTAAAACATTACAAATCAAAATGAAAACAAAATAAATAGGCATGTTTATCAGTGCCAAACTAATTAGGATCGATTAATTTTATCACGATACGTTTTACACTCACCTTTTATTGATGGATGTATCCTGTACTGAACTTTTTTTTTTAGATGGTGAGAACTTTGATTTGTCAGCAATAAAAGTTCTTTTTTTTTTTTTTTTTTTTGGATAAAAAAGGGGATCAAAATGAAAACAAATTACACACTTTAAGGACCATTTGTTTTTCACGTTTTCTTGATGTGTAAATATGATTCGAAGAAAACGCACTTACTTTTGTTATCAATTATAAATGTAAATATTTAAATAAAAAAAATTATAAATGAGAATATAAGTAGCGACATAGTGACAAAATTAATAGATTAAGAACCAAATTAATACATTTAAAATATTATGACCAAAATAATATAAGACACATATTATGAAGACCATATATTTGTGTATTTAACTTCCTTTTTTTTAATATATATTTTAAACTACAATATTCTTGTTTAATTTAACTGTTTAAGTTTATAATTGAAATAATAATTGCGTAATTTAAAATAAAAAGATAAGGATAATGTTTTGTAGTTTTTTTTTTTTTTTCCTTCTTCTTCCATTTCAGGTCTGAAATGCAGAGGAAGAGGAAGAGGGAGAGAGAGAGAGAGAGAAGAGAGGGGAAGAGGAGGAGTCAGCCAAAATATCCCGCGGAAATTGTCAAGAATAAAGAAGAGTCACTTCAAAGAAATTGGTTTATAAAGAAGAAATTGGCCTCCGGCCCTCTCCAGTCCTCCTCCTCCTCCTCCTCCCCTATCTTCTTTTCTCCTCTGCTTTTGAAAACAAAAACAAAAAAAATTAGGGAAATTCGGGGGGGAGGCTTTCGAGCTCCCTAGCATCACCCAAAAGATAATATCAGTATTCTTGTGCTTTAATTTTAAGACTTTTGTTAATAAGTGTCATTAAGCCACTTGATAAAGTTTGAAATGCTTGTACATAATGTATAAGAATACATGTAACATATAATGTGCAATCAATTTCAACATTGTTAATTAATATTCTTAGAACACTCGGTAACCAAATCCTAATTTTAAATGTGAAATGTTGAATTATCTCATTTGTTGAAATATATAAATATGATAAAAATTATCGCAGGATGATTGAAGAAGCTCACCAATAATGTTACAAACTAGGGGTGAGCATGGTCCGGATTGGACCGGATTGGAGTAAAACCAAGACCAATCCGTTATCTACGGTTCCTGAAAAATTAGAACCAATCCAATCCGTTTAAATCATGGAACCAATCCAAACCAATCCATTTAAATACGGATTGGATCGGTTTAGGACCACGTATTCACATAATTAAATAACAAAAATATATATATAACACTTTAATTTCATAAAAATATAAACATAGCGTTATATTAGTTCCACAATAGCAGCATGTTTTTCTATAATAGCAACATACTGTTCTAGAATTTAAACAACCAGAAGAAAACTGGTTTCACCATAAGTATTTACACCATTACAAATTAAAACTAAAAACTAACAAACAAAAGTAATAAAAGAAGATATTATACAGTTTTAGCTTTGAGTTTAGATTTTATATAAAATAAGAGAAGATATTATGAGGGAGGATCTATAATAAAAATATAGACTATTTGTATACGGTCCGGATCGGTTCCAATCCGGAACCGTGGAGTTCAATCCGGAACCAATCCGTGGACTACGGATTTTTAATTCTTCAATCCGGAACTGAACCGTGGATTCAAAAAATCAATTCAAACCTATCGGATTGGACTGGACTGGATCGGATTACGGATTTCACGGATTCCTTGCTCAGCCCTATTACAAACGCCCCCCCCCCCCCAAAAAAAAAAGGCAATGTTTCGACATTTATTATGTTCAATACTATTAAAAAATGGGAAAATTACCTTCAGTGGGATTTGAAAAAACTATTAAATATATGTGAAATTTTTTATAATTTTAATTAATACTGATAAAATTTATGATTAATTTACTTTTGAAGTTTCACACTAATGTGAAATTTTTCCTTAAAAAATTTATAGACATTAAAAAAAAAAAAAAAAAATAGAAAAGACACAATGCATTCAGATAGATAAGATTTTTTGAAAGTAGATCTTATTAATAAATTTTGTAAAATTTTATTTATGGAAAATGAGCGGTAGCTCGAAAAAGGAGCTCGAATTTGGCTCGAGAGAGGAGAAAAGAGGAAGAGAGGGAGAGGGAGAGGCAGAGAGAGAGAAGAAGAGGGGAAGAGAGAGAAAAAAAAGACGCCGATACCCAGCCGCCGATCGTCTCGCGACAAATTGCCGTCGCCTCGCCGTCAGCCTCCAGATCGTCAGATCGTCGGCCTCCGCCTCCGCCTCCGCCACCTCCGCTTCCTCCCTATTAGGGCCCCTCTCCTCCTCAGATAGGGCCCTCCCCCTCCGTCTTTTTCTTCTTCTGCCCGTCTTCTTCTTCTTCTGTCAAAAAAAAAATACAGAGAAGGAGGGATCAACGACGAGAAAAAGAAAAGAAAAGAAAAAAAAAAAAAGGATCAAAACGTCATTTTGACCCTCGAGCCAAATCTCGAGCCTCAACTCTCGAGCTACCTAGCACTGCCGTTTATTTATTCATGTATCTTGTTTCAAATTCCATGACTAAATTTTGTGTTTATATAATGACAAAAAAATTACCCAGAAAAATCCCTCTACCCAAATCAAGAAAATGCTAAGAGGTGTTTTGGGAAGTTGTTAAAAAGTTGACTTTGGACTTTTTACCACGCTTTTTAGCTTTTTGGAAAGTGATTTGGGAAGTCGGTAAAAAGGTGACTTTTTGCTTTTTAGTTTAATAGTTATTTATGGTGTCAAATCAAATTAAAATGACCAAAATACCCTTACCTAACATAAAAAAAAAATTTTAAAATTTTTTTTGTCATAGACCCTAATTTGTAATTTTATACTTGCGTTTTTGGTACTTGCCAAACCAATTTTGTTGCATTTTTGGCACTTGCGTTTTTGGACATTTTGTCCAAAAACGTAGCTTTTTATTTGTTCCCAAAACGGCACTGGTTTTTTGGTTTTTGAGTTGGGCTAAATAATCACAAAAGGACAAAAAAAAAAGTTTAAAAAATCATAAAAAGCCAAAAATCACAAAAGGACAAAAAAATTCACTATTCCAAAATTAAAAAGCCAAAAAAACTAATCAAGAATACCAAACGAACAAAAAAGTCTCAAGTCAAAAAAGTTAAAAATTCAAGGACTTTTCTTAAGTGTGCAATCCTTTTGCACACCATGTGCCACTTACACAAAAAGTGTAAGTGGAAGGTGAAAACAAAAGCAGGACTGCAAATAGAAAATGCGTAAGTTGCACACCATAAAAGGACCCAAAATTCAATTAAAAAAGTTATTACCAAACGAAGGCAAGGACTTTTCTTAAGTGTGCAACCCTCGTATGCCACTTACACAAAAAGTGTAAGTGGAATGTGAAAACAAAAGCAGGACTGCAAACAGAAAAGGCGTAAGTTGCACACCATAACAGGACCCAAAATTCAATTAAAAAAGTTATTATCAAACGAAGGCTTAGAGTTTACGGGTTGCACACCATATGTAACCAACACAAAAAGTGTAAGTGGAAGGTGTAAACATAAAACATGACAGCAAACAAAAAGGTGTAAATGTAAGGTGTAAGTTGCACACTTAAGAAAAGTCCTAGAGTTTAAAATGTGTGGATTTGTCTTGGGTGTGTGGCCTAGATCACATTGACGTTAAATTAACATTTTATATTCGCCGCATCAAATTTAAATTTACAGCATCTATTTAAAATTTAAATAATGTTTGAATATTTTTCCGAGTGTATAGAATTTTTTACTTAGGTTTGTTGTGTTTTCTTCTCACTATAAAAAAATAATATTTTAAAGTTACAAATTTAGGAACAGAATCATTTTTTAGAAACAAAATATTTTTGTTACTAAAAGTGTCAATATTGTATTTTTGTTGTCAAAGGTCTTTTTTTTTTTCTTTTTTTTTTTTGAAACGATTTTTTAGTGACAACTCTTATGAGAATATGAATTCGTCTTCTAATATTTTGCAATAAAATTTTATGAATAATGCTAATATATCAATTGATATACCAATCAATATACTAACAGATAGTGTGGCATAATTTTAAAAGTTTGACTATTTATAATTTAGATAATGGGTGGATCAATAATAATGTTATAATATATGTTAGTATACTAGTTAGTATAGTATATTAATTGGTACATGTTACACTACTGAAATTTTGATGACTTTTATCCTACTGTCTCAAAGACATTTCAAAAGAAAAAAAAATACTTACAAATCAGCAGATTACAAAATGGTAGGACATTGGAGTGTCTTGGAAAAATGGTTAAAAGATAATTTTTTAATTTTTTTTTGATTTTTTTAAATTTTTTTTATGTGAAAGGTGATATTTATTGATGTTTCCAAATTGTCCCATAGCACTCATAAAAGTGTGGATCCCAACACCCCTACCTTTATGAGAATACACAACTCTATAAATATTCTATGATTTATTTTTGTACACATATGAAACTGTAACTTAAGGCCAACCGGCCAACCAGCCAACCATCCACAGTTTTTTTTTTCCATTCTTGTGGGCGTTCATATTATACCAAACCAATGTAAAAAGTAACCGTTTGATCATGATCAATGGTGATGGCTCACCCTTTTCTTTCTTTCTTTTTTTTTTTCTTTTTTTTTTTTCTTTTTTTTTCTGCAAAATGGAAATAGCAGCCAGTTGTGTTTATTTCCAATTTGGGGATAAAGAGTCTTCGGAAATTAGGTATGAGCAAAAAATAAAAAAGAGTATCTTTGAAATTCACAATTTGGGATATGATGGAAAATCTCATCATTTCATGAACCCAAACATTGTTTTTCATTGAGATTCATACATCAGTAGGATGGAAAGAAAAGTTGGGGGAGACATCACCCAGATTTTTTCTTCATTACAGATTTTGTTTGTTGGTTTACAAGCCTACATCTGAGTCTGAAAAGTCAAACTCGAACTATGATTACTCTCTACCCATGTTGTCCCATGAAAACTCCTTCACTTCAACTCTCAATATTCTTCCTTTTTTTTCTTTCTTTTTTTTTTTCCCCCCCTTTTATTATTATTATTTTTATTTTATTATTTTTTTTAACCAGTGATGCTTGAGCTGGCTTAATTTCTTTCACTTTTTTTTTTTTTTTTTGGGCTAAAGTAAAAAAAAGTTTAGCCACAATGTGAAAATTTTATTCTCAATTATGAAAGGCTAATTTCATGCTAATTATAGGTAGCCACTAAATCTTTTCACATTGTAAAAGTTCATGCAACAAAAAGGTAAAATTTATAGTTTTAGGATGTGTTTGGCAAGTGGGTTTGTAAGTTTTTTTGATTATTTTAGTCACAAAAAATAAAATAGGTTATTTTAGCCATTACAAACAAAACATCACATCCAACCCATAATCATTACATTCTTCTCTCACAAAAAAGCTAAAAAGTCAAAAAATTCTTCCCAAACCAAGCTTTTAAGCCAGGCTAAAATAGTCAAAAAGTCAAAAAGCCAAAAAACCAACCCACTTCCCAAACGGAGGCTTAGGCCTAGTTTGGGAAGATTGAAAAAAGATAAAAAAGTTAAAAAGTCACTATCCTATTTAAGTCACATCATCTTATTTAAGTCATATCACCTCTCTAACACATCACTTCAAACCTAACCCATATTTCATAAAAAGTTAAAAAGTACACTTATTTAGTCTTCCCAAACTAGGCCTTAATGTGTTATATATATAGGCAAATGGTAAAAGTGCCCTTAAGGCATTATTTAATACTAGTCTATCACCCGTGTTATGCACGAAATAATTATAGATATTTATATTTGTTTTAGATTTTTTTAATATACAAATTATGTTTTTTTATGATTTTTTATAAAAATAATTTAATAATCTTATCACTAACCATAGTGTATGAGAGAAGTTGAAAAATGTACTGCAATAACTATGCATGGATTGTATCAATAATTATTTATATTTGATTAAGGGATTTTGACCAAATCAATAAATGCAGGCATGTGGAAAGACATATGGATTGGAAAAGTTAATAAATGTTAATCAGAAAATTTTGACTAAATCAATAAATGCTAAGGTTTGTTTGTTTTTTTTTAAAATCAAAAAATCAAGAAATTTAGATTTGGACATTGGAGCTCCCACAAGACTTGGGGTTAGAAATCCCATTTTTCTTAATATATAGATTGAAATTGAGCTAAAAAGTGTTTTGAAAATAGATAAAACAATTAAAAAGTTTACTAAGGCTTTCCCTCTTTCACAAAAAAGTCAAAAAAAGTTAAAAATTAATTTTTAATCATCTTCCCAAAACAATCCTAATTTTAATAAAAAAAATGCATTGAATTCTGTAAAATGTGTATTGTTATTCAAAATTTTTAGGGAAAATTACTTAAAAAAATTAAAAAAAAAAAAAAAAAAAACCAAGGTTGGAACCTTCTAACAAAATAAACACTAAATTTTTTCTACATCATTAGTTGGGAGTATCCCATAAATAATGCGACTTGATACACTAGAACTACTGAATAATTATCCATAAACTTACATCTTTTAATAACCTTTAAAAAGCAAAGTATGTGCACTATCATAAAACATTCAATAACAATACATATTCAAAATTTTACTCAGAAACATCAGTAAGTAATTGACTGTCATTATCCTCAAAATATCATCAATACTACATATACCAATTGAATCTCAGCTACACTTCATCATTCTGTTTAAAATCTGGACAATAATTTTGGTCATGTATCTTTTTTCTGTAACATTTAGGTCGTAATTTGCAAAGAAAAGTAAATAGGAATGCCATTCCACCAAAGATAAATGCACTGCCAACACTATATTTTATGCACATCTTTGTAAAATTATTTATTTATTTGTTTATTTATTTTGCATTTGTAGCATTACTTAAAAAAAAAAAAAAAAAAACCATGCATTCATTGAATATGTCACATTCCACAGGTGAATACATTTTTTCTAGGTATTTTTATTGATATTTTACTGAAAATTTTAATTTTTAGTTAAATATTTGGGTTGGACCTTTGATTATCAGAGTAAAACGACATTCCAAGTATAATCTTTGACCTAAAGATTGTATAGGTACGTAGGAATAAGACAGATTTTATTTATTTTAATTAATTAATTTTATTTATTTATTTTTTTTTTGATGTTTAGGAATAAGACATTGAATTGGTAGGATTACAGTATACCATGCATATCCCATATACATTATAATAAGAGTAAAGTTGATTATCTTAATTTAATAGATTCATTTTGAAACTAATTTTAGTGATTTGAACTCTTCGCATTTTAAGATTTATTGAGTAAAATATTTATAGAAAAAAAAAAATTTGAATATCAATAGTTTGTATCAAATTTGTATTAGAAAAAATAGATAGCTATTATTGGAATTATATTTGCCATTTATTTTTATAAAAAAAATATGATTCAAACATATAGAGTTATTAATGTTTAATCATGTTGTTTTTTGTATAAATATTCAATTCAATAAATTTTAAAACGTGAACGGTTCAGATCACCAAAATCAGTCTCATAATAGATTTATCAAGTTCAAACGTGTTATCAAGTTAAGATGACAAATTAAGAGAGCCACACTCTTATAATAATACGTAGTAAAAAAATAAAAAATTGAAAGAAATATTTGACATGTTTTATGAATTTCCTCGAGAAGCTAAAAAGGCTCACAAATAATCATAACATTAAACATGTGTTAATTACATTTAGCACTTCTGCACGTACACTATAATATTGTTTTTGGTTTTTTTATCTTCAATTATAATACTGAATTCCGCACATTTTAAACTAAATTACAATAATATTATTATTTCGTTCATCTACTATCACTAAAGCTGATTAAACATGTTAAGTGAGTTGAATGTGACAATTTTTTCGTCTCATAGCCCTTTTACCCTTTTATCAAAATTTCGCTTGATCCTTTTACTTTCATTAAAATTTTACTTTAGTCATTTCACTTTTAATTTTCGTTAACCTCAATAATGATAGATGGGTGAATGAATTGCATTGTAGCTTGAAATAAAGTGTGAATGATTTGTTGTCATAATTAAAATTGAATAAACCAAAATGAAACTATGATAAAAATATAAAGGTGTTAAGTAAGTTAAAGTAACTATATATATGTAAATACATGTCAATTATAAGTTAACAAATGGAATGTGTGATAGATTATACTTTTAGGGGTTGTATTTTCACAAAATTATTTTAAATTGACAAAATTTTTTAAAGAATTTAATTATTAAAATTCATAAAATTTCTCATTGATCTATAATTATTTTTTTAAATGTATAATGAATTAAAATTTCTCATTTATATATTATGTAGAAATAAAAATAAGAAAGTTCAAGAAAACATTAGAGGAAGTTGCCCCACATATATACATGTCAATTATAAGTTAACAAATGGAATGTGTGACAGATTATACCTTAAGGGGTTGTATTTTCACAAAATTATTACAAGTTGATGGAAAAATTTAAGAATTTAATTATTAAAATTTATAAATTTTTTCATTGATCTACAATTATTTTTTTAAAATTATACTGAATTAAAATCTCTCCTTTATATATTATGTAGAGGTAAAAACAAGAAAGTTCACAAAAACATCATAGGTAGCTGCCCCACATGTCTAAACAGTAATAGTTAGGTCTTTTATTTTTACCTATAACAACAAAAGGAAGTTGACAAGTACAAAGACAAGTCTTGCTACTATCAGGCATGTATCCAAAAAGCACTTCTATTTTTGTAGAATCATACCTAACAATGCCCAATACAATTACAATCAAGTTCAAAAAAAATCTTTGCCTCATCCCAAAAAGAAAAAATAAAGAGTTTTTAGTTATCTAAAAATTTAATTTATAAATATTGTGATAGTTCATATTTTATTTAATATTTTTTAAATTAATAAGTCTTATTTAGTAACACTAAAAATATTATCAATTTTTTTTTTTCAATTTTAAAACTAAGAACATTATTAATTTTGCATAGTAATATTTTAGATAATTATTTCATTAATTAATGAAAAAAAATAGAGTATGAGATTAAACGTTTTTGCCCTTCTACATAATTTGATTCAACAATCAAATAAAACCGAGAACATTATCAATTTTTTCAAGTTTTAAAACTGAGAATATTATCAGTTATTTATTTATTTATTTTAGTTTTGCACATCAATATTCTATCATTATACTTCTTTATAGATACAAAATTTTTAGTTTTGCACAAAAAATAATTCAATTTTTTCAAATTTTTTTTTCAAAAAAAATTCAATGTGTTTTGTTTCAATTTTTTAAATTTAGGTTTTTGAAAATTGAATTTTTTATTTTTCGTATTTTTTTTTTGTTTTGTTTTTAGTGAATATCTTTAAAATTTTAAATAATTTTTTTACTTTTTTATTTAGATGTATCTAAATAATAAAATATTTGTGAAAAACTATTTTAAAAATGGATAAATAGATAAAAATATGAAAAACGTATTGAATTTTCGTACTTTTTATTTTTATTTTTTGTATTTAATGAATTTTTTAAAGGATTTTTTTTTCACAAATATTATACTTTTTAAGTATATTTATGTTAGGTGTGCCTAAAAATTTTTAAAAAATGGTTAACATATTAAAAAAATTCAGTGAAAACAAAAAAATACGAAAAACGAAGAAATAAAATTTTTTGAAAAGTGAATTTTGAAAACTGAAACCAAACAGAGTGATTAGTTTTTTTTTTGGCCCGCATTTTTTTTTAGTTTTTTCAATTTGCAAATTAATATTTTAAAATTTTGAAAATCAAAATAAATGTCAAATCATCATGTTTCGTTATAGATAATCATAAATGATGAATAATCATTGTTTGAAAGATAATTTTGACTACTATTAAAAATTTAATGGGACTTGAAAGTCTAAGATATCTTTATTAGGATTTAATTGAGTATAAATTTATAAATTAGGATTTGTGTGTAAATGTTTCAAAAATAATAATAATAATAAATCAAAACTTTAGATGAAAAAAAAAGAAAAGAAAAGAAAGAAGCTTCAATCCCCAAATTTTAGCAATCAAAATGACCATCCGAAGGTAGCCAGTGATCTTTTGTTCTTAATTTATTTATTTATTTTTTGGATTTAGGCTCCTTTTTGTTCGATATAAAATGTTTTTCATAATTTTAAACAAAACAATACCTCTTTTCTTTTTCTTTTTTTCTTTTTATTTATTTATTATTGTTGTTGTTGTTGTTGTTGTTGTTGTTTCATTTATGCTGTGTTTGGTCGGGAGATTTAGGAAGAGATTTAGAAAGGGAAATGGAAAAGGTAGGTGAAATGTGAATAAAACATGTCTATATTTCACTTAGTTTCACACATCTTTTCTCATTCTCTTTCCAAATCTCCCAACTAAATAGAGCATTAGATTTGAAACAACAACTTTCTATTTAATAAGTTGGGTAAGAGCCAATGAAGAGCCAACCTTTTAAATGATAAATTATTTTAGTTAATTAAAAACGATCCAACAATCAAAACACACAAGTTTACAGATTTTGTGCCTTCCATGGCTTGGCTTCCTATTCTTTTACCATATGCAAAAGATTCGTTTCTCCAATTGAAATTTAAATTAACCTGCGGCGGTACCAAGAAATTAAGTTAAAATAGGCACTTATTAATTTTAATTTTTTATTTAATAAAAAGTATGATCAAAATTAAGATAATAATAATTTATGCGCTAAATTTAAGCTTAAAAAAAAATAAATACCCTTTATTAATAGCACAAATTAAAATTTTATAATAGTGTGAAATGACTGGGTACATGATGGTAATGTAAGTTTGCAATTTTGGCCCAAAAAATTATTGATCAAAATTTCTAATTTTAAAAAATAAAAACACATCATTTATGACATAAATTACCATAAAATCGGTTTAATTTTTATTTGACAAAAGAAAATATTAGAGAGATGATTTGCTTATAAGGGGTGTTTTGGGATGATGGTTACAAGTTGACCCTTTTTTTTTTTTTTTTTTTTTTTTTGTGAGAGAGAGAGAGAGAAGAAATGGGTTAAAAATTGAGAAGTGACTTTTAATTCACTTCCCAAAATAGGCTTAAATGCTGTATTTTGAGTGAAAAATATTAAATAGTCTTAAAGTACCATAAAACATTGTCTACATAATGCTCACAACATGGGAAGCCATAATTCACACTAAGTGATCTGTTATTGTCTCTTAACTACCTGAAAATAATGAGTTTATTATATATAATTCAGAAGATTTCCCACCACACTATCGGTTTAGACTACAATATAAATAATACTACATAATGCTCTCAAAGTATTAAATAACTATGTGTCGTGAGCAATACAAAAATCCTTAGCCAAAGAGCATATTAAGATTAAAAAATAAAAAATACATTTTGCATAAGACCAAAAACAAACCAAAAAATACAGAAATAAAAATTGAGGGAGGAGTAGGTGACCCCCTTGAGCCTTCTTTAACTCCGTCCTTTAAACTAATTAAACCAACAAACAAGTGACATTATACAAATATATATACTTATTCTATCTCAAATTGTTTGGCTATCATAAATTAGAGAATTGGTGAAAAAAAATGATGTAGCGAAATATATCACACAAGTTTAAATATCATTCTAGCATAAATCTACAAGGAAGAGAGAATTCTCACAGAAAAAATTGAATAATATTGAATAAAAGTTGATTTTTCCAAGGCATATACCTTTATTTATAATGAATGAAACTCTACCTAAATAAGAAAACAAGAAATTAGACTAATTCCTTATTAGACACGAAAATAAACAAAAAATTACCAAAAAAAAAAAAAAATATATATATATATATAATGAATTAAGCCCTAATCTAAATATTAGGAGACAATAGAAACACATTAAAACAAATGGCGTAAAAAATAGACTTCTCAAAATAAAGTAATTACTAAAACGAAGCTTTCTTAAAATAAATAAAAAAAATACTAATTTGAGATACTAAGGCCTCGTTTGGAAATAGGCTATTTTAATAATTTTTTGGCATTTTGACTAAAATATGAGATAAAAAAAAAGTAGTATGTTTGGAATGACTTTTTAATTTTTTTACAAAAAAAATGTGTAAAAAGTAGAGAAAAAATAATCTTTAACTTTTTAGTATAAGTTATAGGCTTTTTAATTTTTTTAATAACTTTTTGACTTTTAAACTAAAATAAACACATGCCAAACGAGTTCTAAAGGAAGGAATTTAATTAAATTCCACCGTACATCATTACAAAGATAACAATGACTTTGATTTAAAACACTGTTTTCAACCAGAATATAAAATTTGAGATAATTTTAAATTCGTCACAAAAATATTACTATTAATTTTAATTTGACTAGTTTCTTGTCTTGTAGGTCTAATTGCTCTAAAACTTTCAATCAGAGTATAAAATTTGTGATAATTCTAAATCCGTCACAAAAAGATTGCTATTACTTTCAATTTGACTACTTTCTTGTCTTTTGTAGCTCTAATTGTTCTAAAACTTTCTCAACTATTTATTCTACATCATTAAAATTTAAACACAAAAATATATTGTTTTTAAATTTTTATTTTTTGTGCTAATAAATAATTGGATAAATTACAAATATATTTCTTGAGATTTACTTAAAGTATAAATTGTCTCTTGTAGTTTGAAAAATTATAAATACTTCATTATTAGTATTTCTTATTTGACAAAATTAACTAAGGCTTGGTTTGGGAAGTGTGTTCGTTTTTTGATTTTTTTGGCTATTTTAGTCTGATCTAAAAAGTTTGGTTTGAGAAGGGCTTTTTGGCTTTTTTGACTTTTTTTGTGAGAGAAAAGTGTAATGATTATGAGTTGGATGTGATATTTTGTTTGTTGTGGCTAAAATAGCCTATTTTGTTTTTTGTGGCTAAAATAGCCAAAAAAGCCTCAAATCTTGCTTCCCAAACGATGCCTAAAAAAATAAAATTCATAATTGCTCTCATATATAATAATAAATTACCTAAATTATTAATTGAAATATATTTTTAATATCATTAAAAATTGTTAATTAATTTAATTATTTATTAATAAAATAGACAATTTATTATAAAATTAAAAATCTCAATGGATGGAAAGTAATTTTTAAAATTATAAGAAGCGATTCGTATTTTAATCAAATTTTAAGAATATATTTATAATTCATTTCTAAATAATTTAAAACAGAGAGATAGAGTTTAAAAAAAAATAAAGAAAGAACGAAATGAGCAGCAAAGTGACAAAAAGAAAAACATTGCATAAAAGAGAGACAAATGCATTACTGTTTTTTAACCTACTCTGTAATGGAAGAGCTTGAAAGGAATGGAATGGGCCTTGAGAGAGAGAGAGAGAGAGAGAAAAAACAAGAGCAAAGGGGCCCTCACGGGGGGACTAGTAAGTAGTATACAAGATACTGAATATCTTTATTGGGATCAGAGATAGGCCACACGATCACGTGGTCCACAATTAACAATCCCACTTGATCCCTCACACGTACTCCAATCTTGTCCCTCCATGTACTCCAATCTTGTCCCTCCATATTCTCTCTATCACAACCATCCAGTTAGGCTCGTGTGTGGTGTTCATTATATCCGTATTTTTGTCATAATTATTTTAATATTAATTTAGTTTATTTATCATTTTATCTTATTTTCACGTGTTATTTTTAATTTGTATTTAAAATAATGTAATTCTTAGATCTTTTGCTATTAGTAAGATACATAGGCCCCTGTTTGTTACAGTTGTGAAAAAGTAATTATAACTTACAACCTAACAGCTTATAACTTATAGCTGTGAACATAAATTGATTTTTGACTTATAAATTAAACTTCTCTTCCTTCACTCAAAAAATAAGTTTATTTTTGACTTACAAAAAGCTATAAGCTGTATTGTTAAGCTCAACCAAACATATCAAAATAGCTCAAATTAAGTTAAAAACTAAAATAATTTAGAAATAAGCTCTACCAAATAGGACATTGTCATTGGGAAATTTTTACAACACATGATAATTTACTCTGTCTGTAGAGTATTGGTGGTTGATCTCGTTTTTATTTTCTTTTAGACATAGAGTTGGTTTGGTAAATAGTTATATAAGACAAAATAAATTATTTTAATTAAATATAATAAAATATTACATTTAATTTATAATTATTATTTTTTTTATAAAATTTAAAAAGTCAAAAAATCTATTATAAACAAAATTTCTTAACTCCACGCTAAAATAATTTTAAAAAAAAAAATTAAAAAACTAACTCATATCTCAAAAGAGCTCATAGGTTAAAGTAGATTCTAATGAGTGACAAATAAAAAATAAAAAATAATAACACAAACACAATTCTTTTTAACATGCATGTGAACTTAAAAAAAGGATGAAATTCATCTTATATTAGAGGATTGCGTTTGATTTTAGGATAAATTATACATATATCTTTTGAGATTTGATTAAAATACGAATTTTTTATATGTTTTGAAAATTATATTTTGTCTCTTGAGATTTCTAATTTCATAACAAATCGCCTCTTTTATTAATTAATCGTCAAGTCAATTAACAATTTTTAATGATGTTAAAAATAAGTTTTAATTAATAATTTAGATAATTTTATTATTGTATAGAAGAGTAATTATAAATTTGATTTTTTTTAGTTAATTCTGTTAAATAAAAAATTATAATAATGAGGTATTTGTAATTTTTCAAACCACAGAAGACAATCTATATTTTAAGCAAATATCATGAGTTTATTTGTAATTTACCCTTGATTTTATTGTTCTTTAAATTTTATATGGAGCCTAATTACATAACAAGATTGTGGGCGAAAAAAATCAATTATAGGAAAAATAATGTTAGAAAAAACTCACATTGGAGATCTTTAAATACACTTATAATGATGTGGTAAAAAAAGTAGTCTCATATAATTTTTTATGTGATAAATCAAAAATTGACACTTACCATTTTACATTATTGTAGTTAAAATTATGAAAGTTCTATTAGAGGTCTCAACATTTTCTTTATAGAGGTCTTGTTTGCGAAGATGGTTAGGTTAATAGCCTACTGTAAGGTAAAATAGGTTAAAATAGTTAATAAGATAAAATATCACATATAACTCATAATCAATTTATTTTTTCTCTTACAATCATCAAATCAATTAAAAAAACTAACTTTTCAAATAAAATGAAAATTAAGAATTCTAATTTTGAAACTCTAAAGAGAGTTTTAGCAACGTGACAAAGAGTGTGACCCACATATGATGTGATGTGTGTACTTATATTTTTATTTTTATTTCTTTTGTCACATTTTTAGAACGCTCTTTAAAATTCTAAAATTGAAACTCTCTATTATTATTGTTTCAAATATAACTATTTTAACAAAAATTAAAATGATCAAAAAATTAAATAACTAATTAAAATAATCCACTTTCCAAACCAGATGAGCAAATGATCCTGCCAACACATAGGCCCTGTTTGGTAGAGCTGTGGGAAAGTGCTTATAACTTATGCCTAAACAGCTTATAGCTTATAACTATGAACATAAGCTGATTTCTGACTTATAAATTAAGCATCTCTTGCCCCACTCAAAGAATAAGCTAATTTCTGACTTCTAAAAAGCTATAAGCTATAACCTATAAGCTAAACCAAACACATCAAAATAGTTTAAATTAAGCTGAAAACTGAAATAAGCAGCTTTTAAGCTGCACCAAACAGGCACATAATAGGACGTAGGACCCGTTATAAATATAGGAGTGTTTTGAAAAATTGGTAAAAAGTTAATTTTTTGACTTTTTAATTTTATTGATGGTTTTGTTAGCAAAAAACTGGACTATTGTAGGTAAAAAAATTAATTTTTTTAGCTAAAAAATTAACATTTTACTGTTGTTACCAAAATGCTCCATAATTTATGTAATTAATTGTATGATAATTCTGTAGCCAATTTCAATGTATGAGGTGGAGGAAGTATTCGAATCCATCCATTTATGTAAAGATGTGAAAAAGATCAATCAAATGAATTATATCCTGTTTCGTTTTGTTTTTAAGGATTGGTTTGGAATGTGAGCTTGTTTTTTTTTTTTTTACTTTTTGACATTTAAGAGTGTAGGTTTCAAAAATTTCGTTTACGATGAGTTTTTTTTTTTATAATGTTTTTGACTTTTATAAGGTTTAGATATAATATTTTATTTTATTAATTTTTTAATTTATTTTGAATGTGTTTGGCTTGATTTTGAGAGATAAATTTAAAAAAAAAAATTGGAGAGAAAGTTTAAATTTTTTTTTGATTTGTTTGATTGTATATTTTGAAAATAATTTTGAAGTATAGAAGTTTGGGATGATTTGATATTTTGTTCTCGTTTGACAATGACTTTTCTAGTTAACTTTTTGACTTTTTAAATTTTTTTAGCTTGGAATTTTTTTAGTCGTTTGGTATTTTTTTTTTTTTTAGCTTTTTTGGCTTTAGAATGGCAATTTTTTTTTTTGTCTTTTTGTGATTTTTGTCCCATTGTGATTTTTGACTTTTTTTTTTTTTGTCATTTTATAATTTTTTAGCCCAACGCGAAAACCAAACGACGCATTTGTCGTAGTTGAATAGATGTGTGTAAGAGAAAAAGTGATTGAAAAGGAGAGAGGAGAGAGAAAGTGATTTTGAATTTTTTTTTTCAAAATCTCCAAACTAAACAAAATTTAAAAAAATTTTATTCAAAATTACTCTCTCAAAAGCAAACCAAACAAGGCCTTTATCTTTTTATAGCAATTTTAGCCTAAATTTGATATGCCAAACGGGCACTAAATTAAGTTTTGAATTAAAAAAAAACAGAAAAAAATGTTTGGTTTTCTCAAAATTCAAAATTCATTTTAAAGTTATTTTGATCTTCCTCCTCATTTTTTTTATATTATTAATAAATCAATTAATCAATCACTTTTTATTTCTCATTTTTCTTCTCTTCTCTTTCATTCTCTCACATTTTACACATCAATCAATCAAATTTTTTCGCACACTCATCTACTTAATTATAAAAAAATATAAATTATCCCAAAATTATTTTTAAAATTTATAACTAAACAAATTTTTAAATATCAAAACTCTTTTTAATAATTTATTTTTTAAAATACAATTCAAAATTCAATTTCAAAAAATAAACCAGTCATGCCTCCTGGCTTCTGTGTCCCTATGCAAAAAGGGGGGTCCTACGCCCACAACAAAAAGATCCGTTCAAGTACTCCGTAAGATATTCTCTCTCTCTCTCTCTCTCCGTAAGATATACTCCGTAAAATTATAGCAGTAAAAAAAAAAAAAAAATACTTGATATATTAATAATGTATTTGATTAAGAGATTTGAAGAGAGATTTAAAAATAAAAAGAGAAAATATGTGTGAAATTAAGTAAAATATAAATATATTTTATTTTCATTTCATCTATATTTTTTATTTTTCTTTTCAAATTCATTTTTAAATCCCCCAATCAAACATAACGTAGAGGATATTTGGGACGAAAGGTTGGGCTAAAATAATTTATTGAAATAAGTTAAAATAATTAATAAGATAAAATATTATATTTAACTCATAATTATTATTTTAATTTTTCTCTTACAACTATTAAATCAACTATAAAAAAAAAAAAAAAACTAACCAAAAGATATTGAATAGTGTTGGGATTAAATTTATCAAATTAAAAAATAAATTTAAATAGTGTTGGTATTAAATTTATAATAAATTTAAATAGTATTGGGATTAAAAAATAAATTTAAATAGTGTTGAGATTAAATTTTATATTAAATTTGTAATTTTATCAAATTAAAAAATAAATTTAAATAGTGTTGAGATTACTTGAAGAACCGACCTGATCAGCAGAATACAATGGAGGTGGTTTCGACCACTCTGCTGTGGTTGAGATTGATGAAATTAATTCTTATCTCGAAAAGATATTGAATTTAATATATAAAAAACCATATAATCGACTCAATCAACTTATTCATATGCGTACAACTTGAAACATGTGTGTTTATTTTCTAAATTAATAACTTGAATTCAGCTTTAAACAATTGTCGCTAAAGGGCTTTAAACAATTGTCGTAGAGTATAGTCTGTTAAATATATTTTTATAACTGTATTTTAATCTTAATATTATTTACACTGTACTTTTAGGCACGGACATACGCTAGTAATTATTTTAGTCAAGATAAAATAGTAAAAAAAAAACTAAATAACTAATTAAAATAACCAACTTTTCAAACAAGACCTTAATCTATCACTCTTAAAAATACGTATGACAAGTATTAAATTTTAATTTATCAAATATTTTATTATGTGAGATTTAATCTTAATATCGCATCATTAAAGGTGATTTAAGAGTAATAAATTAAAAAATATAACATTATTACAATAAAAAAATAATTTACAAATCAATAAAAAAATTTATGTACTTTAATAATTAAAAAAAAATAATTAAGATATTGATGTGATTCTTTTTTTCCAATGACCAGACCACTGTATTTTTATGCCACATAATCTCTCTCTCTCTCTCTCTCTCTCTCATGTTACCTAGTACTAAAATTTGTCCTCAATTGCCCACACAACATCATCTTAAATCTACATATGTTCTTCCCACATATACTGACATCTTGTGGAATCTGTTGTCGTGTGGATTTTGTTGTCTCTTTCTCTCAAGAAAGCCATTAGATAAAACAAAATGTATGTTCATTTGTCGACTTGGGTCCTCATATAAAAAATAAAAATAAAAAATTAGATGTTTCTGTACCAAAGTTGTAAATATGGGTTATTGGATCTGTTTATTTTCAGAATTTGGTTAAATAGGATTGTTAATGTAAAAATTGTTAATGAAGAGATTATTAATAAGGGAACTAAGAAAAATTACGTTTATTTAATAACTAGTAAACTAATAATAGTTTCTACTCATTTTAAGAGATGAGAGTGGGATTAATTATATAAAGTCTCACAAATACTCTTATTACATTACTATCAAATTTGAGCTTGAGATACCAATTAACAAATGCATTATCTGACTAAAAACTAAAATTAAAGGTACATAATTGAAAATAGTAAAGAATCCAACTATCAATAAATTTTCACTCAATTAATGTTATTCTTTTTCTTTTGTTTTTTAATATTAAAGAATCCAACTATCTCTAACAGCCCACGTTAAAACCTGATTCTTTTTATACTCTTTGGTTTTGAGTGTGTATATATTGGTATTGTTGATATTTGTCCTGGTTTAAAAATGTTATCATTTGAATTGAGTTTGGGATTTGTTAGGTTGGGTTTGAAATATGCTGGGCTTAGTGTATTCTGGGGAGGTTTTGTTTGTTTGTTATTGGGTTTGCTTGAGCAGTATTTTAGTCGCTCGAATAGTCTTTTGTTTATCTTAGATTCTGAGTTTGGAGTCTGAACTTCTGGGAGTAGTGCATTCTTCGCTTGAGCGGTCTGTTCTGCAGGGATAATCTTTTGGGAGTTTAGTTTCTTCACTTGAGTCTAGTTTTGGTTGCTCGAGCGATATTCTGTGTCTAATGCTCAAGTGGTGTTTTAGTTGTTCAAGCGACCTGTTTGTATAAAGTTGCGAGGAAACGATATTTTTCTCACTTTTTTTATTTCTCTCTCTCTTTCGCTCTCTCTCTATAAAGCTATATTGAACCCATTTTCTCTTCTCTTTCATTAAAATTCTTGTATAATTCGCCTGATCTACTCAAATCCGTGGATTTCTTCACCCTACTGCTTTGGGATAAAATGTAGAGCTCGCGGAGAGGAATATTTTAATCTGAACAAGTTCAACTCTTGTCTCCGTCACTTTGGGGTTGTTCTTTCCATTTTTTGCTTGCTTTGAGGTAGGGATTTCTTTACTGATTTGTATAGTAGTTGCCATCGTTATGTGTTAGTTGATGAACTAGACTTTGGGAAATTTTGGGTTTGATTTGGAATTAAATTGATTTATGAAAGAGGGGTTTTGGAGTGGTTTCTTTGAAATGTTGTTGGAATGAGTTTGTTGATGAGAGGTATTGAAATTATGGAAATTACTTTTAAAGAAGGATTGTTGAAAGAAACAAATGTTGTTTTGAAATTATGGAAATCCTTGGAAATTGTTGGTTTTGAACAAAAAGGAGGAAATTGATGGAATAATGTTATCATTCTTGTTTGAATGAGAAAAGAGAAGATTTAACATATGATTGTTACTCTTATTTTGAAATTCTGAATTTATATATGTCTCTTGGAACTTATCTTTTAAATAGAGATATATATTTTGACTATTGGTGGAGAATAGCATTGCTTATTGTAGAAATTGCATATAAACTAGGTTAACGGAAACCCATTCACACATGCATTCAATTTGAACATAGGTTTTATACTTATTCATTGAAAAGTATCATTTTGAGATAAATAGGTGAATGTCGTGGTGAATCTAGTTAGCGGGTGTGGTTATTTATGTTGGCCTTTGTATCCTTGGTGAAAGTCATGAAAACCCGCGCAGTTAGGTGTCAATCCTTTCGGCTAGTACCGGTAAAATGGCTTTTGGTAGTGCTTGTATAGCCTACTTTTAGACATGTACCTAAATATTTTTAGTGTGTGTATTTATTGCCCTATTTTCTATTTTGGAAGCAACGATTATTTAAATGTGATATAAACATGGTATTGCATTTTTTGAAAGAGAAAAACACATGTTTTGGTAATGACATTCAGATCGCCCCTGCAAGCCACCCCCTCGGGCCATCTTTGGTATCCGCTATTATGTATTGAGATTTTGAATTTACAATACCATTATTTACTAATATATCAGCAAATATTGTTTGATATTATTGAAAATCAATTGATATAATGACTGTATCATCAATACTCCTATATATTATAATATTGGTATTTAAAACTATACCTAGGATATATATATATATATATTGACAACTAGATATCTAGGTCAGTTTTTGTATATCTCGACTAATCTCGATACCCATGCAAAGCGCTGTAGCTGGTTTTTTGTGCTCCTCGGAGGGGTTTAATCTCCTCGGATACGATAGCCCTACAGTTTGGACTCCTGTGGTTCTAAATCTAGTTTCACAAGTGCAATGTGGAACAGAAAAACACAAATGAGAGTCCAAATTCGGCAAATCTTAGAAAATTCATTTATCATCAGAGATGCCAAAAATGGACTGCATTGTCAGATTTCAAAGTCGCCACCTAAATATTTTTGAGAAATTTAGGAAATCCGTGACTCATGCCAAAGGCCACTTGTCCATCATAACCAAAGTGTCTTGGCTCGGAAACTTAGATATGAGAGGGGAAGGTCATGAATCGAGCACCTCTCTCATCCGATCAAAGATCGACCTCTACTAATCATGATGTGATTTTTATGTACAATATATGTTCTTGTTCTGATTATTATACTAACTTACTATGAGAGACACAGAAGTATAGACTATTTCATCCACTTTGGAATGCTTTGATTTCATGTTTGTTTGAAAAGAATTTTGAATATGTGCTACTTGAAAAAGCAAGTTCATATATACATTAATCAAAGTCATCCAAATTTAAGCGAAATAACTTTCATCCACAGGCACTCAAAGAGGTATATCAAATAAGCACTTAGCCTCATGGTAATATGCTTGATATGGTAACAAAAACATACATGCAATATGCTAAAGCAAAAGTGCTCACCTAATACTCAATCGAGGCAAGCCAAAGAGAAGAAAATAATTAGAAAAATGCATGCTCTACTATACAAGTGACTAATGCAACACATACAAAATGCAACTATCGGATTTGGCTTCTTAACATGACATATGGATCAATTCAAGGCATATGACAGCGCATGTATTCAAGTAAGAAATAATCGATGTTTATCAAGTATGATGAGCTAAATCCTAATGTATGAAAAAATGGGTGCAAGTCATGGTAATGATATAAAACCAAAAATATGATACTACATGCAACCATACTAAGCAAGTAAATAAAAGGAAGAAAGAAGGGGGGTTGGAAGACATACAAAATATTACAAGTGTTACAAATTTGCTCTCGCACAAGAAGGTTCGAATGAATGTCCTAGTTAAACTAAATATTACAACACCAAATGAATTAACTAAATTAACTAGCTATTACAAATTCGATCGAAAGTAACTAATTAATTACACATACTAATATTAAAACACTAATTTAATGGACTTGAATGGGAGGCGAGGAACGACACGCACACAACCGAGAACATCTGCACGAAAACCTCTCTATTTGTTGTCAAAATCGCCTGCTTATAAATGTAAATTTATTTTGTTTTGGCCTCAAGTTCTGCTTTGTTCTGTTGCAAAAAGGGCATTGCTTGGACAAAAAAGGTGGCCAACCGGCCGGCCTTGAAAAGTGGTCCAGCATACAAACTGGTGGCCGGCCAGCCACTGTTTTTTGGGAAATGCCCTACTGCTACAGAGTTGAAACAGAGAAAAAACAAAGGTAGTGTTTGGTAGAGTTTTGGAATTATGATTTGAGAATAAAATTGTATTTTGAGTTTGTGAGTTTTGAAATTATGATTTGAGTGTGAAAAATTTGTTTGGTTATGAGTTTTGAAAATAGTTTTAAATTGAGCTTGAATTGAGTGATGTGACATATGATATTTGACACAAAAACTTACAACTCATAACTAAACACATAACCCAAAATTCTATTCAAAGCTCATAAATTTTTTTTAAAAAATGTTGCAAATATTTTTTTATTATATAAAAATAACAGGTGAAAAAAAAAAAAAACGAACACTGTTCTGGTCAACTGGCCGTACAACTGGTGGGACAACCGGTTAGCCCAAATTTTCTTACCTTGGAAAGAGTTTTCAAAAGTGAATGTGAAATTATTTTTTGAAAACGCTAAACAAACATCACACTCAAAAGTGAGTGTGGAATTATAATTTGAAAGCTCTACCAAACGGAGCCAGAGTGTTTCCAAGAGATGTTTATCTTGTCTGCCCTTCCTTATCATGTAGATGATCAAGGGAGGAGTAGATTCAATTCAAAAATCATCAATTGTTGCAAAATTTTTGTGTGATGATCTATGAACTGATAGGACAAAAGCTCAATAAAAAGGAAATGAAAGACCAATAACACCTCCTCCCTATCATGGAGTTACCTTAAGGAAAGGGATGGACATTGCTTCATGAATTATTGAACATCACTAAAAAGAATGCAATGATCGACGACGCAATGGATTCAATATAATGTCCGATTGAACCCAACTCAATTTTATTACCTTTTTGCCTTTTTTACTCTAATTTTATTAGTCCTTTTTATTTTTATTTTTATATATAACCTTTCAAATTCTTATCTTTTCTTCTTTGTTGTCCAAAAGTGACAATTACGTCAACTAAGTCCAAAAAGCGATAAGGAGTATCAAGCATTGACTTAACCCAAGAAATGAGCTTTTCAAGTCTTTTTCTACGGGGAAAATTCTAAAGGAGGAATAAAACTCATTAGGGGAGATAATGACCCCAAATCCAAACCCGATAACAAGCTATAATGAAACCTTCCTTTATGATTTCCAAGGGTCTAAACTAGAAAGTTAGTCCCTTAGAAGTAAATGCAGCAGTGATAAAGAGAAATGTTAAACAAGAGGTTGTGCTTAGCATAAGAAAAATGTAAAGCCTTGGGAATAAACCTCTGAAGAGATTAAATCAGTAAGCATGGAAGGTCTCTTTCTTATGCCTTGAGCAACAATCCTTTATTTGATAGAACTCTTAAATCAAAAGCAACAGAGAATAGAGAGAGGTTGCAGAAATGATTATGCAAAGGTGATTATTATAAGTGTAAATATGTACATTAAAACTATGTAAAAAAAGCTATCAACTCAAATAGATTGGTGACTATGGCCTAAACACCCAAATTCATAAGGACTTACAACAATACAAGCATAGTATTCAAAGCATAAACTAAATAAAAACACTAAACAACCCATAAATAGCACAAAACAGTGCTGAAAATCATTTTAAAAAGGGTAGAAAACTTCAATAAAAGTAGGAGGAAACATGCCTAGTAAGCAAGCCAAAGAATGGTGGCTAGCCCCTCCTTTTTTTTGTTACTTAAAATCACATTTTTAAGCTTAAAAACACTCTGAAAAACAGTGGAAATAAGAAAAGAAAAAAGATAGAAAAAGATGGTACAAAAGCTCAAAGATTACCTTTTAAAGAGAGGATGCTCTTCTAGTGCACAAACCACAAGTTGAACACTTTCAAGAGCTAAAATTTGTGTTCAAGAATCTTAGCAAGAGGACTCAAGTTTAGGCTTAGGAAGTGTATGTCTAGTGTATGTATATTGCAAGAGAGAGATAGTGTGTTGAGTAAGCTATAGGCACTTGGGGAATTTTTCTAAACCCAAACCATAAGGGGAGGTCATGTATTTATAGAAAAACAGGTCCTCATGTCGGAAATATCTATAATGAGACAGCTGGTGCAAGACATGTACATGGGGACAGCTGGCAGCCAAAAATATCTGTTTGTCGCTGAACATGGTTGGCCGGCCATGAAGGGGGACGGTTAGCCAACCAAAAATGGCCTGCCGGCCACTTGTTGGCTAGCAGGTCTGTAACAACCCCAACCTGTGATTAACTGATTAACCATGATTAATTATGCCTAATAAGTAATCAAGAAGAAATCTTGAGTTAATTGCATGTGTTATGTGTTATACGAGTTTCTATTTGTCTATCGTAGGAATATCTGTTTCTGTTTTGTACTGTAATTAAAGGCCTTATTGGCATCCGATCGCGAAATTGACTTGAATTGCGTGTTTGTTGGAATTTTTGGAACTTTATGGTAGGTTTAATTAAAATTCGATTCAGAACGATTAAATTAGAATAATTTAATGCTCATTAGATTAGTGGTAAGCTAATTAATTAATTTCTTTAATCAAGCCTATTTAAGGCCACCTCAATATCTCTTATAGACTTTTGCACTCTCATTTCCTCTTGTTTGAGCCCAAAAACGTGTAGAGAGAGAGAGAGACTAGGGAGAAATGGCTTCAAACAAAGGAATTGCTTGAGAATTTGGAGATTTGGATAGGAACTTCAATCAATTAACTCTAGAGAGCATAGTTGAGCATCTAAGGTAAGAAATCCAACCCTTAGTTGTGTAATTGAATTAGTTTTGTAAGAATTTTAGTGAAAGAGGTGGAATGACATAAGAGTGAAGCTAGGATTATAGAATTGTAACCCAAATCATGCATGCATGCATATAACATGGCATTTTGAGTAAATTTCTAAAGAATTGTCACATGCATGTGTTTATCTTGACTTGGTTTTGAAAATTCATCACATTTCTTACCATTTGACCTTAATTGATCATGTTTTGAAAAGCCTTAGTTCAAAGTAATTCATGCATGGCATGTTCATGGCATATTCATAAATTTCAAATTGGAGTTTTGATTAATTAGCATGCTTTTGGGCCTTGATTTAGTGAAATGATCTTAAAATCATGGTATTTTGCAAGTTTCTAAAAGTTTTCTGGAGTTTTGTCCCAAAAAGATGAGTTTTGAAGTGTGTAATTCGAGTTTGGAGCTTGGGAGTGTAATTTGGAAATTCCAGATTCTGCATTTCTGCTCGAGTGGCAGAAGCTTCGCTCAAGCGACCACTCTGTAATCTTACACTTCCGCTTGAGTGACCAGAAGTCCGCTCGAGCATGAAATGCAAGCTCTCAGAAGTTTCATGTTTTTGCAGACCGCTTGAACGACAAGAGTTGCACTTGAGCGAAGACCTGAGTCTCACGTTCGAGCGATCGTCGAGCGTCTGTTGAGCGTAAAAATCACACAACCAGTACTTTTCCAGATTTTGCAGACCGCTCAAGTAAAGGATGTTGTGCTCGAGCGTCCCCTCACATATTTGCATGTCCGCTCGAACGGGACCCCTGTTTTCAGCAAGTTTTGTTAAGAGTTCTAAAGTGCATTTTTGGCATCCACATTACATCCTAGGCATTCCTAGGCCATGATTAAGACACAATAAGAGGTTAAGACCTAGAAACACACTAAGAATGAAATGAAAGAAGTTATGTACCCAACATGTGTGCGTTTCATTATAAGTTTCTGTTATGTGTATGTAGGTCACGCGCCACAAGTTATCTGATTTGTCTGTTCTGCAAGTGGAGCCACCTGTGAGTAATAACTCTGTAAGACTATGTTTACGTCTAAGTAATTTCTTATATGATATGATATGATAAGAATGGCTCTGTTTTATGAAATGTTATATTTTGTCTAATAAATGATTGTTCAATTAGGCAAGTATTCGTGGTATCCTTAGCACAAGGCCCTTACCCGGGGGTAACAATACTGTGGTTTATAAGCAAGGCCCTTGCTCAAGGGTAATAATACCATGGTCTCATGGCCCTTGCCTGGGGGTAACAATACCGCGGCTCAAGTATATTACAAGTTCCCAGTACCAGAGATTCCTTATGGAACTAACAAGCATGATAACGCTATTGGATGTACCATGTCTAATGAAACATGAGCTTTAATTTCTGTATGAAGTTGAACAAGAAAATGAATATAAATCTGCTTTTGATATGAACTCTGGTTTCCGATTCTGTTATGGGCATCATTTATTTAAACCCTTTACTCTGTTATTATTCATTGGGCTTCTGCTCACTATTTATATTATATATGTAGGTGAGCAGGTGTGTGATCAGGCCTAAGTTGCTGCCTGGAGTTTTGGGTCAGCCAGGCACTGTGCCTCCCGGGGAGGTTCCCTTTTGAAATGTTTAGTTTTGTAACCTTGCTACAGATGCTTTTGCTTTGTTTTGCTTATCTGTACATTAGGCTAAGTTCCTTTTTGGCTTTTTCTGTGTAGATGAGTGGCATAAGACTAATGTATTTATGACGTCATATATATATAAGTTGTTTTGAAGTTTTTTGCCTCATATATGCTAACACAGCTCTATGGACATTATATATTTTGTATATTTGCTTCCACAGCCCCTTACTATATGTTATTCTGTTAAGAGGCCTTTGGTAATCCAAGGATTATTGGCCGGTTATGACCCTAAACTTATAGGGAAGAGTTTGGGTCGTGACAAGGTCTCTCAGTAGTTAGGCTAGAAAAAATTAGGTTTTGGTCCAAAAAGGGTGCAAGGTTTAGGTTTTGAAGTTCAAAAACTGAAGCCTTTTGCTAAAGAAATCAAATGATTTGCACAACGTAACATTTCATCATCAAATGTTCAAAGTGTGGCACCCAAGTCTTAAGGGCGGTAAAAAATGAGGTGTCTACAATTGCCCCTATTTGACAGAGCTCGAAGTCATGAAATGACGTGAGTGAATGTCAAAGTTTGAAGACGACCCATTTGACAACGTCGTAAGACTTGGGCAAGTAATCAAGATGTAAATGTAATTGGTTGAACTCAAAAACTGCTTACGTATATCCCTTTGCAAGAAATCAAACCAACGTAGTTCAAGGGCAAGATGCAAATGATATGCACAAGAATACACTTGAAAATCAGACTTACATGCTTCGCGAAGCCGGTGCTTTTGAAATCCATGATCATGCAAGACAATGCAATGAGCAATAACAAGATGACAACATATGAATGGAACAAGCTTCAAGCTTAAATCAAAACAAATCTAAACGCATTTCACACGGAAAGGAGTAAGCAAACAACAATTCTAAACACGTTTCACGTGAAAAGAGCGAAAATAGTGCAACCAATAGGTATATCTCACCGTATTCCATATAGAGAGAGGGAAGGTTGTAGTTAGGAAAAGCAACGTCCTAACGCGGTTCACACGAAAGGTCGGAAGGGTGGTGTAACCAACAGGCATATCTCACCATATTTCATACGGAAAAAGGAAAGGTTTTAATCGGGTAAAGGAGCAACATAACACGTTTCACGCGAAAGGGGTACAAAGGTGGTGTAACCAACAGATGTATCTCGCCGTATTTCATACGGAGAAAGGGAAGGTTTTAACTGGGGAAAACAACGTCTTAACGTGTTTCACATGAAAGGATGGAAGGGTGGTATAACCAACAGGCATATCCCACCGTATTTCATACGAAGAGAGAGAAAGTTTTAACCGAGGAAAACAACAACCTAACGCGTTTCACTTGAAAGGACAGAAGGGGTGGTGTAACCAATAGGCATATCTTACCGTATTTCATATAGAGTGAGGGAGGGTTTTAACTAGGGAAACGACCTAACACATTTCACACGAAAGGACAAAAGGGTGGTGTAACCAACATGCATATCTCACCGTATTTCATACAGAGAGAGGGACGACTTTAACCAGGTGAAAGATGCGAGGCCAAACTACGTTTCATACAGAGAGAATGTGAGACAAAAAGTACAAGCCAAACTACGCTTCGCGCAAAAAGGGAAAGAGGTACAAGCCAAATCACAGTCGTGTAACGAGGGTGAACACAATAAAATGAAAAGCACGATGCACATGAATGCAACATAATTGCAATATAATTGCTATAATTGATGCGAAACACAATACGATGCATGCTCCATGTAACGTAATAGGTAACATAATTGAAAAGATAAACATAAAGTAGTGGTTTTGCAAACACCTCATAAAGATCTCTGACTTACCGTTTGGAGGTCCTCAAATGCTCAAAAAGGATACAACTTGCTCAAGTTTGAATTCGGGGCATATTCACACTTCGGAGAAAGAATGAGACTCAGAATGGTGCAATCGGAACACAATCTTGGGACTTTCTGAAGTCAAAACAACCTCAAACACTCCAATTTTCCTTCTTAAGATGAATATAGAACCACCCATACATAGATTGGGCAAAACTATAGCAAAAACACCTTGGGGGCCACTTGAAGGGTCAGTCGGCCAAAAGATGGGGGCAAAAACGGGATTTCGCACCTGAGGCTTATTTAAAACACAGTTTAGCCCTATATTTCACACACACAACCTCCGAAAACTCCTTCTCTCTCTCTCTAGGTGCTCTCTCTCTCTCTCTAGATTTTCGTTCTACTTGTGTTACCTAACGATCCATGCAAATTTTATTCGTAAAACCCTCTTGGCCCTCTATACTTTGAACCGATTGGATTTTATTTTGGTTGAGTTTTTAGGATTTTCATTGTTTTGGGCACATTCTTATGGGTTTTTCTTGGTATTTGTGCACTTTCTCTCGAGTTTTGACTTTTTTTTCTCTCTTTTTCTCTTTTCTAGGGTTTGACTTTGGGATATTTCGTCTATTTCCCTCATTTTTCCTTATTTTTTCTCACCACCCACTATTTTCTCCATGGTGGATGATATTTCACTTGATGGTGCCCCTTCCGAGGTATCTGTGTTTCCACCCGTTGTGGGTGTTGAGGAGCCTATGATAGATGATGCTGGAGAAGCGGTAGAGGACATCGCTGCCGACATTGCGATGGAGGAGATCTATCCACCTGAGCCTTAGCTTGAGCCTGGGGTACCACTGAGGGTGAGGCCATTCGACCCTGCTACCTATCACCCACGCACGTATGCGATGGCTCCTGGAGGCATGTTGCATTTTGAGGACTTCATCGGGGGCATGCTCGAGGACTTTCTTTTGAGGGAACGTATCTCTCATCTCTTCTACAATGCTGCTAAGGTAAGAAAATTTACTCTTTTAATGCATTCTACTTGCTTTAATATTTCATTACAGTCTTTCATCTGCTATGCACTTAACAAATTTTTCTTTTAACGTAAGGCGATGCTCTCGCTTGGAGAGGCTACGAAGCAGTGACTGCTAGAGATTGGTACCAGGAGCTTCCTGATCGAGTCAGAGAGCTAGTGGACGAGGCAGGCTTCGGCCTATTTTGCTCAGGGCTTGTGTGACTACCGGCCTGTCGAGCCTTACTCGGTGCTTTAGTAGAGAGGTGGTGGGACCCCATCAACTTCTTTCACTTCTCCTCCACGAGGGAGATAACGATGACCTAGTATGACTTCTCCATGATCACAAGGCTGAGACTAGGGGGTAATTCGATCCCCTTTGACATCGACATGGGCTAGTGGGAGACATCTTGGATATATTTGCTTGGAGCACGCCCTCTCCTAGAAAAGCCAGCCATGGTGCGTTACAGATGGTTCTATGACCATTTCAACGGGAGCTAGCTGAAGACTTAGGAGGAGATCAAGCAGTACACGTGGATTTTTGATTTACCACATCGGTACCACCTTGTTTGCGAACAAGTGGAACACCATGGGTTTGTATGTGTTGAGTTCCTTGGTGGTACTGTCGCTTGTCTAGTTCTATGATTTTGGTGGTGTTGGCCTCGCTACCCTATACGGATATATGAGCTCTAGTTCCTGTAAGAAGGGAAACAAGGTCAGAGGCTACTGGAGAGCCTAGGAGGTACACATTACACCTTCTGTTCATTTATGTTTGCCCATTATGCTTTCTGCTTTGCATTTTCTATATTTATTTTTGTATCTACCTATTGACTTATAAATTGATCTTTTCTTGCAGCTATGGGTCTATACATATTTCCCCACCCTTGCCCCTATGTCGAGAGACGAGGTAGAGGCTACTGTGCCCTACTGCAGGTGGCACGACGGCAGGTGCCACCCTTGGCATCGCAGTGTTACGGTCTTCGCCTATTACCGTCGTTTCTTTGATACAGTGATAGCGTGAGAGGTAGTTTAAAACTCATACTCACTTCTGCTCCATTACTATTGCTACTTCTTTGACCCATTCCACTCTTTAACAATTGATAACAATTGACAATTGTGAATTTTTTGTTTGCAAGTGACCTAGCAGCCGTGGGTGATGATGGCGGCTGGGACGAGGGATGAGTATGCCGGGTCTTGGGACACCTCTCGGATACAAATCTTGCTAGAGGGTCCTTTTTTCAGGACTTGGTACTTAGGTGAGAGATTTGTGTACCAGCCCTTGGGATCACAGGATCCTGTTATTCCTGCTCCTCCTCTTGTATCGATGAAGATTGCTGATAGTTTACCAGTTAAGGCTATCGTACAGTTCATGGCGGGGTAGAATGGTGATCTCTTTCGAGGGATTGGGGACTATGCTGAGTTCATTAGGACCCACCTGATGCCGCCTCTGACCGGAGCTCGTGTGAGAGGTGCTGCAAATATTCCCGCTGCCAGAGGTGTTGCCCGTGCGACTGAGCCTTATGTTGGAAGGGCTGCCCTCGTTGTACATGTTATAAGTTTGCCAGTGATTTTGACCACGATCACATACTAACGGCCGAGTGGGACGGCCCACCAGATCTCGATTGGACAGCCGGAGGAGGATGAGTATGTTAGAGACCCCGACGTCTAGCATGTATGCATTTTGTCTTGCAGTTTGTATTTCACATTCTCTTTTTCCTATATGTTGATGTTCAAATTGACTTGTAGGTGCCAATGGAGTACGTGGACGACCTCCTCGGGTTGGTCAACTCCTTGGTCCACATGGTGTAGAGGAGGGAGACATTACTTGCTTTCCACGGTTATCAGGTACTCTTACTTTTCTCATTCATCTAACTGCTCTAATTCTCTTTTTGCCATACTCATACTGATTCTGCACTGATTTGCCATACTCATATTGATTCTGTACTGGTACTGTCTTGATTTGTCATACTCATATTGATTCTGTATTGATACTGTTCTGATACTTTGTCAGGCCCGTTCTAAGCTTGCTGGTCTAACCCGCTAGCCCACCCGAGGCTCGAATAGCCCCTGGGCCTGGGCATAATTTTCTGGCCCGTGGGTCGGCCTAACCCGACTTGAATTTTGGTGAAAGCTCGTGCAGCTCGACAGTGAGTCGAGTCGGGCCAAATTTACATTACTAGTTAGGAGAGTCGATGATCTAGACGTAACTGTTTTGGGAAGCGAGTAGTTTAGTTGGCTTTATAATTTTTTTATCTGAAAATGTGTAGAAAAATAGAAACGATAGTTAATTTTTTGAATATTTTAGGTGGTTCCCAAAACAATCCTTAATTACACAATGTGCCATCTTCTTACAACTTTTAAGAATAAAATTGAAAACACAACTTGAAGCAGAAGAAATTAAAATTGAAACAATCCTTAGTTTTTAAAACAGTTATCCGAGTTTTCAATTCGTATTTTTATATTTTTAATATTTTAATCAAAAATTTTTTTAAAATTTTTTTTGATTCATTTAATCTTAATATACTTAAAAAGTAAAAACAATTGTACACAAATATTTAAAAAGTTCATTGAATATAACAAAATATAAAAACTGAAAATGTATTAAATTTTCATATTTTTTTTAAATATTTTTTGCATATGGTAATTTTTTAATTTTTTTTCTCACAAATATTATACTTTTTAAACTTATTTAGATTTAGTGTATCCAAAAAATAAAAAAAAAAATGTGTAAAATAATGAAAAACTTCACTACAAACAAAAAAAATACGGAAAATAAAAAACTCAGGTCTTGTTTGGTTTGTGTTTTGAAATATTATTTTAAAAATTGTTTTCTGAAAAGGGTTTAGAAAATTTAACAATTTGTTTGGTTGTATATTTTGAAAATAGTTTTAGAGTTTAAGATGATTTGATATTTTTTTTGTAATTAAATAGATGTGTGTGAGTGCCAAAATGATTGAGAATAAGAGACGGGAGAAAAAAAGTAATTGATTGATATGTAGTAGAAATAAAAATGATTTTGGAATTTTTTTTGCAATTTTTTTCAACTACACATGGTTTTGAAATTTTTTTCTCTAAAAACATGTTTTAAGAGACAAATCAAACATACCTTCCATTTTTTAAAATGTGGACTCAATTTTCTAAAACCAAATTAGGTACATAATCTATAATAAAACTGTTTGGTACATCTTACTACAAAAAAATTGATAATTCAAAAATTCATTTTATCTCTTAAACTATTACTCAAAAATCAGTTTAACCCTTATTCCTTTAATAATATTAATTTTACACTCAAAACTATTTAATTTTTGATCAATTTTACTTTTACTGTCAATTATCACTTATAATCAAACAAAAATTATTGATGTGATACCGAAATTTCATTGTCTCTCAAATTATCCTTAAAAAATTAAATTTAAATATCTAATAATAATTTTCATCATTCAATATCGGTTTAATCTCGAAAGACGATGTGATACCGATATTTCTCTCAGAATATGTGTGGTGTAGATATTTACCCACACAATTTCCAATCTACAATCAATCGATAAGTCCTATTGACGTTAATCTAGGAGATAAGCTAGCTATAATTGCAGAGAGAGAGAGAGGGAGAGAGAGAGAGAGTATATTTAGAATTTTAGGCTCAGTTAATTTTTCTACAGCAGATTTAGTAATTTGAGATTTAAATTGACAATTTTAAATTGAGCATATTTTTTTAAGGGAGATTTACGAATAAATCCCATAATTAGATTTTATGTACCAATTGATCCCCATTTTATTCTTTTGAACCGTTTAGTCCCAAAAGATTGTTAGGGACGTAAATAACCCTATTTGACCGTTAATGAATTCGACTGGGTGATGCAAGATTGGGGTGAGGCGAGTGGGTAGCCACGTGCGTGTGTGGTTAATTTGTTTTTTCTTGCGCGTGATACACAGAAGGGGCGTCACAAATGTATAAAAGGCTGTAAGGGCTTTTTGTTGTTGGGCTGCGTTTGTGTGTTTGGGACTAAACGGCCAAGCCCACACACCCGCAACCCGGTTACAATTTTGACCCGATTTGTCCATTTATATATGATTAGTCGTTCTGCTTTGATTGTCTATTGTGTGAAACTCTACATTTGACGAGTGAGCTGTGTGGCGATCGGACGGTGTGATGTTGGCAGAAGTGTGCGATACAGGAAACCTAAGACTACTAATCCGTCAACGGTGCTGTGACATAGTGCATTCATGGACGGGATGGGTATGTGTTTGTATATTTTGATGTTGGTTTTTGTGTTTTGTAATGTGGTTAGTTGTGTTTATGTGGTTTCCCTGTTGATTCCGTTCCTTATGCTTATTAATGGTGATGAGTCAAATAAGTGTCATGTGTGTGGGTGTGTGTTTATTAGTTGTCTGTTTTTTGGTTGTGTGGTTTTATTGTGCTGCCTGATGTGTGGTGGGGGTTTTAGGTTTTAATTTTGTCTGTTTGTGGTACGGTGGTGCTTGGTGTGGCCCAGCATAAGACTTTTTTGAGGTTTGGGATTTGTATGCCCTTGTGTGTTTGTGTGTATGTGTGGTTTATAGGGTTTGTTGGGGTAGGTTAGGGACCACGTCAATTTTTTTTGTTGGGGACCACGTCTGATTCCCGAGTATAGGGTTTATTTGTGTGGGTTGGGTGTTTGTGTGTATGTGTGGTTTTAACATTTTTTATGAAAAGATGGAGTTATAATGCTGTGCGTTTTGGGTTTTGGGGGTGTGTGGTTTTTATGGACTGTGTATTGGTGATTTATTTGTCACTTGTGTGGGACATGTTTTGTTTTTTTTAATTCCTGTGTGAGTGGGAGTAGGGTTAGGTTATTGTTTGTTATGGTATTGGTTGGGGGGGATACATGTTGTTGTGAACATGCAGGTTTGGGTGTGTTTTTGGTTTTAGTTTTGTTTTGTAAATGTTGCTGATTTATGTATGGGTTGTGGTCCTTGTTATTTGTGTGGGTTTTTTTTTTATTTTTTATTTGTTTGTTTCTGTCTGACTGGGAGTAGGGTTAGATTATATTTTGTTATGGTATTGGTTGGTGGGGACACATATTGGTGTGAAATGTTGCTGAATTATGCATGGGTCGTAGGTACGTGTGGGTGTGTGTGGGTGTTTGGTTAAGTAATGTTTTATGATGTGATAGTATTAGGTCATTTGTTTAGTGGGAGTGCGATGTTGGTTTAATGTTGTACAGTATGATTTTTTTAATTTGTTCTTTATTTTGGTATGGGGGTTGGCTGTGTGGAGTTATTTTATTGATGCAGTAGTTGGATTAGTTGATGAATTAGTTACTTTCTGGTGTTACAGATAGCAGTACGGTGCGCAGTCCGTGGACTCGTTCGTGCGAGAAACGAAGGGTTGAGGCAGCATCCGGGTCGAAGACACACAAAGTAGGTATGAAAATGGAGGGACGCATCCTTTTCAAACAGGCGAAAGTTGTGCATAATACGGTGGGACGCAATGTTAGTAAAGTTAACTTCTCCCCACAGCGGCTGGCACACACGAGGATCAACTACAGGTCAAACGTTGCTGGTATAATTAAACTTGTTAGTTTTGTGAAACTGACAGAGGCACATATGAACCAGTTAAAGCGAACACCATTTTGGATTATGATCGAGGCGATCCACGTCAACAAGTTGAACCACAATGAATTCAGAAAGTGTGATGATCTGATTGCTAAAATCATAAAAACTTATGATGCGCGTGATAATGCGTTTCACATTGGAGGGGCGAGTCTGAAATTTGCTAGCAGTGATGTGAGACTGATTTTTGGCTTGCAATGCGGGAAGAGGAGGCTGGATTTATCCCCGGGTCAACGACCAGTGACAGACTTTATTCAGCGCAGGTGTCGTGACACGTCTCGGCTAACATCGAAACTTGTGAAAAGTTTGTTCTATGAAGCTGTTAAAGGGCGGACCAAGCAAGATGAGGAAGATGTGGCAAAACTATTGGGTTTGTACATTTGTGGCAAACTGTTCTTCTCTAATTCAGGCGAGACAATCAGTTAGGCATTTGTTCGTTATATGAATGATTTGAACACAGTGAGGATATACGACTGGACTGGCGCGATAGTGGCAGCACTAATGGGGACTGTGAAGGAGTTCCATCAAATGCCGTGGAAGGTGACAGGATGCGTGGTTGCGTTTCTGGTATGTGACTGGTCAATGTAATTTTTCGTTGTGACGAACATGGGTGATTGACATATTAGTTGGCTGATTTGTTTTTTTTTCTTGTTTGTTTTGTTTAGTATTGGTTATGTGAACACTCGACAATAATTGAGCCACAAACGGAGAACATGTTTCCCAGATTCATGAAATGGGACATTGGGAAATTGCTGGTCAAAGGTCAGGGGGTCGATCTGTCTGGCACAGTTAATTTTCAGGTATGTAGGTTGGGTGTGGGTGTTATTTTAATGGTTTTTTATTGAATTTTTTTTTGTGCAATTCGTGATGGAATTATGTTTGTATCACAGAGGTTAAAGTGGACCGACTTAGGTCGTTTGAATATGAACGTGAAATGATGGGTGTGGATGTTGTCATGTTTGGAGATGTTCAGGCAGATGTAGTTGACTGTGTTGGGGGTGATGATGCTTTTGTGGAAGGTCGTGAAGGTATTGACACAGGAAAATGTGATGCAATGCACACGGATGACCTGGAATGTGGGTTTGGAGTTGTACGAGAAGAGTGCAGTTCGTGGGAAGGGCAGAAAGCAGGATCCCCAGGGGGTGGAAATGCGGCAGACGTGGTACGCGGTTCTGTATTTGTGAATAAAAGTGAGGGAGTGAAAGGCAGTAGAGTTGATGAATATATCAATGCAATTGCTATACTGGAATTGGAGAATAAAAGAAAAGATGGAATGATTGCATTGCTTGAGGGAGAAGTTGATGGTTTGAAAAGAAAGCTGGAGTCGCAAGCAGTGAACATTGTAGGGGGTTTTGAGTGTGTTTTGGGAATTAAGAATGACGAGGTGGAGAAGTTGAAAAAAGAGAATATCGAGTTGCGGAGGAGTTTATTGGTGCTTGAGGATCAAATCGCTGATCGTGATGTGCATGTTGTGACGCAGGCTTTCCGGGATGTGCAGGTCCGTCGTGACGGTTGCGGAGGTAATGATGAGGGGGTTAAAGGTGGAGGTGAAGTTGTGTACAATGTGTCGCCGATTAGGGTTGGTCTATCTCCCAAGTATGTGTGTACCGAGGCTGTGGGTCCGAGTATAGGATGCGATGTTGTTGATTCGATTGGTGAGCAACGTGGGAGATGTGCTGGTAGTATTTTGAAAGTTGATCTGTGTGATATGGTTGATGGCTTAATTGTGTCTGGGGGGCAAACCTCGTTTGTGCGTAACATTAAAAACAAAGTTAGGCAGGAAAAAAAATTGCCGGATTTTGAGTACCCAATCTTAAATGGGCGTAATAAGAAGTCTGTCACAGATGCGGGCGTTGTGGTTAGAAGTGATGATGTTGTTAGCAACAGCGGAATTATTGATGTGGATGCCGTGGTTGTGAAGGGTAGTAAGTGGTCTGGCTTTGATATAAACAACCGGTTGGGGGTGTGGAAGATGATGACGGTGGAGGAGAAGTGTAAAATCAAGCAAGGATATGATAGGCATGGTGATCGGTACGTATGTTTTTTTTTTTGTTGTTTTATTATTACTCGTTGTAATGATGTTATTGCTGTGGGGGCTGATGTTTGTTGGTGTGTGTAGGGCGGTAATGTGGGAAGATAGATATGCTGGTGTGGTGGTGGACTTTACTGATGTGAAAAACATCATACGACAGAGTGCCGTTTGTGGAAATGTGAGGCCGTGTTTTTATTTTAATGCAAATTATTTCTTTCCCATATTTTGTTGGACGAAAATTTGTGGGACAATGTACGTAGCTTTTGTGTTTGGTGTGTAATTTTTTTAAATTGGTATGTGGGTTTTGGCAGGTGATTGACGGTTATGTTGAGTTGCTGAAAAGCGAGCATGTGAAGATATATGGGGCTGACGGGTTGGATGACAAGTCTTATTTTTTTAGCAGTGTGTGTCTGGTGAGTTGTGTAGTTTTGTGGTGAAAGTATCTAGTTTGTTTGTCGTGGTAGTGTTTTCATGTTGTGTTGTTTGTGTAGGATATGATAAAAAGCGAAGACGTGCGTGCTAGGGAGAAGTTTGTTCGAACCAATGTCTCTGCGGCTACCGATTGTAGGTTCATACATTTCCCAATGTGTCATGATGGACACTGGACACTTGTTGTGTATGATACGGAAGAAGGTACTTGGAAACATTATAATCCGATGAGGCAGCGTGGGGACAGGGCTGATGTTCATTACGGTGTAGCAACTTTGTTGGTATGGAATTTGAGTGTAAAATTTGTATTTTGTTTCGTGATAATATGATTACTATCTGGGTTAGGTTACTGAAATGTGTGTGTTGTTTCTGTGTGAGTTGTCACAGAAAGAACGTGTGACTGATGTGATGGAACAGACTTTGCGTGAATTCGGGTTGGATGAGCAAAGCATAAGGGCGAATTTCAACAGCACACTTGAAGCTGTGACAAAATGTCCGCAACAGAAACCCGGGACGTAAGTTTTTTGCCTGAACCATGATTGTGGGGACTGTATTTGTTGAGGTTGTTTGTAATGTAAGTTTGGCTGCTGATTTTTTTTTTTTGTTTGGTCAGGCTTGATTGTGGGGTCCTTGTGTGTGCTATTATGCGACAGTATGTGCATAGGGCTGACGTGGAACGTTCGCTTCACGGAAGTAATTGCATCATTCTACGTGCAAACATGGTGAAGGCGTTCGTGAATGATCCAACACGTGGTCTGAAGGAATGAAGTGATGGTGCATTATTTGAAGGAGAACATGGGCAGCAGTTAGCTGGCAAACGAAAATTAGGATCTGATACACTAAATGTGGTTTGTGGTTTTGTTTTTTTTGGTGGACATCATTATGGTGAAATATGGATTATTGGTTTTTGATTTTTTATGAGAATAGTTATGCTGTAGTTATGTTGCTTTAAGACCTATGGTTAAAATGTGGTAATTGAAATTGATGTGTTTGGATATGAAAACTGTACAGGTTTTTTTGGTGCACTGTATGTGTGATTGTTTTGTAGAGGAGAAGCAGGAGGTTGTTTGACCATGCGTGTCGGTTGTGATTGTGTGTGGTGTGTGTTTAGTGGGTTAGGTGAGGGTCGCATTGCGTGGGTGTGGGGTTTTATGTGATTGAGACATTGTGTTGTTAACAAAAAAATATGTCCGCGTTGTAGTTGTGGTGCCGAAATATGTATGTGTGATATTTTTACTATTTGAACACGGTGACAACGTACACGTAATACAGTAATGTTTCGAATATCATATAGTTTGTAGAAAAGTGAATTAAAAAGTTGAAAAGGTAGTAATGGTGTCGTGGTTTGAGTAGAACGACCTGCACTTATGGACTGGATTATGTAAATGGTTTGGTAAGAATTTGTGTTATATACAGGTTTAGATGGTGGTTGTGCGTAATCAAACAGTGACAGTGTTAATGGGATACTCAAAATAAATGGGGGAAGACAAAATGAAAATGCGGTTGTAACAAAAGTTAAATATAACAAGTTAAATAATTATTAATGGTAATGAACTATGAAAGGTTCACATTTTGCTAATAAACTGTAAAATGTGAAAAGTTTGTTGTAACCTTCACTGCTAGGATAGTGTATGTTGTGGGTGTGGAATACCCACTTATTTAGATGCAAGCAGTTGGGAACTAAAAAAAAGTATGTAGTGCGGATAGGTGTGTGTTTTCGAAGCTAAATTGGTTCCTTGCACGTTGTGCGATTGTGGTGACCCATGCGTTGACACCGGCCGCATCGAATCTGTTGCGCTTCTTCGCCTTGTGACAGAATTCTTTTTTTTAGGCTGCGGGTGGTCGCCATCTTGTGGGTGGTTGGATGACAAAATCCTCAGGATTGAATGATGGTTTCTTCACAGTAGGAATGGGTTGTATGTTTTGTTGGTATGATTTATGTAAGCACGACGTGGTAAAATTCAAATGACTAGATCGTACAAGTCGAGGCCGCTATTCCGAATAGCAACAACTGCATGGGAGCATGGAAATCCATTTATTTGCCACTTGAAACAGGAACATGTACGTTTGTCAACGTCAACCATGACGGATGGGAAAGAGTGGACCTCGAACACTGTGTCAGTAGATTGGCTGACGATCCATGATCTACCTTTATTGTACGCTTTAACCAAACGAGCTTCCATTTTTGGGCAAATAACTCCGGGCCACGCGTTTGATTTGATTATGCGTTTAGACATTTGGCGCATAATCTTTACTCGAATACTGTCAACTAGTTGAGTTATTGGTAGATGTCTTGCTTCCCGTATCCATGAGTTAAACGATTCAACAACATTGGAACTCATCTCACCGTACCTTGAACCGCTGGTTGTGGAAAATTATGATATTAGTGTGGATATAGACATATTGTATGTAAATGTTGAAAGAGTTAAAATGGCAATAAGGAAGTTCAAAATACGTACCGGAAGTAAGCGTTAGCCCAATATTGAAGGGGTAAATCTTTTAAAAACGATGGAACAACCTTACGTCCACATTTGGTAAATTCCTCAACGCATTTGTTGAATGAAGACACAGTAGGTGCGTAAGCACAAGCTCGGAATTTAGTCAACATGCCCGTTCGGTATGAAGTGTTGACATATCGCAACCTATGTTGCAAGTTGCGCTGCAGATGTTGTAGGCAGAATGCGTGGTGGGCTGTGGGGAAAATGATTGGTATTGATTCCAATAAGCACGCATGTCGGCCGAATCTGAACGTAAGGGTTCTATGACTATTGACAACATTTGCGAGATGTCCCAAGAACCATGCCCAGTTTTCGGTGTTCTCCGAATCAACAATCGCGACGGCTACAGGGAAAAGACCTGGAAAGAGATATTGTGAGTTTAGTTTACAAATATGGTGGTGGTATGTTGGTGAGAGCAGTTAACATTTGATTGATTGAATGTGCATGGGAACATTGTGTCAATGAACAGGAAAATGAATTTATAGCTGTGCAAATTAAAATGTTTTTGTGGCAACATTAGAACAGTACCTTGATTGCCATCCTTTGCAGTGGCAGCTAGCAAATGACCTTTGAATTTTCCCTTCAGAAAAGTCCCATCCAAAAATAGTAATGGACGGCAATGGTTGAATCCATCGATACATGCTTTGAATGATATGAAAAACCTTAGGAAACGGTTGTTGTGTTCGTCACAGTCAATGTTGACATAACTTCCAGGGTTGGTTTCATTGACAACGGAACTGTACCAACGCAATTGGTCGAACGAAATGGAGTGTGCACCAAACATCTCACCACGAGCTTTTTCGACACCTAACCATGCAACCCGGTAGCTAACCTCCAAGCCATAGTCTTTTTTCAGGTCGTATACCACATCTGTGGGGCGCGTTAGTGGCTTGTCATGTACCCGTTCAGAAATAACGTCTGACACTAAATCTGAACCGGCCCTTGGGTTTTTCGGGGTCCGAACAGCTACGCCACATATGTGATCCTTATTCCATTTGCGGAGGTAAAAAAATCCGTTAGCATGCAAAACGCGTGCGTGTACCGACCACATGCATCCCTTCGATTCCCTCATTGTGCAAACTGCTGTGATTCGTACAGAATCGTTTTTTACATATTTAAAACGGAAACCACATTCAACAGCGTACTTGCGAAGAACACTCCGGAATTCGTCCGCTCCACCTTCAAAGCTTTGGCCAATACATTGAATCCCGTTAGCCCATTGGGCAGACAAGAACACCTTGTCAACGTGAGGGCAGAAATTAGCAAGTAAATCCTCTTCGTCATCGACGTCGGACTCGTCAAACACATCTGCCGGCTCACAGATAGCTGACTGCAATTGGGTGTTTGCATTATCTCCGACTCCTGCGCGACGTATTTCAATTAGTACATCAACGCATCGCAATTGAAAAGCCCGTGCGAGGCACACCATGTTCGCCACATCAACGTCGTTTTGCAATATGAAATTATTGTAACCGGGAATCTTGAAGAAAAACAAAGCCCGGCAGTGTGAGCCCTTCGAACTTTTCACACACAGAACGGACGACGTCGTCAAATCGAACTGGAACTTGCAAATTAATAGCGGCATTGACATTACCGTAACAACATATTAGCATAATTGCATCGTCCATCCTCCTGCGAATGTAGAAAATAATTGATGAGGGGCGAATAACAGATGGAAAAAGGAAAACACGCCAGAACCGGCAAGACACACAACCGAATTTGACTTCACGCGTGGAACCCATTTTCCTACGTCACTCAAACAAAGCATCTCCCGTCGGGATGAAGTGACACTTCGTTTCCAGTGTTAACAAGCAGAAGAAATAATAACACCATTAACGCAGCACGCGCCATCAACAATGACTCGTCTAAAACACACAGACGCAAATAACACCATGATCGACACAAACCGAGGAACAACCCACACAAGTTACACCATGAAAATCACAGACAGACCACACTATAAAATACCAACTATGAATAACAAAGTTGAACGACCCGAAAGAGAAATAAACGTACCAGTTATACATTGCAATGTTCCGAACCTCTGCGGAATGTCACACAGCCGTCAGCACACACATTGAAACACGAAAACCCTACCTCCAAAAGTTTTTGAATGTATACTCAGAATTAGTAAAAAACGGAACCCACAACACAACATTTCCACGTTACCCCCAAAAGGGCACGACCGTCCAAAACCCACACCAAAATATGGAAAACTGAATTAATGGGACCAACTAAACCCACCAGTAGGACTATGTGGTGTAAAGGATAAAAAATGGGACTATTTGGTATAACATATTCTGAAGTAGGATTTATTGGTAAATAATCTTTTTTTTAAATATATATATATATGTATATATATTTGTAAATATTATTGTTTAAAATTTATTTTTCTTACCTTTTTTAATGAAAGTTATTATTAAATATTTAAACATAATTTTTTATATATTAAAGGTCTAAATGATATTTTAAAAATTATTTAGAGGATAAAATAAAATTTCAAAATAAATTTTAGTGTTACATCAACCATGCCTATTTGAGTTCAGATCCTCTCCTTTGATCTTTTCTACTTGGCTTCTTACTTGGTAGGCCATTATGTCCACTTTTAGACCCAATTTTGAATAATCCGAACCGTTCACATTTTAAGATTTGTCGAGTATATCATACCTGTAAAAAATCAAATCGATTAGATATTGCGTGTTCGGATCATCGAACTAAAAATCATTTTATTAAAAAATAAAACTGTTTATTAAATTTTTTTTAATAAACGATTTTAGTTCGATGATCCAAACACGTGGTTTTCGATATCCGATCAATTTTAATTTTTATAAGTATGATATACTTGACAAATTCCAAAATATAAACGGTTTAAATTATCAAAATTTGGTTAAAAAATGAGCCCAATAACTCATTAAATAAGGAGCCAAATAGAAAAGATCCACAGGAGGATCTGGACTCCTGTTTATAAATAAACGAAAATAAAATTGATGTAAGAATGTAATAAAATAAATGAAAAATTACTAATAAATCCTAAATAGAGGAAAGTTAAACCATTTGGTCCTGAGAGTTTTCTTGTATACCAATTAGTCCTATTTTTTTGATATGTTTTATTTAGATGGGTTTTTGTTTTTTTTGTTTTTTTTTAACATGCGTACCCTTCATTTTGTTTTCCTAATTGACTAATTCAGTTTTGGATGGGGATAAGGAAATGTTATCTTCGGGATTCAGTTTTTGAATTGTTTAACATTGTTCTCATTGTTTTTGGGGGGAGTGTGTGTTGATCTTTTTGTTTAGGGGTGACAGCGTGTTGTTTTTGTTTGTTTAACATTGTTCTCATTGGTTCCGTTTTTTGTTTACCTATTTGACTGATTCAGGCGTTGTTACGGCCATCATAGTGTAATAGGTGAGTAATTTTATTGTTGGTGTGTTGGGATGTATTTTTTTTTTTATTTTGTTTACTGGTGTGTGTGGCTAGGTGTTTTGGGTATGTTGGGGGGGAGGGGGGGTTGTGTTGTTTTGTGAATGGTAATTGCCGGGTGTGGATTATTGTTTTGTGTGTTTTTTTTGCCGACGTTAATATAACTTACGTTTTGATGTTTTTGCGTATACGAACGTTAAATGCGATTTGGTGGTTTGTGCCTTACATAACAGGTATGGATGATGGTCTATTGTTGGTGTGTACGTACGGATAGACCAATGTTCTTGTTCGGTTGCAGTATAGGTAAACATTCACACAGTTGGTTGATTTTATTTGTGTGAAAGTTGATGGGTTGGTGCCGAGGGCGGTGTGTATGTTGTTTGATGTTCCCGAGTATAAGAAGTTTAAGGTGGACAGTGATGACGATATTAAAAATATGTTGTGTCTTGCTAAGTCGTTCGGGCTAAATCACATTGATGTTGTAATTCAGGCACACAGTGTTGGGAAATGAGGTAATGTTGGGGTGGTGGATTGTTTGGAGAATGGTGTGAATCCCTTGGTGAACTGAATTTTGGTCATGATGACCAAATGGATTTGTTACTAACATATTGCCCTAACAAATCGATGACATTTTTGTCCGCTCAATGGGCGTATGAAATTACCCATGTGGGCCAATGTTTTGACATGAGGGTCAATGAATTCCGTGAAGTTCTATGCAAGTATGTAGTGGAACATGGATTCCAATTCAAGTACATTAAAAATGATTCAGTTCGTATTATTGTAGTGTGTAAGTTTATAGCGGCTACAGGTTGTGTTTGGTCAGTTCATGCGAGGGTGTTACCATCGAGCGGGGTGTTATGTGTTAAGAGGTTTGATAGTGTACATACTTGTGGCGCCGTAGTATGGACTCATAGGAACCCGCGTACGGGGTCTGAGTTGGTGTCTACTATTGTCGCAGATCGGATGTGTGGTCAGCCATTGGAATGCCCCACGAATGTGTTGTTTGATTTAAAAAATGACTATGGATTGGACATTAGTTACCGGGTAGCATGGTTGGGTGTTGAGAAAGTGAGGGGTGAAGTTTATGGGGATCATGCCATGTCGTTCGACCAACTAAGGTGGTATAGTGAAGTTGTTATGGAAAAAAACCCCAATAGCTACATTAATTTTGAATTTGATAAAAAAAAAAATGGGAGGTTCGTTCGGTATTTCATATCGTTCCGTGCTTGTATAGATGGCTTCAATCATTGTCGGCCTTTTCTCTTCGTAGACGGAACATTCATCAAAGGCAGGTTCAAAGGAAATTTGCTTGCTGCTATAGCTAAGGACGACAATCAAGGTACCGATGTGTTTTATTTTTTGTTCCTAATGCATACCTAGTCAGATAGTGTTCCGTTTGATATGCTTTACAATGCAACCTGACTGCATATTTTCCATCATGTACAAATGGGATGTCACAGAATTGACAACAGATGTAATGTAAAACATATTACACGTTCTTATTGCAGGAATATTATATTTCATCATGTACTTGTACACATGGCTATAAAACAAGTCACATTGCAATACCAAATTTGATCATACCATTTCTATGCCATCCAATTGGTTATATCATTTTTTATTACACTCCTTGCTTTCATGCTATGTATGTAGGATTGTTTCCTGTGGCGTTCATTATTGTTGATTCCGAGAATTCATCCAATTGGGAATGGTTTCTTTAGAATTTGAAAGATGTTGGCGATGGTAGGACGTTGACTTTCATATCTGACCGCCATGTTGGGCTACTGCAATCCATGCCAAACATATTCTCGTTGGCAAACCACAGATATTGTCTGTTTCATCTTCAAATGAATTCACGAGACCGAATGAAATACATCAACGCATCACACAAGATTGGCTTGATGCGCAAACTAAGGGATTGTGCATACGCACCCACTGTCAGTTGTTTCAACAACAAATTAGAGGTGTTAAAGAAATGTAGTTCGGTTGTGATTGAGAATTTTGTGAAAGATCTGCATCCCAAACATTGGGCTAACGCGTATTTTAGGTAGTCTACACACTACATAATGGTGTAGAATAAGTAGTTCTATATTTCATTATCGTTTTTTGTCCTTAATTTGCATTCATATTGGTTATTTTGTAAGGGCCAACGCTACGGTGAGATGTGCTCTAACGCTGTCGAGTCTTTCAATAACTGGGTAAGTGAAGCTCGTCATCTTCCTATTACTAGACTGGTTGACATGGTAAGAAGACAAATCATGGAGTAGATGGTCGAATGTAGAATTAAATACACCAAATGGGCCGGCGTAATATGTCAAAAAATGGATAAAAAATTAGCCAAGGCATACAATGATAGGAAGTCGTGGTATGTTAGCCAGGCTAATGACGATGTATACAAAGTCCACTTCCATTCGTCAGTGTTGGTGGATGTGGCCAAGCGGACGTGTTCTTGTTTTCAGCGGCAAATTAACGGGTTTCCATGTTCCCATGCCGTCATCGTGTTTCGTAATAGCGGGAGAAACATTCGCGAATCGATAGACCGTGTATTTCACATTGACACGTTCAAAGCATTGTACAACGGAACAATATATCCTATTCCAACTGTTGAAAAGCCATTTGCCACACCAGCCGACTACATGATTACACTGCCCATAGCTAAGCGTCTGTCGGGTAGGCCTAAGCGAAAATGGATTCTATCGAGGGGCAAAGTAGTTCAGCGCATTCGGTGTGGTCGATGCGAAAAGTTGGGCAACTACAACAGAAAGACATGTAAAGAGCCAATACAAACGTCCAGATGTTGTGTAATTTGTCTTCCTAGCAACTGGGTTTGTCACAAAAAACATATCGGTTTCAATTTCATTTTAATGTTTTTTAAATTTGGAGAAACATTAATGTGTTTTAATGTCAACAGTTATGCTGTGACAAACATTATGCCTAACTGCACATCATTTTCGTTCACACTGTGGACGATGAAAAACAATGCATAACGGTTACACATTTGCCGGTTTCAACTTATTTCTATTCTACTCCATTTTATTAATGTGCATTACAAAACCTAACATCAGCCCAAACCCCATTAACTGAATTTATTACGATAACACATAGTGTTCATATCAAACCACAATACAAAACACTGAATCAACCAATTTGCGACAACAACTGACCGATTACAAGTGTTCATATCAAACATTCCGAAATGTAAAATCCCATGACCAGGTTCGTAACTTTACAATTTCATAAACATGTGACGTAGTTAATAATTTATGGACATATACAGCGAAACCCAACCCATGCTGTGTTCGTCAACCACAATTAAAGGTCACTTCCACGTATGCTAAACAACAAACCATTCATTAAAACTATTATATGAAACAAAACACATAATTGTCTTGTTCCAAAACAAAACATTCACTGTGTCATCTCTTATAAACACAAAATCATGAGCCGAACAACCCCGAACCAAAACACTGTACCATAAAACAGGTAAATAAGCAAACAATTTGAAACTATGAACATTAATGTTCAATAATGGTCAACGTAATCAGCCCATATCATGGTGTCCTGCTGCTAATTGACATAACTATTCGGACTTGGATAAACATGTTCAAAATGTGTAAACAATTAATCCAATATTTCGGAGACCAACAATTTGTCCAACAAAAAAATTAACCTACCATATATACAAAATCAACATTCAACCTTTATGATCCAAAAAAAAATAAAATGACACAATCCATTAACAATAAAACAAAACGGACAAATAGGGGGAGGGGGGTAAGGAGGCTACTGATGATGCTTCTGGAAAACACCTTATCCTATCCTGGTACGAAGTCCCCTTGCTGGTTCGTTCAAAAACATTTTAACCATCGCGGCGCGTAGATCGATAGGGGTGATCCTATCCATTGTGGTTTCGATTTCCATCCCATAAATGTATTGGCGTATCATGAAACATAAAACAATTACACAGTCTAACCTGCATTCACAACCAACATAGACAATGTTACACCCACAAATTTATTAACACAAAAAAAAATTATATAAAATAAGTATAAAAAAAAAACTACATGAAACTAAGCACACTTACGACTCAGGCACTTGTTATGGACAATCCACAACTGACACAAGAGCACCATTAAGCCTTCACAAAATTGGTATGGTGGTCGGCACCCAATTCTTTTAGTGTTCAATTTCATGGTAGGTTAGTCCCGTTGCATGCAATTTATTTTGTAACCAACTAACGTTTGACACGCATATGCAAACAACCAAACCACCGCGTGCCGAACATTGTAAGCCCACCATCCCCAAAAACCATTATAACACTTACCACTTTAAGAGCCTCATTATAATGCACATCTTGAACCCCACGTCTCGGCCTTATAGAATTGTAATGCTTCCATTCTCCACTTTCAGCATCTTGGACCATCACAGTTCAATGGTTCGCATGGTATATTGGGTAAATCATGTATCTACAACCTCGTGTTGCCTTCGTGTTAACGTTCAAGTACTTAGTCCTCCACACTGTGCCGGTGTTCCTCATCATGTCCTGCAAACATGGTACATGTCAATTTACACACTTGTTTTGTAATGTTATGAACACCTATTTTAATATGAGTAGATAATGTACAACATGCACATAACATACCGAACACACACTACTATACACGTAGGTCGTGTCCCCATTTTCTGTTCTTCCAGCCACCTTTCGTTACACTACCAGAAGTATCTCGGCGTACACATTGATTACCTATACATCGTGACAGCCGTAAGTATTTCCTTGAAATATGTACATGTATTAAATACTACCGTTTCCGTGTACTCGATACATTACGATCATAGTGTTGACGTATATGCACACACTCCATTGTTATGATAACGCAAAAGCACACAATTACTGGATACTGCATATGCGTAGGTTTTTTTTTTTGTTTATTATTTTAGGGTTCCATATTGTGTACACTAAAACTATGATAGTTCACAATGTAAGTTTGCTATGCACATGACATCCATCAAACTTTCTAACTGCACAACCTTCTTAAAGCATGTAATTCTCACAAACTTTCTAACATTCCACTTTCAAATAAAATGCCAACAACATTTAAAAGTACAAGAGATACGCGTACATTCCCATGGATTGAGTTTTGTTGAACCAAGTCTTGGACGTCGGTGAAATGCACTTACACTCCGTTGTCTCCACCATCCCATATTAGTGCCCTGCAACCCACATATCAAACTCAACAACAACAAACAAGACCATTGATTACTACATACCATACAAGTATTATAACAAATTCAAAACAAAAACTTACTCGTCACCGTCCAAACTGTATATTTTATTTAGTATTCTCAGCTCATCATCATTTAACAAGTTTCACACGGCATGCCTTTTGCTCATACCAAAACTGTTCCACGTTTTACGTAACACGTCAACATCCTCAACCGTGTAAATTTCCCCGAGTTCCAATGATTTGCGCAACATCACTCTACTGTGCTATTTGCCCCGGCCCACTACATCCGCGTACTCGTAATCAGACAGTCTAAATTCACGTCTCGGCTTGTTCTTCAGACGTCTAACCATTGATGTTGTCACGCCCCTAACCTGCCCCTAAAAGGTTTGGACATGACTCAATCAGGAACAGACAGAATGACCTATGATGAACAGCGTTTGGGGCCTGGGCGGAAGCAGTAAATTTTAAATGACAATAAACAGACACATCCATTGAGCAACTACCAAAAACCAGGACCATTTCGAGATTTAACAAAAGGGTAAACATGCACACAGAAGTAGGTTACAAAACATCTACAAATCCAGCCCAGATATTAGGCACACAAAACAATAGATACAATAACCCTGACCAGCAACATGGTTACCAAAAATTACATGTACAAAGAAAACTGGTCTAATATGTAAGGGTTCCCTCCTGTGCCTGGTAATCCTTAAGCTGACAAAATGCACGAGGTAATGTTAGAACAGCTCCCAAGTGCTCCTCTGAATCAGACAACATATAGAATGAGACAAGCTCAGTGAATAATAGTGCGCAATAATAAAATTACAATGCACCTTAGTATATGTACCAAAATCAAGTACAGAAATAACAAATTGGCTCATATTCAGATAGCCTTTTCGCATGTGTAGCCTTAGACAACAGATAGCCTTCGGCACAGATAGCCTTTAAGATGGTAGCCTTGCGGCACAACAGATAGCCTTTCGGCACAAGTAGCCTTGCGGCACAACAGATAGCCTTTCGGCACAACAGATAGCCTTTCCAGATCAATACATAATTTACAATTATGTCTTACAGAACATATACATAAATATATATGTAATGCACTATTACTCACAGCGTTGGGGCAGCGTACTAGTTCCTTCTGGAGTGTGCCCTGCACACAATATACTGATAAGTTAGTATCCTTCCCTTTTAAATCCTTATCAGTCGTTCCATATGTCACTACAGTTTTATGGATATGAATATACCACTATTATAAACTCATCAGAAAAACATTCTAATACTACCAAAGAGTCAAGCATGAAAAACTGAACAAAACAGATTTTTCTTACTGAAACAGTCCTCCGCTCGAGCGGACAGTGTAGTGCTACCAAAAATACTGGATGGTCGATTTTTACGCTCGAGCGTACAGTTATCCGCTCGAGCGGACAGGGTAATTTTCAGAAAAACTGCTGAGAGGTGCATTTTCCCGCTCGAGCGGCCTTGACCTCCGCTCGAACGGACGACAACCCAGATTCAGGGCAGGTCGATTTCAAACCAAAATTCCACAATCAAAACTCAATTTTAAGCTATCAAAGGTAAAATTCATGCAATACCTCCACTTAACAACACCACAACATGGATGAAAGCTTAATCATGTCAATTTAAACCAAGTTAAAGGCTTCAATAAGCCAACACTTCCACAAATTCCATCCTATTTTCCGAATATATTCAAGTTCTTCAAGTTTAACAACCACATCACATAATATTAACATGAATGCATGGATTAATGAGACACAATCTAAAATGGATGCCCAAGATGTCAAAATACCCAATTAATGAGAAACCCTACTTAGAGCAAATATAGAGCATCCATGAATCAAACACAAATATATATATATATATATATTTATATATCTCAACTCTTAAGTGGCTACACAAGAGAACTTGAATTACCTTCAATTAGATTACACAAATCCAATAAGTTGATGAAGCACAATTTCCCCCAATTCCTCACCCACGTTTCTCTCTTCTCTCCCTCTTAGAGTCCCACGTTTTGATCACAAGTTCCACAAGTCTTAGACATAGATATATAGCACTATATATAAGAGCATAAAAGACAAAAATCAATCGCTTTATGGTGCCGAAATAAAAATTTCACAGAAAATCCCATTATAGCTTAAAAATCACGTAGATTCCAAATATCAAATCAATTTTTGCAAATTAATTCTCTAAGGTATCCAATTTCAGATGAAAGCAATTTAAGTGTAACAGATAATGTTTGAATTCAACAGATAAGGGTCAATATATCTTCTTTCCATGCAATTTACCGCACTTATACATAAAATTTCATAATAGATATTCAGAGATATAGAACGAAAGCTTGAAAAGATAACAGAATCAGATACGAGGGTCGGGGTATTACACTCTCCCCCCCTTAATTAAGTTTGGTCCTCCAAACTTGTTTTTACTATATGACCAAAACAGATACGGATATTGATTTTTTCATTTCATCTTCTTTTTCCCAAGTCGCCTCGATTGTAGTGCTCTTGCCACTCTACTTTCACCATTGGAATTTCTCGGTTCCGTAACTGCTTTACCTGACGGTCCAGAATTAGTATCGGTTTCTCTTCGTAGGACAACTTGTCAGTTAGCTCAATCTGGTGATAATCAATGATATGGGATGGATCTGGAAGATACTCTCGGAGCATAGAAACATGAAATACATTATGAACCTGACTCATGTGTGGCGGAAGGGCGACTCGGTAGGCTACTGGCCCAACTTTTCAGAAGATCTGAAAGGACCGACATATCGGGTGTTAGCTTACCCTCTTTCCAAATCTTGGGTGTCCTTTCATTGGGGTAACTTTCACAAAAACATGAGTTCTCATCAAATTCCAAATTCTTCGCCGATTATCTGCGTAACTCTTACGCTCGGCGGTTTCGGTCTTCCTCGAATAATTTTCACCTTTCAAGAGTCAATTGAACAATCTCGCCCTAACAAAGGCCTATCCCTACCTCCGCCCAAAGATGGTGGCGACATGGTCTTCCATCTGAGCTTCATAAGGTGCCATTTGAATACTCGAATGGTAACTATTATTATATGCAAATTCAATCGGTAGATGAGTTTCCCAACTTTCTTGAAAATCCAACACACACATTCGGAGCATATCTTCTAGGGTTTGTATCGTTCTCTCGGATTGACCGTCAGTTTGAGGGTGAAAAGCTGTGCTGAATTTAAGTTCCGTTCCCATAGCCTCCTGTAAACTTTGCCAGAATCTCGAAACAAACTTGGGATCTCTATCCGACACAATGGAAACAGGGACACCATGAAGCCTTACAATTTCATTCATATAAAATCATGAGCTTATCTGCGTTATAATGAGTCTTTACTGGTAAGAAATGAGCAGACTTCGTTAACCGATCGACAATAACCCATATTGAATTCATGCCTCGGGGAGTCCGCGGTAGCCCCACAACAAAGTCCGTTGTCAAATGTTCCCATTTCCACTCCGGAATAGGAAGAGGCTGCAACAAACCGGCAGGTCTTTGATGCTCCGCTTTTACTTGTTGGCATTGTAAGCATTTAGAGACGAATTCCGCGATCTCCCTTTTCATACCCGGCCACCAAAGGTTTTGCTTTAACTCTCGGTACATTTTGGTACTTCCTGGATGCATTAAAAATCTCGAGGTATGCGTTTCTTCCATCAATTTCCGTTTAAGTTCCAACACATTAGGGACACATATCCTGTTCTGAAACTTGAGCACTGAATCCGTTAAACTGAACCCCGATTTTGGTTTGGACTCTAACTCGTCACATATCTTCTTCAACGTGTCATCCTCCATTTGATGTAATTTGATCTCTTCAAGTAAGGTTGGTTGAGCCATTGTTGCTGCCATCAGGGCCTTTTGCCTTCGGGTCACACACTCCACATTCAGTCTGTCTAATTCACTTACTAACTCCTTTTGTTCCGTAAACAAACACGCCAAATCTCCCCTATTTTTCCGGCTAAGTGCATCCGCGACCATATTAGCTTTACCAGGATGATAATGAATTTGTAGATCATAATCTTTAAGCAACTCTAACCACCTCCGCTGTCGCATATTCAACTCCTTTTGGGTGAAAAGATATTTGAGACTTTTGTGGTCGGTATGGACTTCACAGGTTGTGCCATAGAGATAGTGTCGCCATATCTTCAAAGCAAACACTACTGCTGCCAGCTCAAGGTCATGTGTGGGATAATTTTTCTCGTGGGGTTTTAGTTGTCGAGAAGCATACGCAATAACCCTTCCATTCTGCATAAGTACGCAACCAAGCCCTTTATGCGAGGCATCACTGTAAATTACAAACCCTTCAGTTCCTGATGGTAAGGCTAAAACTGGTGCTGTAGTTAACTTTGTTTTCAACTCTTGGAAGGCAGACTCTCGCTCTTCTGACCATTCAAACGCAACTCTCTTCCGTGTTAGTTGGGTAAGCGGCACAGCAATCTTGGAGAAATTTTGAACAAACCTCCGGTAATATCCAGTTAACCCCATGAAACTTCGCACCTCAGTTACACTAATAGGAGTTGGCCAATTTACAATTGCTTCAATTTTGTGTGGATCAACAGAGATTCCTTCCTTGGTCACCACATGTCCCAAAAATGCCACTTCTTGTAGCCAGAATTCACACTTCTTTAGTTTTGCATACAATTTCTTTTCCCGGAGTGTTTGAAGAATTAGGCGAAGATGATCCTCATGAGCTTCTGTACTCCTTGAGTAGATAAGGATGTCGTCAATAAAAACCACCACAAACTCATCCAAATAGGGCTTGAAAACACGGTTCATCAAATCCATGAAAGCTGCTGGTGCGTTAGTGACTCCAAATGGCATAACCAAGAATTCATAATGGCCATACCGGGTTCGAAAAGCTGTCTTCTCAACATCGTCAGCTTTGACCTTTAGTTGATGATATCCAGATCGGAGATCAATTTTGGAAAAGACTTGTGCCCCCTGAAGCTGATCAAATAAATCATCAATCCTTGGCAATGGGTACTTATTCTTGATTGTGATTTTATTAAGCTCTCGGTAGTCAATACAAAGCCGGAGTGTTCCATCTTTCTTCTTTACAAATAGCACTGGTGCACCCCACGGAGAAACACTCGGACGAATAAATCCCTTGTCCAATAAATCTTGCAACTGAATCTTCAATTCTTTCATTTCAGCTAATGCCATTCGGTATGGGGTTTTAGAAATAGGTTGAGTTCCTGGTAGCACGTCAATTGTGAATTCAATTTCACGGTCTACTAACTCTCCTGGTAGTTCTTTTGGGAACACATCCGGAAAATCACAAACGACTGGGATCGCATCAATATTTTCATGCTCTACTGGCCCTCCCAGAACACTACATAAATAACCCTGACATCCTTTTTGAATCAATTTGCAGGCCTTAGCTGCAGAGATCACATATGGTGGTGATGTCACTTCGACCACTCGAAAACAGCTTCGAATTCAAGGGTAAAATTTAATTTGTTTCATCGAGCGGTCTATGGTAACACCTTATTCCCCCAACCAATCCATCCCCAAAATAATGTCAAATGAAGTCATATCAAGTGGAACTAAATTAGCATATACACGGACATCTCCAATGAAAATTTCACAAGTAGGATAGACAGAAGTGCAGATCAAAGAATTCCCCATAGGTGATGTAACACACAACACATAGGTTAATTCTACGTCAGATTTACCTAAGTTCTTTGCAAATTGCTTTGACACAAAAGAACAGGTAGAGCCAGAATCAAACAAAACATAAGCAGAAAAGCCATAAACCATACATGTACCTGATACCACTGTTGTTGCATTCTGTAAATCTCCCGGAACCAACGCAAATACCCTACCTTGCCTTGTGGTATCCTTGTTATTGATTGGTTTAACGGTTGATTTGGCACTAGGGGTCGGTGTAGACCCTGCTGAGCTTGTGGCGGCCTTAATACCAGTTTGTTGATTCCTTTGTGGACAGTCTCTAATCAAATGCCCCGTTTTGCCGCATCGAAAACATGCTCCGGTCAATCGATGACAAATCCCACGATGTTTCAATCCACATTCTGGGCACACAGGAGTTGAATTCTGAGGAGCAGTACTGCTGGAGTTCCCTGAATTCTGCTTTTTGTTCGGCGAAGTGGTTGTTCCCTTAGACCATTGTGTCCTCTTCCTTTTCCCTTTCCATTCAGAAATTCGAGTTTGCGTAGCAAGATTCCCTTCTGCTATAACAGCCCGCTCCAAGACATCAACATAGGTAGGTAGCTTCAGTACATTAATCCGGTCTTGAATGGCACTCCGTAATCCTCCCTCAAATTTCCGCGCCTTTTTGTACTCCGTGTCTACCATGTGAGGTGCAAACCGGGCTAGTTCCGCGAATTGTGCTTCATACTCAGCCACAGTTTTATTTCCCTGCCTCAACGTTTCAAATTCAGTTACTTTCTTGTCTCGCATACTCTAGGGAAAATATTTGTCATAGAACAAAGACCAGAACTGTCCCAAGTCAACCGGATGCATTGTTCGTAAGCATCCACCATCTCCGCTTCATCTTCAAGAGTGAAAGCAAGTCGCACCTTTTGCACTTCGGTACAAGGGAAGACTTCGAACAATTTCTCTATCCCTAACACCCATGCCTCCGCCTTCATTGGTTCAATCCCTCCTTTAAACGATGGTGGTTTCATCTTTTTAAACTCCCTCATAAGTGTAATGGTACGGTTTTCAGCATGAATGTCTTGCATTACAGGTGGCGGTACTGGCGGTGGTGGTGGTTGAGGTTGTTGTTGCTGTTGGTGTTGTTGCCGTAAGGTCTCAGCCATTTCCCTCATCATTCTTTCCATCCTATCCAACCGTACTGAAGTAGCATCTTCTGGCTCGTCGGTCCTTGTTCTCACCATAGTCTACACAACAGGTAAGTACAACATATACAAAGGTGTACAAGAAAGTCAAGTTGTTAGCATTAGAGCTAGCAGAAATCATGTCACGTTGCTATCATTCATACTTTCCTATATGATGCCTACCACATTAGACATCCTAACGCTCAATGGATCCGTGTGTGAGATAGCAACTCGTGCTCTGATACCACTTGTCACGCCCCTAACCTGCCCCTAAAAGGTTTGGACATGACTCAATCGAGAATGCATGTAATGACCTATGATGAACAGCGTTTGGGGCCTGGGCGGAAGCAGTAAATTTTAAATGACAATAAACAGACACATCCATTGAGCAACTACCAAAAACCAGGACCATTTCGAGATTTAACAAAAGGGTAAACATGCACACAGAAGTAGGTTACAAAACATCTACAAATCCGGCCGGATATTAGGCACACAAAACAATAGATACAATAACCACGACCAAAGAACATGGTTACCAAAATTACATGTACAAAGAAAGCGGTCTAATATGTAAGGGTTCCCTCCTCGTGCTCGGTAATCCTGTCGACAAAATGCACGAGGTAATGTTAGAACAGCTCCCCAAGTGGCTCCTACGTAATCGAGACAACATATAGAATGAGACAAGCTCGATTGAATAATAGTGCAATAATAAAATTACAATGCACCTTAGTATATGTACCAAAATCAAATGCAGAATATAAATTGGCTGGTTGCCGAGATAGCCTTTCGGCACAGGTAGCCTTGCGGCACAACAGATAGCCTTTCGGCACAACAGATAGCCTTTCGGCACAGGTAGCCTTGCGGCACAACAGATAGCCTTTCGGCACAAGTAGCCTTGCGGCACAACAGATAGCCTTTCGGCATAACAGATAGCCTTTCCAGATCAATACATAATTTACAATTATGTCTTACAGAACAGATACATAAATATATATGTAATGCACTATTACTCACAGCGTTGGGGCAGCGTACTAGTTCCTTCTGGAGTGTGCCCTGCACACAATATACTGATAAGTTAGTATCCTTCCCTTTTAAATCCTTATCAGTCGTTCCATATGTCACTACAGTTTTATGGATATGAATATACCATTATTATAAACTCATCAGAAAAACATTCTAATACTACCAAAGAGTCAAGCATGAAAAACTGAACAAAACAGATTTTTCTTACTGAAACAGTCCTCCGCTCGAGCGGACAGTGTAGTGCTTCCAAAAATACTGGATGGTCGATTTTACGCCGGCGTCTGATTATCCGCTTCGGCGGAGAGGGTAATTTTCAGAAAAACTGCTGAGAGGTGCATTTTCCGCTCGGCGCCTTGACCTCCGCCGAGCGACGACAACCTGATTCAGGGCAGGTCGATTTCAAACCAAAATTCCACAATCAAAACTCAATTTTAAGCTATCAAAGGTAAAATTCATGCAATACCTCCACTTAACAACACCACAACATGGATGAAAGCTTAATCATGTCAATTTAAACCAAGTTAAAGGCTTCAATAAGCCAACACTTCCACAAATTCCATCCTATTTTCCGAATATATTCAAGTTCTTCAAGTTTAACAACCACATCACATAATATTAACATGAATGCATGGATTAATGAGACACAATCTAAAATGGATGCCCAAGATGTCAAAATACCCAATTAATGAGAAACCCTACTTAGAGCAAATATAGAGCATCCATGAATCAAACACAAATATATATATATATATATATATATTTATATATCTCAACTCTTAAGTGGCTACACAAGAGAACTTGAATTACCTTCAATTAGATTACACAAATCCAATAAGTTGATGAATCACAATTTCCCCCAATTCCTCACCCACGTTTTTCTCTTCTCTCCCTCTTAGAGTCCCACGTTTTGATCACAAGTTCCACAAGTCTTAGACATAGATATATAGCACTATATATATAAGAGCATAAAAGACGAAAATCAATCGCTTTATGGTGCCGAAATAAAAATTTCACAGAAAATCCCATTATAGCTTAAAAATCACGTAGATTCCAAATATCAAATCAATTTTTGCAAATTAATTCTCTAAGGTGTCCAATTTCAGATGAAAGCAATGCAAGTGTAACAGATAATGTTTGAATTCAACAGATAAGGGTCAATATGTCTTCTTTCCATGCAATTTACCGCACTTATACATAAAATTTCATAATAGATATTCAGAGATACAGAACAAAAGCTTGAAAAGATAACAGAATCAGATACGAGGGTCGGGGTATTACAGATGTGATCTTAAGACCAGGCCTCAAAGCTGCTGCTTTATCCTCACAACCAGTTCCAATGTCAAACACACTAACACCAACACCACCAAATGCAGCTGAATGACCCCTGACATACCCATCCGTGTTGTCTACAGTCAGATCTTCTACTTCATCTACGTTTTCAACAAGCTCTAACGCAGGCTTTGCGCTACCCTTCACTTGAGCAGCAGGGGATGATGGATGTTGTGCAGTTTTCCCACTTGTGCCGTTGCCTGCCCCATCCATTTTTCCAGAATGACTGTGAGAAGGTGTTCGCTAATTGGATCCATTATTCGCGACAGATTGCGTCACCTCGTGCACTTTATGATCATCAAGATTGTCCTCTAACTTGGCTATTGTATCTTTCAACTGTTTGACTAGGGTATTAAGGTGTCACGCCCCAAATTTTAATTACTCTGAAACATTACCAAAGCCTTTAAATTAAGCCCATTTTTTATTTATTTTTTTTTATTTTTTTACAAACATCCATTACCCTTGAGTAATAGAAATACAATGATACATGTTCTATTTCTCTCTGTTAATGAACATTATAATGACAACAATACAGGCCAATCTTTTACTGTGAAGCTACAAATAAATAAAATATAAATACATGATCCACTACATCTACAATGAAATTACATATAAAAGACACATGGACTTCTTAACTCTTCAATCACAGAATCTACACTTTCTTCCTGTAAAAAAGGTAAAAACAACAGGGATGAGCACTAATGCCTAGTAGGAATCTCATAGTTCTCAATCAATAACTAACACATAGATAGAAATGTTCATGCATGCAGGGTGATACCATATAGTAGGGTGACATTGTATAATTTCAAAATATCACAAGTAAGTGCATTTTTCTCAAAAACTATTTAAACACTTTTAAGAAAAACCTTCAGCCATTGAAATCATCCCTTAACTTTAGAAAACTATAGATCCTTGTGAAACAACCATATTTGAGAAACAACATCATTTACAAATTATTAACCAATTCCCAAAATATTTCTTATTTAATTTCCATTTTTAATATTCTTCTTTGTCTTTCATTCTTCCTTTCTACTCATTATATTTATTTAGAACTCCATAAATTCACATTCAAGTTCCCTAATTTATTTACAGAACAACACTCATAATTTACCTTTATTGCCACAACTATTTCATTAAGTTTACCATCACCAGTCCATAATCATCTTACCATTTTTGGTTTCCATTCTTTACAAATAATGTCTATGCACATTTCCTCTTTAAACCAAATTACACATCAATATACAATTTCACAAATTCATCACAAATCACAAATAACATCATCAACTCAACACACTTCTCAACACATATCTCAACACAATCCACCTTTTGCCGACTTACTACGCATGACAGTGGGCACCCAATTCATAACACTTTCCACCTTTTGTCGGCTACTATACGGCGGGAAGTGAAATCCCAAAAAAATCATTTTCTCAAAAGCCATCTTCTTCCAAAAATCATTTTTCAACTTTTTAAAACCATCCCCCACATTTTTCGGCTACTATACGGTGGAATGTGGGCACGCAAAACATTTTCGAAAAACTATCCGTTTTTCCACTACAATACGACAGGGCTGTGTGGACACCAAAAAACATTTTTCCACTTTCACTGGCTACTATATAGCGAGATTGTGTGGACACCCAAAAACATTTTCCCACATTTGTCCAGCGATAAACCTAGACAGGGCAATTGGGCACCTTTAATCCAAAATCACTCCTACATTTGCCGGCTACTATACGGAAGGACATGGGCCCCCAAAAACCTTTTTCTTCAATTTTCAAAACTATCCCCCATATTTACCGACTATTATACGGACGGTCGTGGGCATTGAAAAACCATTTTTCAACTCCCCGTGCGGGTACCAACACAACACTACCCAACACAACTCAACCCAAACTCCCCACAACCCAACACAACACAACACAACCCAACACAGCACAACTTAACACAACTCACCATGATTCAACACAATTCAACATAGTCAACTCACTTCAACATAATCAACACAATTCAACATAACTTAACACAATTTAACATAATTCACACAATTCAACATAATCAACACAATTCAACATAATTTAAGGTGAACTCTTAAACCTTCATTTCATCATTTCTCCCCAAGGCTCATGTCATCCATATCATTAATAAATCATTTTCCCCAATCTTCATGTCACATTATAGCATGATTTACATTGTCCATGATAAGGTTCATTCGCTAATTTTTAACATAATTGTCAAACACTTCCAAAATTCAATTAAACTTGTATGTATATAATTCAATACCTCAATTTCATGATTCTACTTTCAATTTGGTCAAAATCATTAATTATCATCATGAATCAACTTAGGGTTTTCAAGAAAAATCAAGAATTTCAAGAAAATTGAAACTTCTCATACCACTACTTTTAATTCCAATTTCCCCCTTGATTATACACCTAAGGTTCATAATCTACAATATTAACCCAAAAATTGAACCCCCAACACTTCAAACCGTAAACTCCCAAATCTCATGATGTACACTATATGCTCAAAAATGGAGAATTTGTATTTATATAATCAAAATACCACAAATCTATTTATTAATGCAAGTATTGAAGAAGAACTAGGACCCCTACCTTAAGGAGCAAGCAAGAAATCAAGGCTCCAAGAAGAATCCTTCGCAAAATCCAAAATCCAATCGGTTGAAAATGTTGATCTTCTCTTGTTCTTCATCCTTGATGGAAGATCCATGGTGGATTTGTTGGTAAAAATGGATGAAATCAAAGTTTTGAGGGCTAGGTTTTTAGACCTAGGATGAGAGGAAGGAATAGGGAAAAAGAAAGTGTAAAGAATGATCTAGAATCACTTTTTAAGTCGCTGAATTCACGCAGTCCGCTCGAGCGTCGTTTTTCCCACTCGAGCGTACCTGTTTCCAACACAGATTCCAAAACTTCAAATAGGCATAACTTTCTCATCTGGACTCTGTTTTAGGTCATTCTTGTGTCCAAATTGAAGCGTCGGAAACAACCTTTCCAATGGTTCTAGCCTCACACCCAAACTCAAAGTGTGGAAAAAGAAAAGGGCAAAAGAGTGGCGGTTGATCGTAGGCAAATTATTCGAATTAAAGGTTTTGGTCCAATCTTACTTTACCATCATGTTAACACCTCAATCAATGTCCCAAAATAAAATAGGGAGGCTTCAAACACAACAATAAAAGGTCAAAAACAATCCCACAAGTCTCAGAAATTCAAACACGACTAGGTAGATCGCTTGAGTGCCCAATCTTGCGCTTGAGCGCGCAGACCAACAAAGTCGTCCGCTCAAGCGACCACTCTTATGCTCGAGCGGGAATTCATAACTCTCAGAATCTTGGACAAACTACGAAAGTATTGGGAGCCTTAGAAGTCCGCTCGAGCGTTAACTCCTTCGCTCGAACGGAGGGAAAAGTTCTGGATCATTACAATCTTCCCTCCTTAAGAAATCTCGTCTTCGAAATTGCATCTGTTCTAACAAAATAGCAACAACCTTATACTCCCCAATTCTTAACAACCCCTAGTCCAAAAATAAAGTATGAGAACACCCACATATATATCCACCAAACCTTAACAACTCTCGATTACACCTTACTGCAATTCTAAACCCAAAAGTACAAAGTGTCACAATCTCCCTTCCTTAAGAAATTCCGTCCTCGAAATGAAGAAAACCAACAAAATGAAACTCAAACATGAACGGAAACATGCCCTTTAATGTTCAAAACTAGATCCACACTCGGGATAGATTCTCAATTTTCTGATTTGATACCTCAATGTTCCAAAGATATCCAAACAACAAGAATCACAAGGAAAGGATTACAAATACTTTCGACCAGCACACACATTGGAATTCAACGGGCAAGGAGCAACACTAACCATTTATAATCCCAAAGTCCATAGAAACTTCCCAATTAATAACTAAGTGGACAATGTCTATTGAATGCCCAAAACTCAATTTCCAGGAAAAATAATCACCCTTAGACTAACACTAAGTCAACACAAGCAAAATAGATAACACATTGCATTGTATGATCCAATACCACAATTCTTAATTGCATTTCAATTAGCGGTATTATCAATTTTTTTTTTATTCCATTTAACACTAAAAGTAGAATAGTGAAAATCATTCATTATTATATTCAGATTAAGTCCTTAACATTTAGTTCAACCATGCCTTTCCAGGCCACGCACAAGGAAAATAGATTTTTGTTTTCCACATCGATCTCAACATTTTTCCCGGTGAATTCCAACCATCACCAAATAACCCCCTACCACCCATTCGGTGACATCACAACACAATTTCCATACATATTCGTAACAACAACAAACAGAAACAAACCGATATATTCATTACAAATGTCAACACTTAATATCAACATTCAACATATATATACACATTGGCACAAGTGCACTTACAACAATTTCCATTCAAACATTTTAAACTCAATTAGAGCGGTTTCACAAATTCACATGAACAACACACAAATATATGCACAAGTAAGACTCCATGCCCTCTAGTACCCCTTGAGACACTATTAATTCATATCCCTATTTATCCAAAACAAGAAAAATCCCAAGATAGTTAAGCACTAATTAACTTCAAGTAGCACTCATCGAAATCACCAATTCAATTTCAATTAACAATCTCAAGTTTTCATTGAAACCACCTATTCTAAACCAAACCAAAATAGATCCAACACTCACTAAACCTTTTTCAAAATATTTCTCAAACCTTCCACCTTACTCATTGTCAAACCAGTCCAAAGGAACTATTTGTCATCCAATCCTTAATACCAAACAATCAGTTAACTATTCCATAAAACTTAAATTTTGACACTCAAACATCCACAAATTGTTCTGAATCATTTACTCTGAGATGGAGCTTCATACACCATCCTATACGTTCCTAGAATCTCACTGGACTTCTCGAATATGCGTTGCACTAGCACCATTCCCAATAGTCTCATCACTTTTATACCGAGATGGCAACACTAATTCTGAATCACACTAAACAATCATCACCCACACAACACCCATTACAAAGATTACAACCCACATTCCTTCTCAAGGACCACTTCTTGCGTTTAACTATTAAGTGTCCTTCATACTCATGAACTCTATAAATGTCTTAATCATGTCACTCACTACTTAAATACAACAAACCCCCATTTTTCACCCTCATTATCAAGAAACACAATTCTCACACTCCCTTTCCAAACTTTTCACAATATTCTACATAACCCAAACTAATCTCATACCATTCTAAGATCTCACCTCATCTCAACCACACTCTTCGTAAACCATACAAGTCGTACATTCCTCGTTCCACAAACACTTTCATTTAATTTAAAGCTCATAAGTCAATACACATTTCCACCACTACCTAACGTCTCCCTCACTACCATTTAGTATTTCCCTTAGAGCGCTCATTATCTCAATAACGACATCAAATATCAATCGACCGAACTCTAACCCTTTCCTGAGACACTTACCCTTCCTACCTCAACACGAAACCCACCTAACATATAATCACACAACACATATATATTGTTAAGCAACAAACCACACAATCGAGTCAAGGCAACAATGATGATCACTTGTCTCGGAACTTCCAAGAAATTCTCACTAGAAACCACGTTGATCAGACGCGTTTTCAATGAGATTTCAAAGCAAGTTAGCTGGCTACAACAACTATCCATGAAGCTCAACCCATGTTCACACAATGCAACACAAAATATCCTACACCTCCTACTTCTATATGCAAATATCCTCACCAAGCGAAGCCAACCCATTGTGGTAAAAACCACTTCCTATGAGCTCCAGGTATTCAAACCCGGTTAGCTCTAATACCAAGTTGTCACGCCCCAAATTTTAATTACTCGGAAACATTACCAAAGCCTTTAAATTAAGTCCATTTTTTTTATTTTTTATTTTTTTTACAAACATCCATTACCCTTGAGTAATAGAAATACAATGATACATGTTCTCTGTCTCTCTCAATGAACATTGCAATGACAACAATACATGCCAATCTCTTACTGTGAAGCTACAAATAAATAAAACACAATACATGATCCATTACATCTATAATGAAATTACATATAAAAGACACATGGACTTCTTAACTCTTCAATCACAGAATCCGCACTTTCTTGTAAGAAAGATAAAAATAACAAGGGTGAGCACTAATGCCCAGTAGGAATCTCATAATTCTCAATCAATAACTAACACACACATAGAAATGTTTATGCATGTAGAGTGATATCATATAGTAGGGTGACATTGTATAATTTCAAAATATCATAAGTAAGTGCCTTTTTCTCAAAAATTATTTAAACACTTTTAAGAAAAACCTTTAGCCATTGAAATCATCCCTTAACTTTAGAAAACCATAGATTCTTGTGAAACAAAGATATTTGAGAAACAACATTATTTACAAATTATTAACCAATTCCCAAAATATTTCTTATTTAATTTCCATTTTTAATATTCCTCTTTGTCTTTCATTCTTCCTTTCTACTCATTATATTTATTTAGAACTCCATAAATTCACATTCAAGTTCCCTAATTTATTTATAGAACAACACTCATAATTTACCTTTATTGCTACAACTACTTCATTAAGTTTACCATCACCAGTCCATAATCCTCTTACCCATTTTTGATTTTCATTCTTTACAAATAATGTCTATGCACATTTTTGGTGTTTGATGTGTACTGTATTTACTTTATAATGAAAGAAAAAAAATGGTATAACTCCATAGTTTTTGAGTCATAATTAAAACAAATAAAAAAAAAATCATAATCAAACACCACATGAGATATAATTAAAGATTTCATGAGTTATAACTAAAATATTGTCATAATTAAAAAATAAAATAGCATAACTGGGGGTATATATGGTACCTCCCTTTGAAGGAGTGTATATAGTAGAATTTTCCTATTAATATTTATAAAATTTATCCAACCAAACCAAACTAAATCAAACCTTAAGTTTCATCAATTAGAGTCGGCTACATAAATCATTTTTCTCCATTCAACTCTATCAAAGGCCATTTGGTTAGTCAAATTAAGAATATTCATATATCTATTTACTATAGCAGCCCACGTCAGTCTAGGTCTGCCCCTTTCCCCTAACAAACAATCTTAATCTATTCTCTCTCAACTTATCTTTTATTAGTGTTATTCTTACTCATTCACGAATATCCTCATTTCTAACTCTATCTTTTCTAATATTGCCATACATTCACCTTAGCATCCTCATCTTAGAAACACTCATTTTATCTACATGTTGTTTCTTAATTCCCCAACATTTTGTCCCACATAATATCCTTGATTTAATAGCTGTTCTATATAAATTTCCTTTTAATTTAGGGAGTACTCGTTTATTACACAGTATCCCAGACACACTCTTGTACTTAAGCTTTCTTGTCTTGATTTTATGGACCATATTTGGTCCAATCTCCTCAGTCGTTGTGATAATCGATTCTAAATAATGAAAAATTTCACTCTTAGACAATTTTAGGTTCTCAATCTTCATTTCTCCTCTATTTCTATTGTTACTATTACTAAAATTACATTCCATGTTTTCTTTATTTTGCTTATCTTAAATCTTTAGATTCAAGTGTTTCTTTCCAAGTTTCTAACTTAGTATTAACTCATTTTCTAGTCTCATCTCCTAAGACGATATCATTTGCAAAATATACCATGACATATCATCCTGAATATTTCTCATTAACTCATCCATACTAAAATAAAAAGATAAGACTCAAGGTTGATTCTTGGTGTAGCCCTACTTGTAACATGCCTGGGGGGTTCCCTTGTGTGTTAAATAGTTTGGACTCTCGATTTCTTTGATCTAGTCACACGAGTGCAATGTGAAATATAGATGAGAGTCTAGATTTGACAACTTTATAGAAAATCTATTTTTTTGCAAAAACTTTTGGCAGAAATGGACTGCGTCATCAGATCTCAGAGTTACCATCTAATATTTTGAGAAAATTAGGAAACCCGTGACTCGTGCCAAGGCCACTGTTCGTCAAAACCAAAGATACTTGGCTCGGAACCTTAGATATTAGAGGGAAAGGTCATTAATTGAGCGTCCCCGCTCACCCGATCAAAGATCGGCCTCCACTAAACCATGATATGATTTTTACTTACTTATATGTTCATATTATGATTATTTAATAAATACTAAAATTTAACAAGTATAGACTATATCATTCATTTTGAAACAACTTGATTCCTTGTATTTTTGAAAGAGTTTTAAAGATGTGTAACTCAAAAGAAATCAAGCTCACAAGCATGAAATCAGTATTATTCCAAATTAAATGACACAACTTCTATGTACTAGCATTCTTAGAGATGTATCACATAAGCAAGTAGTCACATGGTAGAATGCTTGATATAATAAGAAAAACACACATAAACGGGATATTAAAGCATAGAAACTCATATATTTACTGACATTCCGCGAACATGTATAAAACAAAGTTAGGAAATATGTATGATCTTAAATGTAAAATCCTAACGCAATACATACAGAAAATGCGACTAGAGATTCAGCTACTAAAACTGACATGTGAATCATCTCAAAAGCATGAGATAGCATACGTAATCACACAATAATTGATTAAACCCACAGATGCAAATGAACCGACTCTAAATGCATGAAATATAGAAGCAAAGTATGGATATGATAAAAAAAGAAAGTATGATGATATTTACAAAATATGGAAAGTGAGTAAATAAAATGGATAGAACAAAATGGGGTTGGAAGACGTACATAGAAAGGGTAGAAAGAAGCGGGGGTTAAGAATTATTACAATATTGAATAATTACAAAACCGAATAAAAGACGTGAGATTGGGAGATTAGTACAACACAAACCGAATCTAACAAATCATACGGAAAAAATAAAAAATAATATTCATTCACTGGTTAATATTCATTCGATGGTCATTATTCATCTTGTTTTGCTTGCTACAGGGTGACTGCTCTGTTTTACTTGGGAAAACACATATGGTCGGAACACTATTCATCCGGTGGTACTATTTATCGTCGACTATTTACCGTGGCAGTTACTATTCATCCTCCTTGGCCATTTTATCGGACATTTTTTTGTCTATGGTTACTATTTACCACAAGAAGTTACTATTCACCAACGATCACTATTCACCCAGCGGTGTCACATTTCTTTTGGAGGAAATGGTGAATTTTCTGATTATTAAACTTTCTTCTTTACACCCTTACGATTATGGTGTATATTTTAAAATCTCAACAAAAAATTTCAAGTTTTATCTTTAATGTGATTTTGAATGATATATATCAATGAATAGAAATATTAATTAAAATAAATTTTGATTTTTAAAAATCAATTCCTTCAAAAATTTTTGAAAACAATTTATTTCTTTATTTATTTTTCTTCTTTTTTCCTCTCCACGTTGAGCTTCTCCAACTCTCTTTTTCCACGCGCTTTATTTTTTAGCCCCCCCTCTGCTGAACCTCCCTCTTACTTTCAAAAACTTCCACAAACAAACAACGAACATACATATAATAATATAATGGAATATAATATAGTATAATATACATATATATTGAGACGCCCCGTGTTTGAGGTCGGCGATGCCGACTTCAAATTCATTCTTTCTAATGACGTAACTTTTCAACTTAAAAATAATAAAAAGATATAATTTAAAAATAATAAATTTTAAATTTAATTTTATGCATATATATCAAATAATTTTTTTTTTAAAATTTAGCACTTAAAATTTTTTTATGAAGTAACTTTCAACTTAAAAAATTTAATATTTAATTTTTAATACTTAATTTTCAATTTTATCAAATACCATCATATTCGGACTACTATTTTTCTTGGGTGTATTTTTGCCACATAAGAAGTTGGTGCATCATGAAGAAAAAAGGGTTAGAGCTAAACATTAGGGCCGCCCTCCCCTTTTTTAGGCTTTAGACCAACTTAAAAAATTGGACTACATATCTACTAAAAAAATAGGAAGTTTAAAAAAAAAAAAAAATAGAGTTTCGACTTTATAATACAATAATGAGTATGTTTAGTTTGGTTTTTAGAAACTTATTTTAGAAATATTTTTTAAAACATAAAAAATTAATTTGGTGAAAAAAATAAATTCTTATTATTATTTTTATATAATTTTTGTTTTGGGAGACTAAAAATAAGTTTTAAAAATTTAAAAATATATTTTTGATATTTATTTATTTTTTTATATTTATGATACTTATCATTTTTGTAATAAAAATTTAAAAATATATTTTTAATATTTTGATACTTATCATTTTTGATATTTCTGAAAAAAAATAATAATCCAAACATGACCAATAAATCTTGAAATTTTAATTTTATCAATTAAACCCTAATTTTTTGATTTATTTTCAATTTAAACCATTTGCCTATTTTCGTTAAGTAAAACTATTACAAAAATTGTATTTTATTTATTGAACTCAATAGAAACAAGTATTTTAGACATTTTCCATACACTTACATTTTTAATGACTAAAATACACTTTTTTTCATACAGTTTACTAAACGAAAATAAATAAATGATTTAAGATGAAAATAAATCAAAATATTAGAATTTAAATTGATAAAATAAAAAATTCATGATTTATTTTGTTACAAGGTTGAAACCTTGAGCTTTTGTTTTTTTTTTTCTCCTAAAAAACTATTGGTAAATTAATATTTATCTTTAATTATTTTTTTTTTCATTTACTAGTGCCCACACAAATTTATTTATATATAAAATTATTAAAATTTATTTATATAGATTATAATATATAAAAAAATCATGACAATAACCCCAAATGATAAAAATCTCGTAGCTTTGCAGTTGATCAAAATTCAATTTACAACAATAAAAAAATAAATATCAATACTAAATAAAAATATTATATCAGCAGCAGTAAAAAATATTTAAATGTTACCCTTCTCTTAGTTTTAGTTGCAAAATTACTTTGCGTAATCTAACTTACTTGCCATATCTTTTTCAATGAATAAGATAATTAATTAATTTGTCTCTTGTGATATGATTGACTGAATAACTTCAATTTTCATTTTTTCCCCCCTCTAATAGGAACCGGTAACTGGCAAAGGCAATATCATATATAACCTTGGTCGACCTTTCAAATTATACTCTTCTAATTTATTTATTGTGTAAATTTAGTTTTTATAATTTAATTGTATCAAGTTTGCTTTTTAATTTTTTACACTATATCAATTTAGTTTAGCTGATAGCACTTAAAAAAAAAAAAAAAAATTGGGCAAACATCAAAAGCAAAATGCTTCATTGAGAAGGGACTGCATCAATTCAAATTGGACACCAATCTTTCTTCACTTCGACAAGAGTAAATGAACTATTTTACTCTTTGATTTCATTCTAGCTTCTAAAGGGCGTTTTCAATCGGATGAAGTTGATAAAATGTTAATTTTTTTAAAATAAAATAAAAATACAATTAAAATTATAATTATAATGACCAAATTGATATAAGAGGAAAACTAGATGAACTATTGGTGTTATTTGCCCAAACAGTTAATCAATGATTTAAATGGTGTTTGATGCCCATCTTATCACTTAAAAATTTAAGTAATTCTTAAAATATAAAATCAAAAGTTAAGAAATTTTTTAAGTTCAAGTATTCTTACTTAATGCTTACTAAGCCTCTGTTTGGGAAGTGGGTTGATTTTTTGATTTTTTGACATTTTTGGCTATTTTAGCCTGGGGCTAAAAAGTCTGGTTTGGAAAGGATTTTTTGACTTTTTCGTGAGGTGGCTTCATGTTAAATTACAAAACAGCCCTTCTACTATTTTTTGTGGAATGGACCTCATTGCCTCTTTTGTCCTCCACGTCAGATTAGCCATGAATGGACCGATTTTTTATTTGTAAATGGTTTTTTCAAGGGGTTTTTTATTTTGATTTTGATTTTAATTTTAATTTTTTTTTCATTTTCTGTAAAATGATAAAAAATGAGGTTTTATTTTATTATCCTGTATATTTTAATTCATTTATTTTTTTTTTTTTGCAAATGATTTTTTCATGTGTTTTGTATTTTAATTTTAATTTTTTTAAAATAATAATAATAATACTAATTTTAATTTTAAATTATAATTTTAAAATAATAATAATGCTAATAATTTTAATTTTTAGTTTTATTTTATTTTCTTGTGTATTTTAATTTTTTTAATTTTATTTTCAAAAATGAGTTTTCATGTGTTATATTTATTTGTAAATTACGTGGCGAATGGTAAATTTAAGTTTTTATGTTTTTTTTTATAAATATTTTTGAATGAGGCGTATTTGTCATTTTTTTTTAAAATTTACGCTTGTCATTTTTTTATTTGTACACATTAAATTTTTTTTTTATTTATTTGTAAATTACGTAGCAAATGGTAATTTCTTTTTTTTTTTTTGATTTTTTTTCCTTTTTTTTTGGAGGAGGCGTATTTTTGTCTTTTTTTTTTTTTAAAATTTACGTTTCTGTAATTTTTTTTATTTGTATACATTAATTTGTTTTTATATTTTCGAAATGAGTTTTCATGTGTTTTATTTATTTGTAAATTACGTGGCAACTGATAATTTTAAGTTTTTTTAAGTTTAATTTTTTTTTATTTTCAATTTTTTTTAAAATTACGTGGCGAGAGTTTTCATGCGTTTTTTATTTATTTTGTTGTCCTGCGTATTTTAAATAATTTAATTTAAATTTATTTTTAAATATTTAATTTTAATTTTAAATTTAAATTTAATTTTAATTTTGATTTTCACAACTCTACACTTGAATCATAGCCAAATACATAACAAAAAAATTCAAATATTTAAAACTATTTTTATGAAATAGAGTTTGAATTTATTTTTATAAAATATTTTAACAAAAAACAAAAAAATGTTTTTAATTTGTTTTTTCAACTTTCTTTGTTTTTTCTGGGAAAATGTGTTTTTTGGGTTTTTGGGGTTTTTTTTTTTTTGCTGCCGCATGCCCCTCTTTCATGAGGGGTAGTTTTGTAAATTTTCCTTAGCGTTTCCTCTTGCCAAGCAACTGTGGCTTTTTTGTCATTTATAGTGGCTAAATAAGCCTCTTTTGTCATTTAGTGGCTAATTTAGCCTCCACCAACCTTTCCAAACGATGCCTAAATTAGCATGAAACAAACGTGTTCACCTCAATCTTGACAAATAGAGGTGGATTTGGTGGCAACTTGGATTTGATTTTTTTTTTTTTTTCCTATTTATTGTTTTAATTTTTAGTTTGTTGTGTGGAGGTTTATTTTTCTTCCTTGTGGGGGTCTTTTCTCCTCTTCTATGGAGGCTTAGATTCTCTCTTCTATGGAGGTTGTTCATCTCTTTTTGAGATCTTATGATACTACTGCACCATATTGATCTAATCTTTTGTCAGTTTTGCAATGAAGATTTTTTTTCAAAAGAAAGAAAAAAAATAAAAATAAAAAAAATAAAATAAAAATTGCTAACTAAACTTACAATTGTTTATTTATAAGTATCGACATGGATTGCTATGGTCCCGTTATCACCACTATCGCTATCACTATTGCTACTACCACCGCCACCATCCTTCTACCACCACTACCACTGCTACAATCTCCCTCACTATTGTCATCATTGCTACATATACCACCATCGTTTCACTATCACCACTCCACGGTCATTGCTATGTCGCCTCCACTATCGGTGCTACCATTACCACAACTAACACCTCATCTCCACCATTATTATTACCACAACTATCACTACCCCCTATCTCCTCCACCATCGTCACTACCCCTCCATCACTACCAGTGGCAACTATAGGAATTTTTTTAGGGTGTTCACTGTGGATACTCCAATTTATTTATTTATTATTTTTTTTCAAGGTAGACATTTAAAAAATTATTTTTTAGGGTTTTCAAATCACACACAAATAAATAAATAAAATAAATTTCTAATATATTGATATCTTTGCTTCAAAAAATAAAATGTAGATACACAGATTTACATAACTATATTTTGTTTTTATTACTAGCATGATAAAAAAAAATGAAGAAGGCTCTTTTAATTCAAATTGCAATGAACTATATAACTGTTGATCAATATATAACATTCAAGTGGTACATTTGTTGTGTTAGGAAATATAGATGATTTTTCACAAGTGTAAATCAATCGAAGGAAATAAAAACTAATGTAGAAGAATTAAATCAACAACGACACAATAATTTTTACGTGCTTCCCTCAATGTGAGGTATAGCGATCTTGATTTTTCTTTCCTTCGTATATTGTATTCCGGACTTGGTTTCGTGGTTGTGTTGTTATCTCATTCTCATTTTCTTCCCTTACTCTTTGTATTTGAGTCTTGGGTTGTGTTGGGCAGGTTTGAAGTAGATTGGTTGTACTTTGGAACCATTGGTTGATGCCCAGAATTTGGCCTTCACGCTCGAGCGGGCCCTTCGATATTTCTTCTCCGCTCGAGCGGGAGTTCTGACGCTCGAGCGTAAATTTCCACCTCCTAGTACTTTTGTCTGCAGGTCTTCAGACGCTCGAGTGGGAGTTTTGACGCTTGAGCGTGACTCTTTCTTTTTGTTCCTCCGCTCGAGCGGGGAGTTTGACACTCGAGCGGGGACCATGTCTGCAAAACTTTTGGAAGTATGCAATCAACGCTCGAGCGGAGTTTTTGACGCTTGAGCGTGAATCTGTGTCTGACGCTCGAGCGGGGGTTTTTATGCTCGAGCGGAGCGACTGGTATAACACATATGGATTTTACCTTTTTGGATCACTTTTTCATTTCCCTTTCTCTCTCTTACTTTCCCAAAACCGATTTTGAGAGCTCCTCTCTCTAGAATCTCCCTTCTCTCTAGGGTTTGATCTAGCTAGAGTGATTCACTCCCTTGATGCCTTTGTAAAAGTTGTTGAGTTTGTCAAGGGCTATCTTTTGTTTCGAAAATTTCTTAGTTTGGAGCACTTCGAGATTTCTTCATCTTCTCCATTGGGTTTCATCTATTGAGGTAGGGATTTCTACTCATTCTTATTGCTTTAACATAGACATTGAGTTGTGTGTAGATGGGTTGATTTGAAAAGTTAGGGTTTGAAATGTGTTATTTTCAAAATAGGGGTTTTGTTGTTTTTGACTCATATATGTATATTTTGGGTCTTAAAAGGAGATTGTTGATGTCGATGTTAATATTTGAACCTTTAGGTCAATATTGTGAAAAAGGGGAAAAAATGTCATGTTTGGGTATATTTGGGTCATTAGTGTAATTAATGACAATTGTTATGGAAATGTCAAATTGAGTTGGAAATAATGGAATTGGCTCATCATGAGTTAGAATAGTGGAGTTGGATTTATTAATCGCTCACTTTAAAAATGTTGAGATTATATCTGTTGAGGCATTTATTATTTGTTTAGAAATAACTGCTTTGGGCTATCGGTGGAGGATAGTCTTGATTGTTGTAGACAATGCATGATGATTAGGCAAACTAAAACTAATCAATTGAATATGTCATCGAATATGACGGTTGGAATAATACATTGGAATTATGTATTAATTGTTTATGTATATGATAAGTGTTTATATACATGGTGTTATATGAGAGGAGATAAGGAATGTACTCCAAGGTTTAAGGGAAGATAGAGGATGGACTCTTAAACCGGACGTTATGTGGGAGGAGATAGGGGGATGGACTCCATTGATACAGCAAATCTATGTATCATTTGTGAAGTATGAAAGTGTTTTATGTGTTATTGATACAGCGAATCTGTGTATCTATTATGGCTTATAGAAGTGCTTTGATATGAGTTGTTATCTCATTTGAATTGTTGAAATGGAAGAGTTATTGATATGAGATATAATCTCATTTAACGTATATGGCCAGGTTCTGAGCCAGGATTATGAATTGAGAAATTGGATAAGTATTGAAAATGAAATGAAACATGGACACATTTGTCATGTAATTGAAATGGGTTATGAATTTATTCATGTGAGTTAAACATCTGTCAAATGCTAATGTTTTAGTTATTGCTCATACTATGTTTAGCATATCTGTACTGGGCGTTGGCTTACCCTATATGGGACATGATTTTCAAGTACAGGTAGTATGCCACCTCCAAGGACGTAGCTTGGGAGGCTTGAGGTTGTTGGACTCTTTTGTTATTTTGGTTGTATTACATGTATATCAAGCCAAGGGCTTATTTTGTGTAGAGTTAGCACTCTCTTTTGTAACCAAGTGTTGACTTGGAAAGTTGTAAGCCTATAGGGCATTTACTTTTGTTGTCAACATGTAATACATTTTATAATGAATACTCTGATAAAATGTAATTATGCTTCTTCTCTTATGTCTAAGCATGCCTTGAATGTTTGATTGTGGGTTTATTTTGAGGGCGTTACATGATGTATGTCCAGGGGACCATAATTCGATTCTACTATCAACCAAGAGTTTACAAACAAGATATGAATGGTCTCACAACCACCCTTAGGTGAATTCCAAATAATCACAAATAAATACGAGAAAAGACCTCACAAAATAGATGATCAAATTGTCTTCAAACAAGTTGTAGAAGACCCAAAAAATTATACCCAAATCAAGCCTAAAAATGACTGCCGAAATACTCCAAAAACTATTCTACAAAGCAAAATCGAAACAGAACTCGAAACTTCACAATAGAGAAATAGCAAACAAACGGGGTGCTAAGCTTGGACTTGAATACACAACACTAAGCCTTGTATATGTACCAAATTGGATTACACAGTGTAGAGGGTCAGAAATTATGGTCCAAATTAAGTATGGGCCTAAGTGCTGAGATCGCCCCTTTTAAATGACCAAGAATGTCTAAAGGAGTATGGGTTAAAGCCCAAGAGAAGTGGCCCAATAGTGGGCCGAAGCAGGTCCGACCCGCCAAAGGTCCGAACAGACTCCATTAAGGAAAATGTCTAAGTGAAGTTGTAGAGGCAACACTTGTAGTAGTCAAGTTGCTGAGGCACTTTGCCTCAGCGCCGCCATTCCCAATATTGTCGGTCCCACCACCATCCGAAGTTGTTGAGGGAAAGAGAAAACCGAAGCAACTAAGTTGCAGAGGCAACACTTACAATAGTCAAGTTGCAGAGGTACTTTGTCTTAGCGCCGCCATTCCAAGTATTGTTGGTACAGCTGCCGTTCCCAATATTGTTGGTTCTGCTGCCATTTTAAGTTGTCGATGGAAAGAGAAAATCGAAGCAACTAAGCTGCAGTGGCAACACTTGCAGCGGCTAACTTGCGGAGGCATTTTGTCGGTGCTGCCATCTCTGATATTATCGGTTTTGCCTTTTAAACTTGTCGCGGGAAATGATTACTGCAACAACTACAACCGCAACAACTAACTCGCGGAGAGAACACCCCGCCAAGGTGATAGCTGCCTTTGGGATAAGTTTTCCCTTCACAAGTAGAGGCTAATGCTTGGCATTGATAGCAGGCCCCAAGGAATTATTAGCCTAGGGCTGATAGCAAGCTTCTAAAGTTCATTAGCTCGGCGCTGATAGAAGGCCCTGAGATGTATTGGTTGAAACTGATAGCAGGCCCATAAATGCCAATATATCGCGGTAGCCCCTTGAAGATGGGAGCAGGGTAGCCCAAGTGTAAGGGACTTCCTTCCCATTACCCAAGTCATGGACCTGCCTTAGCCACATAGGCAGGACGAAAGAAGCCGTCTTAGGCTTGGTATTAAGGCATAGCATGGCCGATAGTAGGCTTGGCTATGGCCTTCTGTAACAACGCCCGCGGGGGACCTCGCCACAGTTCGGACTCGATTTTTGTTGCGGTTCCAAATCTCGAACCAAAGAGTCCAAATCCGGCAAATCGTTTTGAAGAAAAACAGATTTTTTTGAAAGAAGTGCCAAACATGGACTTTGCGGATATGAGTCGCCACCTAAATATTTTAAAATGGGAAATTTAGGAAACCCAAGACTCGGTGCCAAAAGGCCACGTGTCCGTCATCACCAAAGTTGGCTCGGGAACTTGGGTACGATTAGGGAAGGTCACATCGTGAGCACCCCCTCTCGCTCGGTCAAAGACCGGCCTCTACTAACCATGATATCTGTTTTTGAAAACTTTGTATGCTCTTATTCCCATTATTAGCCTAGGATTACTATGTGATGTTCATGACAAACAAGTATAAATGGGCCGTCGAATGGAACAAAACATTTCATGTTTGTTTGTTTGAAAATGGTTTGCTACCCGCAGGTAGGCTTAAAATGTAGATTTTGCCACAATCTAGTGGGCTTAACAAACAATTGATGAATTGCTCCAATTCAGATAACTCAACCTCCACCCACAGGCATTCAAGGCAGTTTATATCATATAAGCAAATAGCCTCATGGCAAGCATGCTATCATGGCAACACTCACACGCATGCAAGGATGCTAAAGCATAACCACTTACCGAGTACTCCAAGCCAAAACAGAAAGCTTATTAGAAATCATGCATGATCCTAAAATATACAGAATGCCTAATGCAACACATGCAAAAATGCAACTATAGCAGGCTCGGCTATTCTAGAGATGGCATATGAAATGCAACGGCTAACATGTATTCAACTTAGAATTGAAATACAAATGCACGGTTTGTATGATCGCCGAGCCGATGCATGTCTGAGATGAATGATGCAAACATGCGATCATCTTGTATGCTATTTGAAATATGCCCTATATCTAACCATTCAAAGCGGGTAAATAAAAGGGAGAAAGAAATGGGGTTGGAAGACATACATCACACTCACACACCCTTATTACATTTATGCCCTCGCATGAGGGTCCGAATGAATAATATCTGAGACCGAATAAAAGAATATCTGATCGAAATAATACAAATTCTAATTAATTAACAAATTAATTATAAAAGAATTGAAACTGGCGTGCAAGCCAGGGACTGCCTCGTTTCTGATAGATGTTGCATATTGGACTGCTTGGTGCAGAAATCCACTGGGACGCCCTGATTAGCCTCTGTTTGCAATTTTCTCGAAATGCGTGCCAGCCTCCGAAAAGTTGTTGATTGTTGATTTTGCTGCAACAGAGAGCAGGAAAAGGGCATAGCAGTGTATTTCACAAATATATGCGTGTCTCGATCCTCGCGCCACCAATCACGCATATCGATGCATGATGGCCGAGGAGCCGATTCGCACAACTCAATATTGGGATAAATACATATGAATGCTACAATGAAAACCCAACTCCATCATGGGTAATCCGGAGTGTCGGTGACTTGGGAATTGAGGCGCACTCCGTCACTCGGAGTACGAAACGTGCCTTGTTTCCCATGTAATATGCATGATATGCATGAAATGCAACTGCTATACAAATCTAGCATGCTCAATGCTATGACAATGAGATGTCTCGAAATGCGTATCCACAGACACGCAAACCGAGAAAAGCGGAATGACATGCGAAATGCAATGATGGGCTTATACTAACATGAGAGAGCCTCAGCCCACTCACATAGGAAGCCAAAATGATGAAAGGAGGTGCCTCGAAAAGCGTGTCCACTTGACACGCAAACCGAGGCAATGATGTAAAATGCAAAACGGAAGAAATGGAAGGTGCCTCGAAGTGCGTGCACGCAAAACCGAGGCGGCGATGAGATGAGAATCGGATAAACGGAAGTGCCTCAAACGCAGCGTACAGCGCCGCAAAACCGAGGCGATGATGAAAGATGAAAATCGGATAAACCGGAAGTGCCAAACGCAGCGTGCCACAGCGCCGCAAACCGAGGCGATGATGAAAGATAAAAAACGGGTAAACCGGAAGCTCAAACGCTGCGCACAGCGCCGCAAACCGAGGCGATGATGAAAGATGAAAATCGGATAAACCGAAGTGCCAAACGGCGTGCCTGCGCGCAAACCGAGGCGATGCTGAAAGATGAAAATCGGATAAAACCGAAGTGCCTCGAAGTGCGTGCCCATAGGCGCGCAAACCGAGGCGATGATGAAAGATGAAAAGTCGGATAAAACCGAAGTGCCTCGAAGTGCGTGCCCACAGGCGCGCAAACGGAGGCGACGATGAAATGAAAATCGGATAAAATCGAAGTGCCTCGAAACGCGTGCCCACAGGCGCGCAAACCGAGGCGATGATGAAATGAAAATCGGATAAACCGGTGTTCAAACGTGCCTCACAGCGTGCCGCAAACCGAGGCGATGATGAAATGAAAATCGGATAACCGGCAGCCAAACGTGCCCACAAAGCGCGCAAACCGAGGCGATGATGAAATGAAATGAAAATCGGATAAAATCGAAGTGCCACAGCGCCGCAAACCGAGGCGGCGATGAAATGAAATGAAAATCGGATAAAATCGGCAGCCAAACGCGCGTGCCAAAGCGCAAACCGAGGCGATGATGAAAGATGAAAATCGGATAAACCGGAAGTGCCTCAAACGCGTGCCCACAGCGCGCAAAACCGAGGCGATGATGAAATAATCGGATAAAAGTTCGAAGTGCGTGCCTGGTCACAGGCGCGCAAACCGAGGCGATGATGAAAGATGAAAATCGGATAAAACCGAAGTGCCTCGAAACGCGTGCCCACAGGCGCGCAAACCGAGGCGATGATGAAAGATTGAAATGGCATACGGAATGCCGCAATGGACTTACACCAACGTGGGAGAGCCTCGGCTCACTCACATAGGAGGCCGTAAAAAACAAATTTGTCTCGAACGCTGCGTGCATGACACGCAAATCGAGGCAATGATGTAGAAGCATGAAAATGCAAATTGGGCTTACGCCGACATGAGAGGGCCTCAACCACACTCACATAGGCTGCCGAAATGATAAGAATGAGGTGCCTCGAAGTGCGTGCCCATTGGCACGCAAACCGAGGCAATGCAAAAATGATGCAAATGGCATGGGAAATGATATGCAAGCATGGCAATGGAATTTCAGCACCTAAATAAAGGGGAAAACAGCCCCGAAATGATACAAAATGACAATCAATGCATGAAATCATCCCGAAAATGTGAAATTAAGCCCCGAAATGGCCTATAGCCATGCTATACATGCAAAATATGATCATGGCAGCAAGAACAGTAGCAAGGCAGTCCCAAATATGGCATTTTTCAGTAACAAACATGGCCAAAATGCAAGCATAGATAGATCAACAATAGCATGCAAAATTAGTGGCCAAAAGAGGGGTATTGAGACAAGTGATATATGCAAACCCCAAATGGACAAACTTTCTTCTGCAATATTGAAGGTGAGATAAAAATAAGCACAATTGAAGAAGGTGACATCCTCAAAATCAGAATACAAACATGCTATAAAATCCATGCAAAGTAGGCTTCCAAATAGGCTATATCATGAGACTTGCCAAACCATGCACCAAACAGCAAACTTTTCTTCATGAAACATGTAAAGGGGGTCAAAATAAGACCCCTTTCAGTTCTGACCAAAGGCCAAAACCAAAAGCACAAGAGGCTACAAAACATGCAAGAATACGGTAAATTTGATGGATTTCAAAGGAAGTACCAAAAATATACACCAAATGGCTTAAGGCCCTCAACATAACATGAAAAGGAGACAAAAACAAGGCTATTTCTAAGCCTGATGAAGGCTGAAATCCGGAGCCAAGTAAGCCTAACAAAGCATGCAAGAATTAGGGCCTAAAGTGAATTTCCAAGAGAGGTGGTATATAGAATGGCCAAATGAGGTTGAGCCCTTCTATAATGTTGTAGAGAGGCTCAAAATAAGCACAAAACCAGTAGGGGTCGGAGCCCCAAAAACAAAAGGAAATAGGCCTAAGCTAGCATGCAAGATGATGGCATAAAAGCTAGGTATTGAAACAAGTATATCATAGGAGCATCAAATGAAGTTGAGCCCTTCTACAAAGTTGTAGAGGGGCTCAAAACAAGCACAAAATCAGTAGGGGTCGGACCCCCAAATCTCAACCAATTGGAGTATAGAAATGAATCAAGAAAAAGCCCTAAAAGTTGGTTTTGAAGACTTACCCTTGAAGACTTGTCTTTCTTTGATTCTTGGCTTTGATTTGTAACTTCTCAACCTCTGAAATTCACTTCCTAGCTGCTGGAATGGTAGTATGGATGGTGGAGCTAAGGGTTGATGAAGAAATTGCCTTTGACACTTGAAGCTTTTTGGAGTTTTTAGCTATGGAGATGGAGGTTTTGGAGAAGTGTTCTTGAAGACCAATTTTCCAACCTTGAAGAAGGAGGGAGGGCCTTCAAATAGGCAAGAAATGGGGTGTAAAAGGAGGAAAGCACCCAATCTTTCCTCCGAAATATCCGGATGCCGGGATATGTTGGAAGATATCAGACAATTGGGACAGTCAGAAGCAAGAATCTGCCGGGCCAGTAATTTGTGGGAGGTGGCCGGCCCACCCCACTGGTCGGCCACCACCCACCCTAGCCGACGGCCACCTCAAAAACCAACTTCAAAATTTGCCGACCACCATACAAGAGTGTCCTCCCAAGTGTGTAGGATAAGGCCCAGGGTTAGAATCGGCAACACCGAACCGAAGTCACAACATAGAACTTGAAAGAGAGGCTCAAACTGAAATGCACCATTTCGCCGACCACCATACCAAAGTGTCCTCCCGGATGTGTAGAGCAAGGTTCCAAGGTCGGAATTTGGCAACACTGAACCAGGAGCCACAACATAGAGCTTGAAGGAGAGGCCCAAAAATGAACTCCATAATTTATGGCCGACCAGTATACCAAAGGGTCCTCCCAGATGTCCTGATCACAGATATGTAACTTTGGTTGGAAGAAAATACCCCCAAGGTGTTCAACATTGGCCCGGAAGTGAGCAAAACGGGCTCCGGAGGAGCAAACCGTTATCTGGGATAATTGCTGGCCTCCCACCCCGATGATCTTCGATGTTGAAACAGAGGTACCGCCAAGTTTGAACAAAACTAATGAGAAATGAGCGTTCGGGCCAAAACCGAGCAAATCGGGATCGAAAATGGGTCAGTGTCGGAAGTGGTGTTCGGCTGAAGTGGGTATTCATGACCCAGTGTCCTCTGGAATGACAAAACAGAGGTACCTGCCAAAAACCGGAGAAGATGGATGCGAAATGAATGCTTGGGACCAAAACCGCTCAATTTGGGGGCCCGAAAACCGGCTATGAGCACCGAAAGTGGCATACGGCCACGAAGTGGGCATCGGGGGCCCCAGGGTTCCTCGAAATATTAAAACAGAGGTCTCCGCCAAAAACCGGAGAAGGCTGATGCAAAATGAATGCTTGGGGCCCAAATCACGTAGTTCGGGGTCCCGAAAACCGGCTACGAACACCGAAAGTGGCATACGGCCACGAAGTGGGCATCAGGGGCCCCAGTGCTCCCTGAAATGATAAAACAGAGGTCCTCTACGAAAACCGGAGAAATCGGAGATGGTTGGGCGGTCCTTCAAAAACCGGAACCGACTCCGAAATGGGCAAAATGGCCTACGGCCACGAAAAAGTAGCTCACGGCCACGGAGATAGTCTCTGGAACCACTCCTTCCCTCGGAAAGAAAGCAGAGAAGACCGACTGGTTATGGCAAGAGACAAGGTAGAGAAGATGGTTGGTCGGAGGAAGGGCCATGACGCGACTCTGAGACTTCTGAACGAGCACAGCATGCAATATCACCGAGCGCTCAATCGGTGACATCTGAGTCTTAAGGTCGGTCAAAAATGGGGTGTCTACACCTTCACTCTGAGAAGTTAGGGAGTTTGTGGTTAGGTGGCAAAGGGTGGAGGTTTCGCTGAGGTGAACATGAAAACATGGCTGACAGTAGGCTATGAACTCCTGATAATGCATGTACTGGCTAAATAAAAATGAGAAGACAAGTCAGCATTAAGGTTTACCGCTGCAAGTGTACTTGCTGAGGTTCGAGCTAAGAAGGCAAGTGCAGCGGCAAACACTCCCGCCGCAACTGAACTTACTGAGGCTCAAAAAGGGTAGTTGCAGCGCCAAACATTCTTGCCGCAACTACGCTTGCTGAGGCATCTGTACCAAACATATAGTACATAGTAGATGCAGAGAGACATGTGGCACCTTCAGCCTGGTGGCTCAAGGAAGAATATTCCATATGATCTTTAGAGATACTTGTCTTCTCTCTATTTGGCTACTTGGTGTCCTCTTGGTACCAAGGAAAAGTCTATCACTAAAACCCATTTCCTAAGGTCTAGAGAGAGGATGAAGAAAAAAAGGGCTTCGAGCTAAATATTAGGGCTGCCCTCCCCTTTTTTAGGCTTTAGACCAACTTAAAAAATTGGACTACATATCTACTAAAAAAAATAGGAAGTTTAAAAAAAAAAAAAAAAAAAAAAATAGAGTTTCAACTATGTTTACTTTGGTTTTTAGAAACTTATTTTAGAAATTTTTTTAAAACATAAAAAATTAATTTGGTGAAAAAAACAAATTCTTATTATCATTTTTATATAATTTTTGTTTTGGGAGACTAAAAATAAGTTTTAAAAATTTAAAAATATATTTTTGATATTTATTTATTTTTTTATATTTATGATACTTATCATTTTTGAAATAAAAATTTAAAAATATATTTTTAATATTTTGATACTTATCATTTTTGATATTTCTGGAAAAAAATAATAATCCAAACATGACCAATAAATCTTGAAATTTTAATTTTATCAATTAAACCCTAATCTTTTGATTTATTTTCAATTTAAATCATTTGCCTATTTTCGTTAAGTAAAACTATTACAAAAATTGTATTTTATTTATTGAACTCAATGGAAACAAGTATTTTAGACATTTTCCATACACTTCCATTTTTAATGACTAAAATACATTTTTTTTTCATACAGTTTACTTAACAAAAATAAATAAATGATTTAAGATGAAAATAAATCAAAATATTAGAATTTAAATTGATAAAATAAAAAATTCATGATTTATTTTGTTACAAGGTTGAAACCCTGAGGGTTTCCCCCCCCCTAAAAAACTATTGATAAATTAATATTTATCTTTAATTTGTTTTTCATTTACTAGTGCCCACACAAATTTATTTATATATAAAATTATTAAAATTTATTTATATAGATTATAATATATAAAAAAATCATGACAATAACCCCAAATGATAAAAATCTCGTAGCTTTGCAGTTGATCAAAATTCAATTTACGACAATAAAAAAATAAATATCAATACTAAATAAAAATATTATATCAACAGCAGTAAAAAATATTTAAATATTACCCTTCTCTTTTAGTTTCAAAATTACTTTTTGACCTTGCATAATCTAAAACTTGCCATATCTTTTTCAATGAATAAGATAATTACTTTATTTAGTCTCTTGTGATATGATCGACTGAATAACTTCAATTTTCATTTTCCCCCCCTTCTAACAGGAACCTGTAACTGGCAAAGACAATATTATATATAACCTTGGTCGACCTTTCAAATTATACTCTTGTAATTTATTTATTGTGTAAATTTAGTTTTTATAATTTAATTGTATCAAGTTTGCTTTTTAATTTTTTACATTGTATCAATTTAGTTCAATTGATAGTACTTAAAAAAATAAAATAAAATTGGGCAAACATCAAAAGCAAAATGATTCATTGAGAAGGGACTGCAGTAATTCAAATTGGACACCAATCTTTCTTCACTTTGACCAGAGTAAATGAACTATTTTACTCTTTGATTTCATTCTAACTTCTAAAGGGCCTTTTCAAATGGATGAAGTTGATAAAATGGTAAATTTTTTAAAATAAAATAAAAATACAATTAAAATTATAATTATAATGACCAAATTGATATCTGAGGAAAACTAGATGAACTATTGGTGTTATTTGCCCAAACAGTTAATCAATGATTTAAATGGTGTTTGATACCCATCTTATCACTTAAAAATTTAAGTAATTCTTAAAATATAAAACCAAAAGTTAAGAAATTTTTTAAGTTGAAGTATTCTTACTTAATGCTTACTAAATTAGCGTGAAACAAATGCGTTCACCTCAATCTTGACAAATGGAGTTGGATTTGGTGGTGACTTGGGTTTGATTTTTTTCTATTTAGTGTTTTAATTTTTAGTTTGTTGTGTGGAGGTTTATTTTTCTTCCTTGTGGGGGTCTTTTCTCCTCCTCTATGGAGGCTTGGATTCTCTCTTCTATGGAGGTTGTTCATCTCTTTTTGAGATCTTATGATACTATTGCACCATGTTGATCTAATCTTTTGTCAGTTTTGCAATGAAGATTTTCTTCCAAAAGAAAGAAAGAAAGAAAAAAAATAAAAAAATAAAAAAATTGTTAACTAAACTTATAATTGTTTATGTATAAGTATCGACATGGATTGCAATGGTCCCATTATCACCACTATCGCCATCACTATTGCTACTACCAACGCCACAATCCCTTTACCACCACTACCACTGCTACAATCTCCCTCACTATTGTCATCATTGCTACACATACCACCATCGTTTCACTATCACCACTCCACGGTCATTGCTATATCGCCTCCACTATCGATGCTACCATTACCACAACTAACACCTCCTCTCCACCATTATTATTACCACAACTATCACTACCCTCTATCTCCTCCACCATCGTCATTAGCCCTCCATCACTACCAGTGGCAATTGTAGGAATTTTTTTAGGGTGTTCACTGTGGATACTCCAATTAATTAATTAAGTAATTAATTTTTTTCAGGGTAGACATTTAAAAAATTATTTTTTGGGTTTTCAAATCACACACAAATAAATAAATAAAATAAATTTCTAATATATTGATATCTTTGTTTCAAAAAATAAAATGTAGATACACAGATTTACATAACTATATTTTGTTTTTATCACTAGCATGATAAAAAAAAAAAATGAAGAAGGCTCTTTTAATTCAAATTGAGATGAACTATATAATTGCTGATCAATATTAACATTCAAGTGGTACATTTGTTGTGTTAGGAAATATAGATGATTTTTCACAAGTGTAAATCAATCGAAGGAAATAAAAACTAATGTAGAAGAATTAAATTAACAACGACACAATAATTTTTACGTGCTTCCCTCAATGTGAGGTATATCCAGGGGACCGTAATTTGATTCTACTATCAACCAAGAGTTTGCAAACGAGACACGAATGGTCTCACAACCACCCTTAGGTGAATTCCAAATAATCACAAATAAATATGAGAAAAGACCTCACAAAATAGATGATCAAATTGTATTCAAACAAGTTGTAGAAGACTCAAAGTAATATACCCAAATCAGGCCTAAAAATGAGTGCCGAAATACTCCAAAAACTATTCTACAAAGCAGAGTCGAAACAGAACTCGAAACTTCACAATAGAGAAATAGCAAACAAACGGGGCACCTAAGCTTGGACTTGAATACACAACACTAAGCCTTGTATATGTACCGAATTGGATTACACAGTGTAGAGGGTCAGAAATTATGGTCCAAATTAAGTACAGGCCTAAGTGCTGAGGTCGCCGCTTTTAAGCAACCAAGAATGTCTAAAGGAGCATGGGTTAAAGCCTAAGAGAAATGGCCCAACAGCGAGCCGAAGCAGGTCTGACCCGCCAAAGGTCCGAACAGACTCTACGAAGGAAAATGTCTAAGTGAAGTTGTAGAGGCAACACTTGCAGCAGTCAAGTTGCTGAGGCACTTTGCCTCAGTGCCGCCATTCCCAATATTGTCAGTCCCGTCGCCATCCGAAGTTGCTGAAGGAAAGAGAAAACCAAAGCAACTAGTTGCAGAGGCAACACTTACAACGGTCAAGTTGCGGAGGTACTCTGTCTCAGCGCTGCCATTCCAAGTATTGTCGGTACAACCGCCATTCCCAATATTGTCGGTTCCGCCGCCATCTAAAGTTGCCGAGGGAAAAAGAAAACCAAAGCAACTAAGTTGCAGAGGCAACACTTGCAGCGGCTAACTTGCGGAGGCATTTTGTCGGTGATGCCATCTCTGATATTATCGGTTCTGCCATCTAAACTTGCCGCGGGAAATGATTGCCGTAACAACTACAACCACAACAACTAACTCATGGAAAGAACACCTTGCCAAGGTGATAGCTGCCTTTGGGAGAAGTTTTCCCTTCACAAGAGAGGCTAATTCTTGGCGTTGATAGCAGGCGGCAAGGCATTATTAGCCTAGGGCTAATAGCAGACTTCCAAAGTTTATTAGCTTAGCGCTAATAGCAGGCCTCGAGACATATTGGCTGAAATTGATAGCAAGCCCAGAAATACCAATATACCGCGACAGCCTCTTGAAAATGGGAGTAGGGTAGCTCGAGGGTAAGGGACTCCCTTCTCATTACCTAAGTCATGGACTTGCCTTAGCCACATAGGCAAGACAAAGGAAGCCCCCTTGGGTTGGTATTAAGGCACAACATGGCCGATAGCAGGCTTGGCTATGGCCTTCACCCTGGTAAGTTAGAGAGTTTGTGGTTATGTGGCAAAGGGTGGAGGCTTTGCTGAGGTGAACATGAAAACATGGCTGACAGTAGGCTATGAACTCTTGAGAATACATGTACTCGCTAAATAAAAATGAGAAGACAAGTGCAGCAGCAAGGTTTACTGTTGCAAGTGCACTTGTTGAGGTTCGAGCTAAAAAGACAAGTGCAGCAGCAAACACTCTTGTCGCAATTGCACTTGTTGAGGCTCAAAAAGGGTAGTTGCAGCGCCAAACATTCTTGCCGTAACTACACTTGCTGAGGCATCTGTGCCAAACATATACTACATAGTACATGCAGAGGGACGTGTGGCACCTTCAGCCTGGTGGCTCAAGGCAGAATATTCCATGTGATCCTTAGGGACACTTGTCTTCTCTCTATTTGGCCACTTGGTGTCCTCTTGGTACCAAGGAAAAGTCTATCAATAGGACCCATTTCCTATGGTCCAAAGAGAGGATGATTAAGGATTTGGGGGAGATATTGCCCATTTGTGGACTGCCATACATTTTTTCTTGAGTTACTTACTTTACCCTCACCTTGCTACTCATTCTCCAGTCATCCTACCATTGTTGGACCATTAACATAGTTCTGCCTCTCTAATCACTACTTACATAGGACCCCTCCCTACATTTCTCACAAGTCCACTGGGGAGGCTGCTTTGTTGATGGTTTATATCCATAGTGGCTTACATATATCACTGGAAAAGATGCCAGAGGATGAAGTTAAGCAACACCCACGGTAGCAAGGTTCTTCCAATGGTAGAACAACACATGCTGAGGATCATGACCATAGTGTTGTGGTCGAGGCAGTTCAGTTATTTTAGGATGTGCAGAGGGAGATCCTACAGCTTTACAAACTCTCATCGAAGCTACTATGGCCATGGCATCCAGACCAGCTCCAGTGCAGACACTTCCGCCTGTAGCAGTCCCAAACCCAGTGCCTAATCTGTTGCCTAAGAATCAGGCTCTGATCTAGGTGCCTCCGGGAGTACCTCAGGCGAATGGTACGACTACTGGTTTAGCTACCTAGGAGTAGACTGGTCCGTTCCAGCCCACTTACTTCGTTACTCTAGCTGACGTACATGCTAATATGCTATGCTCAAGCAAGAGCATAGCAAGAAACATCTACCATCTCTCCCTTATCCGGATGTGAAACCTCTATACTCTCAAGAGATATTGGTCATGCCATACCCAACTGGCTATATAAAGTTTGATTAGAAGCAAGGTAATGCTACAGAACATGTGGTGAGGTTCATTGAAACCCTTGGTGTCCATGGTAGTGACCACCCTCTGCGCCTTCAGGAGTTCTATATAAAGTTCTTCCAAGTCTAAGAGAAAGTCACAACCCTCACACTTGGGTGAGACATCCAAAAAAAAGGTGAGGATATACTGGACTATGTCAAGCGGTTCCAGGATAAGGCCATTGACTGTTATGAACTAGTAGATGAAGCCCACTTAGTCAGTATATGTTTGGAGGGTGCCATACGCAACTATAAGATTTTCTTGGTAAACCATAATTTGCCTACCTTTTCAGCCTTGGTTGAGGCAGCTAGAAACCTTAGTACCACGGGTCCTTTGCATAGATCTCACAACAGTCACCGTTACTCTCGTAGTAGCAGAGTTGCTACGGTAACCTCCGTAAGAGGGAGCTGCTTGTCCTCCCGGAAAAGGAAGAGTTATAAGGACAAAAACCCATATCCTTGTAGCCTTGAGAATGTTAAAGCCTGGTTAAAGAATGGGTAGCCGATGGCAAACTTACCTTACCTCCAGTTAATGTTCCCTCAACCAAGAAAGACAAAGAAAACCCAGATTATTGTGTCTATCACAGAGCCACTAGACACCCTACCAAGGACTGCTGGACTTTGAAAAGTATCTTTAAGAAGAAAGTTATTGCAAATGAGCTGAAGTTCAAAGATGTTGGTAACCGTGATGGAAGAAAAGACCCCTATCCTAACCACAAGAAGAAAGGGAAGAATGTACATATGATTGGGTATCTTGGGCCTGTGCGCGATCAAGTGCACATGGCATCCTACTATGACGAGTTAGAAGAAATCGCAACAGGCCAGCTTCCTGAGACAGTACCTGCGGAGGCAAAACTCATAGAGGATACCTATGCTCAAGCTTTACCAAACTCTGTTAAGTTTCGTACCTTCTTTGACCAGCTGGGGCTGAGCCAAGCCACCAAGTTAGAAGCAACAAATGCACTCATCAACATCTCTGAAATGCATCATACTGAAGTTGTTGAGGCTAAGGAGTATTTGCCTCGGCGTATTTAGGAAGACTATGGGGCCATTACTTTGTCAGAAGCAGATAGAGCATACCCATTCCCCTATAACAGTCCTCTTTTTGTCACAGCTTACATCTATAATATAGAATTTAAGCATGCTTTCCTTGATGGCGGAGCATCCATAAACATCATCAATATCAACACCTTTGCAAAAGCTGGTATCCTAGAGTCCAGGATGTTCTGCCAACCCATTACTGTGACGGGCATTGGTGGTGAGAAAAAGGTTACTAAGGGCCATGTTGTAGTGGACTTAGCAATTGGCGAGATCCACTCAGCAACTAAGTTTCATGTGATTGAAGCAGACACAAATTATCGCATGATACATGGCAGAGCTTGAATGCACTGATATGGGGCTATCCTATCGAGTTATCACCAATGTGTGAAGACAAAATTGGGAAAGCAAATAGTGACCATAAATGCGTCTGAAAAGCCATTTGGAGTAGAGGAGGCACACTATTCTGATGTAGTCTTCTTTACTGAACTTTCACTAGATGAAACCCAAAGAACTGGCAAAGTTACAGGGGTAAAGTTACCAAAGTGGGAAGACATTTGAGATGCAAAGGTTGCTTCAGAAAGTAGTGAGCAAAAGAGGAGTAGCAAGTTCACAAGTCCTTTGCCAAAGATTGTTAAGGAGTGCGAGGGTAGCAAGACAGTTTACTACCTATGACGGTCTTGGAGGCCAAACTTTATACCCTGGGAGGAGGGCCATGAGACAAACAAGTGTGATGGCCCAAGAAGGGTTAGTGGAGACTCTTGAACCCGCCCCTGAGTGCATGCAAGACAGGCCTAAACTGTAGCAGGAAGTACTTACTGAGGCAAACCTCAGCGACTTACCATGGCAAAGCAAGCCTGTATTTATCAGCGATATAATAACCCCAGCAGCTATGGCATAATTGATAACACTACTGAAGCGGTACAGTGACGTCTTTGCATGGACATATGACGAGATGCTTGGCCTTGACCCATCTCTTGGCACATATCACCTTAACACTTTTCCTAACTCTAAGCCAATAAAGCAGCATGCTCGAAAATACCACCCTGATCTTGAGGCAAAGATTAAAGAAGAGGTAGAAAAGTTGCAAAGGGCCAAGTTCATTGAGCCTATACAGTACCTAACTTGGCTAGCAAACGTTGTGTCTATAAAGAAGAAGAACGACCAAATCAAGGTCTGCGTAGACTTTCGTGACTTGAATAAGGCCTGCCCAAAAGATGAGTTTCCATTGCCACATGTCGACACACTTGTCAATTCTACTGCAGACCATCATATGTTCTTCTTCATGGATGGTTTTAATGGTTATAACCAGATAAAAATGGCACCAAAAGATGTAAAAAAGACAACTTTCAGAACATCCTTGGGAAATATTTTCTATACAATGATGCCCTTTGGTTTGAAAAACGCAGGGGCAACCTAGTAATGGGCCGTGACTGCAGTATTCCACGGCATGTTACATCATGAAGTAGAAGTGTATGTGGATGATTTGGAAACCGGCACCTCTGCGACTTGGAAAAAGTTTTTTAGTGTTGTCGAAAATTCTATTTAAAGATGAACCCTCTCAAGTGTGCCTTCGGAGTTACTGCAAGAAAGTTCCTTGGTTTCTTGGTATACCAATGTGGTATTGAAGTAGACAGGGATAAGATCAAGTCCATCATGGAGATGCCACCGCCACACTCTCAAAAAGCTTTGAAGAAATTCCTAGGTAAAGGGTCATACCTCAGGAGGTTCATTCCAGCCCGTGCCGAGATAACCTTTTCCTTTGGGACACTGCTAAAAGGGAATCATAAGTTTGAATGGCTACAAGAACACCAATATACATTTGATATGGTGAAGAAAGTACTTATCTCACCACTTACAATGATTGCCCTACAACCTGAAAAGCCTTTGCGACTGTACCTTACCTCTACACCTCGGTCTATTAGAGCTTACTTGTCCAAGACATAGATAGCGTTGAGAAGCCAGTCTATTACATCAGCCACACAATCAATGGTGCTGAATCACGATATACACTAATTGAGAGGCACTGTCTGGCCTTAATCTGCACAGCGCAGAAGTTGCGCCATTATTTTTTGGCACACCCGATCCAGGTTGTGACCAAGAGTGATCCAGTCCGTTATTTACTGAGCAAGCCCGCTCTGACTGGAAGAATGACAAGATGGCTTTTGGCTTTAGCAAAATATGACTTCACTTGTATCACGCCCAAGGCTATTAAGAGCCAAGCACTTGCATACTTGCTAGCACAATTCCCATTTGGTGAACATGAACCTGCAGAGATATCCCTACCTGGTGAGGTCCATGTCTCAGCAATCGAAGTTGAAACTTATTTTGATTTAAAATTTGATGGAGCCCCTAGGGCTGGGAAAGGTGGAGCTGGCATAACACTTACTATTCAAGAGGGGAAGAAGTTCCATTTGTCGTACAAGCTTGATTTTGAATGTTCCAACAATGAGGCTGAATATGAGGCGCTAATACTGGGTTTGATTGTTGCCCAAAAGAAAGGCCTCCACAAGTTGAAAATTTGGGGTGACTTCAAGTTAGTTGTCAAACAAACACTGGGTGATTTCGCTTTGAAAGAACCTTTTTTTGGCCCCATATCGCACCATAGTTCAGAAATTGCTCACTCAGTTTGACGATGTCCAAATCTAGCACACTCCTCGAACACAACCATTTCCTCGATGCCTTGGCTACACTGACGGCAAAGGTGGATATACCAAATGATAATATAGCCATCGTCATCGTGAAAATAACAATACTAGCAGTGTTCGCCGAAGGACATATAAAGCAATATGCTGAGGGATGGAAAGTAGATATAATCCAACAGCTGAAAACAGACCAAGGAACAATCAGACCAGCAGAACTTGCATCATTCTTGCTTCTCAGAGGTGAGTTGTATTTTCCTGGTCCCAACAACTTGTTAGCAAGGTGCGTTGGTAGACAAGAAGCAACTTATAGACTTAAGTAGATCTATGCTAAGTCTTGCGGAGATAGAGATATCAGTCTATACTGATGGATGCAGAGGTAAGGGTTATTAGCCAGAGATGGAAAAGGAAAGTATTAAGTTGCAGAGGCAATGTGCAAATTATCAATCCTATTCTAAAGAAGAGGAAGCCCATTTCTTAAGTAGTGAAGAATGGAAACAACCATATATTGACTATCTTGGAAACGGCACACTTCTTGAGAACAAAGTTGATGCAATCAGAGTTAAGAAGGGGGCCCTCCGCTTCTTCCTTGACTAAAACAAACTGTACCGAAGAAGCTTTGAACGGGCACCTTTGGCGTGTTTATCAAAAGATGAGGCAAATGAAGTGCTGAGCGAAGCTCACTAGGTAGAGCATCAAGGGGGGAAGCGACTATATGGACACCCTATCCACCTTGGCTACTACTTGCCGACAATGGATGAGGACACAAAAAACTTTGTGAGAAGATGCCAGTCTAGTCAGAAGTTTAGGAACTTAATACATACTCCGAAAGTTGAGCTGCACAACATTAAGACCCCTTACTCGTTTCATACTTGGGCATTCGATTTGGTAGGTCCTATAGTGCAGTAATCCAAAGGCCACAGATGGATACTTACAGCGACTGAAGTTAGCACCAAGTGGGTAGAGGCCATATCAATAAGGAAAGCAGACAGAGCTAGAGTGGCCAACTTCATTAGGGAAAGCATCATCTGTAGGTTTGGCATACCGAAGGTGATGTTGTTTGACAATGGAACTTCCTTCGCAAATCACCATGTGGGAAGGTTGGTGGACGACTACCAAATCAAGCATCACAAGTTTACTCCATACTATCCTCAAGGGAATGGACAAGATGAGGCAACCAATAAAACTCTTATCCAAATATTGAGCAAGATCATGGACAAAGCATGGGGCACATGGTCTGAACAACTCCCCGTAGCTCTCTGGGCATATAGAACATCAAGGAGGAAACTGACCTAGGCAACCCCATTTTTCCTAGTGTACGAATCTGAAGCTGTGTTACCAGTTGAGTTGGTAGTACCCTCAGCAAGAATGGCTATCTCGGCACACTTAGTTCCAGACAACAAAAGGAACGATATAGAGGCAGTCGAAGAAAGAGGAGATCGGGCCTCGCGGGCAATGAAAAAGTATCATCAGCCCATAGCTCGTGCTTACAATCAGTCTGTTCAGCATAGAGAATTTAAAAAGAGGGATTTGGTATGGAAGATGATAGATGCAATCATGCGGGGGCAACCAATCCCCAAGTTCTCACTAAGATGGGAACACCCTTACAAAGTTCCTACGACAAGTAGCAGTGGGTATTACAAGTTGACAAGAGTAGATGACAAGTTCAAAACTAGCCCAATCGATGCTAAGTATGTAAAGGAATATTTTCCTTAATTTCTTTTGTCCAGAAAAGAGTTGTAAGTTTCTCTTGTTAATATTTCCAAAGCAAAGTATAAAGAAGATGTCATATACTTAACAAACCCGTTACTCCTGTAAACACTTAGTCATAGTGAAATTCTGTTCGTGGCAAAAGTACTAATTGTCTTGGAAGTTATGTAAAGACAAAAAAAGGACGACAATGAAGTGATATTCAATTAATCAATATCTTTGTTTCTCATAGAATTCAAGTTTCCCAAAGCATGATTACAATGTTCAAAGGAAAAGAGAAAAAAGAAAAAGATAGCAGGAGTGCACAAATAATAATAATAATAATAATAATAATAATAATAACAACAACAATAATAATAAGCCCATAACAAGGTCCCAATACATCAAATTAAACCCTTCATCAGGGAGTTCATCAAAGTCACATCTCGAGGCAACTGAGTGACAAGAGCGGAGTCTTTCTCCTTGAACCGAGCTAGGTTATGACGGTGCTGCTCTAAAGCACACTCACAGTCTCTGATGGTCTCTTCCAAGGAGGCAATCATAGCCACATTATCTGCGTGCTCAAGAAAACCATCAATTGCTTGGAGCCTGGTCCTTTTCCATGATAAGTCCAAACCATTCCTTTCAAAGCCAATAAGATTTGCCTCATCACTCTCTACAAACTTGTCAGAAGTTGTCAGAAACTTTTTGGTGGCGAGGTTACGAATGAAATTGGCAAAGGACTCCAAAAGTGTTGTCTGCACCATCGGGCCTAGAACATTGAAAGCAATAAATGTGCTAGGGTGTAATGCCTGGATGCAAACAAGGATGGGAGTAGTGTAACAACCCTCGTACTGATTACCGTTAAACCACTGAATTACCTACTGATCATTGCTAAACTGAACTGCTAATGACTGATAAGTGAACTGGATGAACTACTGAACAAACTGAATGAAACTGAAATTGAAACTGAATGAGTTTGTCTATTTAATTACATATTGCATCTGTTGACTTATGTGATTATCTGTTTGATTCATATGTTTAAACTGTAAATTGAAGGCCTTATCGGCGGCCGATTTAGAAACCGTTTGATGTTTTAGACTCAGTAGAATATTTGTGATTTAATGATGTATTTATCTGAAAATTGATTAGGAATGATTAAATTAGATTAAATTAAGTCAATTAAAGAGTTTGTCTTAATTACCGAATTGCCACTTAATGGCCACTACATCACACACACACTTAGAGACTTGTTTTCATTGTGATCAAACATTTCATCAGCTCATTCTTTCCCCTAACCGACCAACAAGAGAGCTTAGAGAGAGAGAGAGTTCATCTTGAAGAATTAAGCTCAAATTGTTAGAATTGCTTGGAGAATTGAAGTGGTTGCTAGGAAATTGTCAACTTAAGCCTCCAAAACTTGTAATTGGAACTCTAGGTAAGGAATCATCTTCTTATTGTTGTCCTTGAGCTAAGTTTTGCATGATTCATGCATCATTGTAGAGCTAAGACATGATATTGTTCATATATGTTGGATTGAAGTCAAATTCATGCATGCATGTTTATATTGGTGAGTTTGAAGTTGAGTTCATGGCAATTTGTCACATGCATGTTCATGATATTATTATAGTCCATGTTTTCAACTGGCTTTTCAAGGAATTGAGCTCATTTGAGCATGATTGGAAGCTTGAAATTGGTTTAAAGATCATGCATGTCATGTTTTGAAAGTGTTCTTGAAAATGGTTTGAAATTGAGTTTAATTGAAACACCCTTGGGCCTTGATTTCTTAAATTGAGTTTTAGAACTTGTTATTCTATGTGTTTGAAAGAGTTTTCCAGAAAATGGGCCCAAGAGGATCGGATTTGGAGCATCAAAACTTGGTTTGAAACTCAGAGGTCGAATATGGAATTTCCAGATTTTGGACGTCCGCTCGAGCGGGGGGAAGTGCCGCTCGAGCGGGGAATGCATGCTCCCAGTATTTTCCTTGCATTGTTTCTGATCCGCTCGGCGGTTTTAACGCCGGCGGAAAATCGCACATCCAAAGATTTTTGCACCTTTCATCATCCGCCGGCGGCGGAATGTACGCTTCGGCGTGGCCTTTGTGTGCTTGTCCGCCGAAAGGGAAACTCGCGAAAGGAGGCCCTGTTTCATCGAAAATTCTGAAATTGTTTTCTAAGTGCATTTTTGCATCCCCATCGCATCCTAGGCATTCCTAGGCCTAGTTTAGAGCATCTTAATGAGGATGTAGACATAGAACCACACCGAGGAATTTAGGGATTTGATTATCATCCTTTCCAACTGTAAACTTAGTGTGTGTTCTATTTGATTATGTTTAGGGTTGGCTCTGGGACAGCTCTAGCTACTGATAGCCCAATCACTGTGAGTAACAGATTGTGTAAAGATATGTTCAAATGGTTTTATTTTGAATACTGAATCGAATCGCTTATTGAATCGATATTGTTTATTGAATGAGCGTATGTCTGTATTTGAATCGTATTGGCATCCTTAGCACCTTGTTATTGATTCTGAGCTCATCGGTTTCCTTGTGGAACCATCTTGATTGATGGCCATCATTATTGTTAGGTGCATAAGGCCGGTCCTTTGGACCCTCTTGTTTATAGGCTAATGGATGTACCGCATATGGTGATTGATTGAAATCTTGATTGGTGAAATCTTGAAAGATTGAAATCTTGTATAATGAATTGATTTCATTCTTTGTAGGACATTCATTCATAACCTCTTTACCTTGTATGTTATTCATCGGGCTTTAGCTCACTGTTTATATATATATGTAGGTACTCACCACCGCACCCGGAGCTAGGAGCGTGGGATTGGTCCCCGATTTGTCACCGACCTTTGTGCCTCCTTTGTGAGGTTCGAGACGCCATGCCATGGCTTGGGGTGTTTTTGTGTCCCCATAGGTCTCCTTCTTGTTTTGTCTTGTTTTGTATAGACCATTCTTTGTTATCTTGTCTTGTTATAGAGGATTAAGTTCGTCTTGAATGTCTGTAATGATTGTGTATACTGTACTGGTAGTGAATGCATAAATGTATGAAAAATGTTTTTGGCATACAGATTAACACAGCTCTATGGAGACTAGTTTTTTGCTTTTGGCTTCCGCCAGCCGAACTCTGTATTTCTTGTATTCTTGATTGGTGCCTTGGTAATCTCGGATTCTTGGCGATGGTGCTAAACCCATAGGGTCGGGTTTGGGTCGTGACAGAGTGGTATCAGAGCGATACTTAACCACGAGTTATACCGCACACACGTGTCCAAATGAGCTATAGGGTGTCCTAGAAAAGCAAATAGGGCATCTCATGAATTTGAAAAGTGTGTGCTTATGACTGACTGATTATATGTTAAAGTGTTAAACTGTTTAATTGTACAACTGTTTATAATGATAACTGTTATAACTGCTATAGTGAAATGGATAATGCAAATGAAACTGAAGCATCATCCTCTGAGGCCAGAATGGCCAGACTTGAACAAATGATGGGACTGATAATGGAAAGACTAGAACAACAACCGAACATTTCACCTCCTCCTCCTCGGTCTGGCAAAAACGAGAATGTACAAAATGTGAATGCTAATGAGGTGGACATTATTATTTGACTTCGAAATTTAGCAAAATGAAACCGCCGTCCTTTCAAGGAGGCTTAGAACCGTTAGAGGCTGAAGCTTGGGTTCTTGAGACCGAAAAGTTGTTTGAGGTTTTTCCGTGCTCTGAAGCAAACAAAGTTTTGTTGGCAACCTTCACCCTTCAGGAAGAAGCCAGAAGGTGGTGGATGTTGACCCGTGATGCAAATGCCATTCTGACTTGGGCTCAGTTCAAGGAGTCCTTCTTTGAAAAGTATTTCCCCCAGTGCATTAGAGACAGAAAAGTGACTGAGTTTGAACAGCTGAGACAGGGCAAAACATCTGTTGCCGAGTATGAGAAGCAATTTACTGAACTTGCTAGGTATGCACCACATATGGTGGATACCGATTATAAGAAGGCCAGGAGGTTTGAAGGCGGCCTTAGTGTTGCTATCCAGGACCAGATAAATGTTTTGAAAATGCCAACTTATGTAGGTGTTCTCGTAGGGCATTGATGGCGAGACAAATATTGCGGCGATGAAACAATCAAACACCGACAAGTGAGTGGCAAGGAAAAGACAGGGTTTTAAATTTAAGAAGGGTAAGCATAACCCGTGAATAAGAAGCGAGAATACGGGTCGACTACTAGCTGACCAAGGGAGTGGATTTACTCCACTGTTCCATATGTGGCAACAAGCACAAAGGGGTTTGTTACTGTTTCGAGCTTGTTTCGTGTGGCAAGGTGGGCCTGAATCAAAGATCGCCCTTCGCCCCGCCAGTAAAGTAGTAAGCCGCACCAAGCAAAGATCAAATGTAGCACCAAAACCGAACCCCAAAGCTACAGGAAAGAGACTATGAGGCAGGCAGTGTTTGCCCTAATCTGGGAGGCGTGCAAAACTCTTGAGACCGGTGTCGTATCCTCTCTATCTGTGCTCAGAATGCTTATGTATTGATTGATTCGGGGTCTATACATTCTTATGTGTCGCATGCTTTTTCGCGTAAATTGAATAGACCCTTAGAACCCATGAACTACTTGTTAGCTGTATCATCACCTGTTGGGGGATCCATGACATGTGCATATATGTATCTTGCTTATGAGATTATTGTTGGGGATATGCACCTATTTATTGATTTACTGCCATTGAACATAGACCATTTTGATGTAATATTGGGGATGGATTGGCTACAAAAATATCATGCCACTATAGACTGTGTAACAAAACAAGTAGTGTTCGCCCACCGGTTTGCGAATTTGTGTTTAATGGGAGGAGTAGTACCTCCTCCATATCGATTTCTTCTATAAAAGGCTGTCAAATTGATTAGAAAGGGTGTAAAGGATATCGTGTTCTGTATTATGCACACGCTAATGATAATGTTAAACCGATGTGAATTGTATTCCTATAGTCGAGAATTCCCGGATGTATTTCGGATGAATTGCAGGATTTGATTGGCAGGAAATTGAATTTATTGTGGATGTGGTTCCGGTACCCGGTAGGCATCTAAAGCTCCTATAGAATGGCTCCAACCGAATCGAAGAATTGAAGGTACAATTGCAGAAGCTGTTAGACAAGAAGTTTATCGACCGATACTTCACCGTGGGTGCACTGTTTTGTTTGTAAAGAAGAAAGACGGCTCCGAGGCGTGCATTGATTACCGTGAATTGAACAAGGTAATCAGAAGAATAAATATCCATTACCGCGTATTGATGATTTATTTGACGATGTGGTGCACAAGTGTTTTCCAAAATTGATCTTAGATCGGGTATCACCAATTGAAAGTCAAACCGAAGACATTGATAAAGCCGCTTTAAGCGAGGTATGGCCACTTTGAATTTTTAGTTATGCCGTTCGAGTTACGAATGCCTGCCGCATTTATGGACCTCATGAGCAGAATTTTTAAACCATACCTTGACGATTTTATTGTGGTATTTATTGATGACATCTTGATCTATTCTAAGCGTAGAAGAACATGAACATCATCCGAGACTTGCCTGCAAACCTTAAGAGAATGTAAACTGTATGCTAAACTGTCTAAATGTGAATTTTGGCTTGATCATATAATGTTTTTGGGACATGTTGTTAGCAAAGATGGAATTTACATGACCCGAGAAAATTGAAGGCAGAGTGAATCGCCTAGACCAACGAATGTAACCGAAGTCCGAAGCTTTTTGGGACTGGCTGGATATTACAGAAGGTTTGTCAAAGATTTCTCCAAAATTGCCTTACCACTGACTCAGTTGACGCAAAAAGGGATATCATTTGACTGGACTGACCAGAGGGAATCAGCATTTCAGGAACTGAAAACCCGACTTGTGACTGCACCGATTTTGACTCTACCTTCAGGTACGGATGGTTATACTGTTTTTAGTGATGCTTCTCACAAGGGTTTGGGGTGTGTTTTGATGCAGAATGGGAGAGTTATTGCCTATGCTTCCCGACAGTTGAGACCACATGAAAAGAACTACCCGACCCATGACCTAGAACTTGCTGCAGTAGTTTTTGCACTGAAAATTTGGCGTCACTATTTGTATGGAGCAACATGTGAAGTGTATACTGACCACAAGAGCCTGAAGTACTTTTTCACTCAGAAAGAACTGAATATGAGACAGCGGAGATGGTTGGAACTGATCAAAGATTATGACCTACAGATATTGTATCATCCGGGAAAAGCCAATACCGTCGCCGATGCTTTGAGCCGAAAATCGATTGGGAACTTAGCCTGTTTGTTGACTGGACAGAAAGAGTTGCTTCTTGATCTGGAAAAGTCTGAAATTGAAATTGTATTGAAAGAACAAGGTGGAACCTTAGCTGCTATTTCTGCTCAACCAGCATTGATTGAGGAAATTAAAGAAAAACAACAATTAGATGATTTCTTGAAAAAGGTTATTGAAGAAAGAGATTCAAAACCGAGACCGGGGTTCAAATTTGAGAACAATGTTCTGAAATTCCAAGACAGACTATGTGTACCGAATGACACTGAATTGAAAAGGAGAGTTCTGCAAGAAGGCCACAGTTCGAAGTTTTCTATTCACCCAGGGAATACGAAAATGTACCAAGATTTGAAACAGAATTTCTGGTGGCCAGGAATGAAGAAAGAAATTGCCGACTTTGTGTCTAAATGTCTTCACTGCCAACAGGTCAAGGCTGAACATCAACGACCTGCAGGCTTACTGCAACCCTTGCCCATACCAGAGTGGAAATGGGAGCATATCACGATGGATTTTATCGTTGGACTACCTCGCTCCAGGAAAGGTATGGACTCTATTTGGGTTATTGTGGATAGACTGACTAAATCTGCACACTTCCTACCTGTCAAGACAATTTTTAATGCGGATAGATTGGCTGTTATCTATATTGATGAAATTGTGAGATTGCATGGAGTGCCTGTATCTATTGTTTCTGACAGGGATTCGAAGTTTACAGCAGAGCTCACTGCATTGGCATCGAATTGGTTTGAGTAGTGCCTATCACCCTCAGACAGATGGACAGTCAGAAAGGACCATCCAGACTCTAGAGGACCTACTGAGAATGTGTGTCCTTGACTTTCAGGGAAATTGGGAAAGTCATTTGCCGTTGGCTGAATTCGCCTACAACAACAGCTACCATTCGAGTATTGGAATGGCGCCTTTCGAGGCATTGTATGGCAGAAAGTGTAGATCTCCAATCTGCTGGGCAGAAGTTGGAGATGGGCCTTTGCTTGGGCCCGAGATTGTTTATGAAACAACTGAGAAAGTGAAATTGATACAGCAAAGACTGAAAACTGCACAGAGTAGACAGAAAAGTTATGCAGATATCAGAAGACGGGATAGAGAGTATGAAGTGGGTGATCACGTGTTTGTGAAAGTGACACCAATGAAAGGCCAGACTCGCTTTGGAGTCAAAGGCAAGTTAGCACCGAGATATGTCGGACCGTATCAGATTATTGAGAAGATCAATCCGGTGGCGTATCAAGTTGCGCTCCCTCCTGAAATGGAGCATATGCATAACGTCTTCCACATTTCGATGTTGAGAGACTATCTTCGAGATCCGTTTCATGTGATTGAGCCTACCCGTATCGTGTTGAGTGATGACTACACTTACGAGGATCGGCCTATACAGATTGTAAACCGACGGATCAAGAAACTGAGAAACAAAGAGATTCCACTAGTGAAAGTTGACTGGCAGAACCATGGTGGTGTGTATGCCACTTGGGAAAGGGAAGATGACATGGCTAGGCGATATCCGGATTTGTTCCCGCTGAATCCTGTTTTCTTCCAGACTGAAGGTAACTCGAGTTTAGAGGACTAAACTCCTTATAAGGAGGGGAAACCACTAAATTACCTACTGATCATTGCTAAACTGAACTGCTAATGACTGATAAGTGAACTGGATGAACTACTGAACAAACTGAATGAAACTGAAACTGAAACTGAATGAGTTTGTCTATTTAATTACATATTGCATCTGTTGACTTATGTGATTATCTGTTTGATTCATATGTTTAAACTGTAAATTGAAGGCCTTATCGGCGGCCGATTTAGAAACCGTTTGATGTTTTAGACTCAGTAGAATATTTGTGATTTAATGATGTATTTATCTGAAAATTGATTAGGAATGATTAAATTAGATTAAATTAAGTCAATTAAAGAGTTTGTCTTAATTACCGAATTGCCACTTAATGGCCACTACATCACACACACACTTAGAGACTTGTTTTCATTGTGATCAAACATTTCATCAGCTCATTCTTTCCCCTAACCAACCAACAAGAGAGCTTAGAGAGAGAGAGAGTTCATCTTGAAGAATTAAGCTCAAATTGTTAGAATTGCTTGGAGAATTGAAGTGGTTGCTAGGAAATTGTCAACTTAAGCCTCCAAAACTTGTAATTGGAACTCTAGGTAAGGAATCATCTTCTTATTGTTGTCCTTGAGCTAAGTTTTGCATGATTCATGCATCATTGTAGAGCTAAGACATGATATTGCTCATATATGTTGGATTGAAGTCAAATTCATGCATGCATGTTTATATTGGTGAGTTTGAAGTTGAGTTCATGGCAATTTGTCACATGCATGTTCATGATATTATTATAGTCCATGTTTTCAACTGGCTTTTCAAGGAATTGAGCTCATTTGAGCATGATTGGAAGCTTGAAATTGGTTTAAAGATCATGCATGTCATGTTTTGAAAGTGTTCTTGAAAATGGTTTGAAATTAAGTTTAATTGAAACACCCTTGGGCTTTGATTTCTTAAATTGAGTTTTAGAACTTGTTATTCTATGTGTTTGAAAGAGTTTTCCAGAAAATGGGCCCAAGAGGATCGGATTTGGAGCATCAAAACTTGGTTTGAAACTCAGAGGTCGAATATGGAATTTCCAGATTTTGGACGTCCGCTCGAGCGGGGGGAAGTGCCGCTCGAGCGGGGAATGCATGCTCCCAGTATTTTCCTTGCATTGTTTTACAGTCCGCTCGAGCGGGGTTTTTAACGCTCGAGCGGGAAAATCGCGCATCCAGCATTTTTGCACCTTTCATCAGTCCGCTCGAGCGGCGGAATGTACGCTCGAGCGTGGGCCTTTGTGTGCTTGTCCGCTCGGCGGGAAACTCAAGGCCGGCGGAGGCCCTGTTCACTGAAAATTCTGAAATTGTTTTCTAAGTGCATTTTTGCATCCTCATCGCATCCTAGGCATTCCTAGGCCTAGTTTAGAGCATCTTAATGAGGATGTAGACATAGAACCACACCGAGGAATTTAGGGATTTGATTATCATCCTTTCCAAATGTAAACTTAGTGTGTGTTCTATTTGATTGACTGTTTAGGGTTGGCTCTCGGGGACGCGCTCTAGCTACTGATAGCCCAATCACTGTGAGTAACAGATTGTGTAAAGATATGTTCAAATGGTTTTATTTTGAATACCGAACTGAACTGCTTATTGAACTGATATTGTTTATTGAATGAACGTATGTCCTGTATTTCGAATCAGACAGGCATCCTTAGCACCCATTGTTATTGATATTCTGAGCTCGCCGGTTTCCTTGTGGAACCATACCGATTGATGGCCATCATTATTGTTGGGTTCATAAGGCTTGGCCCTTTTGGACCTCTGTTTATAGGCTAATGGATGTACCGCATATGACGATTGATTGAAATCTTGATTGGTGAAATCTCGAAGATTGAAATCTCAGATAATGAATTGATTTCATTCTTGTAAGGACATTCATTCATAACCTCTTTACACCGTATGTTATTCATCGGGCTTTAGCTCACTGTTTATATATATATGTAGGTGCTCACCACCGCACCGAGCTAGGAGCGTGATTGGTCCCCGCTTTGTCACCAACCTTTGTGCCTCACTTGTGAGGTTCCGAGACGCCATGCCATGGCTTGGGGTGTTTTTGTGTCCCCATAGGTCTCCTTCTTGTTTTGTCTTGTTTTGTATAGACCATTCTTGTTATCTTTGTCTTGTTATAGAGGGATTAAGTTCCGTCTTGAATGTCTCAGTAATGATTGTGTATCTCAGATCGTAGTGAATGCATAAATGTATGAAAAATGTTTTTGGCATACGATTAACACTCTATGGACACTAGTTTTACTTGCTTTTGGCTTCCGCCAGCCTGAACTCAGATATTATCAGATATCGACAAGGCCTTGGTAATCTCGGATTCTTGGCGATTCTGATGCTAAACCCATAGGGCCGGGTTTGGGTCGTGACAAGTAGTTTCAACAAGACCTAGTAGCTCAGAAAAGAAACTTTCTCTGAAGGCTATGAAGACTCTTTTATAGCATCACTAGCTTGAATCACTAGGGGGGAGACTTGTAGAGTAGCCAAAAGTTTGAGGGTGACGCACCTCCCCTAAAGATGACTGCCTAGTAGTGTCGGAGTGAGTAGATGCTGGGAGGTGGCTAGGTGAACTGATCTCACGGGATAGGCCAAAATTTCCCGTATCACCCTATCGGTCCGAGAAAAGATCGTCCATGTGGTAGTCTCCAATATATAAATCTGGTGCAGTAGTGGTGTCCATCGTTGCATAAAAGTCTTGTGATTTTGCAAGATTAGTTGGCACCTTAGGAAAGTGAGTGGGGTATAGATCATCAAGCTGCTAAGAAGTTGTTGAGGCAACTGGGTTAGAAGTGCCAGTAGCAGTGGCACTAGGAGTGGCCAAGTTGGCAGTTACCTCTACAAGTTGAACCAAATTTGGGGGACCCACATCAGGAGTAGCCGCTACATCTACAACCCCTTCAGCAACTGGGATGGTAGAAATTATGGTCTGCTAAACTAGGGGAGACTTGGTAGACTAAGAAGAATTTCCAGATCTGACCTTCATTGAGGGTGGCTCAACTTCAAGTGGCTCTCTTGCTCCATGCTCTTCTCTCGAGGTTTCAGGAACAAAATCCTCTCCACCAACGGAGGAATGCTCAGAGTGAATGGGATCAATAGGGTTTGGAGCTTCAGCACCCTCAACAATCATATCGCCCTTTGCAACTTCCATAGTAGGGGGGACTTGTCCACTTTCAGTAGGAGGGATGCCATGACCTTCTTCCATATTTTCAGCCTCAGTGATCGGCTCAACCTCAACCATTGGCTCAACCTTAGCCATTGATTCATCATAGTGTAACTATTAAAATAAAGATGAAAAAACCAAGTATAAATGAGTGTAGAATATATACTAAGTGAGTACCTTTCGAAGTCTTTTCCTAGTTAGTGAGGCACAACCCTCAGCAACTGATGCCGTTACCTCCTGGACTGCCCTTAGCCGAGAGCGAGTCATATGCACTATTGTACTGATAGGGGGAAGAGAGACTTACAGAGGTTGAACGGACATCGCCCTAGATGGATGAGGCTCCTCTATGGCAGACAAAAACAAAGTTTGAAATGGCAAAATAGGCTGGTTTGTTTCTCGTGACCGGAAGGGAGACGAAGAGATAAGTCAGGTTGTGGAATGGGTTACACTGCAGGGACAACTAGATCACTATTACCAAAGTTGAAAAATGAGTTGAGGTTGAGATGCCAAAATAGTTTATTGCTGGGGGTGAAGGCCCTTTCTCTCCAAAGTGAAGGTAACTCCATGAGGCCCAAACCCTCCACCAGTACGGCGGTGCAATCTTGAGCAAATCGTTGGAAACTCTACTGGTTGTCTAAAATGGAGGAGCATGTAGGATACCTTTTTCCACGCCGAATTGCCTAAGGACCCTGTCTAGTTGATAGACAATGTTGGACATGCCCTCTTCGTTCCATATTGGCAGGAACCTAGGGCGTATCATGGTGGCGATAAGGAAAGAGTTGGTCTGGACACTGTCAAGAGAGAAGTCAACCTAGCAAGCCTTTAAGAAGTAGAAAGGAACAATAGAAATGTCTAGAAAAAGTTGGGTGAAGGGGCGGAACACACAGTCCTCCATGCGATCAATGTAATCCACGAAAGGCATGTTAGTGCCAACACCAAACCATCTGGAGACGCGAGGGAAGGAATTGTGTACTTGCCTTGTAACGGGTCATCCCTCTGCATCTAGAACAGGATGACCCTCTGCATCAAGAACTTCATCGGTGAAGAAAGGCTCATACTCCTTAGGGACGGGACCCATAGCAGGGAACCGCTCGTAAAAGAAAGCGGTCAGGAATTCAGTGTGCACAAAGCTCCATACATCTTAACGACCCATGGACTTTTCCATGTGTGAGTGAATGAGGTTAGGATAGAAGTATAAATTCCCCAAAAATAAGGGAGCCAAAGGAATCTAATTGCTGCTACAGAGTTTGACGACAAGTGGAAACACCAAAGGGTTAATGGTCTTGACAGGGTTGTTGGGAAGAACGAAAAAAAAGATGAAATACCTGACAAATGCAACTAGGTACAAGTTGCCACGGTAACCCAGGCCAACTATAGAGCTGTGGCTGCCTTCTATAATATCATCCACAACTGGTTGCATGTCCTTGAAAAAGTGTTTCAGCCATGAGAGGTAGGTAGTCTTGTCTCTCTTTGGCCTTTCTTGGAGCAATTCTCCGGTCCTGGGATCATACCAAGAGCCATACTTTCGTGCCACTTGAAAGGCACCTTGGAGAGCAGTAATGGTAGTTTTACTACGCACCAGTCAAGGATACAGGATCAAAAGGGTAGTCCCCACGGGTGCTCAAGCATAATAGGATAGCAACATCCTCCAGAGTTGGGGTTATCTCCCCCCAAGCAAGAACAAAGGAATGAGTGTTGCGGGTCTAACGAGAAACAACCACATTCGTATTGGTTTGCACCTTGCGCATAGACAGCTCCCTCAAAATCAAAATAGCATTAAAGAGATGAACAGCCTCAAACGCTGCTCGAAGTCGTTGTTCGCAATGACGTCGTCGACCCAAAGGGACCAGTCGGCTAGAGGGCTTGAGTGAGTGTGGTAATAGATGTATGAATGGAAAAAGTCAGCGCGCTCAAACCCGGAACCGCAGCACTAAGATAGGGTTGATCATGTTAGCATTGTCCAAGGAGGCCTCTTCAAAAGGGAGCAGGGGCTCTTCTAGAAAAGGGGCATTAGGAACAAAATAGTCAACAACCTTCCAAAATGGGTCGGCGAGCCCCCCAAAGTATGGGGCCCTTCTTCACTCAACACTGGTTAGGATAGCCCTGTCGACTAAAAACCTGGTGGTGGCCATGAAGAAGAATAAAGAAAGGAGAAGAAGACTTTGGAAGGAGGGGATTAGAGAGAGAAGAAGACAAGAAGACAAGAAAATGGATTGTGGTGAAAGTGGGGGACCAGTGGACCCAGAGGGCAATATTTATAAAGAAATCAGCAAAAATGTGCCAACAGGCTTCCCCAGGACCATTATGACTCATTAGTGAAATACACCTTTTTAGAGTCATCATGACCCTACAAAACCGACGCAACTTCTGACCCAACCAACGCAACCCTAGGGTTACTTGCTGACGTCATGCATGCGCGGAAAACAAGGGACGTGTGTAGATCGCCCGAACTTCCTCCGCTCGTCCCCCCTTTTAGAGAGGGCGCAGATTTGGTTCATGCTACTACAGTTCGGACTTCTGTCACGGTTCTGAATCTAATCTACCAAAGTACAATGCGAGACTGATAAACACCAAAGAGTCCAAATCCGGCAAATTGTTTTGGAAAATCGATTTTGAATAAAAAGCACCAAATATGGACTGTTTTGCCAGATTACAGAGTGGCCACCTAAATATTTTATTTTGAGAAATTTAGGAAACCCTGACTCATGCCTAAGGCCACGTGTCCGTCATCACCAAAGTTGCCTCGGCTCGGGAACTTGGGTACAAGAGGGGAAGGTCATGAAATGAGCACCCTCGCTCGCCCGATCAGAGGATCGACCTCTACTAAGCATGACATGTTGTTTTATAAACCATGTGTTCTTATTCTGATTATTTAGCTAACTTACTACGTGATGCGCACAACATACAAGTATAGACTAGATCGCCTAAATTGGAACAAAACAATTCAATGTTTGTTTTCGAAAATGATTTGAATTTGCCACCCTCAAGTGGACTTAGAAATGCGGATTTGCCACCTAACAAGGTAGGCTTAGAACATGATGATTTGCTACTCCAAGTGGGCTTAAAACTCACATTTCGATGAATTGTTCCAATTCAAGTAATGAAGCCTTCATCCATAGGCATTCATGTAGTTATATCAATTAAGCAAATAGCCTCATGGCAAGCATGCTATCATGGCAACACTCACACACATGCAAGTATGCTAAAGCGTAAACACTTACAGTGTACTCCAAGCCAAAACAGAGAACTAGTTAGAAATCATGCATGATCCTAGTTATGTTAAAATGCCTAATGCAACACATGGAAAAATGCAACTAAATAGATTCGGCTATCTAAGATGGCATATGAATGTAATGATTTGATGCACGTATTCAAATAGGTATTGAAAGTCAATGCAGTTTGAATGATGCGCTAAGCCCGATGCATGCAAGACAAATGAATGATGCAAACATGCAAGAATAAGATATGCTAATTGAAAAATGACCCTAAACTAACCATCGAAAGCGGTTAAATAAAAGGGAGAAAGACGTGGGGTTGAAAGACATTCACACACACACGCACACTTATTACAACATTGTGCCCTCTCGGAGGAGGGTCCAAATAGATAGGCTAAGCTATGCTAAGCTAAGCTATTTACTACAAATCAACTAATTAACTACTCTAGCTAATTAATTATTACAAAACCGAATTGAATAACTAGCTACACTAAGCTAATTAATTACAAACCAAATTAATCAATTAGCTAATCTAAGCTAATTAGAATATTACAAAATAAACTAAGCTAAATTAATTACAGCACATGTAATTAAATACAACTAGCTAATGAAGCGATGAAAATGTCCTTGCAGACGAGAGAGGCATGCATGCTTGGTCGCGTCCTCTTGGAAATCCACTACCTTGCCTCTAAATGTCTCTGTTTGCACTCTTTTGAATTCTGAAAATTGTGCCAACCTCCAGATTGCTTCTGTTTGATCCCAGGAACATGCTGATGAATTGATCGACTAGAAGTGATGGCCATCGGCCAGTATTGGTGGCCGGTTGGCTAGGGGAGGTGGCCGGTCAGCCACTGAGTCCTGCAATTTCTCTTTTTGCTGCAACAGAGCAAAAACAGAGACATGGCAGTGTATTTGTAAGGAAATGTATGTGCAACTACCTTCCTTATCATATCTCAAGCTGAAAGAAGCATAGTACTCGGCTCTCAAGCCACCAACCACGCATTTCAATGCATGGTGGCCAAAGAGTCAAGCTTGCACAATATTAGTGAATGCACACATAAGACTCTAAGTATCGTCACTCTATCATGCATGATCAAGGGTGACAATGACCAAGAAGCGCAATACGATTCATCACTTTGAGTATGAAACGTGCCACATTTCTAGTATTTGGATTAACGTCCGTCCGATCCAAACACATGCAATGTAATACACATATGTTATCTTGGCATGTTTTACTTTGCTCGATTCTTGTTTACACATTTTGCATTACCAATCCATTCTTTAATTGGTTAAGTCCAATATGCAAGTCCTCTAAGGAGAGAAGGTCAAAGAATGGTTTAAGGCATAGAAGAGACCATGCCTTTGACTAGGAAGAACCCCCAAAAGAGGGTTAAAGCCATTTAAGCATGAGCCTCAATCCCAAGCTCAAACACAATCTCAAAGCCAAACAACCCTCAAATGAAATGGAAGAATGAAGAAATGAGGGAGGTGGCAGATGTTTAGTGTTGAAATGGCATGCTAAAGACCTTAAAGCATGCAAGCAATGCGAACATGGCATGTTGAGGACCAAAAAGATCAAAGCTAGTAAAGAGCAATACACAAGAGGCATGCAATACATAGCACAAATGTCCAAACCAGCCCTGGACAGAGCTTAATCATGCCAAAATAATGGCCTAAATATGCTGAAATGGGAGCTCAAAATGCTAGAAGAACAAGCACACATGTTGGCCTATAAGCAAGGCATAATATACAACCCTCAAAAGCTATAAAGAAGTGAAATATATGAGAGTGTGACTACACTATATGCACTGAAATTACATGCTAAATGGTGCCATACCATGCAAACATCTCATGCATAACATGTTAAAGGCCTCAAAACTCTAAGCTAGTCTAGGCCCTTTACATTACAACCATACTAAGCAATGCTCAAATGACCTTAACCACTCAAAATAGACCTAAGGTAGGTCAAAACAATAGCAGAAACATGCTAGACTTGCAACATAGATGGCAAGAAAAATAAGCTCATGTATTGGCTCGCAAACAAGGCATGAGGTTCAACTTCTCAAAAGCATTGAAAGAGTGATACATATGAGAGTATGACAGTCATATATGCCCTGAAATCACATATTAAATGATGCCAAATCATGCAAACAACCCAAGCAAAGCATGCTGGAGGACTCAAAACACAAAGCTATCAAAGCCTATCATGCTATAGCCATACAAAGCAAGCCTCAAAGGGCCAAGACCACTCAAAATAGATTTCAATCATGCTAAGATATGAGCAAAAACATGCTGGAGTGTGACCAAAATAAGATAGAATAATGGGCTAAAGTAGTAAGCATGCAAAGCTAGTGAGCAAAGTTACACTACAAGTGTAAGAAGCAAGCAACCAATGATCAAACAAGCCAAAAAAAAAGTTATGGAAGGTCTAAAAAGTCACAAAAACATGCTTGAACAAAGCCACAAAGAAGTAGAAATACATGCCCATTTAGTAGGCCATCAACACATGCAAGCAAGACAAGAGGAGAGGGGACCACCCCCTCCTATTTGGGACCTCAAAACCACATTTCCACCACTGAAATTCCTTTGGAATTCAGTGGTTAAAAGGCCAAAAAGAGATAGTTTGAATAGCCTTAAAAGGTAGTACAAAAGCTTAGCAAATAAGCAACCAAAGAGGGTAGACCACCCCTAACCCCAACAAAGACTCAAACCAACATTTTTAACATTTAAAAATAGAGCTTTTTGTAGTTAACAACCAAGCCTAAAACAGCATGCAAAGGTGGCTAAGCTGGTATACAAAAATAAGCTTAAAAAGGGAATATGCTCACCCTTGAAGCATAGCAGCAAGAGGACAACTTCTGAGCCAAAAACCAGCTTTAGGAGACCCAAACAAGTCTTAAGGAATCTCACCTCCAAGGTCAAGATGTTTGGCTAAGAGGGTTGTGTGCAAATATGTGAAGAAAACACACTTTCAAGCTCAATATAGCACAATATATATATATATAGAGCATTCTAGACAGAAAAGGAAATTTCAGCTCTGAAATTTGTAACCCTCAAATAGGAGGAGGGAGCTCCCCTTATATAGGAAATGCAAGCAAAAAGCTTGCTTTATCCCTCCATACATGTGTATGGAGGATGAGCTCAGTGTTCAACAACTGGAACAGTTGGCACCAAAAATATCTGCAAAAGCAGAAAAAAGGTCTTCGGCCAAAACTTGTGGCCGACCGGCCATTGAAAAGGCCAACTGGCCATCAGCAAGACCGACCGGCCACCACTGATGGCCGATGGAAGCAAGGCCTAGCTGATGGGTTGTAGGGCTGGCCAACAGGCCACCCTCTTCCTCCAGAAGCAAAGATGCAAGTCCTTGGTGCACAACTAAGCACAAAACAGACAAGTCGAGAGGTTCGAAGGCAAGGCACTCCGCCAAGAACTTCAGGCGCTCTAAACGAACATGAGTATGGATAATCATCGAGTGTTCAAACAATGATGTCTAAGTCTTGAGGATGGTCAAAAATGGGGTGTCTACAATGTGTCACCCATATGTAGACACCCCATTTTTGACCGCCTACAAGACTTGGACACTTTGTCCTGTGCACTCAATGATGAAGTGTTGATTGTGATTCGAGTTCTCAATGTAGGAACGTAAGCTTGCACTCCAAAACCAATCCTAAACCTTTCATATTTATACTATGTTTACCCCAGAAATTCATTTTTGAGCATTGTGTCACCTTACATTGAGTTTAATACAGTGGAACAAGGGAACACATTGGGAGTTAGCCGTACCACATTGGGAGCCAGCTGACTCTCAATAGCGAGAAACACTGTTTTGGGCGGGAATGGGCCAACTGTCCATTTTTGAAGATATTTTTGACCTATTTTACTTAAATTCTATAAAAATGAGCTTATATCTCTGTTTTGAGGGTTGAATAATTTCTAAAGAGCCTATACACACAAGAGAGAGCTTATTCTTCCTATACAAGTCACCTTTGAGCAAACCTATCTCTCTTGACTAATATCTATATACCATATACCACCTTAGATCATAACCTTAGAGCCTTGGTTAAGGCTTGTGCATCACAATTCAAGCTTGAGAGTGTGCTTGAACCAAGTTTGTGTTACAAACAAGAGCTTGCTTCTTTGAGAGGTATAAGCTTACCACCTTCTCTTTTACTTCCTTTTCTATCTCTTGTTAGCTACTTTTTGTGTTTTTGTGCTGTCTTGAGTCTATTTCAAGTGTTTAAACTTGGGTTTGGATAGCTACCAAAGGGTAGAGAAGGTTAACACCTTCTCTTGCACCTCATTTCATAGCTCAAGCCCCTGTTTTTGCACTCTTTTCTTTGCCTTTTAAATTGATTTTCTGAGCTTGGAAAAGGCTAAAAAACATGGTTTGAGGTCTCAAAAATGGAGAGGTTAGCCACCTCTCCTTGCGTTTGTTCACTAACTTTGCTTTGCCTTATTCTTTCCTACCTTTTTATGCTCTCTAACATGATTTTTAGTCATTGTTTTTAGCATATTAGAGACTGTTTTAGGCTTGTTGCATTGTAAGTCTTCACATCTAGCTTGTTATTTTGTGTTATACATGCTTTGATAGCTTTTCTATGGTTAATTAAGAATCAATCTCGCAATCATGTTTGTAACCTCCTCCCTTTCTTTTTTTCTTCTCTTGTTTGAGAGTTATTTCAACCAATCGATGGTCATTCAAAATATGAGCTAGAGACCTATGCTCAATGGCTTAATCTCTACAGAGGTTCATCGTCAAAGGCATGGTCTCTCCTTCATGTTTAGGAGTACCTCTCGCTTGACGTTCTTCTCATTTAGCGGACATAATCATCACTTTTGACAAATGGATTAAAGAATGGAAAAGACTAAGAAAATAGGCTGAAAATGAACTAACCAACATAAAGAATATGAGTTGTATTACCTAGGTTCGGCCGAACGTTATGCTGAGTCCATTGTGTTAAGGGTCGTCATACGTCAATTCATTATGTTTTGATGAACCCTGAAGTGTCTCTACCTCCCTCTTTGAGCTCATTTCATGATAGGAGGAAGGGGTGGTCATTGTTTATTGCATTCTTTAATTTTTGTCCAAAATCATGTCCGAAATCATCAAGCGATCAACTTGCTCATTTGATGGTCTTGGAAATGACTTCGTTCTTCTCTTGAGGATTTCCATGACAGAAAAGAGTAGAGAGGACAAGCAGGGCCTAGAAAGGCTCTGTCTGTACTGTTCTCACCTCAGAGCACAAAACCTCTTTTGGCATAAAATTTAGTGCCAACCAGCACTTTTTGGGTCCGATCGGAGCTTTTTTGGGTCCGATCAGAGCTCTTTTGGGGCCGGTTGGCTCCCAATGTTTGGAAAAGAGAGTGTTTTGGAAAAAACAGAAGGTAGTGACTGAAAGTGAAACAGAGCAAGTCTGGGCAGATAGAGTAGTTTCTGGACGCTTTGCATACAATCCTTGTGCATCCTTGTTTAGATTAATGTTGTTAATTAATGTTCCCATTATTGTTGTAATTCATCAATTATCATTATAGTTAGCATTGTGTATTTGCAATTGTCATAATTAGTTAACTCATCTAGTTAGTTATATTGTTCATCTTGGTTGTAATGACTTAAATAACTAGTTGATAACTTAGATATTAGTAATTAGCTAGTTTTAATTCATTTATTCAAATTTGGAATAGTTAGCTTAATCCGGACACTCGGACATTTATTCGCACCCTCTGGCATGAGGGCGAACATGTAATAATGGTGTATGTCTTCTAACCTCCATTTCTTTCTCCCTTTTATTTCTCCGCTTATGATGGTAGTATAGAGCATCATGTTTACTTAGCATTCTCGTGTTTGCATATACTCGTCTCATATGCATTTGGGTTCGACTCAGCATACTAACCAATGTCAATTTCAATTTCATTACTTGAAAACGTGATTTATTACATGTCTTGAATTGGATCATATATCATGCTCACAGCCAGGCCTATAAAAATTGCATAAATGTGTACATTGCATTAGTCATATTGTATCGTTTAGGAACATGCATATTTTCCAATAATTTTTCTTTATTCGGCTTGCTTGGAGTACTAGGTGAGCACTTATTGTTTTGACATACCGCATAAGTGTAATTGTTTCCATATCAAGCATGCTTTCCATGAGGCTATTTGCTTAAATGATATACTTGTTTTAATGTCGGTCGATGAAGGCTAATTGCTAAAATTGGGACAAATTGATTAATGTACAAGCTCACATTTTTACGTGACGCGTATTCAAAAAAAATTTCAAACAAACATGAAATCAAAGCATTCCAACTTTTGCAAATTAGTCTATACTTGTGTGCATCATACAGTAATGTTAGCTAATAATTGGAACAAGAGCATCTATACTATATATTAAGCAAAAGGGGTTTTTAACCCCAAGGCCTGTGGGAGCTCCAATCTTCTAATCCTAATTTTCTAATTTTTTGATTTAAAAAAAAAAAAAACCTCAGCATTTATTGACTTCTCCCAACCCAACCTCAGCATTTATTGACTTTTCCCAATCCACAATCCCTTTTGACTTCTCCCATAATTATTGCAACATCCTTTTTAATTTCTCCCATAAATTATGGTTACACACAAAAGTAAAAAATAAAAAAGATAAGAATTTAGCTATAGATCTCAAAAAGATATAACATTTAAATTTGAATTATGATTTGATAATATAATTATGCATTTTTTTTATGTATATCTATCAAAATTTTAAATCACTTAATGGGACAAATTAATCAATTTTTCAAAATTATTGATTTTTAATTTACAAAATAGATTAAAAAAACTATTGACTGATTTATTTATTTAATAACAAAAATATTTCATAATCTCTCTCTCCTAATCTCTCTCACAAATTTTCAAAAAAAAATATTAAAACTTGCATTCATTTTCTCTTCCCCAAAAAATCAGATAGGAGCTCCAATCTCCTAATTCTAATTTTCTAATTTTTTGATTTTTAAAAAAAAAAACCTCAGCATTTATTGACTTCTCCCAACCCACAATCCCTTTTGACTTCTCTCATAATTATTTCAACACCATTTTCAATTTCTCCCATACACTATGGTTACACACAAAAATTTTAAAAAAAAAAGAAGATAAGAATTTAGCTATAGATCTCAAAAAGATAACATCTAAATTTAAATTGTGATTTAATAATATAATTATGTATTTTTTTTGTATATCTATCAAAATTTTAAATTACTTAATGGGACAAATTAATCAATTTTTCAAAATTATTGATTTTTAATTTACAAAATAGATTAAAAAAAACTATTGACTGATTTATTTTTTTAATAACAAAAATATTTCATAATCTCTCCCTCCTAATCTCTCTCACAAATTTTCAAAAAAAAATATTAAAACTTGCATTCATTTTCTCTTCCCAAAAAAATCAGATAATATTTCTATTAAAATTGAAGATATCTACCTATATTTTATATATTATATTATAACATAACAAAAAAAAAAACTAAAAAACTAAAAAAAAAACTTTAAAGTTTATCTAAATAAATTTTAAATCAATAAAACTCATATATCTATCACATATCTAACTCACATCATAACTTACCTAAATAATAATAATTAAAAACAAATAAAAACCACAGATAAATTAAATTTTTAAAAAAAAAAGATACCCACAACTCTATCTTAAATAAATTGAAAAAAAAATATCCGAATAGAAACCACACAAAAAAAAAAAAAAAAAAAAAATCTATCTATCTATCTATCTATCTCTATACTATATATTAAGCAAAATGGGGTTTTTAAACCCCCCCCAAGGCCTATGGAAGCTTCAATATCCAAACCTGAATTTTTTAAATTTTTTATTTTAAAAAAAAATTAAAACCCAGCATTTATTAATTTGGTCAAAATCCCCTGATTAGCATTTATTAACTTTTTTCAATTCACATATCTTTCCACATGCCTGCAATTATTGATTTGGTCAAAATCCCCTTATCAGCATTTAAAATCCCTTTATACAAATAATTATAGATACAATTCGTGTATAGTTACTGCAGTACCCTTTTCAACTTCCCCCATACACTATGGTTAGTGATAAGAAAAAAATCTTAAAAAACATAATTTATATATTAAAAAAATCTAAAACAAATATAAATATCTATAATTATCCCGTGCATAGCACGGGTGATAGGCTAGTACTATATATTAAGTAAAAGGGGGTTTTAACCCCCAAGGCTTGTGGGAGCTCCAATATTTCAATCCTAATTTTTTAATTTTTTGATTTAAAAAAAAAAAAAAACTCAATATTTATTAATTTATTCTCAATCCCTATGTCTTTTGAGAGATTTGGTCAAAATCCCCCTCATAATTAAACTTTAATGCATTAAAGACTAACATAAACAAAATTTTTTGAAAATTTCAACACATCTATCTATCTACATTATATTATCTATATCTATCTATCTATCCATATCTATATTTTTGATTTAAAAAAAAAAAAAAACTCAACATTTATTAATTGCTCCCAATACCTATGTCTTTTGAGAGATTTGGTCAAAACCCCCCTCAAACTTTAATGCATTAAAGACCAACATAAACAAAATTTCTTGAAAATTTCAACGCATCTATCTATTTACATTATATTATCTATATCTATCTATCTATCTATTTATCTATCTATATCTATACTATATATTAAGCAATTCAATATCTCAATCAAAATTTTCTCAATTTAATATTAAAAAAAAAAACTCAGCATTTATTAATTTGGTCAAAATCTCCTGATCAACATTTATTAACTTTTTTTAATCCACATGTCTTTCTACATGCCTACATTTATTGATACAATTCCCTAATCAGCATTTAAAATCTTGTCATACAAATAATTATAGATACAATCCGTGTATAATTACTGCAGTACCTTTTTAACTTCTCTCATACACTATGGTCAGTGATAAGATTGTTAAATTATTTTTATAAAAAATCTAAAACAAATATAAATATTTATAATTATCCCGTGCATAGCACGGGTGATAGGCTAGTATAATGTAAGTAAAAATCACACCATGATTAGTAGAGGCAGATCTTTGATCAGGCGAGTAGGGTGCTCAATTTATGACCTTCCCCTCTCATACCTAAGTTCCCGAGCCGAGACACTTCGGTGATGACGAACTAATGGCTTTTGGCACGAGTCTTGGGTTTCCCAAATTTCCCACAAAAAAAAAAAAAAAAATTTAGGTGGCGACTCTAAAATCTGGCAAAGCAGTTTATTTTTGACATTTGATTCAAAACATCGATTTTCCAAAAAGAATTACCGGATTTGGACTCCTTTTGTGTTTTCACTATTTTACATTGCACTTGTGAAATCAGATAGAAAACCACAGGAGTTCGAATTGTAGGGCTAATCGTATCCGAAAGGAGCACGAAAAGCAAGCCACACCATGCGCATAGGGGGCAAATGTAGAGGGTCATAAATTATGGTCCAAATTAAGTATGGGCCTAAGTGCTGAGATCGCCCTTTTTAAGCGACCAAGAATGTCTAAAGGAGCATGGGCTAAAGCTTAAGGGAAGTGGGCCAATAGTGGACCGAAGCAGGTCTGACTCGCCAAAGGTCCGGATAGACTGCATGAAGGAAAATGTCTAAGTGAAGTTGTAGAGGCAACACTTGTAGCGGTCAAGTTGCCGAGGCACTTTGCCTCAGCGCCGCCATTCCCAATATTGTCGGTCTTGCCATCATCTGAAGTTGCTGAGGAAAAGAGAAAACCGAAGCAACTAAGTTGCAGAGGCAACACTTGCAACGGTCAAGTTGCAGAGGTACTCTGTCTCAGCGCCACCATTCCAAGTATTGTCGGTACAGCCGCCATTCCCAATATTGTCGGTTCTGCCGTATCTAAAGTTGCCGAGGGAAAGAGAAAACTGAAACAACTAAATTGCAGAGGCAACACTTGCAGCGGTCAAGTTGCGGAGGCATTTTATTGGCCCCGCCATCTCTGATATTATCGGTTTTTCCATTTGAACTTGCCGCGAGAAATGATTGTCGCAGCAACTACAACTGTAACAACTAACTTGCGGAGGAAACACACCGCTAAGGTGATAGCAGCCTTTGGGAGAAGTTTCCCCTCCATATGTAGTGGCTAATGCTTGGCATTGATAGCAGGCCCTAAGGCATTATTAGCCTAGGGTTGATAGCAGGCTTCCAAAGTTCATTAGCTCAGTGCTGATAGTAGGCCCCGAGACGTACTAGTTGAAGCTAATAGCAGGCGCAAAAATACTAGTGTATTGCGACAGCCCTGCGAAAATGAGAGCAGGGTAGCTCGAGTATAAGGGACTCTCTTCTCATCACCTAGGTCATGGACCTGCCATAGTCGCATAGGCACGACTAGGGAAACCCTATTGGGCTTGGTACTAAGGCATAACATGCTCGATAGCAGGCTTGGCTGTGGCCTTCACCCTAGGAAGCTGGGGAGTTTGTGGTTAGGTGGTTGAGGGTGGAGGCTTCGCTGAGGTGAACACGAAAACATGGCTGACAGTAGGCTATGAAGTCCTGAGAATGCATGTACTAGCTAAATAGAACTGAGAAGACAAGTGCAGTAGCGATGTTTACCACTGCAAGTGAACCTGCTGAGGTTCGAGCTGAGAAGGCAAGTGCAACGGCAAATATTGCCGCCACAACTGCATTTGCTGAGGCTCAAATAGGGTAGTTGCAGCGCCAAACACTGTTGCCGCAACTACACTTTCCAAGGCATTTGTGCCAAACAGATAGCACACATGTAAAGGGACGCGTAGCACCTTCAGCTTGGTGGCTCAAGGAAGAATATTCCATCTGATCCTTAGGGATATATGTCTTCTCTCTATTTGGCCACTTGGTGTCCTCTTGGTACCAAGGAAAAGCCTATAACTAGGACCCATTTCTTAAGGTCCAGAGAGAGGATGATTGAGGATTTGAGGGAGATGTTACCCATTTGTGCACTGCTATACATTTCTTCTTGAGCTACTTGCTTCACCCTCACCTAGCTACCCATTCTCCAGTCATCCCACCATTGTTGGACCATTAGCATAGTTTTGCCTCTCTAATCACTACTTACATAGAACCCCTCGTTACACACAGTAAGCTTATATCGTGAGCTAAACCCACCAAATTGATATATATGATATATAACAAATTTAGCAACACATACAATAAACTTCTTGGACTTTTCAAAACAGAAATCCCTAGTCGCCACCAAATAGATTTTAATACTTTATTGGGCTTCCAAAAAAATCAACTATAATATAAAAAAAAAATATTATAACCAAAACCAAACCAAATTATACATTCTTTTAATAAACTAATTGGGTCCCATACTCTACTAAGGAGGTATACCTAATAATTCTCTTTCTACCAACTTAGGTGGAGACATCAACCATACCCGCCAAACTTCGACACGTCAAATGTTTGTCCCTTGACCAAGCCTTAGTCAACATATTTGAAATGTTATCATCTGTGTGAACTTTTTCGAGTTGCAACAACTTCGAATCTAACACATCACAAATCCAATGGTATCTCATATCAATGTGTTTCAATCTCGAATGGAAAGGTAAATTTTTACTCAAATGAATAGCACTTTGACTATCACAATAAAGCACATATCTCTTGTGCTTCAAACCCAACTCTTGTAGAAATTTTTTCAACCACAACTCTTCCTTACAAGTTTCCATAATGGCGATAAATCCAATTTCGGTAGTTGAGAGAGCAACACACTTTTGCAATTTAGATTGCCATGCACAGCTCCCCTTGCACATGTCATCAATTACCCCAAAGTAGATTTCTTAGAATCAATATCATCGGCCATGTCAAAATCTGTGAACCCATCAAGCATCGACTTACCATTCCCAAAACATAAACACACCTTCAAAGTCCCTCAAAGATACTTTAGAATCTATTTCACCACTACCCAATGTTCTTTACCCGAATTAGAGAGAAACCGACTCACCACACCAACGGCTTGAGCAATATCTGGCCTTGCACAAACCATGGTGTACATCAAAGAACTAATCGCTAAAGCATAAGGAATTTTCAACATCTCTTCCTTGTCTTTCTCACTTGCGGGACATTGTTCGAACTACGCTTGAAGTGACCCGCAAGTGGACAACCAAGCGCATTTGCTTTATCCAAGTTGAACCTCTCTAGAACCTTTTCAATGTAGCTTTCTTGAGACAACCAAATCAGTCACTTCTTTCGATCACGAACAATTTTCAAACGAACAATTTTCTTTGTCGGTCCCAAATCTTTCATAGCAAATGACTTGCTCAACTCGAATTTCAACTTGTTAATCATGGAAGCATCTTGACCCATAATTAACATGTCTATTGACATAAAGTGAAAGAATGATAAATTTGCCATCTGGGAAATTTTACACACAATGGTCCAAAATGGTTTTAGAAAAGCCATTATTCATCATGAAAGAGTCAATCTTTTTATACCATTGCCATGACGTTTTCTTGAGGCCATACAAACTTTGCTTCAATTTGCAAACCATATACTCTTTCCCTTTCTCCACAAAACCCTTTGGTTACTCCATGTAATTTTTTTTTCAAGATAACCATGAAGAAATGCGATCTTCACATTAAGTTGCTCAACTTCAAGATTCATATTTGTGGCCACGCTAAGTACAACTCGAATTGAAGACATCTTTACAACTGGCAAGAAAATTTCATCAAAATCAACACCTTTATTTTGCCCAAAACTTTTCACAATAAGGCGTGCCTTGTACTTTGGATTCTTGCCATCATTATTCAATTTGAAGACCCACTTATTTTTCAGGATTTTCCTCTCCATAGGCAACTTCACCAAATCACAAGTCTCATTTTCAAGCAAGGAATTCATTCATTTTCCATGGCCTTTTCCCAATAACTTTTCTTTGCATGCTCAATTGCTTTTTGGTAGCTCTCTAGTTCTTCTTGATTGGATATCAACACAAACTCATTGGGAGGATATTTTTTTGAAGGTTGCTGGTTCCTTGTAGATTTCCTTAACTCATGTTGTGGTTGTGGCTCTTGAGTTGGATGTTCTTCTTCAAATTCAGGCTTAACTTCATTTGGAGTAACATCATCATGATCCATATCTTCAAGAGGTGGCTGTACATCTCCTTCTATTTTCATCATGCACCAAAGATGAAGGAGATGGATCCATGTCAATAAAATCACTAGTTTTTGGCTCTAGTCGATCACTTTTGCCAAAGTCTTCAATTGTTTAGTATTCAAGAACCACAACATCATGGCTTCGAATAACTTTCTTGTCGACCAAATCCCACTATCTATAACCAAGTTCATCATGCCCATAGCCAAGAAAAATACATTGTGTTGACTTGTTATCAAGCTTGAACTTTTCATCCTTTGGAATGTGAACAAAAGCTTGGCAACCAAACACTCTCAAATATTCATAAGACACATCTTTGTTGGTTCAAACTCTTTCTAGAATATCTCCATTCAAAGGATACAAATGAGACAAATTGATTAAGTCAACTGTTGTTGTAACGCCCTAGAAAAACACCTCTTACATCCTATTCTCCTATCTCAATCCACATAGATACAAATAGTAGATAAAGAAATAATAATATGATTCCATAACACTTTTTCCCTATTGAACTATTCACAAAAATTTCAATACAGTAAATTTACAACCATGGTTAAAATGAAACAGTTCAAAAGCTAAGAAGTTATACAAAATAACCCTAAGGCATCAACACAAAACATCAAACAAGTGATCATTCATGCTTAATCCAAATTGTTTTCCATAGTAAATCATTTAGATGGCTCGTCAACTTCATTTCCTGCAAAATGGTTAGTTTTCATGGGGTGAACGAATGCTCAGTAGGAAGTATGATTAACAAATTATATAATTAATTGAAATACACATGATCATGTTGTGCAAACATTTGGAAAATTTTATTGTATGCGTATAAATACCTTTATGTATGAGAATGAAATGAGCAATGTTAAGATTGAATTAGCAAATCCTGATTTTTACAGGGGTGGTAAATATACTATAACATTCCAAGTAAGAGCTGTAATTTAAAATACATACATAGATATAGATTTTGTATATTGAAAATAGCCCCACATTTATTGGCTCCAAAAACGGCGGGGCGATGGCCACCCAAAAACATTTTTCCCTGCTGCATTTGTGAAGTCCAAAAACGGCAGGGACGTGGACACCTAAAACCATTTTCCAAAAATCATGTTTGTCCACATTTGCTGGCTCTTGAAATGGTAGGCTCATGGACACCCAAAAGTATTTTTCCACATTTGCCGACTCCTGAAACGACGGGCCCGTGGACACCCAAAAACATTTTTCCACATTCGTTTGGAGATATGCGCAGCCTGGGCAATTGGGCACCTTGACTCCCTACGTGGGTACCAAATACAATACACAACTCAAATCCACCTGACTCACTGTCACGACCCAAACCCGCCCATATGGGTTTAGCACCATAACCGGCCAGTAATCCGTGATTACCGAAGGCCTGCTTAACAGTAATAACAGTAATACAGAGTACAGGGGCTGGCGAAAGCCAAAACAGTAATAAAAGATGTCCAATGAGCTGTGACAGTCTGTATGCAAAAAAAAGACTTTTCATACATATTCACATTCAGAACCAAAACAGTATATACATACATATACAATCATCCAGGACAGGGACCTAATCCCTATTAGAACAGTACAGTACAGGTACAGTCAGTCTACACAAAAATAGAGACAGAAAGGATGAATCTAAAACACCCCAAAAAGCCCTAGCTAGAAGGACTTGAAACCTCTCAGTGAGGCACAGTGGTTGGCTTGACAAAAAGGGAGTTAAACCCAATGCTCCTAGCTCCGATCCGGTGCCTAGACACCTATATATATATATATATATATATATAAATAGTGAGCTAAAGCCCAGTGAATAACATATGCATAAAGAGGTTAAGAATGAATGTACTTTCAGTATTTAAAACAGTCAATTATAACAGTATATCAGTCATTCAGTCATAGTAGTCATATGTAGTACATCTCATAGCAAAACGGTACAGTATGTCTTAACAGACCGAACAATCAGTTGATGGCCATCATATCAGTAAACAGTAGTGGTTCCAACATGGGAACCGACGAAGATCTCTCAGAATAACGATGGCGAATAAAGACAAAGATGAAATTGCTATGGATGCCACGAATACAGTTCGCAAATAGGACAAACATTCATTCAGTAAGAAATATCATTTTAGAAAGCAGTACAGTTGGTCATTCAGAAAATATTCATGATTGAATATCTCTTTACAACATTGTTACTCACAGAGTTCTGGGCTACAAATAGGCTAGTGAGCGTCCTCGAATGCTGTAGACACCCCATTTTTGACCACCCTTAAGACTTGGGTGTTACTGATGGTTTACTTGGTAGTAAAAGGTGTGCAGGGCAAAGGTTCAATTTCTTCGGCAAGGAGAGAGACAAATCTCAACTTCACACCCCATTTTGGACCAAAGCTATTTTGAATGGTTTTTAGACCTTAAAACCCTCTCTTTCAAAACATTTTTGAAATAAAGTTTCTGCGATGTTCCGAGGCTCGCATTTTGTCAAACGTTGTGCTTTTCGGTAAACCGAGCAAGGACAAAGTGGAAATGAATGAAAGAGAGATGAAATCTTTGAAAAATCTTTCAAAACACCTTGCTTAGGGGTTTAAAGTTGAAGAAAAGAGGAGAAGAGGGGAGAAACCAAGTTGGAGAAGAAGATAGGCAAGAATTGCGAAGATAGGCAAGAATTGCTAAGAGAGGGACGAGCAATCCTCGCTAAATCAAGCTTATTTTTCTATACACTTGGAGTTAAGCTATGAGGCCACCACCATTGGAAAGAAGACTTCCGGGGCTTCAATTTTGACACAAGAATGACCTAAAAAGGAGTTCATATGAAGAAGTTATGCCCGTTTGAAGTTGGACCTGCAGAGCAGATTTTTCCTGCCGACCAGCCAACAAAAATGGCCGACCGACAAAATAGATGGCCGACCGGCCAAATAGATGGCCGACTAGCCAGAAAAGATGGCCGACCGACCAAGTTTGCTAGCCGACGACCTTCCGGAGTATTCTACAGATTGAATGGATACGGTGTGCAATTTGGAATGCCTGCACTCTGCTCCCCATGCATGTATGTGGCCGTTTTGCACCCTTTGCACCCTTTTTGACCCTCTTTTGCACCCTTTGCTCAAAGTTTCTTGAGGAAGCTTTGACCCTTTGTCTTGGCTTCCTCAAGAAGCTTGCACCCTTTGCTTGACTTCCCTTAAAAGCCTTGACCCTTTTTTAATAGCTTGTCTTAGAAGCTTGGCCATTCCTTTGCCTATATAAGGAGGCCTCCTCCCCCATTGTTTTGGTTCAGCAAAAAACCAGCCCTAATACATACATATCTGGTATATATCACCCTCTCTCTCTATATCTCCCTCTCTCTCTACTTTTGTGTGTGTTTGGAAGCCTAGAAAGTGTGTTTCTACCTTAGTTTTGCACTAAGTCACACACCATTACACCTTGCTTCGCCCTTGAGGGGCTTGAGGGGTTTGTTCTTGAAGTTTCGGGTGGGTTTTGATGGAAGAAGGTTTTGGAGTGGCTGTTCTTCAAGTGTTCTTTAAGGGTGAGTTAGTTGCTTTAAATTCCCCAATCTTGCACTAGCTTTTAGCCTATCTTGCATGCTGATTTAAGCTTTGTGTATAACTGGAAAAAAAGTCTTGTTTTTAGCTCCTTTTTAAGTTTGTTCAAGATTACTTTTGTGTTTGGGGTTGTTTACCCCCTCTTAGGCCTTGTTTGGCCTCATTTTTGTGTCTTTTTTGTGAGCTTCGGGACCACCTTGTATTAGCCTTCTCACCACTGAAATCTAGAGGGATTTTAGTGGTGGGGATGGTGTTTTGAGGTCCTAAGAAGGAGAGGGGTGATCCTCTCCTTTGTTGTCTTGTTTACTAACATGTTTGGCCCTTCAAAGGAGCCCTTATTTGCACACTTCTTGAGCTCGGTTCAGGCATTTTTCAGTGGGTTTTAGGACCCCCATAAGCCATTTCCAGAGTTGTTTTGGTCATGTTGAGTGTCCCTCTTGCATGTGTATAACAACCCCTTGCATGGCCTTCCAAAGGAGCACCTCATTCTAACATGTGTTGGCTCTATTTCACTGGGTATTTGGTGTTTATTTAGCATGTTTTTATCTCTGTCCCATGTTGGTTTGTCGACCCTTGGCATGCATCATACACTTGCTTTGTATTCCTCTATTTTGCCTAGAAATGCATCTTGCCTTTGGACCACCATGCTTGCATATTTTGGCTTAGCTTTGTGAAGCTTTTATGCTTGTTTTAGTATGCTAAGGGACTTTTTTTGGTCATTTGAGTCATCCATGACTTGCTTTGTATAGCTACCATGTAATCCCCTTCATGAGCCTTGAGTGTTGACCCCTCTAGCATGCTTTATTTGCACTATTTCAGCTATTTGGAGTCACTTATAATGTCATTTCAGTCCTCATGGTATGCTTAAATGTTTGCATTTGATGCTCCTTTGATGCTTCAAGAGGTTGTGCCCTATGCTCCATGTTTAGACATTTGTGTATACTTCCATGTGTAGGTCATTTAGATGCCATCTAAGTGGTTTTTGGGGCTTACTTTGACATGATTTGGGACTGTTTTGATTCACTTTGATCATTTGCTTCATGTGTCATGTGATCATGGTTTAAGTCCTTGGGCTAATTCCAAGCTTCTATGCATGCTTTGCTTATTTTGTTTACTTGGTTTGGCACCATTTATGACATGATTTCAGAGCTTATAATGCATGCCATATGCCCATGTTGTTCCTCTTTTAAGTGTGCTTAAGAGTTGTCTCTATGTGCCTAAGTGTTGGACATTGCATGCATGCCTATTTGTGTGTGTTTTGGCTTCCATTCTTAAGCATATTGGCCACTGTTTTGGACCTAGTAGAGAGCTGTCCAAGTTAGTGTAAGACCATCCTTTGCATGTTGATGCATGCTCACCTTGTGTGTTGTTGCATGTTTAGGTTTCTTAACATGATGCATGCCTTGCACACTTGCATGCTTAGATCACATCTTGTGTGCTTGTCACTCCCATTGTTATTCCATATCTTGTATGCTTGCTCGCTTAGGTTGTGTGCCTAACATGCATTGTGCATTACTTGCTTGCATGCTCATGTTGCATACTTAGTTAACATGCCTAGGTTGCATTGCATGAGCATACATGCCTTGCCTCTTGAATTGAGTATGATAGAGGTTGGGTTTCACTTGTTTGTTTGACGTGCATCTCATTTGAAATCAAAGTGCATACTTGGTTTCTTGGGCCATCATGCATTGAAATGCGCGATTGGTGGTCCGAGAATTGAGAACCATGTCCCTTTGAGTCACAAACATGATAAGGGATGTGTTGGTGCACACATTTGCTTGCAATGCATTGCCATGTCATGTTTTGCCCTCTGCTGCTGTCAAAATAGGTTTCTGCAGGAAGTTTTGGCCGGTCGGCTACATGGAGTGCCGACCGACCAATTATTGATGGTCGATAGCTCAACAAATGGCCGATGACCATCCGGACATGGCCGGTGGTGTTCCCACTTGGTCGGTGGCACTCCATAGTGTGCAGAGAGCATACCTTGGTATTTGTGCAAATGTTAGAAGAGCAGAGCGAGGAAAACAGAGGCAAACTTGTGCATGGCGTTGGATTTCCGAACAAAGCCGAGCATGCATGCATTCATTCCTCTTCCCGAGGCCTTTTACTGCTTTCCATAGCTTAGTTAATTTATTAATTAATTAAGGGCTTGTAATATTTAATTAGCTTGTAGGTTAATTAAATTGTATATTCTTTTGGTCCCTTCGGGCGAGGGCGAATTTGTAATAAGTGTGGGTGCGTGTGTGTATGTCTTCCAACCCCACGTCTTTCTTCCCTTTTATTTACCTGCTTTCAATGGTTAGTATTAGGGCATATTTAAATTAGTATACTTTATGTTATGCATGCGTGCATTCATACATTTGTCTTGCATGCACCGGGCTCAGCGCATCATCCTAACTGCATCTGTATTTCAATTCCAAATTGAATACGTGTTATTTGTAGCATTTCACATGTCATTGTAGATTAGCCGAGCCTATTCTAGTGACATTCTGTATGTGATGCATTAGCCATTTTTAACATGAACTAGGATCATGCATGATCACTAAGTAGTTTCTGTTTTGGCACGGAGTACTAGGTAAGCTTTTATGCTTTAGCATACCGCATGCGTGTGAGTGTTGCCATAATAGCGTGATTGCCATGAGGCTAGCTGCTTATGTGATATAATTGCTTGAATGCCTGTGGATGGAGGTTGAATTACCTAAATTGGAATAATGCATTAAAACTGTGAGTTTTAAGCCCACTAGATAGTGGCAAAACCACCTTTTCTAAAGCCCACTTGAGGGTGGCAAAATCTGTATTTTAGCCTACTTGAGAGTAGCAAACCATTTTCAAAACAAACATGAAATGTTTTGTTCCAATTTAGGCAATTTGGTCTATATTTGTTTGCTATGCGCATAACATAGTAAATCTAGGCTAATAACCGGAATAAGAACACATAACGTTTTCAAAATTGGATATCATGATTAGTAGAGGCCGGTCTTCGGACCGGGCGAGATGGGGTGCTCATAGCTGACCTTCCCCAATCGTACCCAAGTTCCCAAGCCGAGGCAACTTTGGTGATGACGGACACGTGGCCTTTGGCACCGAGTCAGGGTTTCCTAAATTTCCCCATTAAAAAATATTTAGGTGGAGACTCTGTATCTGGCAAAGCAGTCCATGTTTGGCATTTCTTTCAAAATCTGTTTTTCTCAAAATGATTTGCCGGATTTGGACTCTTTGGTTCAGATTTAGAACTGTGACAACAAATCGAGTCCAAACTGTAGTAAGCCCAATATGAACAGAATGGGACTCATCCTCCCGGGGCGTTCGGGGACGTCTACAGATGCCAACCCTACACAGTTACAGGATAAACACACACTAAGTTGCACGTTTGGGAAACAATAACTTAGTCCCTATCTTGACTCGATGTGGTTCTATAGCATTATCCTCATTAAGATGCCTTAAACTAGGCCTAGGAATGCTTAGGATGGAATGAGGACACAAAGATGCACTTTGAAACACTTTTCAAATTTTTGCTGAAATAGGGGTCCCACTCGAGCGTGTCTTTCTACACTCGAGCGGACATCTAGACAAAAGAGCTACGCTCGAGTGTGACTTTCCTTGCTCGAGCGGACTGCAAAAGTACTTGATGCATGAAATTCACGCTCGACGGGCGTTTGACCCCCGCTCGAGCATGAGACACAAGTCCTCGCTCGAGCAGACTGTAAACACATGCAAAGTACTGGATACACGCATTTCATGCTCGAGCGTTACTTTTCCCGCTCGAGTGGACTGCATGAACTCAGAGTGTACGCTCGAGCGTGGAGTTCCCCGCTCGAGCGTGGATCCAAAATTTGGAATTTCCAGACTTTTCTCCAAGCATGAAACTCAACATTTAAAGCATCAAATTCGATCCTTTTGGGCTAATTTCCTGCAAAACACTTTAAAACTCGTAATATGACATGTTTCAAAGATCAATTTGCAAAATCAAAGCTCAAAGGTAGTTCAGTTGAACCCAAATTTCAACTCAAAATTCAAAAACATGAAGAACAATGCAAATTCAACACATGCATGGGTCCCTAGGAACTCCAATGTTCTAAAACAAGATCAAATGTAAGATTTAACTTCAAAACATGGTGAGTTCATGGATCAAGACCCAAAATATAAACATGCAAGTAGAAATTCTCATGAAACAACTTCAAAAATTCAATATAAGGACATGCATGCAAACTAATACACTCAATCAATCAGTCAGAATTTCAGTCAATCAGCCACTTAACATGCTTAATCAGAGATTAGCACTAATCAGTGGTGAGGGTTGTCACACTCACTACCTGAATTCATAGACTATCTACCCCCTTTCAACTTTCCACTGTTCAAATCATCGTTGTATTATAAAAGAAATTTAATAATGCATATGATGCACGAATTTGTAAATTCTCATTTTCCCCTAAAATGATTTCAGTGCACAACAATTCAATAATTCACATGTCAACAATGAGAAAATTCTTCAATTCATAACCATCATCATCTCCAGTTTTGGTGTAAAAGTCTCAAAGTCTAACTTTTCAACTTCCAAGTCAAGTAAATACCTTAATTTTAGGTTCTAAAGGCCTATTGGGCAAAACCCCCTCTTTATTCTTCCAACCATTCATACACATTGATATCACAACAAACCAATAATTCATATTTCAACCTCAAAGTCAAATAACCATGCCCAATTTCATGTTTTAAAAATCAATTGAGCAAAACCCCTCTTTATTGAACAAGTTTCAGAACTAGGGTTTGTAGAAAATTAGGGTTTTCACTCTTTCATGAATTAAAGACTAATTTTCATCATCAACAACCATAATCCTCAATAATAGACATCATTCCATCCATAATCATGAATTATTGCGCACATCCTTCCAAATCGTTTATTAGCAAATCCAATCCATACATATATACATATATATATCTACAAAGGTGAATATCTAATGAAATTACCACATGTGGTTCTCAAATTAAAGATATAATAAGTTAAAGATACCCCTACCTTAAGGATGGAAGATGAGATGGAAACCCACTTGAAATTTCAACGAAAATGCGAAAAAATTGGTAGATATCTCGAACTAGCCTTGTTCTATAATTTTCTTGGAGGATCTAGGGTGGATTTAAGGAAACATTTGACAAATCAAGTGTTTGGAGCTCTAGGGTTTGGGTATAGAGGAGAGGAAGAGAAAAGAGAAAGAATAATGATTTTGGGCCAAAAACTTACTTAAAAATGCTTGGTATCGAATAGATAGCTCGAGCGACCAAAGCTTGGCTCGAGCAGTGAAAAGAATGTCTCAGAATCTCTGAAATTCGTGCAAACCACTCAAGCGACGAAAAGTTCGCTCGAGCGAACTTGCTTCCAGCACTGGTACTTAAATTTCAAATAGGCATAGCTCTCTCGTTCAAAATCCGTTTTAGGTCATTCTTGTGTCCAAATTGAAGCCCCGGAAACAAGATTTCCAATGGTTTTAGCTTCACATCCACATTCAAAGTGTGGAAAGAGAAAACGGCAAAAGAGTGAAGACTACTCATAGGACAATTATTCGAATCAATTTTTTTGGTTCAATCTTACTTTACCATTATGATACCACCTCAATTAGTGTCCCAAAATGAACCAAAGAGGCTCTAAGTATAATAATAATAGTGTCAAGAGCAATCCCACTAGTCTAAGAAGTACAAAGTGTTACAGTTGTCGTCATTGCCTCACCTAAGAAAGATCTTGGTAATTTAGCATATGAAAGCAAATACCTTATTCTTTCCATAATGGTGCGGTTCATCCTCTCAGCAATGCCATTTTGTTGAGGAGTCTTCTTAATAGTCCTTTGATGCCCAATATTTTAGCTGTGACAATACTCATCAAATGGCCTAATGTATTCACCACCATTATTCATTCTGATACACTTTAATTTTAACCTTGTTTCTAAACACATCTAGAACTTGATCTTTAGTTTTTAGTACAAAAGCATAGACTTTTCTTAAATAATCATCAATGAAAGTAATAAAATAAAATGCACCACTATGTCTTCTAACTTACAAAGGACTACACACATCTAAATGTACCAACTCCAAAACATTTTCTTTTCCAATAGTAACATTTTTTTGAAAAGAAACTCTATGTTGTTTACTCGCCAAGTAATGAACACAAGTCTTAAGATACGTACTTATCAAATTGGATAGAAGATCTTTCTTGAATAAAACTTGCACCCTTTTTTCACTCATGTGCTCAAGCCACTTGTGCCACAAATCGGTAGAAACATCATCCTCAAGTGCATTGATAACACCTTTGTAAATTTTTCTTTACATCGAATAAAGTGTGCAAGTCTTCTTGTACTTGTCCACCACCAAAGAACCCTTTGTGAGCTTCCATTTCCATCACCAAATTTGTTGTTGTAGGCTTCATCATCTAGCTTCTCGGTAGAGATCAAATTGAGGCGAGTGTCGGGAACATGCCTCACATCCTGAAGCAACAACTTGCAACCCAAATTTGTTTATAAGCAAACATCACTCATGCCAACAATCTTGGATAATCCTTTATTTCCCATTCGAACACAACTATAATCTCCTTTGGTGTAAGAAGTGAAGAAATCAACCCAAGAAGTCACATGAAAAGAAGTACTGGGATCAATCACCCAATTGCTCTCTTGGCCCACAAAGTTGACACAACCATTTTCACAAATAATCATGAGATCACCATTGGTAGTAACTGCTGCTATGTCTTCTTGCTTATTTTCTACACTTTTGTCATGCCTTTTCTCATTGTTCTTGAGCTTTTGACATTCCCGCTTCATGTGCCCTTTCTCATGACAATAATGACATTCAATGTCTTTCTTCGAAAAAGAACCATCTCTTGATTTGTCACAGCTTTGATTATGACCACGAGGAGTCTTACTCTTCCTCCTTGTTTTGCTTTGGTCTCTCATAACAAATTCCTTCAAATGAGAAGAAACGGCTAATTTTCTTCTAGTTTCTTCATTCAACAAGTTACTAGTGACTTGGCTCATCGTAATAACTCCATCGAGCGTTGAATTACTAACCGTCACAACCAAAGTCTCCCAACTTTCGAGAAAGGAACTAAGAAGCATTAGAGCTTGCAACTCATCATCAAAACATAATTTTCATAGAAGTAAGTTGGTTAACAATACTCTTTATTCCATTCAAATGTTTCGGAATGGGGTTGTGCTCTTTATATTTTAAATTAACTAACTTTTGAAATAAAAAATCTTTATTTGTGGTTGATTTTCTATCATAAAGGCCTTCTAATTTTTTTTTCCATAAATCATGCGTCAAATTCTTGGTAGTAACATGATGAAACACACTATCGGCAATCCATTGATGGATGAAGCAAAAGGCTTTTCGATTAAGCCTTTTCTATTTATCATCTTTCATACTCTTGGGTTTTCCACTAGAAACTTCAATAGGTTGATACAAATATTTACAAAATAATAGGTCCACTATTTTAGTTTTCCAAGTTACCCAATTGCTTCCATTGAAGCTAGTCATATGACCTACATTCCCTTCCATTGATTTACACATATAAACAAACCCAAAATAAACCGTAAGTTTTGATATTAGTTGTTAGGAAAAATAGATGGTTTTCTACAAGTGTAAAACAATCAAAGGAAATAAAAAAGTAATGTAGAAAAAATAAATCAACAACGAGACAGGAATTTTTACGTGATTCTCTCAATGCGATGTATGTCCATGGGACCGTAGTCCGATTCCACTATCAACCAAGAGTTTACAAATGAGACACGAATGGTCTCACAACCACCCGTAAGTGAATTCCAAATAATCACAAATAAATAAGAGGAAGACCTCACAAAATAGATGAACAAATTGTCTCCGAACAAGTTGAAGAAGACCCAAAATAATAGACCAAAATTAGCTCCCACAATGACTGCTGAAATGCTCATAAACTATTTTTTAAAGCATAGCCGAAACAGAACTTGAAACTTCACAGTAGAGAAATAACAAACAAGCAGAGCACTAAGTTTGGACTTGAATACACAACAATAAGCCTAGTATATGCACCAAGTTAGATTACACAACAAGCTTATATGAAGAGCTAAACCCACCGAATTGATATATATGATATATATCAATATTAGCAGCACATACAATAAACTTCTTAGACTTTCCAAAACACAAAGCCCTAGTTGCCACCAAACAGATTTTAATACTCTATTAGTATTGCGGCTCGGGTTTAGACCTGACCCTTTTATACCTTTTGGTTATGAGTTTGGTGTCTATTCGTGTTGTTGACGTCTATTCTAGTAGTATATAATCTTGGAGTTATGAATTTGATCTTTAGGATATGTTTTGAAATAGGTTGGGCTTAATATTTCTGGAGATGTTTTGGTTGTTTTATCTTGGGTTCGATCGAGCGGTGGGTTGGTCGCTTAAGCGGTCTTTGCTTTCTTCCAGAATTAGGTCCGCAGCCTGAACTTATTGGAGTAGGGCTTTCTTCACTTGAGCAATGTTCTGGTCGCTCAAGCGGTTTGTTTGCAGTCTAAATTATTGAGAGTTTGTATTCTACGCTTGAGTGGTGTTTTGTTCACTCGGGCAGTCTATTTTGCAGGGATAATCTTCTAGGAGTTTGATTTCTTTGCTCGAGCAGTCTGTTCTGTAGGGATAATCTTCTAGGAGTTTGATTTCTTCGCTTGAGCCTATTTTTGGTCACTCGAACGATTTGTTGTGTCTGATGCTTGAGCGGTGTTTTAGTCACTTGAGCGGTCTATTTGTACAAAGCTGCGGGAAAAAGATATTTTACTCATTTTTCTAATCTCTCTCTCTCTCTCTCTAAAGTAGCAGAACCCACTTTCTCTCATCTCTCTCTAAGATTCTTGCCTAAATCATTTGATCTCTCTCAATCCGTCAATCTTGCCACCCTAGTGCTCTAGGATTAAAGGTAGAGCTTGAGGAAGAGGTCGGTTTAATCTAAAAAGTTTGAGTTTTTGTCTTTCGTTAGTTTTGGGGATTTGTTCATCTCCTTTTTTGGTCTGAGGTACAGATTTCTTTAATGTTTTTGCATGATATTTAGCTTCGTTATGTGCTCCTTGAATAGTGTCATACTTTGCGAGATTTAGGTTTGATTTGGGTTTAAATTGATTTATAAAAATGGGGGTTTTGGAATGGTTTTCTTTAAAACATTGTTGGAATGGTTTTGTTATTGAGTAGTATTGGAAATTATGGGATTTTCTCATAAATGAGATTTTATGAAAGAAACAGATGTTATTTTGAAATTATGAAAATTCTTGGAAATTATTAGTTTTGGACAAAGAAGGAAATTGATGATATCACGACCCGAACTGGCCTCTATAGGTTTAGGTCATGACCAACCACTAATCTTGGATTACCTACGACCTCAATGACAAAATCAATCATAAAATAATAACGGGGCTTAGCAGAAGTAATAATAGAATATAAGAGAGACCATTGAACAATGTATACATGTCAAAATCATAAATATTCAATAACTTTAAACTTCACTTAAGCTCAAGTACAATACACCAACGTTAGACTTCTCATATAACATCATTTATAACAAGTTCCAAAACATCAAAAGAAACAAAAGAAAACAAAAGATGGGTTAATAATGCTTGACTTGTCTTGAGTCCAAGCACACCCCTTCACAAAGGCACTTCAAAATGGCTTCACAAGGGTAAACTCTAAGGCTGCCTTAAACTTGATGTCTCGCTTGCTCACCTACACACACACACACACATACACACATATAAGGGAGAGGGTGGGCTGAAGCCTAGTTAGTAATATCAACATAAAGGTTTTATATGAATGAAATCTAGCATGTTACAAAAAGTATCTTTAACTTTCGAAATAATTCATGCCAATAAGCAAACCATTAGTATAAACAATCATATCAATCTCTTTAAGATAACAATGCTCATTCATTCAATTTATGTGATACATCCAATAGAGTATCAATATGACAATGTGTTGAAACCAATAAGACCACTAGGGTCAATCCAATGGGACCACGATGGGTCATTCAATAATTCATAATTCAATGTGGACCATTAAGGTTCTAACATCAGAGATCTTTGTGCTTCAATTAATCCAATGGGCCATGGTATTCTTCCCCCAAGCAAGGGCCTATTAATCAATGGGCCACAGTATTGTTTCCCCTAGGTGAGGGCCTCACTAATGGATGCCACGATTACAATTTAAATGGGGCATTCATTCATAGATAACAAAATAGAATTCAATATACTAATCTTGAACAATTTCAAAATATATTTTGAATATAGCTTTATAAAGACATTACTCACAGTGGGTTAAATCAATATTAGGCTCAACGTCAACCTACACAATACACATAACAAAGCACACATTGAAATACAAGTCTCAATCAAACATTCTATATTAATTCCATCCCCTTTTAATACATTTCTAGTTCATTTCCTTATAAAGGATGTCTAACCAACGCTCAAGGATATCTAAGCATGAGGACGAAAGCATGCACATGGGGGTGTGTTTCAAAAATCCTGAAAACAAGGTAATTCGCTCGAGCGGTCATTTGGTTGCTTAAGTGGTGTGGCCTGTCTACAAAAGTACTAGATGCTTGAACTGTATGCTTGATGGTCGCTCAAGCTATGTGAAATAAAAGATGAGTTCACTCAAACGATTATTTGGTCATGTAATAGTACTTGGGGCATACCCACGCGTGTTTACAGTTTGGACCCTCGATTTCTTCGATTTAGTCTCACGAGTGCAATGTGAAACATAGATGAGAGTTTAGATTTAGAAACTTTACAAAATCCATTTTAATAAAAATTCTTTTGTCATAAATGGATTGTGTCATTAGATCTCAGAGTTGTCACCTAATGTTTTCGAAAAATTAGGAAACCCGTAACTCGTGCCAAAGCCACTGTTCATCGTAACCCAAGATGCTTGGCTCAAAACCTTAGGTATGAGAGGGGAATGTCATTAATTGAGCACCCCCATCCACCCGATCAAAAGATTGGCCTTTACTATGCAATGATATGATTTTTATTAACTTTATATGTTCATATTTCGATTATTAATAAATCCTAAAATTTATTATGTGAAGCAAACAAATATAGACTGTATCGTCCATTTTGGAACAATTTGATTTCATTATTTCAAAAATGTTTTGAATAGTGCGATAATGAAAATCAATTTTATTCCAAATGAAAATAACACAACCTTCACCCATCGGCATGCATAGAGTTATATCAAATAAGAAACTAGCCACATGGTAGGATGCTAAACATAGTAGAAAAACACTCGCAAGCAGGATGTTAAAGCACAAAAACTTACATATTTATCGACGTTCCGCAAATAATTACAAAACAAAGTTAGTAAAATATGCATGATCCTATATACAAGATCCTAATGCAATTTACTCATGAAATGTAACTAAAGATTCGGTTTCTAAAATATATGACATGTGAATCATCTCAAGACATGAGGTAGCGCACAAAATCACATAATAAACGATCAAACTGACAAATGCATATTTACAGAATAAGGAAACCAACTAAAAGAACGAGATAGAAAGAAGTGAGGTGGGAAATTATTACAATTTTGGAATATTACAAATCCAAATAAGGGAGGAGAGGAATACAAATATTACAACAAAAATATATCCTCACAAACACTCTCTAATTAAAAGAAAAACATTAAAAAAAAAAAAGAAAAGAAGAAAGCTTCAAGGGGCCTTGGAGACCATTTGAGACTATTCTGTTTCACCGTCGGGAGGCTGTTGGGTTTTGTCCAGGGGAGAGTGGCTGATCGGCCAAAAGATAAGCTGGCTGAAAAGGTGGTCGGCCAATCAAGCTAGGCCAAAAAACCTTGTTTTGCTCAAAGACCAGAAAAATAAATGGAAAATATGCAAGTTGCTCAGCTAACAACTTCTAATTAGCTTATAACAGGTTTATAACATGGAATTGAAGCAAGAAAAGCAATGCTAGAAAGAAAATGCCAGAAAGGAAAAGAAAATGAAAAGTGTACAAAATTTACCTTTCAAGGAAGGGTTTCATTTCTAAACTTCCTTTTGATCAACCTCAATTTTAGGAAGTGTATTTTCAATTCTCAGTTTGAAAATTCGAAATTCTAGTTGGAATGGGTTTTTGGGTTATTTAATAGTATGTGTGGGAAGAGTTGTTTCAACTCTCTATTTTTCTCTTTTTTCAATAACACTCACACTCTTTTGGATTAAGGCTCAAGAATATGGCTATCATAGAATTTCTAGGCTGGTTTTGATATATGGACGATGATATATCAGTGTATAGAAGCTTTTAGGTCAAATATTGAAGACTTCTCTCTTTCTCTCTATATATCTCTTTTCTCTTAATTCATTCCTCTTTTTTTCTCCTTCAATTCTGATCCTCTCTATCTCTATAAGCAATCAGGGAAGGCTGCTAAGTCAAGAAGGTACGAGACATGGATGATGGGGTGACAAGGGTCGTTGAAAATGGATTATCCCTTTTGGAAAGAAGACACTCCTCCTTTTAATAATGGAGGCTAATGGAGGACAATGGAGGAAGTAGGTGTGTATGTCATGCATGAATATAACAAAAAAAATCTAGAATGGGCTTAACCCACATGCATTCAACAAGAATTATGTCGAAACTACCTTGTTTCTGGGCAAATTTGTGATAACCCTGTTCCATATTATGCTAATTGATCTTAATTATGATTGTGATTATGTGTTTAATATGATTTTGAGTGCCATTTATATGATTATATGTGGTTTTGAATTTATATCTGTTCACCGTAGGAAAATTTGTTCAACTTCTCGTTATAAACCGAAAATTGAAGGTCATATCGGTCCTGAAATTGAAATTGATCAGACATCGTGATTAACATAATTTTTAAAGCCTATGGTGAAAATTAATTAGAAATTGATCCGGATCAAAATAATTTAGTAAACTGATTGAATTAAGCACTATTATTTAACCTTAATCAATTTGATTAAGAGAGACTATAAAAGGGGCCAATATACACTCATATTCATCTTCCTTAGAGCTCGAAATCTGAAACAAACACTGTAGAGAGAGAGTGAACCGAATGTAGAGGGAGAGAGAGCACAAAATTGGAGATTTGAGTTGAGAACCTGGGAATTTGGAAGCTAGGCTCAAGAGCTAGCTAGATTTCGGGAGATTAGAGCTCCTAGATAAGCATTTGAGCATAAATTCATGAGTTGAGTTTGTAATTTTGTGGATTCAAAGTACGATGGTGATCTAGAACATAAATTGAGTTGATCTTGATGAATTTGAAGTCAATGAATGCATGCATGTAAGAAATTGCCATGAATTTGTATCGTTGAGCATGAAATATATGATCCATGTTGAATTTTGATTAAAGTTCATGCTTTTGAACATCTCTACATCATTTAAGTTGAGAATGAAAGTTATATCCCACATGCAAGTACAATTCATGGAGGTATGAGTTTTGAATGCATGAATTTGATGTGTTGGAGATAGATTTGGTATAATTTGAGTATGCATGTGATTGATTCATAGGATTTGAGCTTCATAATGTTGTAATTTCACATTTGTATCATGTTAGAGGATGTGTATGTAAAGTATGAGTCATAATATACAAGTTACATTAGTTTGAATGCAAGTTTGAACCTCAAATAGCTTGCTGGAAAACCCAGAATTCGGCATGTCTGCTCGAGCGGGGTAATGGTCGCTCGAGCATGAAATGCTAGTTCCCAGAAGTTTTGCAGACATTGATGTCTGCTCAAGTAGGGAGATTCACACTCGAGCGGGAAGATTCAAGCTCGAGCTCCAAGCCATGTAGTTTGACTTTCAGCTTAAGCGTCCAAAGTCACGCTCGAGCGTAAAAGTGAGGCAACCAGTACTTTTGCGGACAAAAGGGGCCCGCTCGAGCGACAGAAGCCACGCTCGAGCGGGGAGCCTTGTTTCAGAAATTTTGTAAAGATGTTTTGTGTTTCATTTTCCATTCTCTTTCATTTCTAAGTACTCTTGGGCATACATTAAGCATTGTAAATGAGTTAAAAGAATAAGGAAGAAACCTAAGAGGGATGTATGAATTAAGAACGGATTGAATCATTTGTGACCCATTATGTTCATGAAATGTGTAGGGTCAAGCATGAGAGCAAATCCACCAGCAGATCACTGTGAGTAATATCTTAGTAAATATATTTTGAAGTATATTATTTGTCCTATTGCTTATTCCTTTATAAGTCTTATAAGCTTGTTAATTCGAATTGTGGGCAAATATTTGTTTTGCTATATGATTGGGCTAAAGGCCGTTGGATAAGAATGATTGGGCCAAAGGCCGTTGGATATGAATGAAATGGGCCAAAGGCCGTCTGACATGAATGAACTGGGCCAAAGGTCGTCTGACATGAATGATTGGGCCAAAGGCTGTTTGACATGAATGATTGGGCCAAAGGCCGTTGGATATAGACGATTGGGCCAAAGGCCGTCGGATATAAACGATTGGGCCAAAGGCTGTTGGACATGAATGAATGGGCCAAAGGCCGTTAGATATGAGTGAATTAGGCGTGAGGCTGTTTGATACATCTAGAACTTTTGTCGTTTGATACATTAGATAGAAACATGAATTGGGCCCAAGGCTGTCTGATGTAACTGTTTCAAAGTTTGTTCATGTATCTTCTCTACTTGATATTATTCACTAGGCTTTCACTCACTCTCATTCATGTGTCTGTAGGTGAGCCAAGAGATGTACAAACCTAGCCTCGGTGAAGTTATGTGAGAAGGGTCAAGTTTGTGGAGTCAGCCCACACGTCTCATGTACGAGACTTGTTTTCGTCCCTTTCGTTCGTTGTTGTACTTTTGCTAATGTTGGCGAAAACTTTGGATCACCTTTGTACATAAACTTTTTGGTTTGGCTGATTATGACTTGAATGATCCTGTTGTGTAAAGTTCATATGTTAACTTTTCTTTTGGTGTGGGTTATTAACGAACACATGTGTGAAATGTTATGATGTACATATAAGCACAGCTCTATGGACAAAGTTTAAATTGCTTCCATTTTGGCCCCTTAACTCTGTTGAAATATATCTAATCTGGTTTGAGGCCGTAGGTGATCTTGTGATTACTGGCCGATTATGACCTTAATCCATAGGGGCGGGTTCGGGTCATGACAGAGTGCCCAATCATTTGTATCCAACGGCCTTTGGCCCAATCATATAGCAAAACAAATATTTGCCCACAATTCGAATTAACAAGCTTATAAGACTTATAAAGGAATAAGCAATAGGACAAATAACATACTTCAAAATATCTTTACTAAGATATTACTCATAGTGATCTGCTGGGGGATTTGTTCTCGTGCTTGACCCTACACATTTCATGAACATAATAGGTCACAAATGATTCAATCTGTTCTTAATTCATACATCCCTCTTAGGCTTCTTTCTTATTCTTTTAACTCATTTACAATGCTTATTGTATGCCTAAGAGCACTTAGAAATGAAAGAGAACGGAAAATGAAACACAAAACATCTTTACAAAAATTTTGAAACAAGGCTCCCCGTTCGAGCGTGGCTTCTGCCGCTTGAGTGGGCCCCTTTGGTCTGCAAAAGTACTGGTTGCCTCACTTTTACGCTCGAGTGTGACTTTAGATGCTCGAGCTGAAAGTTAAACTGCATGGCTTGGAGCTCGAGCGTGAATCTCCCTGCTCGAGCGGACATCAATGCCTGCAAAACTTCTGGGAACTAGCATTTCATGCTCGAGCGGCCATCACCCCGCTCGAGCGGACATGTCGAATTCTGGGTTTTCTAGCAAGCTGTTTGAGCTTCAAACTTGCATTCAAACTAATGTAACTTGCATATTATGACTCATACTTCACATACACATCCTCTAACATGATACAAATGCGAAATTACAACATTATGAAGCTCAAATCCTATGAATCAGTGGGCTATCAACAAACCGATCTAACTATGGACAGAATTGTGCAAATCCAGTGATTGGATGTTTAAGGAACGACTGCTTCTGTGTTACTGAATTCTTCTCTATTTGACGCTATGGGAATCGATGATGGAAAATCGAGTTGATTATGAACAGTACTGAACATTTATCTTTGACTGGTCGAAATATGTTTTGTTTTGTATGGGAGAATAGTTGCTTCAGTGTTATTGGATGTTGGGAATTTATGTTACGGTAATTGTTAACCACGAACAGTCTTGATTGTGAACACTATCGGGATTAGAAAACCTCCATTATCCGAAAGTGTGTGAATTCAGTACGCCCTGTAAATAACTGCTCAGTGCCATTGTATTCTGTAATTGGGGCTTTAAGGATGTATAAATTGTGTTTAACATGTGATTGACCACTTTGATATTATTTTTGACGTCATGGGGATTAATATATGAATTGCCTTATGCTTTTGACGACTATCAGATAATGTGGAAAGACTCGATGGAACAGGGAATTGAATATTGGACTGAATTGTGAACTGTTGAATGAATTGAGAACACGTGTATTATGTTAGAAATTAACTGCTTCGATATTATTGTACTTTACGATTGATACTATGGGGATATATGAGTTATGTGCGTTGTGTGGTTGATTGCTTTGTTATTACCTTTGTTGACTTGGGAATCAGTGTTTGGATCCACTTTATATTCTTGAAGACTTTTGATTGACCTTGGATAACTGTGATGAGTCACTAAACTAAATACCGAATTGGATTGTGAATTGCGGAATTATTGAAGAATGAATTGAACTTCTGTGACAAGGGAATAGACCAAACTTCTATGGTAAAGTTAGCTGACATTTGAAGTAAATATGTTGGCGACCTATTATGAAGAAGGCAATTGTTGAATTTGTGTCTAAATATTTTCAGTGCCAACAAGTCAAAGTTGAACATCAAATATAGGCAGAGCTACTTCAATCTCTCTCTATTTCAGGATAGAAATAGGAATCCTAAATTGTGTCTAGATTTTGGCAAGCCTTCAAGAGGCAATGGGAACTAAATTGTGATTCAGCGCTGCTTTCCATCCGCAAATTGATGTATAATCAGAAAGAGCTTCTTTTTTTTTTTTTTTTTTTTTTGATTTTGGGAGAAATGCTCCAAATGTATGCATTAGATTTTCAGGGAAGTTGGAAAAATCTATCCATCGTTGGCAGACTCTGCTTACAACAACAGCTTACACTCTAGTTTCGGTGTGGCACCGTGCAAAGCTTTGTATGGCGGAAAAGGTAAGTCTCTGACTGGTTGAGGACAGAGTGTCGCTTGATTTAAAGACTGAGCAGATGACTATCAAAAGGATTGGAATCGTTGAATAAAAGTATTCCGAATTGTTTTCGACTGAAGGTAAAATAAGTTTGGAGGACCAAACTTCCTAAAGGGGGAAGATTGTAATAACCCTGTCCTGTACTATGTTAATTAATCATGATTATTTTTGTAATTATGTGCTTAATTTGAATTTGGGTGTTAATTGCATGATTATATGTGATTTTGGCTTTGTATCTGTTCACCGTAGGAAAATCTGTTAGAATCTATGCTTTGAACTGAAAATTGAAAGCCTTATCGGCCACTGAAATCAAAATTGACTACAGCATTGTGATTGGCACAATTTTTAGAGCCTACGGTGAAATTTAATTAGAAATTGATTTGGATCAAAATAATTAGATTAAACTGATTGAATTGGGTACAATTAATTAGCCTTAACCAAGTCTAATTAGATAAGCCTATAAATAGGCCCCATATACACTTAAACTCATCATTTTTGAGCTCAAAATCTGAAATAAGCACTCTAGAGAGAGAGCGAGCCGATTGCACAGAGAGAGAGAAGCCATCCTTGAACATTTTGCAAGAGAACTCAAGTTTTGGGAGGCTAGGCTCTAGAACTAGCTAAAATTGTGAAGATTGAAGCTCCTAGGTGAGTAATTGAGCATAAATTCATAAGTTTGAGTTTGTAATTTTGTGAATTCAAGTTATATGGTAATCAATAACAAGAATTAGGTTGAAGTATTTGAAGTCAACATGATCATGCATGTAGAGTATTGCCATGATATTGCATAACCAAGCATGTAACAAGTTAAATGTGAGAAATTGAGTGCTAAGTCATACATGCAAGCATGGTTTTGTTAAGCTCCATGAGTATGAACATCATTTGTACCATTTGAAATGGAATTTGAGTTCAAACATGCATTTTATGAAGAATTGAAAGATGGTCTATAAAGAGATGAAGGATTTGGCACAAAATTGCACATGCAAGCATGATAATGTTGAATCTCATGAAGATGATTATCAATTGTGTTATTTAAGTTGAAAATGAAGCTTATACTTCACATGTATGCATAATCCAAAATGATATGGAAACTAGTTTACATGAGCTTTAAAGTTATGAAGTGAGTTTGTTATGATTTGAGTTTATGAGATGGAATTATGTGAATTTGAGGTTCAAACCTTGTAAAATTGGCCTTTATATTCGTGATTAAGGTTGCATGGTAGAAATATGAGCTTTATGATATGAATTACTTTGGTTGGAACCAAGTTTGAAGCTCAAACAGAGTTCTAGAAAACCCAGAATTCGACTTGTCTGCTCGAGCGGAGTAAGTGACGCTCAAGCGGAGAAATCGAGCTCCCAGTAGTTTTGCAGATATTGATGTACGCTGGAGCACAAATAGCCACGCTCGAGCGCCCAGCTACGTGTTTTGACTCTCAGCTCGAGCGTCCAAGGTCACGCTCAAGCACAAAAATGAAGTAATCAGTACTTTTGCAGACAAGAGGGGTTCGCTCGAGCGGCAAAAGCTGCGCCCAAGCGGGGAGCCTTGTTTATGAAATTTTGAAAAGATGTTTTGGGTTTCATTTTTCGTTCTTTTTCATTTCTAAGCACTCTTAGGCATGCATTAAGCTTTGTATATGACCTAAAGGGATAAGAAAGAAGCCTAAGAGAAATAATAAGTTAAGAACGGATTGAATTGCTTATGACCCATTGTAATATGAAATGTGTAGGGTCAAGGGCAAGGGCAAATCCATCGGCGAAACACTGTGAGTAATATCTTAGTAAAGATATTTTCAAGTATGTTGCTTTTCAAATGCTACTTCTGTATAAGCTTTATGGATTTGTTGATTTGAAATATGAATGAATATTCTATATGCCTAATTTGTATGAGGTCGTTTCATACATTTGATATATCTGAATTGGGTCTAAGACCGTTTGTCGTTTAATACGTTTGATATGTCCGATTTGGGCCTAAGGCCATTTGCCATTTGATATGTTTGAATATAAAAATGGGCCAAAGGCTGTTTGAATATAATGATGATGGGCCAAAGGCCGTTTGAATACCGTAATGGGCCAAAGGCCATTTGAATGAAAAGGGATCATGATCATGAATATGAAATACGCATAGATATGAATATAAAGAAAATGGGCTCGAGGCCGTTTGATATGCCTGATATGTTTGAATGGGCCCAAGGTCGTTTGATATGTTTGAATTAGACCAAAGGTCGTTTTGAATAAAGAGTTGGTTGGACCAAAGGTCATTTTTGTATAGATGGACCCAAGGTCGTTTTGTTTTATATAAGAATTGGACCTGAGGTTGTTTTGCATATGGACATGATGTGTTGGACCCGAGGTCGTTTTGATTTGTTGAGATTTGTAAATCTAATGTGAATGAGAATAGTGGTTCAAATGTGTACGTTATAAGTATGACTCATTTATGAACGAATCTCATTCATTAACCTCTTTATTTTGATATTATTCACTAGGCGTTAGCTCACTCTTATTTATATGTATGTAGGTGAGCAAAGGGACGTTCAACCCCAGCCTTAGTGGAATTTAAGAAAGGAACCTGAGTTTTGTGAAGTTAGCCCAGGTGCCTCACACAAGAGGCTTTATTTATGACCTTTTGTATTTCTTTGTTATTTCTATTGGTTATGATAGACCGTTTATGTATATAAGCTTTTAGTTTAGCTGACTATGTGTTTGAATGATCCTAGGTATACAAGATATTAACTACTGATATGTGGTGTGAATTATTATTAAGTTATGTGAAATGTTTTGATATGCCATGTAAGCATAGCTCATTGGACAAAATTTTTAAGTTTGCTTCCGCATCTGGCCCTATATTATTAATTACTAATTGATATCAGGTTTGGGGCCGTACGTAATCTCATGATTACTGGTCGGTTATGACCTTAATCTTGACCCGAACCCGCCCTTATAGGTTAGGATCATAACCGGCCAGTAATTATTAGATTACCTATGGCCTCAGACGGGAAACAAATTTAATATAATCATATGGGGCCAAAAGCGGAAGCAAAAGATAATAATTATCCAATGAGCTTGTGCATAAATGGAGTGAACAAAAACATTTCTTACATTAATAACTCACACCAAACATACCCGCATAAAAGACATTCTATGTCTAGATCCATGTAATACCGTAATTATACAAAACCATAGCTTATATACAGATAAGGTCAAACATGACCATCAGAAGAGGACAAAAGGGGTCAAAACGATAATTCTAAAAACTAAGGCCTCGTTTGTGAGGCTTGTCATGGTTGACTCCACAAACTTGACTTCCTCTCATATCTTTCATTGGGGTTGGGTTTGGACATCTCTTTGCTCACCTACACACATATAAATGAGAGTAAGCGATAGCCTAGTGAATAATATCAAAATAAAGAAGTTACATGAATGAAATTCGTAACAGACATATCTAACGGCCTTAGGCCCATTCATGTTTTTATCTAATACATCAAACGGCCTCAGGCCCAAACATATCAAACGGCCTCGGGCCCAATTTGTTTGTGTCAAATGGCTTTTGATTCAATCATTCATGTCAAACAGCCTTCGGCCCAATTATTCATATCAGACGACCTTTGGCCCAATCATTCATATCATACGGCTTTTAGCCCAATCATTCACGTCAAACTATCATTCATGTTAGACGGCCTTTGGCCCAATCATTCATGTCAGACTATTATTCATGTCATATGACCTTTGGCCCAATCGTTCATGTCAGACGGCCTTCGGCCCATTAAAATATTCGAATGGCCTTTGGCCCAATCAAGACATATCAAACGTATCAAACGGCCTCAGGCCTAGTTCATACTCTTATCACATGTCAAACGGCCTTGGGCCCAAATTATATTCTTGACAAAGTCTTATACAAACATTAGGCATGTACTGAGCATTATAAATGAACCATAGAGTTGGAAAGAGCCTAAGAGAATTAAACGAATTAAAGAACGAAATGAATTGTATTGTGACCCGATTTCTATGTGTATTACGAATTGTGTAGGGTCAAGTGCAAGGACGAATCGAGCAGCAGAGCACTATGAGTAATATCTTAGTAAAGATATTTTCGAGTATGTATTTTCCAAATGCTGCTTCTGTATAAGCTCCATGGATTTGTTGATTTGTCGGTTGGCCAAAAAAGTTGGTTGTGGCTGATTTTGCATGAAACAGGATTTTTCGACATAATTATCATCATTTCCTCCTATTTCCACACTATTCTTTGCTCAATTTCTTAAGAAAATGTTTCATTTTGAAATTTAAAAAAGAGCCTCAGAACACTATGGAAATAGTCGAAACAAAGTGCTGAAAGAAAGGTTCGAATGATAGCTTTGAATGAGATTGAAACACTTGGTCAAAGCAGTGGAAATGAAGCACAAATTCCATATTTCTTATTGAGAATTGTGCGAGAAACACATTCTTGTTTTCATCATCAGGTAATCAAAAGAAAGTGCCCAAGTCAAAGGGTCGGTCAAAATAGGGTGCCTTTAGTTGCCCCTCTTTAACAGAACTCGAAGTCATCTCTTGACGTGAGTAAATGTCAAAGTCCGAAGATGACTATTTTGACAAGATCGTAAGACTTGGGCAAACAAACAAGATGCAAATACAGTTGGTTGAACCTGAAAGTTTCTTACGTATCCTCTTCCAAGGAATCAAGCGAGCATAGTTTAGGGACATAATGCAAATGACATACTCAAAGTACAATGAAAAGTTGGACTTACATGCTTTTGCAGAGTTGATGAAAGTTGAACTTACGCACTACCGCATAACCGGTTTTTGTCATTTTGAAAATTCATGGTTCATGCAATGCAATACAACAGGTAATATGCGAGAATGACAATGGTGAGGCAAGTCTCATGCAAATGATATGAAGCATAACAAGGGATACAATCCAAAACACACCCATATAAGAGAAAGAAATGTAATCCATGAATAGTTTTAACCTATAATCCAAAACAGGAGAGGTATTAATCGAAGATGGTTTGAACCAACAACCCAAGAAATGGATAGTATCGTCATCTCGAAGAGGGGCTAGCATTATCCGATGGAAAAGGTTAAAATCAAATGTTGATGTGAATAGATTATAGCCAAGTGATGCAACAATGATAGTTGTAACCATGCAAATGATATACTAATGCAATTGAAAGTTGAATTCTTATTTCTTTTCTTTTTGAAAATGCATGATTTATGCAATGCAAGTTGTAATATATGGTGAGGCAAGCCTCATGCAAATCAAGCAAACAAAAGGGTACAATCTAAACACACTCACATGAGAGGAGAAAAAGGGTTTTAATCAAATAGTAAGACTTAGACCGTACCTCAATACGAAATAAGGGAACTGATTTCAACCAGGTAAAGAGAAAAATGGTCTTGACCAATATACAAGACCTAGACTGTACCCTTATACGAAATAGAGCGATGTTTCAACCTGGTAAAAGAGAAAGGGGTTTTAACTAATATACTAGACCTAGACCATACTTCAATACGTAATAGGGCAATGGTTTTCAACCAGGTAAAAGAGAAAGGAGTCTTAACTAATATACTAGACCTAGACCGTACCTCAATACGAAATAAGGCAATGGTTTTCAACTGGGTAAAAAAGAAAGAGGTCTTAACCAATATACAAGACCTATACTGTACCTCAATTTGAAATAGGGTGATGGTTTCAATCGGGTAAATGAGAAGGAGGTCTTAACCAATATAAAAGACCTAGACCATACCTCAATACGAAATAGGGCGATGGTTTCAATCGGGTAAAGGAGTAAAGTTGTAACCAAAAAGTTTGAAGTGATGTGAATGGATTGTAACCATGCATGACAAATGTAACAGACAGTGCAAGTGTGATGGTGAATGCAAAAACACAAAGGGGCAATGTGAGATATAGAATATGCAATGTGATAAATGCACAGCAATAAGATGATAGATGCAAAATAGATGAATGATACAAATTGATTTTTTTTTTTCTTTCTTCTTTTTCCAAATTTTTTTTTCCTTGAAGTTGAAGATGGGAAGAACTATCATCTTCTACAGTAATCTTCCATGTAGATTTTTGACCACTATAAGGACTTGATCTTTTTCCAAAGGTCGGCTTGCCATCATGGCTACCCTTTACCTGGTGATGAATGCCACGAAGTTCTCGTTGGGCTTTTGTCGAGTCACCTCCAGTTCTTGAGTGGTTACTTCGATCAGAGTATTATAGGAATACTAGGTGACGAAAGCCTCAACTAATTATTTCCAACTCTGTTTTACTGAGTCCTTTAGCTTGGCACACCAGATGGTAGTCGCTCCTAACATGGTTTTTCTGAACAAGGAAAGATTTTGGGCCCGAGATAGGCCCATGGGTTTCAGAATGTTTGAGAAGAGGTGGATATGAATCATAGAATCACCAACCCATTAAACCTATCCATGTAAGGCATTTTGAAACACTCTGGCAACCTCCCAATTATGTCCGTAACCCCATCTTCGATGTCTGGAATGGAGTTGATCCTTTGTAATTTTTCGAACATCTTCTCTAACTTGGCTAATTTTGGCGTAGTCGGGTCAACTCCATTGATATTTGTGGGGAAGAGTCTTTCCATGAACCCTTAAGTCTTTTTGCAAGTTGGGCTCAGGAAGTTCCTCAGTTAGCAGAGGTGGTTTTAGAATCGGATGCATCACTAGAGGTAGATGAGATGTAGACGCCCCGACAGGCGTTGCAATTTAGTAAGAGCCTCCATGTTGGCAGCAACCTTGTTGATAATAGCACCCATGCTTCATTGAAGAGCCAAAAGCATGTTTGCTACAACAATCGGGGGTTGGTCCGTTACTGTAGAAGGTTGGTCCATCACTACTAGAGGTGGGTCCGTCACTATTGGAAGTGGGTCCGTCACTACTGGAGGTTGGTCCATTACCATTGAAAGTTAGTCAATCACCACTGAAGGTGGATCCATCACAGATCCTAGAAATTCCACTGGCAAGGTTCTGACAATGACGTTTTAACCTTTTTCTTTGTAATTGGCGGTAGAGAAACTAACACTGGCTGTCCTTGAACCAAATCTACGGTTCTACTAAGTCTACCAGCATGAGTCCACAAAACTAGGTAGATATTAGGCCGTTTTGAAGCTATAGTGCTATGACTACCTAACAAAAACAAAACGAAACTCCTAATCAGAATTTCAGTAGCATTTCGGCTCAACTAATCATTATGCATACTGCACTCTACCCCTCAAAATGATATGCCTGACCCATTGCTCAGATTTGAGAACCCCAGATCCCATACATTGTACATAGCAAGAAAGAAAATAAACACCCCTATGGAGGGTAAGGTTATCCTATCATAGTTTTGACATGATTTAAGGTTTCATTATTCAAACAAGTGGTATCATACATCTTAGAATAGGGTAGCATCCTGTCTAATTTTAGGAAGATGCCAGAGTTTACAATAAGCACTAGGTCAGTCTTTGGTCAAAAGGGTACCTTTGTAGGACATCTATATACTTACCTGTAACAACGCCTCCGAACGCCCCGGGAGGGTTAGGTCCCGTTCCGTTCATATTGGGGTCACTACAGTTCAAGAACTCGGTTTGTGTTGGTTCTAAATCTGAACCAAAGAGTCCAAATCCGGCAAATCGTTTTGAAGAAAAAACAGATTTTGAAAAGTAGTGCCAAACATGGACTGCTTTGCCAGATTACAGAGTCGCCACCTAAATATTTTAAAACGGGAAATTTAGGAAACCCTGACTCGGTGCCGAAGGCCACGTGTTCGTCATTACCAAAGTGGTCTTGGCTCGGGAGCTTGGGTACGATCGGGGAAGGTCAGCTATGAGCACCCCCTTTCGCCCGGTCCGAAGACCGGCCTCTACTAACCGTGATATCCGTTTTTGAAAACATTACATGCTCTTGTTCCAATAATTAACCTAGAATTACTATGTTATGCGCGCAGCAAACAAGTATAGACTAGATCGCCTAATTTGGAAACAAACATTGCATATCCGTTGGTTTTGAAAATGCCTTGGAATTCACTACTCGCAAGTAGGCTAAAACACGGATTTCAACGAGTCTTTCCAACTCAAGTAATCCAACCTCCACCCACAGGCATTCAAGCAGTTATATCACATATAAGCATTTAGCCACATGGTAAGCATACTGTCATGTTAACATTCACACGCATGTGATATGCTAAAGCATAAATACTTACATCGTACTCCAAGTCCAAAACAATAAACTAGTTAGCAAACATGCATGTCCTAGTTCATGTTAAAAAAATGGCTAATGCAACACATGCAAAGATGCAATCTAGACAGGCTCGGCTATCCTAAACATGGCATGTGGAATGCTACAAATAACACGTATTCAATTTGGAATTGAAATACAATGCAGTTTGTATGATGTACCGAGCCCGATGCATGTCAACAAATGCATGGATGCACGCATGCATTGCATAAGGTATGCTAAAATAAACGTGCCCTAATCTACCATCATAAGCAGGTAAATAAAAAGGAAGAAAGAAGTGGAGGTTAGAAGACATGCACACACCCACATACACTTATTACAGATTCGCCCTCGCTCGGAGGGACCAAAATAATAATACAGTCCAAAAATAAACGAATAAATTATTACAAGACCTCTAATCTAATTAAATTAAATGCAAAGAAGAGATGGCCACAGCCTCCGCCTCGGGATGCGCGAATGATGTATGCTTCAAGTCTGACTTGCCTAGAAATCCGTACCTGTAGACACCCCATTTTTGACCACCCTCAAGACTTGGGCATTACTGATGGTTTGCTCGGTGTTGAGAGATGTGCAGGGCACAGGTTCAGTTTCTTCGGCAAGAAGAGAGGAAAATCTTCCAAACACTTTGTTTAGGGGTTTGGAGTTGAAGAAAAGAGGAAAGGGGAGAAAAAAATTGGTCTGGGAGAAGTTCGACATGAATCTGGGTAGGAGAGAATCCAGCAGCCCTCGCTGAATCGGGCTTATTCAATTGCATACTTGGAGTTAAGCTATGAGGCCACCATCGTTGGAAAGAAGACTTCCGGGGCTTCACTTTGTACTCAAGAATCTCCCAAAGCCAAGTCCGGGTGGAGGAGATATGTTGGGTTGAAGCAGGGGATCATCCCGGTTGGATCGAGTCTGCGCGACTTCACGGAAAAGGGCATAACTTTTTTCATAGGAGGAATTTTGATGCAAGGTTTGCGCCATTGGAAAGCTAACTTCCGGAGCTTCGATTTGCATACCCACCGGCCATGTTTTGACCAAGGAATCATCCACCGGAACTCTATTTAGCCGACCGGCAGAAAAGAGTGCCGACCGGCACTTTATTTTGGACAATGATCGAATCTTCTGGCCGGTTTGAACCCTTTGCACCCCCCAAGCTTGGTTCATGCCAGTTGTGCCAGCTGGGATGCACAGAACTCGACCCACGTGCATACATGTGCCCATTTTGCACCCTTTAACCACCTTTGGCCCCTCTTTTGTGCACCCTTTGCTCATGGCTTCTTGAGGAAGCCTTGACCCCTTTGTCTTGGCTTCCTCAAGAAGCCTACCAGCTGTCTTGGCTTCTTGGATAAGCCCCTTTGCTTTAGCTTCTCTTGTAAGCCATATACTTGCCTATATAAGCATGCCCCCTCTCCATTGCTCAAGGGTTAGAGGCTTGAACAAAAAAAACCAGCAGATATATATGTATATCTGATATATACATATATATCCCACCCCCTCTCTCCATATCTCTCCCATCCAACCTCCAAAGTCCATTGTTCTTGAGCCATTCCTTCACCACCACCTAGCACCAGCACCACCACTCCATTTCCAACGACTTGGGGCTGTTTTGCAGAGCTTAGGAGCACCTAAACTTGGATCAAAACCTACTGGTTTGCTGGTCTTCAAGGGTAAGTCACTCTCTTCCCTTTTCTTTTATTTTCTTGCTTCATTTCTTAGCCCTAGTTTCTTGCACATTTTGGCTCCGACCCAAACTTCAAATAGTCTTATTTTGGGGTCCTCTTCATGTTTGATTGAGGACCCCTTGCTGTTTGGTGATTGCATCTAGCACCTATCTCTTTACCCCCTTGTATGCCACTATTCTTGCATAGTATATTTGGCTGATGTGTGATCTGATTCAGAGCATGATGTAAGCTAAGAATAGGCTTATTTTGAGCCCTTCTTCAACATTGTTGAAGGGCTCAACATTGTTTGGATAATCCTTATGCTACTTGCTTTGAAATCCATGTCTTAGCCTCATTTTTGCATGGTTTGTTAGCCTTGTATGCTTACTGATTTTGGGGCTGTCATATACTACAAATATGATTATTTTGGGACTTTCTAGCTTCTTTCTTCATGCTCCATGTTCATATTTTGCATGCTTTGTATAGTCATAGGCCATTCCATGTGCTTAATGTTGCATCTCGGGAGTGATTCCATGCATCGGGTGTCATTTCGCCTTATTTCGGGGCTGTTTTGCCCCTCTTTTAGCTACTGAAATTTGCATGTTTTGTATGCCATGTTCCATGTTATGCCATGTCATTTCATGCTTTATGCCATTGCCTCGGTTTATGCGTCTGCAGCACGCATTTCGAGGCACTTCATTTTCATCCACCGGCCTCTTATGTGAGTGTGGCTGAGGCTCTTTCATGTTAGTATAAGTCCAATTTGCATTTTAGTGTCATTTGCATCCCGTATGCCATGTCCTCGGTTCGCGTGCATACGTGCACGCATTTCGAGCGTCCCATTTTCACCTTGTGGCCACTGTTTTAGGCTTGTTTGAGGCTGCCTAATCTAGTTTAAGTCCATTCCCTCATGTGTTGTAGCATGTTTACTTTGTATGTGTTGCTTCGGTTGTGTGCCTAGCATGTTTATATACTTACATGTTCATATTGTATGTTAGATTACATGCTTAGGTTGCATTTGACATGCATGCTTTACCTCTTGAATTAAGTATGATAGAGGTTGAGCTTTTTGTTTGTTTATGTGCATTTCATTCCACATTGAAATTGCACACTTTGGCTTCTTGGGCCATCATGCATTGAAATGCGTGATTGGTGGCCCGGGGGTCGAGGGCCATGCTCCCTTGAGTCCATTGCATGATAGGGAGTGTGTCCGTGCATACATTTGTCCCAAAATTCCATACCATGCACTGCTGCTGTCTGTTGCTGTCAAAACTGTCTCCTGCAGGAATTTAGTGCCGACCGGCACTCTTTAGTGCCGACCGGCACATTTTTTGTGCCGATAATCTCAATTGCAGCCGGTGGCCAAACCTCGCAATGATGGTCAAACCCTTCAGCCGGTGGTAATATTCAGGATATGTGGAAGGTGTCCCAGGACTTAGGCAATTTTCCAGGGAGGCAGGACAGTGAAACAGAAGCAGCAATGCTACGGCACGGGTTTTCCTGGCAAGTCGGATCGAGCATGCATCCCTCGCGCATCCCGAGGCAGGGCTGAGGCCCCATTGCATTTATTTACTTGCTTTAATTTTAATAATTAGAAGTTTGTAATAATTAATTTATTCGTTTATTTCTTTCGGACTGTATTATTCTTTTGGTCCCTCCGAGCGAGGGCAAATTTGTAATAAGTGTGTGTGAGTGGGTGCCTGTCTTCCAACCCCCATTTCTTTCTCCCTTTTATTTACCCGCTTATGATGGTAGATTAGGGCACGTTTATTTTAGCATACTTTATGCAATGCATGTGTGCATTCATGCATTTGTTTACATGCACCGGGCTCGGTACATCATACAAACTGCATAGCAATTTTCATTTCAAATTGAATACGTGCTACTTGCGCATTTCACATGCCACGTTTAGGGTTAGCCGAGTCTACTCTAGATTGCATCTATGCCTGTGTTGCATTAGCCACTTAACATGAACTAGGACATGCATGTTTGCTAACTAGTTTATTGTTTTGGCATGGAGTACGATGTAAGTATTTTACGCTTTAGCATACCACATGCGTGTGAATGTTGCCATGACAGCATGCTTACCATGCGGCTAAATGCTTATGTGAGATAAACTGTTTGAATGCCTGTGGGTGGAGGTTGGATTGCTTGAGTTGGAATAACTCGTGTTTTAGCCTACTTGCGAGTAGCAATTTCAAACTATTTTCAAAACGAACGGATATGCAATGTTTGTTTCCAATTTAGGCGATTTGATCTATATTTGTTTACTGTGCGCATAACATAGTAATTCTAGGCTAATAATTGGAATAAGAGCATGTAATGTTTTCAAAATCGGATATCACGGTTAGTAGAGGCCGGTCTTCGGACCGGGCGAAAGGGGGTGCTCATAGCTGACCTTCCCCGATCGTACCCAAGCTCCCGAGCCAAGACCACTTTGGTGATGACGGACATGTGGCCTTCGGCACCGAGTCAGGGTTTCCTAAATTTTCCATTTTAAAAAATATTTAGGTGGCGACTCTGTAATCTGGTAAAGCAGTCCATGGTTGGCACTACTTTTCAAAAATCTGTTTTCTCAAAACGATTTGCCGGATTTGGACTCTTTGGTTCAGATTTAGAACCGTGACAATCGAGTCCGAACTGTAGTGAACCCAATACGAACGGAACGGGACCTAACCCTCCCGGGGCGTTCGGGGACGTCTACAGTACCATGCCACTGTTGCCTCTGTTTCACTGTCCTGCTTCTCTGGAAAATTGCAAAAGTCCTGGAAAGGCACCCTGAATCCTAAGGATCATCACCGGCTGGATAGAATGTCCACCGGCCGTGTATAAAGTCCACCGGCTGGAAATGAAGCTATCGGCAATAAATACATTGCCGGTCGGCACTCTATACTGCCGGTCGGCACAAAATTCCTGCAGAAGACATTTTGGACAAAGAATAAAGAGACCAAAGAAGGTAAGGCATAGAATTTCTAGGCAAATGTATGCATGGACACACTCCCTATCATGTAATGGACTCAAGGGAGCATGGTTCGACCCTCGGCCATCAATCACGCATTTCAATGCATGATGGCCCGAAAGCCAAGTTAGCAACTTTGATATCAAATGGAATGCAAGTACAAAACAAATCAAAGGGCCCCAACCCCTATCATGATTGGTCAAGAGGCAAGGGATGCATGCTCAATGAAATACAACCTAGGCATGGCGGCTAAGTATGCAACATGAGCATGCAAATGAGCAATGTATGCTAGGCTCGCAACCTAAGCATGTAAACAAACATGGCATGCAACAACATGCAACGATGGACTTAAACTAACATGGATAACTTGCAAGCATGCCAAAATCAGCGGCCATGAGATGAAAATGAGATGCCTCAAAATGCGTGCACACGACACGCGAGAGGACAGCGCGCCACGCATCTAAATGGCACTCTAATGAGACATGGCATAACATGGAATATGGCATACAAAACATGCAAATTTCAGCAGCAAAATGAGGGGCAAAACATCCTCAAACATGGCGAAATGGAACCAAATGCATGGAATCGCTTCGAAATGCAAAACTAGGTACATGAAATGGCTTATGGCTATATCAAATATGCAAGATATGAACATGAAGTATGAAGACAGAAGCTAGAAAGCCCCAAAATAAGCATGTTCATAGTATAAAGCATGGAAAGACAGTAAGCACAAGTGAGACTAACATGGCATGCAAAAATGGCTCCTCAAGGGAGGCAATGAGGCAAGTGATAGATCCAATGCTCAAACAGAAAAATGTCCTTCTACAACACTGAATAGGGACCAAAAATATGAACATTTACAGTAGATGAAAAGTCCCAAAACAGTATACACACATGCTCAAAATGCAATGCAAGATTAAGGCCCACAAAGGGGTATAACATGAAGTACCAAAAGGATGCACCAAACAGCCAAATACCCTTCATGAGACATGTAGAGGGGGTCAAACTAAGACCCTTTTCAGGCCTGTCGAAGACCCAAAAATAGAAGCATGGTAGGCTAAAAAGACATGCAAAAAAAAGGGACGAAAGAGGGGTAATGAAGCAAGTCATACATGGGGGTCCCAAACAAGGTTGAGCCCTTCTTCAATGTTGAAGAAGGGCTCAAAACAAGCCTCTTTGTAGTTTATATTGAAGCTCAAAAATACATGAAACTATGGCTTAGATATGAACCAAGAAAATGCTAGTTTTGGGGAAAAGTGTGCTTACCCTTGTAGACCAACAAACCAGCACCTCTTGGACCAAGTTTTGGTGCTCCCAAGCTCTGAAAATCACCTCCCAAATTCTGAAAATGGAAGTGGTGGTGTTGTGCTATGAGTTGGTGAAGGAATGGCCCAAGAACAAGGGTGTTTGGAGGTTTGGAGAAGATAGATATAGAGGGTGTATGTATCTAACTCCAGCTGGTTTTTCTAACCTAGCATAAGGAAGAGGAGAGCTCCATTTATAGAGCCAAAGGAGCAGGACTTCTCTTAGAAGCTTCAAAACCAAGAGCCAAGATCCTCCATACACGTGTATGGAGGATCCAGTTTGTGCCCTCCACCGCACGTACCGCCTCCATTCAATCTGTAGAATACACCGGAAGGTCGTCGGCTAGCAAAAATGGTCGGTCGGCACTCTTTTCTGGCCGGTCGGCACTCTATTTGGCCGGTCGGCACTCTTTTCTGGCCGGTCGGCACTCTATTTGGCCGGTCGGCAGGAAAAATCTGCTCTGCAGGTCCAACTTCAAACGGGCATAACTTTTTCATATGAACTCATTTTTAGGTCATTCTTGTGTCAAAATTGAAGCCCCGGAAGTAAGCTTTCCAATGCCACAAACGTTGCATTAAAATTCCTCATGTGGAGAAATTTATGCTTGTTTTGGTGAAGGTTGCTCAGTTTCAGTCCAACCGGGATGATGCCCAACTTCAACCAATCATATCTCCACCATCCGGACTCGGGTTTAAGAGATTCTTGTATGAAAAATGAAGCCCCAGAAGTCTTCTTTCCAATGGTGGTAGCCTCATAACTTAACTCCAAGTGTATAGACAAATAAGCTCGATTTAGCGAGGACTGCTCATCCCTCTCTTAGCGATTCTTGCCTATCTTCTTCTCCAACTTGGTTTCTCCCCTCTTCTCCTCTTCTCTTCAACTTCAAACCCCGAAGTAAGGTGTTTTGAAAGATTTTTCAAAGATTTCATCTCTCTTTCATTCATCTCCACTTTGTCCTTGCTCGGTTTTATCGAAAAAGCGCACTATTTAGAAATGCGAGCGTCGAACATCGTGGGAATTTTATTTCAAAAAGTTTTGAAAGAGAGGGTTTTAAGGTCTAAAACCATCCAAAATAGCTTTGATTAAAAATGGGGTATGAAGTTGAGATTCGCCTCTCCTTGTCAAGAGATCGAACTGCGTCTCGCACACCTTTCTCCAACAAGTAAACCATCAGTACCGCCCAAGTCTTGTGGGCGGTCAAAAATGGGGTGTCTACAGTTGCTCCTCTTTGCCAGAACTCGTAAGTCATAACAATGATGGGAGTGAGTGTCAAAGCCCAGAGACGACCCATTTTTGACGAGGCCGAAGACTTGGACAAACAAAAATACAAATGAATAAGTAGTTGTGCCCGCAGGCTGCCTACGTATTCCTTTGCAAGGAATCGAACTAGCGTAGTTCAGCGGTGATGCAAACGATATGCAGAAAGACTTTGATAATTGGACTTACACGCTACGCGAAGCCGGTTTGTATGCAAAACAATGTAATGTACTGACAAGTACAGGTAAGGTGCGCAAGATAGCACGAATGAAATGCTGATGAAGGAACAAAGAGAGAAACATAGGGACTTATCCCAGTGTTTCGGAGTGGTTTAAGCATTAGAACGTATTCCGAACGCTTTTGACCGAAGAAGGAGAAATATAGGGACGTATCCCGGTGTTTCAGAATGATGTGAGCATTGGAACGTATTCCGAACGCTTGTAACCAAAGAGGGAGAAGCATAGGGACACATTCCAGTGTTTCGGAATAAGGAGAAAAAGCATAGGGACGTATCCCGGTAAGAAGAGAGAAACATAAGGACGTATCCCGGTGTCTCGGAAAAGAGAGAGAAACGTAGGGATGTATCCCGGTGTTTTGAAAATGAAGGGAGAAACGTAGGGACGCCTCCCGGTGTTTAGAAAGGAAGGAGAGACATAGGGACGTATCCCGGTAAGAAAAGAGAAACATAAGGACGTATCCCGGTGTCTCGGAAAGGAGAGAGAAACGTAGGGACGTATCCCGGTGCTTTGAAAATGAAGGGAGAAACGTAGGGACGCATCCCGGTGTTTAGAAAGGAATGAGAGACATAGGGATGTATCCCGGTGTCTAGGGACGTATCCCAATGGTTAGGGACATGTCCCAGTGCTTAGGGACGTATCCCAGTGTTTCGGAAAGAAGGTGAAGAAACCTAGGGACGTATCCCGGTGTTTCGAAAAAGAGAGTGTGCATAACAATGCGATTGAAACGTGCATCACAATGCAAGTGAAGGGAGTGCATAACAATGCAATTTAGAGTAATCATAACAATGCTATGAAAGTACAAACACATGTAAGTAAAGAACACGCAACAACGTGTACAATGTGTGTGATAGGAAAATTGAACATGTGAGTAAAACGATGCACGCATGCAAGCAATGTGTAATGAAATCTGAAAATACATATGTGAGTAAAGCATACAGTCGCGCAGGCGATGTGTAATGAGACTGGAAATTGAACACATGTAAGTAAAGCAAGCGGTCAACGTGAGCAACGTGTATGAAACGGAACTTGAACACATGTAAGTAAAGCGATGCACGTATGCCCGCAATGTGTATAAAAAGGAACTTGAACACATGTAAGTAAAGCGATGCACGTATGCACGCAATGTGTATGAAAAGGAACTCGAACACATGTAAGTAAAGCGATGCACGTATGCACACAATATGTATGAAAAGGAACTCGAACACATGTAAGTAAAGCGATGCACGTATGCACGCAATGTGTATGAAAAGGAACTTGAACACATGTAAGTAAAGCGATGCATGTATGCACGCAATGTGTATGAAAATGGAAATATAATGTGCATAACGATGCAGGTGTAACGGTGCATAACAATGCAAGTGGAACGTGCGTGACAACGCATATTTGAAACAAAATGCCGAATAAGGGAATACAAGCCTTAACGAGACCAATTCAAACACAACCTTCGATTTATCTCTTGGAGGGGTTTGTAACACACTCTGCCTGAAAAGGGGACACCCTGTTTATGTTGGCAAGAGATAACATTTGCTGCTGCTTTAATTGCCATTCTGACTTGAAGCAGGCTTACACTTGGGGTCGAGATACACTCATACTTCGGAGTAGTGACAAGGCCTGAGGAGGTACATCCGGAGTACAATCACGGAATTCGCTGAAGGTGAAATACACTCAGGTGCTTCAATTTTTCTTCTCTTCTTTTGCTTTGCAGTCCGGAACCTATATAGCTTCAGATAGGCCCTGATTTCACTGTTCACACTTATCGGGGGTGGGCCCTGCAGTTTTTGAAAGAACAAATTCCTTTTTTGCACAAATGTGGAGAATGGCACAGCACTCTGAGCACACAACAAATCATTTTTGAAATTGAGAAAATGAGTTCTCGACTGGGTATTGAGCCTACAACTGAACACAGCAGAGACGACCCAACAACGGAAAATAAAGGTAAACAACCTAAACACATCTATTGACACTTGAAACGACTCAAAACAAGAATCGAGACAAACAAAACACAACAAAAGACTCAAATGCGCACAGGGAGCCTGTTTCACCGGGTATTATTTCCCACCCTTTCTCATTTGTGATTCTCACATCACTCGGCATTCAATCTCTTGTTTTCTGAAAAAAGCCCTTTTCTCACTTTTTCTCTCATCGCACATCTCTCTATTCTTCAATCTCTCATTTTTCAATCCCTCCCCTGGATGGTTGATGGATAAACAGAAAGTTGTGGGCTCGTGCCCCTAGCATTCTGCTAGATTCTTCTTCTTGTTCACAACAGTGAGTTTCTTCCACAGGGGGGCCGCGCTACAATTGGGTGTTTAGCGAATCTGCGGCTGACATTGGTCGACGATGCTCTGCTGTGGAGTTTGGACATGGTTAGATTTGCCCAGATGATGGAGTGGAATACCTTGCCCCAGTCCAGTTCGTGCTTCGTACCTGGCTTGATACCTCGCTGCTTGGAGGATGTTGAGAGCTTTCAGCCCTTTGTTGTGCCCTTTTCTGGCGAATACGGTGCCCTTTCCGACAAGTAGAGTGCCCTTCTGGCAAGTATGTTGACCATGGGGAAAAGACAGAACACTTGACTCAACTGTGCCCCTAGTTCATCATTTTGACCATTTTTTGGTTTTAAAACAATTTTGACCAACATGAAAGTTAGATTAACATGCTTGTTCGATTTTTGATTTGAAATCATGCAAGTCGGGTTGTAAGCACTGAAAATTTTCCTTTTTTTAGGTCCAAGAAAATGGTCCAGTTTTTGGAAAAGATGGAACAATTTTCGAGAAAATTAGTCAACCTCAGTAAAAATTCTCAAAAACTATTTTTGCTAACGGCCACTGCTCAACGAGCACGGAACCTACTCTTGAGATGCACAACCTCGGACCCATAGCAATGGAAAATTGCCCCTTGTCTGAAGGACACTGCATGGCAACAGAAAGTTGCCCCTTGTTTGAATGGCGCCGCAGCACACTGAATGGCAACGGAAAGTTGCCCCTTGTTTGGATAGCACTGCGGCGCACTGTAGTCAGTCCTCGGAACGATGAACACAACCAAATTCTCAGATACAGAGAAGACAAAGATTACCAGAACCATCGCATGGACACAATCAGATTGAAGCGTTTTACGGCTGGACTTCAGGATGAAGTTGCCTACGTATCCCAAATATGGGAATCAAGCCTTACGTAGTTCGGGGTTAAGGTACACTGCATTAACCTCCTTTTAGGCTCTAACTTTTGCCAAGGCCGTCATGGTTTTCGACCTTGCGGGCTTTGTTCTTCTTTCTTTTTCACTTCTTTTCTTTTTTTTTTCTTTTTTTTTTTCTTTTCTTCTTTTTTCTTTTTTTGCTTTTCTTCTTTTTTCTCTTTTTCTCTTTTTTTGTGTTTTTCTCTTTTTTTTTTCTTTTTGCATTTTTTGTATATATTTTTTTTGTCTTGCTCTAACTTTTGCCTGGGCTGCCCTTCCGGGTTTTCGGCCCAGCGAGCCTCTCAAAGGGTAAAAGTGTAGCAAGCCCATGTCAAATGGTTTTGAGATTGAAGCCTCTCAGATCCGTGAGAGTGGTCATTGTATTGATTTGAAAAGGTCCACCTTTATTCTTCGAGCACATCGGATATTTTTTTTTTTTTTTTTTGCCCCTAGTTCGAGAGGTGCTTCTGATCTAGCTTTGCAAGCTTCTTTTGACAACATCTGATCCTCTTGATCTGACTTCGGTGCCTCTTGTTCGAGGGCTACTTCAAATCTGGTCACACAGGCCTCACATCATGATTGTCCTTTGAACGTTCTGAATCCAAGTTCAAGGTTCGAAAGCAAAGGGGTTGAGTCTCGAGGCCGAGAGCGATCCTAAGCTGCACAATCTCAAGAGCGATTCCACACATGTTTTCACAGGACCGCACAAAACATTTTTTTGAAAGTTTTTAAGAAAGCGACAAATCGCTCGCGCTGAAGACAGTGTGGGACCAATCAGGATCAAGCCAGGATCCTTCCCAGTATTCACACTAACAAGCATGATTTCATTCATTAAGGACTTAGCACGCCTCTCTTTCTCTCAATTTGATCAAAGTTTTGCAAATCCCGAGGAATTCCTCCCTCTTTGTTTTTATCACAATATTTCGAAAAAAGTTTTGGAAAACTTAGGTCGATGCAATGAATTCAAGGCACAGAAAAGACATAGCTTCTAGTCAAATACCGCCATCTCATTTAGAATTTCTGGCACAACTGGCACACGGCAGAAGCAAATACAAGAGCATGAAAAACCACTACTGTTTCGTTCATAACTATTGGCACAACTGGCTCCCTTGCAGAAACAAGCTCAAAACAAAATGAAAAGACAAACTCAAAACAAAATGGTGACGCCCGAGGTGACCCCCCCCCCCCCCGGAATCACCCGACCTTTGTACAATGGAACTGGCTCGATACAACAAGACAGACCCTTAATCAAAAAGACTGACTCAAGACAAAGAGACAGACTCAAAACAAAACTACAGAATTGACTCAACAACCAAGTCAGAAACTACAAAACTAGCATTCGCAAATGCTTAAAACAGTGTGTGCCATACGCCACATCTGGAGTAAACTGAGCGCCGCTCGCAGGTGGTCCATCCCCTGATCACATCACATTATCCCCCCACAGGTTCACTGATCAAGTGCCGATAGACTTTGCAGAGCTTGGTGCGGGGATGACCCCATTGTCAATCAAATTTTGTATCTCATGGCGGAGACGGACGCAACTGTCAGTGTCATGAACGGTTTGTTGATGGAAAGTACAGTACTTAGCCGGGTCATGCTTTGCAGGGAGAGGATCGGGTAGGGGCCGTTGTTCTAATGGTTTCAGATGTCCTTTCCTGAGTAGGACCCCTAAAGCCTTAGACAAAGGCATAAAGAGTGGGGTGAAGACCCTCTTGCCTCGGGGTAGATAGTCTGAAGTTCGGGGGTTTGAAGTGGGCGCACCAACAAAGGGGTGGTCGCTCTTGGTGTGGTGGTGGTGACCATGCCCACGTCAAGTCCTAGCATTGCATCACCACCGTGGTTGCATTCAATCGGTTGAATGCCCTCTGGCCGCTTCCTTGCCTTGGTCAATCGACCGCTTCATCGCATCCTCGATCTGACTCCCATCTCATGTAGATCTAAAAGGTGGGAAAGGGAGCACAATCATCTTTGCATAAGCTTGGGTTGGAGGTTGCGCACAACCATCCGTATTTGATCCTTATCCGTCGGCCTAATGGTCATAATTGAGGCCTTTGCTCTCCATCGGGTCACAAATTCAGAGAAGCTTTCCTTAACCTCTTGTCTCGTCGTCTCGAGATCACGGGTTGTAATCTCGATTTGTGTTATATGAGTATTGTAAAACGAAGGCCTCGGCCATCTCATCCCAATTTCTCTTAACATCGTCTTCCAACTTGGCATACGGATGGCGCCACACCCGACAGGTCCGCCGAAACGAGACAACAGAGTCCGGTGAGGCCCATCGGCCTTACGATATCTCGAAAACAATCTCGTGCACCATGGGGTCCCCGGACCCATCAAATCGGTCAATTTGAGGCATCTTGAACCGATCTGGCAGCGTCACGGCTGCGTCCGTGTATCCATCTTCAATGTCAGGGATGGTCTTGACTCCTTGGGATTTCTTGAACAGCTTTTCAAGCTTGCTCAACTTCAGTCTGGCATCCGCCTCGAACTCAAAGGAGAGTCCTGAGGTTGGTGGGTGTTTTTGATAATCGGGGAAAAATTGGGGCGAACCGGAATGTCTGTACTTCTGGACATTTGGCGTCTCCCAGTCTTGGAGCTCTCGGGGAGGAGCTCGATCTGGCAGATGCCGCTTCTTTGCTCTAACCTAGCAATTGTCTCTGCCTGTTGGGCTATGACCACAGCCTGTTGCTTGGTGAATTCAGATTGACGGACATCATCTTGCTGCATGGCTTTCATACTATCCTGGAGTTGGCACACCATCTCTTCCAAACTCGACAAATTGTTCTGATTCGACTGAGCAACCGGTATATATGTGTCTGCAGTAGGCTCGGAAATCTCAACCTGACTACTCAAAGATCACTGATCTGGTAGCTGTTGTACTGGTGGTCTGAGCCTGACTAGCCTTCTTTGGCCTTGATTACCCTTGAACTGAGTCTCTGACTTGACAAAGTCTATCAGCACAAATCCAATGTACCCGGGAGATAGTGGAGCCTTCTGAAGCTATGGTTCCAAGACTACCTAGCAAAAGGGAAAACAGACAAAGATCTCGACAACTTCACCAAAACAGATACTGAGTAGATTTGAACGATGTGTTCTATTATCGATGATCGTTCTCAAATCATGCCCCAAATCAATCGATACCGCAGATATAATCGATTCTCAAAATACTAATCTTGGTGCCCGAGGCGGATACCTGAGACATCAAGAAACCGGTATATGCATTCCTCAGAGATACACTCTAAAAGCACATAGCAGGTAAATGAGAGCCAATACACCCCTATGTTGGGATAGGGTTTCCCTGTCCTAGTTTTGTCAGGAGCTAGGGCTTCACTACGCACACAGCGGTTTCAAACAACCTAATATCGGGTGAGCAACCTGTCCTAGTTTGGAATGGTCACTATGGATTTCAATATGCACTAGGTCGAATGGTCAAAAGGGTGCCCCAGTAAAACCGGGGTTTGTGTTCCTACGCTGTCAGAGCCCATAACCGGTTAGCCTTATGGTCATGCCTTGACAAGACAAGCCTCCGGCAAACCGTTCAGGAATGGCAGATGGCAAACACTGTGTCCTAGGCACACCAGTGCACATGCAATGCAAAGAAACACATAAGTGTAGTCAAAACAGGATATCACGAGTTTGAGTCAAGCTCTCTAAAATCCCCAGTGGAGTCGCCAGAAACTGTAACAACGCCCCCAAACGCCCCGGGAGGGTTAGGTCCCGTTCCGTTCATATTGGGGTCACTACAGTTCAACAACTCGGTTTGTGTTGGTTCTAAATTTGAACCAAAGAGTCCAAATCCGGCAAATCGTTTTGAAGAAAAAACAGATTTTGAAAAGTAGTGCCAAACATGGACTGCTTTGCCAGATTACAGAGTCGCTACCTAAATATTTTAAAACGGGAAATTTAGGAAACCCTGACTCGGTGCCGAAGGCCACGTGTCCGTCATTACCAAAGTGGTCTTGGCTCGGGAGCTTGGGTACGATCGGGAAGGCCGATGAGCACCCTTTCGCCGTCCAAGATCGCCTCTACTAACCGTGATATCCGTTTTTGAAAACATTACATGCTCTTGTTCCAATTATTAACCTAGAATTACTATGTTATGCGCGCAGCAAACAAGTATAGACTAGATCGCCTAATTTGGAAACAAACATTGCATATCCGTTGGTTTTGAAAATGCCTTGGAATTCGCTACTCGCAAGTAGGCTAAAACACGGATTTCAACGAGTCTTTCCAACTCAAGTAATCCAACCTCCACCCACAGGCATTCAAGCAGTTATATCACATATAAGCATTTAGCCACATGGTAAGCATACTGTCATGTTAACATTCACACGCATGTGATATGCTAAAGCATAAATACTTACATCGTACTCCAAGTCCAAAACAATAAACTAGTTAGCAAACATGCATGTCCTAGTTCATGTTAAAAAAATGGCTAATGCAACACATGCAAAGATGCAATCTAGACAGGCTCGGCTATCCTAAACATGGCATGTGGAATGCTACAAATAACACGTATTCAATTTGGAATTGAAATACAATGCAGTTTGTATGATGTACCGAGCCCGATGCATGTCAACAAATGCATGGATGCACGCATGCATTGCATAAGGTATGCTAAAATAAACGTGCCCTAATCTACCATCATAAGCAGGTAAATAAAAGGGAAGAAAGAAGTGGAGGTTAGAAGACATGCACACACCCACACACACTTATTACAGATTCGCCCTCGCTCGGAGGGACCAAAATAATAATACAGTCCAAAAATAAACGAATAAATTATTACAAGACCTCTAATCTAATTAAATTAAATGCAAAGAAGAGATGGCCACAGCCTCCGCCTCGGGATGCGCGAATGATGTATGCTTCAAGTCCGACTTGCCTAGAAATCCGTACCATGCCATCATGCCTCTGCTTTCACCATCACGCTTCTCCGAAAATTGCAAAAGTCCCGAAAGGCTCCTCAATCCTAAGGATCATCACCGGTGGATAGAATGTCCACCGCCGTGTATAAAGTCCACCGGCCGAAATGAAGCTATCGGCAATAAATACATTGCTTGCCGGCACTCTATATCGCGGTCGGCACAAAATTCTGCGCAGAAGACATTTTGGACAAAGAACAGCAGATCAAAGATGCAAGGCATAGAATTTCTAGGCAAATGTATGCATGGACACACTCCCTATCATGTAATGGACTCAAGGGAGCATAGCCCTCAACCCCCGGGCCATCAATTACGCATTTCAATGCATGATGGCCCGAAAGCCAAGTTAGCAACTTTGATATCAAATGGAATGCAAGCACAAAACAAATCAAAGGGCCCCAACCCCTATCATGATTGGTCAAGAGGCAAGGGATGCATGCTCAATGAAATGCAACCTAGGCATGGCGGCTAAGTATGCAACATGAGCATACAAATGAGCAATGTATGTTAGGCTCGCAACCTAAGCATGTAAACAAACATGGCATGCAACAACAAGCAACGATGGACTTAAACTAACATGGATAACTCGCAAGCATGCCAAAATCAATGGCCATGAGATGAAAATGAGATGCCTCAAAATGCGTGCACACGGCACGCAAACCGAAGACCGCGCCTACGGCACGAAATGGCACTCTAATGAGACATGGCATAACATGGAATATGGCATACAAAACATGCAAATTTCAGCAGCAAAATGAGGGGCAAAACAGCCCTGAAACATGGCGAAATGGAACCAAATGCATGGAATCGCTCCCGAAATGCAAAACTAGGTACATGAAATGGCTTATGGCTATATCAAATATGCAAGATATGAACATGAAGTATGAAGACAGCAGCTAGACAGCCCCAAAATAAGCATGTTCATAGTACAAAGCATGGCAAGACAGTAAGCACAAGTGGGACTAACATGGCATGCAAAAATGGCTCCTCAAGGGAGGCAATGAGGCAAGTGATAGATCCAATGCTCAAACAGAAAAATGTCCTTCTACAACACTGAAGAGGGACCAAAAATATGAACATTTACAGTAGATGAAAAGTCCCAAAACAGTATACACACATGCTCAAAATGCAATGCAAGATTAAGGCCCACAAAGGGGTATAACATGAAGTACCAAAAGGATGAACCAAACAGCCAAATACCCTTCATGAGACATGTAGAGGGGGTCAAACTAAGACCCTTTTCAGGCCTGTCGAAGACCCAAAAACAGAAGCATGGTAGGCTAAAAAGACATGCAAAAAAAAGGGACCAAAGAGGGGTAATGAAGAAAGTCATACATGGGGGTCCCAAACAAGGTTGAGACCTTCTTCAATGTTGAATAAGGGCTCAAAATAAGCCTCTTTATAGTTTACATCGAAGCTCAAAAATACATGCAACTATGGCTTAGATATGAACCAAGAAAATGCTAGTTTTGGGGAAAAGTGTGCTTACCCTTGTAGACCAACAAACCAGCACCTCTTGGACCAAGTTTTGGTGCTCCTAAGCTCTGCAAATGACCTCCCAAATTCTGGAAATGGAAGTGGTGGTGTTGTGCTATGGGTTGGTGAAGGAATGGCCCAAGAACAAAGGTGTTTGGAGGTTTGGAGAAGATAGATATAGAGGGTGTATGTATCTAACTCCAGCTGGTTTTTCTAACCTAGCATAAGGAAGAGGAGAGCTCCATTTATAGAGCCAAAGGAGCAAGACTTTTTTTAGAAGCTTCAAAACCAAGAGCCAAGATCCTCCATACACGTGTATGGAGGATCCGCCAGGCCTCCAACCGCACGGTGGCCTCCATTCAATCTGTAGAATACACCGGAAGGTCGTCGGCTAGCAAAAATGGTCGGTTGGCACTCTTTTCTGGCCGGTCGGCACTCTATTTGTCCGGTCGGCACTCTTTTCTGGCCGGTCGGCACTCTATTTGGCCGGTCGGCAGGAAAAATCTGCTCTGCAGGTCCAACTTCAAACGGGCATAACTTTTTCATATGAACTCCTTTTTAGGTCATTCTTGTGTCAAAATTGAAGCCCCGGAAGTAAGATTTTCAATGCCGCAAACCTTGCATTAAAATTCCTCCTGTGGAGAAATATATGCTTGTTTTGGTGAAGGTTGCTCAGTTTCAGTCCAACCGGGATGATGCCCAACTTCAACCAATCATATCTCCACCATCCGGACTCGGGTTTAAGAGATTCTTGTATGAAAAATGAAGCCCCGGAAGTCTTCTTTCCAATGGTGGTAGCCTCATAACTTAACTCCAAGTGTATAGACAAATAAGCTCGATTTAGCGAGGACTGCTCATCCCTCTCTTAACGATTCTTGCCTATCTTCTTCTCCAACTTGGTTTCTCCCCTCTTCAACTTCAAACCCTGAAGTAAGGTGTTTTGAAAGATTTTTCAAAGATTTCATCTCTCTTTCATTCATCTCCACTTTGTCTTTGCTCGGTTTACCGAAAAGCGCACTATTTACCGAAATGCGAGCGTCGGAACATCGCGGGAATTTTATTTCAAAAAAGTTTTGAAAGAGAGGGTTTTAAGGTCTAAAAACCATCCAAAATAGCTTTGATTAAAAAATGGGGTATGAAGTTGAGATTCGCCTCTCTCCTTGCCGAAGAAACTGAACCTGTGCCCTGCACACCTTTCTCCAACAAGTAAACCATCAGTACTGCCCAAGTCTTGTGGGCGGTCAAAAATGGGGTGTCTACATTACCCAATTTAGCAGATCAAGCGGTACGTAGTGATCCCGATTCTGAGGCTTGTGCTCCTACCATATTAGAGCCCATGTTCATCTATCCGCCTGAAGCCAAATAGTTGTGTAGGATAACATATGACGAGCACGAGACTTAAACGCACCAATGCATGAAATGCAATGAACATATAATTGAAAATAAAATTCTTATCATGGCGTTTGAGTTAAGATTTCTTAATATCCCCCATTAGAGTCCCTAGAAACTGTAACACCGCTGGGGGGTACCCGCACACATTAACAGTTTGGACCTTCAATTTCTTCAATCTAGTCTCACGAGTGCAATGTGAAACATAGATGAGAGTCCAGATTTGGCAATTTTAGAAAATCCATTTTATTACAAATTCTTTTGCAGAAATGGACTACGTCATTAGATCTCAGAGTTGTCACCTAATGTTTTGGGAAAATTAGGAAACCTGTGACTTGTGCCAAGGCCACTATTCGTCATAACTAAGGATGCTTCGCTTGGAACCTTAGGTATGAGAGGGGAAAGTCATTAATTGAGCACCTTTGCTCACTCGATCAAAATATCAGCCTCTACTAAGCCGTGATATGATTTTTATTAACTTTAGGTGTTCATATTTCAATTATTAATAAATCCTAAAATTTACTATGCAAAGCAAACAAATATAGACTGTGTCGTCCATTTTTGGAACAATTTGATTTCATTATTTCGAAAATATTTTGAATAGTGCAATCATGAAAATCAATTTTATTTCAAATTAAATAACACAAACTTGACCCACCGGCATGCATAGGGTTATGTCAAATAAGTAACTAGCCATATGGTAGGATGCTAAACATAGTCGAAAAACACGCACAAGCGGGAAACTAAAGCAAGAAAACTTACATATTTACCAACGTCTCGCAAATAATTACAAAACAAAGTCAATAAAACATGCATGATCTTATATACAAGATCTTAATGCAATTCACTCATGAAATGCAATTAAAGATCCAGTTTCTAAAATATATGACATGTGAATCATTTCAAGACATGAGGTAGCACACAAAATCACATAATAAACGATTAAACCTACAAATGCAAATTTAGCCGTATCTTAAGGCATAAAACATGAATGCAAGGCATAGATATGATGACAAGCGTAATATTATGCATATATATAGAATATGGAATGCAAATAAAGAATGGGATAGAAAGAAGGAGTGTGGAAAATTATTACAACTTTAGAATATTACAAATCTGAATAAGGGATAAGAGGAATAAAAATATTACAAAAAAAATATATCTTCACAAACACTCTCTAATTAAAAGAAAAACAGAAAAATAGAATGTTTCAAGGGGCCTCAGAGACCATTGGAGACTATTTTGTTCGACGCTGGGAGGTTGTTGGGTTCTGTCTAGGAGAGAGTGACTAGCCAGCTAAAAGATAAGCTGGTTGGCTAAAAAGGTAGCTGGCCAATCGGGCCAGGCTGAAAACTCTGTTTTGTTCAAACACCAGAAAAATAAATGGAAAATATGTAAGTGGCTCAACTAACCACTTCCAGTTAGCTTACAACAGGCTTATAATATGAAATTGAAGCAAGAAAAGCAATGCAAGAATAAAAATGCAAGAAATGAAAATAAAATGAAGAGTGTGCAAAATTTACCTTCCAAGAAAGGATTTGATTTCTAAACTTCCTTTTGGTCTACCTCAAGTTTAGGAGGTGTATTCTCAATTCTCAGTTTGAAAATTCAAAATTCTAGTTAGGATAGGGTTTTGGGGTTGTTTAGCAATGTGTGTGTGGAGGGTTGTTCCAATTCTATGTTTTTCTCTCTTTTCAAGAACACTCACTCTCTTTTGGATTAAGGCTCGAGAATATGGCTCTCACAGAATTTTTAGGCTAGTTTTGATATATGGAAGATTGTATATCAGCATATGAAAGCTTATAGCTCCAATGTTGAAGACTTCTCTATTTCTCTCTCTCTATATCTCTTTTTTCTCTTAGTTCATTCCTCTCTACTTATCCTCCAATTCTAATCATCTCTATCTTTATAAGCAATCAGGGAAGGTTGCTAAGTCAAGGAGGTAGGAAACATGGATAATGGGGGTGACAAGGGTGGTTGAAAATGGATACTCCATTTTGGGAAGAAGACAATCGTCCTTTTGACAATGAAGGCTAATGGAAGACAATGGAGGAATTAGGTGTATATCTTGTGCTTGAATATAACAAGAAAGATATCGAATGGGCATGACCTACATGTATCGAACAAGAATTTTGCCGAAATTGCCCTACTTTTGGGCAAAATTAAGTTGGCCCTGGCTGACTATTTTGCACGAAACAAGATTTTTTGATAGAATTATCATCATTTCCTCTTACTTTTACACTGTTCTTTGCTCAATTTCTTGAGAAAATATTTCATTTTGAAATTTAAAAAGGAGCCTCGGAACACTACGAACATAGTCAGAACAAAGCACAAAAAGAAAGTTCCGGAAGAGAGTTTTGAATAAGACTTAAACACTTGGCCAAAACAAGCTTCAGGTTGGAAATGAAGCACAAATTCCATATTTCTTACTAAGTAATGCAAGAAATACATTCTTTTTTTCATCATCGGGTAATCAAAATTAAACACCCAAGTCTTAGCGTCGGTAAAAATGGGGTGTCTACAAGTTGCTCGAGCCATGTGCAACATGTCTGCAAAAATATTGAGAGCATGCAAAGAGCGCTCAAGCGACAGATTGTTCGCTCAAGCGGTTAGACATAATTTTGGAATTTCCGAAATTGCAATTGAAGTTGAAAACACCAATTCAAAGTTCAAAAGCTTGCACAGCTAGAGTAAAAAGATGGAAAATCTTTGAATAACATATAAACATAACAAATATGAAACCATTTGCTCAAAACCATTGTCAATTCTCAAAATCAAACTCAAAACTCCATACTTTAGCCATGCATGTAATGAATTTAAATTCTCCTCTTTCAAAACGTGAACATATGAGATGAGAAGTGTAAAATTATAAAGAATCTTCAAAAATAACTTGTATAACTTCATACATGTCATGTTTTGTTGGAATGTCATGCTCTAGAATGATGAAATATGTATGTATGTGCATATCTAACCAATTTTCATCATAATCAAGTTAAGTCTCCAATTACTCTTACAAATTCTTGATTCTTATCTTGATTATACTTCCTAATTGCATTGAATTCAAGAATCAGAGGTCAAGTACACACCTAGAGCTTGAATTTGATGTATTCTAACACAATTCCCTTCAATTCTCCTTCTTTCTACACAATTCTCCGAATTCTCTCTCTCTCTCTCTCTCTCTCTCTCTCTCTCTAATCTCAACCCAAAATATGATGAATTGAATTCAATGCTTAAGCTTATAACATATATATAGGTTGGATTAAGTTAGATTAATTAAGTGAGATTAAGGTTAATTAAGTTAGCTTAAGTATAATTAATCTAGCTTAGTTTTTAACTGATTTATTCTAATTATTTTGATCCGAATCAAATTTTAATCAAACTTACCATATGATTCTAAATATTCCAATTAATCTATTGAACTAGTTTTCTGAATTTGTTTGGGCTTTTAATTTCAAATTCTAAATCTGCACTCTAACATATATTTCATAAACAAACAGAAAAGCATCAACTAAACACATAATTATGCAAATATGCTCAACGAAATAATGTATAAAAATAATATGCATGTTAGGGTTAGCACAAATGAAATCTTGAAATAATGTTATGCTTCTTGTTGAGTTGGAAAGGGGACACTGAACATGTGATTCTTGCTCTTGTATTGAAAATTTGAAATTTATATATGTCTCTTGGAATGTATCTTTTGAATAGTGGTGGAAAATAACATTGCTTGTTGTAGAAACTGTATGCGAAAAAGTTAACGAAAACCTATTCACTCATAGATTCACATTTAAATCATTAGCTTATTACCTGTGCATTGAAAATCAAAGTTTTGAGAAAAAGGGGTGAATACCTTGGTGAAGCTGGTTAGGAGGCATGGTTATGGTTATTTATGTTGTGTGTCTTTGGTGAAAGTCCAAAAACCCACACAGTTAGGTGCTGATCCTTCTGATTAGTACCGATAAAATGGCTTTTGGTAGTGCTTATATAGCCTAATTGTAGACGTGTACCTAGAGATTCTCAGTATATGTATTTACTGCCATGTTTTCTGTTTAGGGGTAACAGTTTATTAATTGTGAATTGAACTATGGCACTGCATGTTCAAAAAGGGAAAAACACATGTTTTGGCATTGGCATTTATGTGCATTCATCATATGGTTTTACTAAGCATCATACAGATCATTAAATTCATCTATATTGGGCTTTAGCTCACCTTATGTGAAAAAACCTTTCAGGTGCTGATGGTATGCCTTTACCAAGAGGATAGCTTGGTAGGACATTGGAGCGGGACACTCGTTTTTGTTTTGTATATTTGTTTTGTGTAATCCTAGGGCTTTATTTGTATTGGGCTTGACCAACTTTGTTATAACCAAGCCATGCCTTAGAACTTTGTAGCTATTAGGGCATGAACTTTTATTTGTTTCCTTTCGTTTTATATATATATATATCGGTCACATGCTATAGATTCTTAATTTATGATTGGTGAATGTATTAATGCATGTGATGCCTTTTGTAATATTTCAATGAAATCAATGAATGAATGATAGTTCTTGTAATACTTTCGATATTAAATGATTGAGACTATTAAGCTTTTGCATATCTGTTGAGAGTCATGAGGGTATCTATTGTCTTTATTTTCAGGGCGTTACAATTGGGCTTTTAAAAAATCAGCTATAATATATAGGAAATATATTATAACTAAAACGAAACCAAATTAAATATTCTTTAATAAACTAATTAGGTCTCATACTCCGCGAAGGAGGTATATCCAACATGTTGGGAATTGGAAAATCACACCACTCTGTCAAAGACGTACTTTGTATATGCTGAGAAAACAAAGTTGCAAAACATACTGCGTGTTCAATTCACAAAGCATATATATTGATTAATGGGTTATGGGCTAGGTTGGATTGGGTGTTCAACTAAACTAGATGTTCAGAAAAAATAAGTTAGGGTGTTATAGATGTCTTGGGGTTACTTGAGTGCGCCCAATAGTTCATACTCCCAATTTCTAATATGATATCACTAGTGTAGAGTGAAACAAAAAATAAGAGTCTAGATCAGGCAACATTATAGAAAATCTATTTATTGCAAAATATGCCAGAAGTGGGCTATATCACCAAATCTCAGTGTCCCTGCCTAATCTTTCTGGGAAACTAAAAAACCTGTGACTTATGCCAAAGGCTATTGTTTGTCATAACCAAAGATGCCTCGGTATGGAACCTTAAGTATGAGGGGAGAATGTCATGAATTGAGTATCTCCACTCTTCCGATCAAAAGATCGGCCTCTACTAAATCATAATATGAGTTTTATAAACATTATACGCTCATATTCTAGTTTTAATAATGCTAACATTATTATGTGAAGTAATCAAGTATAGCTATGTCATTCATTTTAGAACGTTTTGACCTTATGTATTTGGAAAGAGTTTTGAGATATATACAACTCAGAATGAAACCGAGCCCATAGGCATAACAATCAACATTATTTCAAATTGAACAAACAACCTCTATCTGCTGGCAACCATAAAGATATATCAATTAAGTGAATAGCCGCATGGTAAAATGCTAGACATAGTAATAATAGCATACATAACCAGGATGCTAAAACTAGAAAGCTCACCCAATATTCATTCACTATGAACCAAAATAATATATTATACACATATGCATGATCCTATATACAAATACCTAATGCAATATATACACAAAATACGACTAGAGATCTAGCTACTAACATTTTATACATGAATCATCTCAAAGCATGGATTAGCGCACAGACACATAAGAATTGATGAAACCCATAGATGCAAATTAGTCGAATCTTAATGCATGAAAGATGGATGCAAAGCATGGACATGATAAACAAAATATGATGCAACGTGACAGATACTTAAGCGTATAAATAAAAAGGATAGAAAGACATGGGGTTGGAAGTTATTACAACAATTGAATGAAAAAGAAAAACCAGGGGAGAGAAAGGGATTATTACAACAATTGAATGAATAAGAAAAGAAAAAGACGTGGGGTTGGAGAAGTTATATAACAATGAATTGATTTGGCCAAATTAAAGTTGAATCTAACAAATCACAATAAAATAAATAGCAAAATAGATTACAAATAGCAACCTCAAGAACCTAGGAGATCACCCTCTATAAGCTGCGTTTTTCTACTTTGTTTTTCCTAGAGAAAGGTTAGGCGACTGGATGAAAGTTTTGTTGCCCAGATTGATTCTTGGCTGGCCGGATAAAAGATTTGAAAGAAACTCTGTTTTGGTGCAACAAAGTCAAAATAGAACAACAACACACCTTTTAAAGGGTGCCCATCCTTTCTACCTCTTTCTCTCACAGGGACACTCAAGGAAGAGGTAGAGAGACCTCAACCCCCAATTAACAACACAAATGACTATATACAACAGATATTTTACAACAATTCATCAAATGAAATGAATTAGGGTAAGAAGAAATTCAAGCCAAGAAGTAAATGGAAATCTACATTAATTTCTTTGTGAATAAGGGAAAGTTAATACCCAAATTCATGATATTAATTGGAGAGAGTCGATTTCCACTATTTCTTGGTGGAAGCTTTGCCTTTAAAGTAAAAGATTCATCAAAGGCTATTGAAAACTTCTCTTCTATTCATGGAACAAAGATGTTTCCATTCCTTTCCATGTTCACAAAAGATTGAGAAGGGAGTTTTCAATATCTTTAACCCCAAATCTTTTACTTTACTTCCAAGAAAAATCAATAAAAATGAAAACCAATAGCTTTCCTAATATCAAATCCCAAGAATCATCCAAGTGGCTCCATGCACAACCACATCCAGTCATCAAAATTGAGTATGGATTGAAGCACAGGAGACAACATGGTTGAATGATGAGATAAGTGATAAGAAAGTGTAAAATGAAAGAAACTATACTACATAATCAAACTTGTGGATGGATGGCTACTTTCTACTTCCCTCCACATCCACAAGATTCCAATCAACACATCTATGTACAACAACAATGAATTATAGCACTAGAAAGCAAGAAAAGTGTGCAAAAGAACAAGAAAACAAAGATAGCAATCAACTCAATGGATGGGAATCCTAGTTCCTCCCACATCCACGAGGACCCATCACATGATTACAACAAGCTAATAGTAAGATCCAAAGCTTGTTTATCAGAAGAGAGAGAGAGAGAGAGAGAGAGAGAGAGAGAGAGAGAGTGTGTGTGTGTGTGTGTATGTGCAAAAGTTCACATCTTAAGAAGAGGATAAGTTTTATTGTTATCAAACTCTTTTCTTAGCACCCTCAAAGTTCTTGATTAAGTCCAAGAATCCTTCATAAGGAGCTCCAAGTTAAGGTTTAATGGTGTTTAGGTAGTATAATCAAGAAAGAGGAAGGTTGGAGATGAAGCAGTTGTGTAGTTCTCTAAATCAAGTCTCCTGCCTTTGAAATTTTTTGTAACCCTTTAAAAATGAAGTGGAGAGGTGTATATATAGAGTTTTGAGGCAAATAAAATATCTGAGAAACTTGTAGAGGAAACTTAAAAACAAAATATTTAAGATATTTGTGTGAAACTTGAAGAAAAAAAAATCAAATTTCCTGAAACTGCTCTATTTCCTAGACAAATCTTCCAGACAAAAAATCATCCAGCTAGAAAAAAAATTATTTGGCTAAACAAAAAATCATTTGGCTAAACAATTATTTCTTGCACAGCCAGATCAGTTTTTAAAGGGGAAAACAAATTTTCTTTTTCCCTAGAAATTCTGATTCCTTCCATTCACTTCCATTTTGTCCTTACTCAATTCATTGAAAAAAATAACACTTGAATTTTGAAAATGCAAGCGTTGGAACTTTGTAGAAATGTTTGGTTCCACAATAAATAAATAAAAACATTTTAAAAGGGGTTTTAAAAGGATCTAAAATAATTTGGTCAAAACGAGTGTAAGGTTGAGATTAATACTTGAACTTGGCTCTCCTGCTAAGGAATTCAGAAGAGAGCACATTCCAACTTTCATCATTGGGTGTTTGGAAACAAGCGACCAAGTCTTAGGACCGGTCAAAATGAGGTGTCTACAGGTGTTCAACATAAAGTTTTAGGCTATGTTATATATATATATATATAAATTTCAGGGTGTTCAATTGAACACCCAATGTTACATGTAGAGTCACAACTGTCTACCACCACTTCCACCACGACCATTAAGACTACTACCGTCGCCACCTTTACAATTAAAAAAAAATTAGGAAAGAAAAAAAAAATACTTATATATAGGGGTGTAAAATTGGCTCGTAGCCCCACGGGTTGCCTGTAGCCTGGGTGAACCCGGCTAGGTCTGGGCTTGGGCTGTTTATTTTATAGCCTAACTTGACTCAAAAAAAATTTCCCCCACCCTAGCCCGACCCAGCCTGAATTGGCTCACCCCAATGGCTTCCAACGCAGTGTGCACCAACCAATGGTAAGAAATTTGAAAAAAAAAAAAAATTCAAATGGTCAAATGACTGTTATTCACCAATAACCACAAATTTTTTTTTTTTATATTATAAATCAACCCCTCTTCTCTCAACTCCTATAAATACTATAGGTGCTCGTAGATCGGTTTTTGATAGTTTAGTTTGTAGTTTGGACTCGCTTGCATGTCTACGGAATATGAAAAATTGAATCCACAACCACCCGTAGTGCGGGTTGTGATTTGTGTTGATAGGGTTTGTGGATGTGTCAACGATTGTGGGCGATTTGCGAATTGGGCTTTTTCTTTTAAATATTTATTTTTGGGCTTAATTTTTTCCCATTTTTTAAATATTCTTTTTGAACCTTTTCGTCATTTCCATAATTTCATCCCACTTTCCTAACAATGCATCTTCAGATCTCATATGTGGTGTCGGTGGTTCTTCTTCTTCTTTATTTATTCATGTCCTTGACAAAGTACTGTATGCAATGCTACATCTACCAGATACAACAAAATACACTTTGAACAACATTATCAAAATGACAACATCAATTGAATTCAATAACCCCCATTTATTTTTTCTTTTTGTTTTCAAAGGCAAGATTAATAGAATAAAATACAAATCTAATCGATTTAAAAAGATGAAAGGAAAATGAAAAATTGAAATATAAATAAAACACGAGAAAGAAAAAACAAACAATTGTATATAGAAAATCTTGCAAGACTTACAAGAAAATCTGACGGTCCAGATTTAAATAAAAAAAAATGTATACAGATGCGGGTGGGTGCTGATAAAACTCACAACCTGCCCACAACTCGCAAAGTAGGAAAATCCTAACTCGCATTAGACTGTAACGGATTAGCGAAAGCCCCCAAATAAATGCAAGAGGTTTGGGTTGGACAGTTTTCGCGGGTCAGATAACCTTATGCCCAACCCTAATAAATACCATTCATCTCACATTTTATTTCTCACAAACAAATCTCTCTCTCAAACTCTCATTCTCTCTCAACTCTCAACTCTCAACTCTTAACTTTTTCAATTAATTTTGAAATCTCATCCCTAAGTGGCAGTTACAATTGTACGAGAAGAATATTTTATCAAAAGAAGCTAATTTTTGTATCGTATTTTCCAATCGATAACATTAATTATTTGAATTAATATTTATTAGTTACTTTTTTTTTACGTTAATTATTTTGTAATATATATTAATTGTTAATGTTTACTCATTATTTTAATTAATTGTTAGTTCATATATATTATTTTACTTATATTACTATGAATCATAATATTCCTAACATTTACATCGACATTGATGCATATACACAACATGAATATGTTGATTCTTCTTCTACTATACCTAATATTCCTATTCCAATAGCATCATCATTATCTGGGGGCACGTCTAGTACTGTTTGGGGGCATTTTGAAAAAGTATCTGTAATTAATCATGATGGTATAACTGAATTTAAAGCAAAATGTAAATATCGTGCACATTTACTTAATGCTGCATTTGCAGAGAGTACTAGCCATCTAAAAAGGCATGCTCAAAGATATTTACAAAGTCAACAACCTAATATTAGAACTTAAATACAATTAGGGGCTTCATCAACTGATAATTTGCAAATATTTTCATATGATCTCGTGCACAAAATTCTGTAGTTAATTATATTATTAGAAAAGAATAACCTTTTACTACTAGTAAATGCCCCATTTTTAATAAATGATTCATGGAGGTTTTGCATCACAATATCAAGGTTTTTCAAGAAATACTACTAGAAAAAGGATTTTAAAGAAATTTGAGGATATTAAAAATGAATTATTTGACATTTTCAAAATTTTGAATGAAAGAGTTTGTTTGACATCTAATCTGTAATCAAATAATGGTTTAAAATATCAATGTATCACTGCATATTTTATTGACAATGATTGGAAATTAAATAAAAGAATTATTTCATTTAGATTAATTGAACTTCCATACACTGGTCATTCAGTTGGAGTAAAAATAAGAAATTTATTATATGAGTGGGCCTTGCAAAATAAAATGTTTATTATTAGTTTAGATAATGCAACATATTACAATCAAACTATAGCCCGTTTAAAATCAACTTTACAATTATTTGTTGATGGTATTTCATGTTCGTTGTTGTACTTTTATTTTAAACTTGATTATTAAAGAAGCTATACATGTATATGAGACTTCTGTACTGATAATAAAAAATTCAGTTATTACTATTATGTCTTCTGCTAATCGAATTTCGAAATACAGAAAAATTTGTCAACGAGAAGATATGCCATTCAAAAAATTAATTTTAGATATAGACATCATGTATAATTCAACGTATAATATATTAAAGAAAGCTTGTAAGCGAAGAAAAATGATAGATTTATTTTTTACAATAATAACAATATGAAGAGTAGTGACTCTCACATAACTTAATTGGTGTCAAGTAGTCTTATATAAAGATTTTCTAAAAGTTTTCGATACTGCAACAAAATTATATATATATATATATATATATATAAATTCATACTTCATCATTTGTTTAACATATGTTACCAGAAATAATAAAAGTTTTCACAAAATATATGGATAATGAATATTATGTAACCATTATTACTGCAATGAAAGAAAAATTTGATAAATATGTAAATCCATTGCCCCATCTTTTAGGTTTAGCCATAGTAATTGATCATAGGGGTAAATAAATTGGTTTACAAAAATTTATAGAACATATTTTCGTTGATAAAAAACAACTTGCCCCCTATTATCAAAACATGCAAAAAAAATATTTAAAGAATACATGGCAGTTGTGTTTGCAAATACACCTACACACAATACAACAACCTCATTTCAAGGTAGAAGATTTTATTTTCTCCCCAGTAATAAAGAGTAGAAGAATATTTCAACGTACAAGCGTAAGTAGTTCTAAATTACAATATTGTTTAGATAGCCCACTAGTGGATGATAGTAATGAATTTGATATTTTGGATTGATAGAAACAAAATGAATCTATGTGGCCTATACTTTCACAGATGGCCTGTGATATACAAACCATTTTTATTTCTACAGTCATTTCTGAAACAACTTAGTGTAGGTAGACGAGTGCTAAGCGATTATTGCAGCAGACTTTCACCGCAAATGGTCGAGACACTGGTGATATCCAGAGATCATATGCATGCGCTTATGAGGAGACAAAATTATAATGAAAAGAACTGAATTCAAGGCGACTTGGATAATATATCCTCGAGCAACGCGAGTGAATTGTCTGCTTCCTCTGGTAATTGATCAACAAATTTTTTTTCATCATTTCATTTCATAATGTTTTTATTAGATTATTGAAGTGGAGTATAATGCAAATTTTTGGTAGGTTAGTAGGTGCTAACCTAATTGGGATGTGCTTGATCTATAATGATGCAATTGCTCTACCATCATCAATATTTTATCTCTATTTTATTTAGTGATATAAATATTTATAATATTTTATTTTATTTTGAAATAAAAATTATTCATTTAATAAATATTATCTATTTAATCTAATGGTTGTAATATTTTGTTTCATTTTGATATATATAAAATTATTCATTTTAAAAGAAGAAAATTATATAATTTCCTAATTTTTTAGTCATAACAAAAAAAAAAAAAAAGTCATAGATAATTAAATGCCACCACATGAAATATAATCAAACAACTCATTAATCTTAATTAAAATATTCTAGTATAATTTTTCTTTTATTTTTTATCTCTTATAAATATTATATATATATATAATATCTATCGTTTATTTTTCAAAAAAAAAAAAAAAAAAGCTCGCAAGACTGGGTCCGCGGCCCGAGCCCAGGCCTGTTGGCCCCAATTTGAGTGGGTTGGGCCTGACTTTTCAACCCGAAAGACAAAAACTTGTGCGACCCGAAAGCAGGCGAAGTCGGACCCAAATTACACCCTTACTAAATATAAATCAAGCTACTTTACTTCAGCCCTATAATTAATTAATTAATTTTTTAATACATATATAAACAGATAGGCCGATGTAGATTTCATAGGGATATTATTAGTTATCTTTCTTTTGAGTAATTAATAGCAATTATGATTACTCAATTACCAACTTTAGAATCAAAACGAAATCATGAAATCCTTGAAATGACCTCAACACACATGCATAAAAATATAATATATAATACATATGCAATGTGTGTGTTCATGTGGAATGGCAATAAAGAACACTGCAATGAGTCAATGAGAATGGGACAAGCACAAACACACCTACTCGATTGCTTGTGCTCTCTGTTGGCTCAATCTTCTGCTGAAATTGCACATACTTTAAGCGACCAAAGGACACACCCATCAAACTCAAAAAAAACTCTAGTTTTGCAAGTTGTGTGCCAGGAGAATTATATATAAAATCTCTTATTCAGTTTAGCATAATTATATCTGAGATATTTTTATCTGAATAATCGAGAAATAATTTTTAAAGGCGTTAAAATTAACGACTAAACAAATTTTAATAATCCTTTTTTATTTTTTAAATTTTATCCTCAAGTTTTGAAGTCTGTCAAATTTCAAATTGTGAGTGAAGAAATTAACATGCATGCTTGAGTGGTAAGTTTCAAATTTCCAGAAGGGTATTTGTGTTCACACTAATCACTCACACCATGGGACCATGGAAGTTTCTTTTAAAGCTAAAACGTGTGGCATAAAAATGGTGCGCAAGAAAGCTTATCAGCTAGGCAGCCTAGGGTGAGGCTGGTGTGAACCAGACACTTTTGTGGAAGACAGTGATAACAAATCTTGCAAAGAATAAAGATGGCAGAAAAAAATTAACACTGGTCCAGTCTCTTTTGTGATTGGATATTATTATATAATTGAGTTTGATTTGAGTACTACAACACATGCACGAGTGGGTCATGTTGTAATCATTCTATCAACTTTTACTCCATACCAAATCTTAATATCTGATCTGATTCCAACAATCAATTTTAAAAAAAATATATTTACCTAACCTTATTAATAAGTAAGAACTGATAAAAACAAATCGAAAATCACATAAATTAATTCAATACAAATCAAATTGTGTGATTTAGTTTATTTTTTTAATGCACGATTGAGTTTTGGTTCTTAAAATAAGTAAATTTTACTTTATGATTTATAGTTTATGGTTTTATAGTTATGATTTCAATTTGGAACCAAATTGAACTGTTCGGTATATATTATGTATTTTTGTGATATGTGTTATATATTTTTTGAGCACAAATATTACATAATCTTTTGATAGAATTACGATATTTTGTGGTTGGATAATGCTATACAAACAAAAAATTCATACATAATTTTTATACATAATGATTTGGCTCATTGTATCATTAATTCAAAACAAAATATCATTAAAGATAGATTTATTTACAATAATAACATTTCCACATTATTTTTATCAAGTTTTTTGAATAAATTTTATGTATATTTAGAATTTTTCTATTTTGTGGTTTAAAAATGAAATTACATATCTTTTGGTAATATTATGTATTTTTGTAGTAATATGACACTAGAAAAAATGTATAATATTATCACAAAAATACATAACTTTATTTCTGATTACAAATTATTGCCACAAAATTGGTAACAAAAAAAAGTAGGGCGTGCACCAAAAAGATTCCCAAAAATCATCACTCTAATTGATAATTGCAAGAGTATTATTGTCAAATCATTGTCTTAAATTGTTTTCCATGTCATTTTCTTTTACAAAATGCCACCGTGACATTAATTTAGTGAGATTCTTTGTACAAAATAATTATTTGCAAATCATTTTTCTCCTTATAATTTTTATAGTTTTTATTTATTTATTTATATTTATTATCCCTAATAGGACTATTTTGCACCAAATCTTATCCCGAGACAACTATCTCACTTCTTCGCTGAAAAAAAAAAAAAATAATAATAATAATAAAAAAATTAATTCCCACAATCACAAAATTTGAACCAAATACAAAAATATTTATATCTAAGTAAAATAATCCTGTTCACCCAATTATCTACAAATGGAACATGGTCATACTACTTAACTTATGTATAATTTTTGAATATTTTTATTATTAATTGATAGAAAAATAATTATAAATATAAGAAATATTACATCAAATAGATTATTAACTCAGTAATAACTATAAAGTCAACAATGTGTCTAACAGCTAATCATTAAATCCAAGCCTTACAACCATCCCTAGCTACATACAATTTCCATAATAAAAGAAATAAGGCCACAAAAAATTCAAAACCACAAAATGATGTTACATAACTAGTAGACTATGGGCTCTAGTTTTAACATGTACAATTTATAGGAGTAAAATGCTCAAATGTATTGAATTTTAACTTCACCAAGCTTCTTTCATGCAGATTGAATTTCTTTAATAATCACAATTTGAAATTTTTACTCTGCATCACTGATTTAGAATAACTTGCTGAATTTTTAAATAAAAGCTCTTTTAAGGCTCAAATAATGAATAATTCAGGATTTTAATAGTTAAATTAAAGGTTTAAGTAGTAGAAGGGATTAGGTGGATTTAGGGGTGGCAGGCTAGATTTTGGGACTGAAAAGTGTACTTTTAATGAGCCGTAAATAGTAATCCAAGAATAATAATTGGAGTATGTGCGCAAGGAAGAAGAGTGAGAAATCACACACAAACATAATATCACATAATATCAATTCTTTTTTGAATTATTGAAATTACACATATTCATAGGTAAAGATTCGCCCATTTTTATAATGATTATGACTCAAATTTGAAAATTAAGAATATTTAGTATATATTAATATTCTTGACCAAATAATGAATAATCCAAGGCCCAAATAATGAATGAGGCTCAAATAATGAATAATTTAGGATTTTAATAGTTAAATTAAAGGTTAATAAGTAGTAGAAGGGATTGGGCTGATTTAGGGGTGGTAGGATAGATTTTGATACTGAAAAGTGTACTTTTAATGAGCCGTGAATAGTAATCCAAGAATAATAATGGGAGTATGTGCACAAAGAAGAAGAGTGAGAAATCACACACAAACATAATATCAACTCTGATTTGGGTAGGTTTGGTTTGTGTTTCTGAAAAAAATTTCAGAAATTTTCTCTACAAACAAATTTCAGAAATTTTCTCTACCAAACAAATTTTTCTAAAAAAATTTCCCAAAACACACAAACCAAACAAGTTTTCCAAACAAATCTCTCTCACACACACATCAAATCAATCACTTTTTCCAAAACTCTCTCTCAAAACAATTTTCCAAAACAAATTTCCCAAAAAACCAAACCAAACCAAACATGTTTTCGTACTTTTTATCTCTAAAACACATCTCTCAAACACAAACCAAACATACCAATATCACATAATATCAACTCTTTTTTGAATTATTGAAATTAGACATATTCATAGGTAAAGACTCTCCTATTTTTATAATGATTATGACTCAAATTTGAAAATTAAGATTATTTAGTATATATTAATATTCTAGACCAACTAGAATTCTTAATAAAATTCAAATTACATTACTTGACCCATGGACTATTGTTATTTTATAATTTTAAAATTGTATTTAATTTAATTTATTTTGTTTGATATTTGCATCATTTTGGGAATAAGTTTATAACATTGTATTAGTTTCCTAATCTTTAGGGTTATCCTACAATATCTCCTAAGCCTTTGTTTGGCAAGAGAAGTGTGGGCTATTTTAGCCACTACGGGACAAAAAAGATTAAATTAGCCAAATGAAGACAAAAGCTTGTCAGGTTCTTGGCAACAACTCATGCTTTGATAAATTTACCAAACTACCCTTACATGAACCTGATTGAAAGGGGCATTGCCTCACCACACACAAAGTAAAAAAAAAAAAAAATCTTTTCCCAAAAAAAACCTTTTCCAAAAAAAAAAAAGAAGGTTAAAAAAAAAATTAAAAATAGAAATTAGCAGTTGCCACCTGATTTAAAAATAAATAAAATACATGAAAAACCATTTTTGAAAAATAAAAACAAATTAATGTATACGAATAAAAATAAAAATGACAAAAACATAAATTAATAAAAAAAAAACCACAAAAATACGCCTCATCCGAAATAAATAAATAAATTTAAAACAGAAATTATCATTTCCCACGTAATTTAAAAATAAATAAAACACATGAAAAACCATTTTTGAAAAATAAAAACAAATTAATGTATACAAATAAAAATAAAAATGACAAAAACGTAAATTAAAAAAAAAAGAACCACAAAAGTACGCCTCATCTGAAAAAAAAAAAAATTTAAAACAGAAATTATCATTTGCTACGTAATTTAAAAATAAATAAAACACATGAAAACTATTTTTGAAAAATAAAAACAAATTAATGTATACAAATAAAAATAAAAATGACAAAAACGTAAATTAAAAAAAAAAGAATCACAAAAATACACCTCATCTGGGAAAAAAAAAATTAAAACAAAAATTAGCATTTGCCACGTAATTTTAAAATAAATAAAACACATGAAAAACTATTTTTGAAAAATAAAAACAAATTAATATATACAAATAAAAATAAAAATGACAAAAATGTAAATTAAAAAAAAAGAACCACAAAAATATGCCTCATCCAAAAAAAATTAAGAAATTAAAAATAGAAATTAGCATTTGCCACGTAATTTAAAAATAAATAAAACACATGAAAAATCATTTTTGAAAAATAAAAACAAATTAATGTATACAAATAAAAATAAAAATGACAAAAACATAAATTAAAAAAAAAAGAATTCCAATTTAATACGCCTCATACCCAAAAAAAAAAAAAAGGTACAATGACACTGACGTGGAGGAAGGAGCCGGCTAGGAGTGGAAAAGGTATTACCAAGGACAGTTTGGTCATTTAACTTATGGACGCCTCACCAAAAAGTCTAAAAGCCAAAAAAGTCAAAAAGGCCTTTCCAAACCAGACATTTTAGCCTCAGGCTAAAATAGCCAAAAAAGCCAAAAAGTTAAAAAGTCAACCCACTTCCCAAACGATACCTAAATATCTAAATTATGGTTGTTTGATAGTGTATATAATAAAATTTCAACGTTATTTTCTAAACAGACAAAAAAAGAAGTATTTCTTCTTCTCTTCTTTTGCTCTGTTATTTTCTTTGTGAGTTTACTGTATTGAGTTTACAAGTGAGTGTTGGACAATTTAAGGTTCATGAATTCACTTTGCTACACACAAATGATTTTGAAGGTCATTGTATCTTGGGAGAGGAACACCGTTCAACTCAGTGCAGAAAATGGTGTCTCGTTCCTAAGGAGAGCGCAATCTGCGTGCCTCAACCACAATTTAGGCTTCTCTAAACTTTCTTTCTAATAGTAATATTTATTTGTTAGTTTTGGTTTATTGTTAGTTTGGTATTTTTATTTTAATAGTAAGTCCTGTTTAATTTTCTAACAATCTTAGGAACAATAATTAGGATTTTTTGTTAGAAGTTGTTGCATTGAAACCAATTCCTACAAGCCTAAGAAGTTTAATGGTCAAAATTTTAGATGTTGACAACAACAGATGAAATTTTGGTTAACTACTTTTGGTCTTTATTCAGTTACTCAAAAAGCTCATGTTATAGTTATAATACCGATTACTAAGAAAAGAAAATTATGACAAAAAACTGTTAATTGTGTATTTATTAGGTATGCCTTAGATAGTGTTGGTTATAGGTTTTTAGTATTTAATTATGAAAATTCTGAAATCTCTAATAATACTATAATGGTGTCAAGAGAAGCTCTATGTTTTAAAAATGTATTTCCTATGAAATATAAGTTATCTAAATCAATTGGTGAAAATTCTATGACTAATAGTAGTATAGAAATTCTAGTAGGAACTGAACTAAGAAGAAATAAAAGAGGAAGAATAGAAAAGAATATTGATAATGACTTTCTTACTTATTTAGTTGAAAATGATCCCATATATAATAAAGCTATGACATCGGTAGATGCTACTATGCTACTTTTTAGAAAGATGCTATAAATAGTGAAATGGATTCTGTTATAACTAATAATACTTGGTGCTTAACTGATCTTCCACCAGGTTGTAATACAATAGACTGTAAATGGATATTCATAAAAAATTAAGAACAGATGGAACTATAGAAAAATTTAAAGCTAGATTTGTAACTAAGGAGTTTAAACAAAAAGAAGGAATAGATTACTTTGATACATATTTTCCGGTAAGTCGTATAACCACTATAAGGGTCTTAATAGCTATTGCCTCTATTTATAAATTAGATATACACCAAATGAATGTCAAAACGGCGTTTTTAAATGGAGCATTAAATGAAGAAATTTATATGGATCAACTCAAAGGTTTTGTAACTCCTGGACAAGAGAGAAAGGTATGTAAACTTGTAAAAAAATTTTATGGATTAAAACAAGCTCCAAAACAATGGCATGAAAAGTTTGATAAAGTAATTCTTTCTAATGGGTTTAATATCAATGATTCTAATAAATGTATGTATATCAAAAAATTTGATGGTGCTTGTGTTATTCTTTGTTTATATGTTGATGATATTCTTATTTTTAGTAGTAATCTGGTTGTTATTAATAACACTAAGAGTTTCTTATCTAGTAATTTTGATATGAAGGCCCAGCTAATGTTATATTGGGTATTAAAATATTTAAAAGTGATAAAGGAATTGTTTTGTCACAAGAATATTATGTCGACCAATTGCTAAAGAAATTTAATTATTGTGGTGTGAACGTTGTATCTATTCCATTTTATCCTAATATTCACTTAAAGAAAAATATGGGTGAAAGTATTTCTCAGCATAAATATGCGCAACTAATAAGATCTTTGATGTATCTTTCTAATTGCACAAGACCTGATATTTCTCTTGTTGTTTGTAAATTGAGTCGTTACACTATTAATCCTAGTTTAGAACATTGGAATGCAATTGAAAGAATTTTTATATACCTTAAAGGTACAATAAATTATGATATTCATTTATGTGGGTTTCCTATTGTGCTAGAAGAATTTAGTGATGCTAATTGAATAACTAAATTTGATGAAACTAAAGCAACTAGTGGCTATGTGTTTACTTTTGGTGGTAGTGCAATAGCTTGGAAATCTTCTAAACAAACTATTATATCTAGATCTACCATGGAAGCAGAACTCATTGCCTTAGATTTGACTTGTACCGAGGCCGAATGGCTAAGGAATTTATTACTTGATTTACCATTATCTGATATTCTTATACCTGCTGTCTCTATTTATTGTGATAATCAAGCTACTATTGCTAAAGCAAAAAATGCAAATTTAAATGAGAAAATGAGACATATTAAAATAAGACATAATCCTATTAAACAGTTATTATCTCAAGGTGTTGTATCACTTGATTTTGTGAGGTCTGAAAAGAATATAGCAGACCCTTACACTAAAGGATTAGCGCGCAGGCTAGTCGTTGAATCATCGAGGGAAATAGGACTGAAATCCATAAATTAGTCATCGCAATGGATACCTAATCTTTGTGATTGGAGATCCTATGAATAAGGTTCAATAGGTAATAACGAAGTTGATGTGTGACTTGGAAGAGCACTAAAAATAAAGGGAAATTCCCTGGTTCTATTCCTTCGGTGATAGTGCTCACTATTGTGACGGGTTTTAGGAAAAGCTTAGCTCTGAATGTATCCAAGGTAGGATTTCTACAGGGTATTGGTTACAAATCACCCTTGGAGGATATACCTATATAAGTGTGGTAGTGGGGTCACTGTTGTGGGAAATTATGTTGCTTCCTAAAGACACTTTTAGAAACAAGATATGTGTGCATGACTGTTTAACGCATAAAATCGTTCCAGAACCATGATAATTGCCCGTACTGTGCGTGTGGTAAGCCTATGTTTGGTCACAAGGCCCAGTTCAAAACTTTGTTTACTATGGTTTCTTCAAACTGAAACTTATTAACACTAAGTGGAGGTTCAAGTCTGGAAGACACATACACTCACTGTGCAGTAAAAACACTCTTTTCAATTTTAAATTATATGGGGGGTTGTTATTTTATAATTTTAAAATTGTATTTAATTTGATATTTGAATCTTTTTAGGAATAATTTTATAACATTATATTAGCTTCCTAGTCTTTAGGGTTATCCTGCAATATCACCTAAATATGTAAATTATGGTTATTTAATTGTGTATATAATAAGACTTCAACGTTGTTTTCTAAACAGATAAAAGAAGAAGTCTTTCTTCTCCTGTTCTGTTATTTTCTTTGTGAGTTTACTGTACCGAGTTTACAAGGGAGTGTTGGGCAATTTAAGGTTCTTGAATTCACTTTGCTGCACACAACTGATTTCGAAGGTCATTGTATCTTAGGGGAGAAACAACATTCAACTCGGTGCAAAAAAGGGTGTATCATTCCTAAGGTGAGCGCAATCTATGTACCTTAACCACCATTCTGGCTTCTCTAAACTCTCTCTCTAATAATAATATTTATTTGTTATTTTTGGTTTATTATTAGTTTGGTATTTTTATTCTAATAGTAAATCCTGTTTAATTTTCTAACAATATGACTAATGATAATGTCTAGCAATTATTGAATTTACCACTTCAAAGTACTAAAACCTACAATAATAATATAAATGTGTCTAAAAACATAATAAATTATAATACACACAAATTAGGAGTCAAAATTATTTCAAAATATCAATTAATGTCTGTAGACACAAATTTTGAAACGTGAAATGTTTCGACAAATTTCAAAATTCATGTTACAAATGTCCACTATTTAGTTTTTGGACTAACAATATTAATTATTTGAATAGCAAGTTCTTATTTTCAATCTGTATTCTAAATCGTTAATTACACATTTTATTTAAATGAAACATCTGATTAATGAAGAATAGGAAAATTAACAGAAAACAATATAAGGAAAAGAAATATTTATTAAAATTGTTGTGAGTTTTAAACCCTTGAATACAAAGTACAATTCTTGGGCTTGGAACTCTTAACCTATTCATCGCCATTATGCATTTGTAGCGTAAGCTCTTTAGTTCTCTGGGTTTCTCTTCATCTTTTTTGTGAAGACTTCTTTAACTCTTGATTTCTTTCTCTCTCTCTCTCTAACCTTTGATTGTTTGACTTTTTATTTTCGGTCCCCTCTTTTGTGTGATGTTTCTCATATTTATAGAGGGCCATTCATGTGATAAGAGTGCCTCATCTTCAATTTGAATTTCAAATTGAATGATAACGCCATTTGAATTTTAAATCAAATGATAAATCTATTTTAATTTAGGCGTAAGCATATCTGATTAATCGTATATCCAATTAACCACATTGATCTTTTAGATTTCATCCCGTGTGGTGTCCTTGGTGTAGGCTCCACTGGTGTCATCTTTCGTAGGCTCCACGTGCCATTGGAGTATCTTGAATAACGTCACTAAGATACGATATTGTTTTATTTATGCACTTCAACATCAATTCTATCATATTTGATATTTGAGCATAAATTTGGTTAAAATTTATGTGCCAACAAATGCACTCTCGTGACTTACACAAGTGAATTTTCTTAACTATGCTAGTCATGGAAATTTGACACTTTTATCTAGATCCTCTTAGATCTTGGATGGGATTATTTTTTTGGCCTTGATCCCTTTCAGGCACTTTTCAGGCATTATATGCCTTTTTTATATTTATTTTTTATTTTTTTATTTTTCAATTTAAATTTTTTAATATTTTATTTATGTCATACATGGACCCCAAAGAATTTAATTAATCCTCTCTTTTTTTATGGGTTGATTGCTCTTATAGTCCATGGGCCTTTTATTTTTTTTGTTGTATAGGCTCCTTTTGTGGACTTGATCCCTTTTGTTTTTCTTTTTTATGAAAGGTCCCAAAGAATTTAATTGGGCCTTTTCTCCATTCTATGTGGGTCTTTTACCAACTTGCCACCACTTTTTTTTTTTGGAGGAGCCTTTATTTATTTATGAGACTCCTAATTTTTTTTTTTTTTTTTTGGCCATCATGAATATTGATAGGATTTCAAATCTTATATGAACTCTTACTGTTTGAAATATTTTCAACCCTACATAAATTCTTGCTCTTTGTAGTATTTCCAACCCTATATAAACTCTTACTCTTTGTAGTGTTTAAGGAGATCACCATCTCTTTTCTTAAGCAAAACTTTTCGCTTTATATAACACCTATTCATCCACATAGTCAACATATATTTTTTTCCTGCAGCTCTTTTTGTTTTTTTTATTCCTGCAGATTTTGCTGTGCATAAGTTTTCATCCTTCTAACATCTTTCCGGTATAAATTGTTCTTGGAGGGCACAAAAGATTCCCTTCTAATCCCTTCATATTTCCAGCAGAAATTGTTTTTTATATACTTTAAAGAAGGCACAAAGAATCCCTTCAAATTTCTTTTAATCAGGTATGGTTTCCTTATACCTTCATCATAATATGAACCTATTTGCTGCCTTCTTCTCAAATGTTAATATTTTTTTTTTGGGCACCATCCAACAACATATTTCTTTTATAGATTTCTTTTAGAAAACTTCATTTGGTTTATAAAAAATCTGTGTTTGACATGCCCATCTCCTGTCTTAAATATTTTCTTTCAGCATGTGAATCATCATGTGACATCCCTTCTCAGATAAGCATTGGTTTTTTTGCTAGACCATAAATGCAACTTGCAAGTAGTCCCAACAAAGACCATTCTGGAAAGGATAAATCAATATTTTTTTTTTATTATTATTTTATTTATCATAACTTACTACCTTCTTTTATAACTACTAATTGGAGCCCCACGCGCTACGTGCGTGGGGTTGCATTACAGGTGATAAAAATAATACAACAAGATAAATAGAGAGAACTTTTTTTTCGAGAAAATCTCCAACACAAAATACACACTATTTTTTCCCCCTATTCTATCAATCATAAACACATTTGATATGAAATTATGAACCAACAAACAAATTAGATCCTTGCTGTCTTAAAATATAACTTCTGTGGGTTAGCCGGTTCAAAGGATTTTCCTTCTCTCTAACACCAATGATAAAGCTAAAATTGAAAACAAATCCACCTTCGAAGTTTTCCTCAAGGGTTAATTGAAAAATAACATTAATAATTTGCGTGAGTACAAATGATTTTATAAAAATGTGAATATCTTGACAAGTAGTTTGAGGGTGAGTATCTCAAAGAAAAAGTAGGTGCATTGTTGTTCATAAAACTAACAATGTATTCTCAATCACAAAATAATAATAATAAATAAATAAATAAATAAATAAAATTAAGTGTTTAAATCAGTTTATTACTTAGGAGTAATGTCGTAATAGTGGCTTAATGACTCATGGATAACGTAAATCTAGAATATAAAGAACCAATCATTTGTTAAACAAAGAAAACATAACATATACCACACATGCTTGCAATATGGGTCATGCATAAATTAATTCATCAAAATGTGTTGAGACATCTCTAGATATGAGACTAATTTTCTTTTAGGAAGTAGATTATCATGAAACATAATATTTTTAAAATGTGCAAGTTCACCATTTACACTTTCGAAATTTCTCATATTGGATTTCATTGTCATAAAAAAAATTGAGGTACGTCAAAATGTGAATACCAAAGAGAATTTTTTCACTCACCCTTGGACATAAACCACTAAGGCACTGCCATTGGATGCACCAGCAAGTGAAGTGATGTAATTCTTGTCCCACGGCTCCAAAATCCACTCCTAATGAAGAATTTCGAAATGATAGACTTAAAGAGGCAATTGATAATTTGATTAATGAATTTTAGAACTCATGGTAAGGACTATAACGCATAATTTGTGCAAGAAAACGGGTGAGAGTTCATAGACTTTGGATGTATAACCTGTCCCTGCATCCATAATAACTGCCTACAGATTTCCTGAAGAAGCTAGGCAGCTAATGTATTAACCATCTTTCTTTCCTTTCTCTGCATGCTGGTGGAGTCTCGAATACATTATAACACATGTTTATTGACTCCCTACTTGAGTATTCTTTCAGAAATAAATCACAATTCTAATCAAAGGTAGTTTAGCTTGGAAATTAACCACACTAAGATAAAATTTCCAAGCCTATGAGAATTCATACATGACAAAGAAAGTGCTTCGTCAAATGGAGAGGAACATGTTACCCATAACGACCCATGGTTTGACTATTAAAAGCTACGTTAAATTTGTAAGAGATGAAGAAAATAAATTAAAAGAAAATTTTCTATAGCAAAAAATTAAAGAAGAGAAATATATTTTGCCCAGCGTTACCCTTGTTTCATTGGTGACTTGGAACTATAGATCCACCGAGTAGCTGGAGTAAATTGAACTTTTTTGTGAGGCTGCACACCATCTTCCAAATCCACAAGCAAGCTTCCCCCTTTTCTGACCCACCTATAATACATGGCATGTTTAACAACAAATATTTAGAAACAACAACACACAAACTTTAGACAATTGCTCAATTGACATAAATCTACAACCAACAACCTTCAAGGCTCCATCTATTCTGATGGGTCGCAATCACACACTGGAATTTATGTTGTCTTGAGTGAAATAAGCTTCAAGTAATTGGGTTCTTCATCAAAATTCATATTGGTCACCATCTCAAGAAACTGTTGAAAAGGGGGAGGACATAAGGAACAAAGCACTTCAGGGGGAGTACCCATCTTTTTTTTACAAACAAGGAATCCTTTATTCTCACCCTACAACCCAAGAATATACCACAGTTTGTAGTTAAAGCAAAAAATAAGAAGTCTAAGAGATAAAAGCATATGACAGTGCACAGTAAAACCAGAAATGAACTTACAATGAAACCTTGCCATGGAAGCTTCCCTTAGGAGTAATGTTAAAGTATATGCTAGGGACTCAAGGTCATCTCTTCTGCTTCCTATCCTACCCAAATGAGCATGTACACTTGCATAACGTACTATCCCTATCAACATATAGATCAGGGAAATAAGTACATGTCATTCTCTGACATGTCATTTATGATGGTATCAAATCACTTTTCTTGCTAAAAGACAGAGTAAAACTTAACAAGAAACCCAAGGGGGTGTGGCACTTTGGTAAGACTTTGTGACATGAGCCAGGCTCCACTCTCTTCGGGCCAGCCACCAGGGCGATAGCACATATGATTAGTAGAACGAACCTTCTAGGCCTGGGCAAACTGTACCCAGTGTCAGGAGTGTGGGTTTGAATTCCTGCCTGTGTGCAAGTCCATGACTTACCGCTACATGATTGAGTGGCCTTGCTATGTAGCAACCACGGCTGTAGGGCCTCGGCTTCTTATAGGGTCTAGCCCCAAGGTTACCCCTATGTGGTTAGGCTTTTTTTTTTTAAGCTTAACAAGAAACTTATGAGGCAAGTTATGCTAGCCAATTCTATAAAACTAACTCCCCAAAAAAGCCACCCAAAAATTAAGATAAATAGAACTGAGGAATATTCCTTCCATTTTGGAGAATTACTTAAATGGAAGAAAATACTGAGCCTTGTGAAAGTAATCATTGACACTAAAAGATCCACTTATGTTAAAATAAAAGGAAGTACTTTAAATCTTCTGAAGGTAATTATTGACAGCTAAAACTACTTCAGACATGCTTTATGTTTGATACATGGGTTATTTTTTACGGATTCAATATGTATGATGAAATTATTAATCATCAGGAGCAGTGGGTTTTAGGTAATTAGGTACCTTAAATTTCGAGCTGTTTGATTCTTCAAATGTTCAATGATTTATTATGAGCTCAGGGAAGGTGATTTGCTGTTAATTTTGTTAGCTGGTAGTTAAGACTTCATTCATGGTTGAGGCACCAACAGGTTTTCTATTTTCTATTTTCAAAGTCATATTAACAAACAGGGTGGTGTGCATAATTTACACACAAATTAAATTAAAGAAAAAATTTGGTCCATGAAATATTCACAACCACGGAATTCATTCGAGCATATTGTCGAGTACATGGTGGGCAGAAGGCTTGACATTGCGACAGAAAAGAACCGAACTCCAAATAGAGAAATTAAGCATAATTGCATAATAGACAATAGGATGAAGATGACATACAATGAGCTATTACCGTTTGAGGAAGAAAACAAACCACACCGTCTCACCTCCTTGGAACTCACAGGTCAAGCAGAACAGGCGTCAAAAGAAACTTCTAGCGCTTCAAGGTGCAGGTGTTTTTTTTTTTTTGACACTTCAACCAACTAATGTAGGTTGTGTTTGGCATAGGCTATTTTGATTATTTTAGTTCTAAAAAGATAAAATAGTTTAAAAAATTAATAAGATAAAATATCACATTCAAATTATGATTATATTATTTTTTTATTCATAAAATTAAAAAAACAAAAAAATTAATTTTAAATGAAACTTTTAACTTTAAATTAAAATAATCTAAAAAATTAAAAAATCAAAAAATTAACACACATTCCAAACGAATATATTAGGCATGTTAGGAAACAGAATAAATAAGAGAATATGATATGTTAAATTCAAAGTGACACTTTCATTCTTTTATATGTAAGTGATAGATGTAAGCAAATTTTTGTAGTAAAAAATATAAACTACTGCCCCTTATCTTTTTTAAAAAAATAAAAAAAAAACCTGCTACCTTTTTAGCAGATTTTTCCTAGTCCAAAGTCTTTGCTAGTAAGGTCAAGTTTGGCATCTTTCAAAAAATTCAAAAAGTTAAAAAGTTACTATCCTATTTAAGTCACATCATCTTATTTAAGTCACATCACTTCTCTAACACATCATTTCAAACCCAACCAAAATCCAATCCATATTTCATAAAAAGTCAAAAAATATACTTATTTAGTGTTTCCAAACTTGGCCTAAACATTAACAACCACCCCCCCCCCAAGTTATCAAAAACCTGCTGCTTGTTTATTTTATTTTATTTTATTTTAAAGAACAAACAACCCCATTTTCAGAAATTTGTTTCCTTTGAGACAAATTTGCCCATCCTTGTCTTCTAACATTGTAATTTCCCATGCTTTGACTTTCGAGATCTTTATTATATATATATATATATATTTTACAGTAGCAACAACAGCATTTTTCAGCATATTTCCAGTAGGATTTTTTTTTTTTTTTTTTAACCTGAAATAAGGCAGCAACACTTTTCAGCATATTTCCAGCAGCATTTTTTTTTAGAAGCTGAAACCCTTTTTTTTTTTTTTTTTTTTGTAAAAAAAAAAAAATTTACTTGGAAGAATGGACAAAAACCTATTGCTTTCAAACAGATTTTCCTTTGCCATCAAGTTGAAAACTAATTTTTCTCTGAATCATAAGTCCAAATATGAACAAAGTCCTTGCCTGTGGATATAACCGGACACCCCTCCTTTTTTTTTTTTTTTTTTAGAAATCTAACTAAGATCTGCCCCTCGTGATTCGTACAAGTAAATTTTAATTGTACGAATCATAATAACTAAGTCTCTCTCTTTTTTTCCTTGTTTTTTGTTTTTTTGACAATTATTTCATGTCTTTTTACCTCTTTTGTAGGCAACACGCAAGACTTCACAATTATTTCAAGTATCATCGCCCCTTCCACTCCCGATGGCAATGATGGCTTTCATCCTGATGTTGATTATGCTCCTTTCACCTCAATGACTTGAATCCTTAGTAGTGACCGTGTTCCTTTCACCTCAATGGCTTGAATCATTTGCAGTGAATGTGTTCCTTTCACTCCAATGGCTTGGATCTTTAGTAGTGATTTTGTTCCTTTCACCCCAATGGCTTGAATCCTTAGTAGTGATTGTGTTTCTCGCATCCCAATATCTTGAATCCTTGGTAGTGATTGTGTTCTTTTCAACCCAATGGCTTGGATATGAATGCATTCCTTTCATCCCAATAGCCTTAATCCTTGGCAGTGAATGTGTTCCTTTCACCCCAATAGCTTTGAGTCCTTGGCAGTGATTGTGTTCCTTTCACCCCAATGGCTTGGATGTGAATGTATTCCTTTCACTCTAATGGCTTTAATCCTTGGCAGTGAATGTGTTCCTTTCACCCTAATGGCTTGAATCCTTGGCAGTGATTGTGTTCCTTTCACCCCCTAAAGGCTTGGATGTGAATGTGTTCCTTTCACCCCAATGGCTTTAATCATTAGCATTGTATGTGTTACTCTCACCTCAACGTGGTTGGCTCTAGTCTCTTTAAAGAGGCTTTTGTCACGTAATAACTTTAGCTTTCAAAAGGAGGCTTTTGTCAACTTCTTTAACTTATTTCATTATTATTGTATATTTTCTTTAACTAACCTTTTTTTTTTTTTTAAGGCATTCTTATGGAAAAGAGACTTGAATATCGTTTACATGACAAGAGGGATGTACTAGATAAATTTGGTCTGAAAAATAATTAGGCACAAATCTATCACTCATTGTCATCCACGGAGTTGGACCCTTACATTCCCTTACATACATCTTCCGAAGACTTGGTCTATACAAGAATCCGAAATAGTTGCGAGATTCTTGAGAAATAGCACTCCAAATCAATTGGTTCATTCCCTGTCTCAATCCTCTGTCTGTTTTCTGAAGAGCTTGTTTGCTCTGAATTTAACACTCTTTTTAGGAGGATGAAAAATGAGAAATTAAGACGGGATAACTCTTTTAATGTTTGCGGAATTTCTACCTATCTTGAATCCTCTCTATGGACCTTTTGGTTAAATAATGTTTTTTTTCCCCTATATTTCCCTCTACTTTGAAGAAGTCTGGGATTTATGCCGCGATCTATATATTCCAATTTTCTTATGCCAGAAACATCTCCTTACTCAAAGGATTTTTAGAGTGATGGTCACCAAATATTAACACATTTCACACTATTTACGCGAACTTGGGAACTTCTTATGGGACCTTCATTGCATTAGTGGCCTTCCTATCCTTGGCAAGTTTTATGAAGAGTTCACCTCCTCCATTGACATTTTATGTTCATCCCAGACACCTAAGGTGTGTCGTGGTCTTTTCTACATTTATGCCAACTTTGTTCAATCCAAGAATTTTAACACCTGAACTTCCAAGTTTATTCATGAATCCCCAACTTCAAGTAGTGGTTTTCGATGGAAAGAAAACATTCTGATGAGGTATATCTTGCTGGCTTTTTAGCGAGTTGGCTTAATGGGTTTGTCTTCCCTCACTCTTCTATGGAAGTTCATCCAACCACCTTCCATGTAGCCACCAAAATAGTTGGTGGTACTTTATTTAGCCTGGCCATCCCCATCCTTGCATATCTTTATCATTCTCTTAGTAAGATGGCATTATCACCTTTGCCTGGGGAGGAAAATATCCAAGGCCCTTTGCATTACTTTTTTGGAAGAATTTCACTATATTTTACTAAGACTTACTCTCATGGGGATCCTCAGTTAATTCATCTGATTCCCAATATTCATTTCATGTCTATGGGATGCCTTTAGGGTTACCAAGCGCACCCAATAGTTCAGACTCCCAATCTCCGATCTGATATCACTAGTGCAATATGGTACCCAAAAAAAAAAAAAAAAAATGAGAGTCCAAATCTGGAAAATTTTCTAGAGAATCCATTTTATTTCAAAACATTTTCCAGAAATGGACTACATCACTAGATTTCAGAGTCGCCACCTAATCTTTGGGGGCAATTAGGAAACTTGTGACTCATGCCAAAAGCCATTGTCCGTCATAAACCAAAGTGTCTCGGCATGGGAACTTAGATATAAGGGAAGAAAGTCATTATTTGAGCACCCTCGCTCACTTGATCGAAAGATCGACCTCTACTAAGTCATGATGTGGTTTTTATAATCAATATATATTCATGTTCTGGTTATTATTAATACTAACATTACTATACGAGGCAATCAAATATAGACTATGTCACCGATTTTGGCTATGTTTTGATTTCATGCATTTTTTGAAAAGACTTTTTGTACAAACTCTGAAGCATAAGAATTAATTACATTCCAACATAAGTAACACAACCTTCATCCATCAACATTCATACAGATATTTCAATTAAACATTTAGCCTCATGGTATAGCAGTGAACATGATAGAAAAAATATGCACACAATATGCTAAAGCAAAGAAACACTCACCTAGTACTCTGAGATGAGAAGAAAGAATAGTTTAGTATATGCATGATCCTATATACAAGTAACTAATGCAACCTATACATGACATGCATCTATAGGCCTGCATACTAAGATATGACATGGACATTATCTCAAAACATAGGGTGGTGCATATATTCAACTTATTAGAAATGATAAACTCCACAAATGCAAATGAGATGGACCTTAATGCATGAAAAATTGATGTAATACATGGACGTGATAAATAAGACGTAATGCTATACATAAATCTTGTAAATAGAAGGGTTAGAAAGACATGGGGTTAGAAGATTATTACAATAATTCAAAAAAGAAAGGAGAGGGGGGAGAGAGAGAGAGAGAGAGAGAGAGAGAGAGATTATTAGAACTTGAATAAATAATAAAAGAAAAGAAGGAGGATTGAAGAAATTATTACAACATTGAATTAATTCAGCCAAGTTATTGCTGAATCTAACAAATCGTATTAAATAAACCAATTAACAGCTCCAGAACCACCCAGAAGGGCACTCCCTAGAAGCTATTTGCTCTGTTCTTGGGAGAATCATTCGCTAGACACAAAATGAGCTGGATGAACTCTTCTTCCAGTTGAGATTTAGGCCAGTGCAGAAAATCTAGAACAGAAGCTAAGAACGTCTTCCAAGGGGTGCTCATCCTTTCTACCTCATCCACTCACAAGAATCACTTAAGGAAAAGGTAGATGGGTCTTAACCCTTAACAATAGCAAAAACAGATATATAGAACAAATATTTGCAATAAATTAGCAGATTAAGAGGATCAAAGCAAAAACAAATTCAAGCCTAAGAAATAGATGGGAACCTACATCATCTCTTTGTAAATAAGAGCAGGTTAGTATCCAAATCCATTCTATTAATTGCAGATAGCAGATTAATAAACATCATTTCTTAGTGAAAGTTTTTCTTTGAAAACAAGGAATTCATCAAAAGTCCATTGAAAACTCTTCTTCTATTCATGGAATAAGGGTGTTTCCACTACTTCCCATATTCAGAAATGAGTAAGAAAAGAGAGTTCAATGCCTTTGACAAAAAATCTCTTGTTTGCTTCCAAAATACTCAATAAAAAAGGAACAACACAACTTTTTCAACATCAAATCCCGAGGATCATCCGAGCAATCCTATGAAACAACCCCTAGCACTCATTGACTTTGAGTAAAGAGTTGAGACACATGGATCAAAATACTTAGAAGATAGGATATGTGAAAATAAAGTGTGTAGCAACAAGAAAAACTATTCTACATATTAAACTTGTGAATGGATGGCTAATTTCTACTCCTAATCACATTTACAAGGTTCCAAAATATACAACAATAAGAGACTTAAGCTATGTAAATCAATAAAGGAAAGAAAGACAACCAATTCAATGGATGAGTGGCTAATTTCTACCCCCTCCACATTGATGAGGACTTGTTACATATTGGCAACAGTTATATAATAAAGAACAAGGTTGGAAATAAAGGGAAAAGAGGAGAAATGGTAGTCAAAAGTCCAATAATCTCACCTCTTAAAGAGGATGAGCTTCCTTGTTTTCCAAACTCTCTCTTAGTTTTGTCAAGTCCTTCTAGATGCGTTTTAAAATGTCCAAGAACCTTCACAAGAAGCTTAGGATCAAGCTTGAATGGTGTTTGATTGTTCAAAGTTAGAGATTGGTAGGTAAGAGATGAAAGAGAAACGAAGAGGAGTCAAGAGGCTTATACTAGCCTTAGGCAAATTTTCAAATCGTTAGAAATGAGTTGCCGAGCTCTATTTATAGAGCCTCGGGTGTAAATATTTGAGATATTTATGGAAAGTGTGTTGGACAAGTTAAATTCTCAAAAATACTCAGACCGACAATTCAAATGCTTATTCCCTTTAATGTTTGGTTGAATGCTCTTTTGACCAACATCATATGTTGCCTAGCCAGTCAAAAAGTACATCGTTAGATCAACAAGGTAAAGTCAACTTGAATTGAGAGGAGAAATAGGTATGCTAAAGGATTTTACCTTTTCCATTCATTCCCGCTATATTTGTTGCTCTATTTGTTTGAAAATGTGTGGTATTCTAGTTTGATAAATACTGAGCCTCAAGACATATTAGTAATGTTTGGAACTGCATAACCAAACTTGTTTTGAAAAAGTTTCTCATTTTGGTCAAAAAGCACTTTGGCCAAAATAGGTGTTGAGATGGTTTAAGGCTTGTATCATAGACTTCTTGTTGAGGGATTCACAGGATTAGCACATCTCATTTTCATCATTGGGTACCCAAGAAAGAGCACCTAAGTCTTAAGATTGGTAAAAAATAGGATGTCTACATTGCCATATCTTGGGTTTATTGGAAACCAATCGGCTAACTAGTTTTTTACCGATAAGTTTTTGTTTGTGGACTATCTCCTTACTTATCATAAGGAGTGTCAGTTTAAGGTTCTTACTAATGAAGATGAACCTTTAGACACTCTAGTTGACTCTGAAAGGATATCACCTTTCTACCTTAGCTATTTTATATCTTTGTGACCATGGATTTTAACTTTTAAAATGGGATTTAATTTAATTTCTAAACCGTACTCCCCCAACCGATATGGTCATCAATTTGGGTTTGCTCAAGCTTGCCCTACATCGCTTGATGTATTTTGTTGACAACTCTCTCCAAATGGTCTAAATTTTATTATAATTGGCACCATATGCTATGTTGTGGTAAAAAAGTTTCGTTGGAGTTACCAGTTCTACCTACTTCTCACGAATCATGCCTTATGCCAATTGGTGGTCGGAAATTCTTTTACCAGACTCTAATATGTTACTCATACCCAAATTAAAATCTTCATGCCGATAAAGTTAGATATGTCAATTAAAGGTCAAAAGACTAAAAGCCTTCTTACTCGAGATCCAGTCATCATCTTCACCTATTGCTTTGGAAGCGTCGTCACTTTAGAGAATGGATAATAGTCAATCACCTTTTGCTATTTCTAGATTTGGTCACTAAATTTTAGACCTCCTACATCTTTTTAAGGATATGTGTAATTCTAAGTTTAAAATGAGATTTAGTTTTGAGCTATTAGATTCTGGCATTCAATTTTCTAGGCTGGCAAAAGTTTTTCTAGAGACTATGTTGGCGATTGTACAGGAACTTCTTCCCAACCAACAGTTTTGACCAAAACTCCAATGGACAAATTTTGCACATATTTGTACTCTTTTTTATTAAAGATAAAAATGAGACTATGATTCAAGAACTTTTTGAGGGAGATGGATATGAATTAACTGCCTTAGGTTGTATTCGCATTAAGAGTGTCGAAGTTCCTTGTCCCATCAAATCTTTTGATCGTTCGGTTAGTGGGAGTAGCGAGAGTGCGAGTGAGGATGAATAATATGACTACTCTCCTCTTTTAGATGGCACACCTGCTAAGATGAGCAAATTGCCCTTGGCAGATGTTGATATTCCTCTTCTACATTTTCCTTTATGACAGGTTTGGAGAAATATGTAATTCTTTCTTTCTCTCTCTCTCTCTCTCTCTCTCTCTCTCTGTAATACCTTTCATTTTTTTAGGCACTGTGCATGTTGCTCAAACTTCTCCAGCTGCCTTGCATATGCCATTAGCTACTTTTAAAGGTATTCTTATTCATTCCTTGTAATTCATTTTATTTTATTATGTATACATATTCAAGGAACTCTTTTATATTTAGATCATGCTACATTGTAGAATTCATGGTCCACCTACCGGAATCACAATCTGCCTTCTCCCACACCTAAGTCTCTTCAAGCCTTACAACAAGGTACACTTCATTCATCTATCTCTCTCTCTCTCTCTCTCTATATATATATGTGTGTGTTTTCTTTTTACCTTCCATCTTTTATTGAGTGTCTCCCTCTATTTTAATAGAAATTACTTTTGATACATCGGAAGAGGCCCAAACGCTTACAGACTTGATTAAAGCAAGTGGGGTTGACAAGTAATTTGGCCAACTTGAAGCACCCCTTGCTCCATCTAGCCTTCTTTCTGGGACTTCATCTAATGAAGTAGCCACTGACCTTACTATTTCTCTCCAATCAATTATGGATGGTAATGGCATCATTGTTGTGGAAAACAATGTTTTTATGATTTTGAAGAGTTTAGGTGTAGACTTCACCTTGTTTTACGAGAAAGTGAAGATGTTCATTAGGTGCTTAGCTTTGAAAACCCAGCTTGTAGATTCTTCAATTTTCTCTATTGTAGAATTTGAGGCACAATACCATGAGAAGAAGCTTCATTTTGACAAAGTTTATGATAATCATGAAGAGTGGTCAGCTTCAATTATCAAGTCGGATGAGCACATTGCAGGCCTTAATCAAAGGATTATTCAAACCAAAGAATTACTCAAGCAATTTGAAGAGGAATTATCATCGGCCCATGTGGAGCATGCATCATTTATGCATGATTTTGCACTAGTTTCCAAGGGTATTCCTAAATCTGAAGAAGACGTCCAAACTACTTTGAATGCTTTGAGCCAACACAAGAAGAAAAATGTAAAATACAATGTTGTGGAAAATGCTTTTGATAGGGCTAAGGCTTTTCTTCATGAATGAATGTATTTTTATTTTTTTATTTATTCATTCATTTGTTATTTTCCAAAGAACATTTTATTTTATTTTTAATTTTTTATTTGTATTAAGGACGATGTATTTATGAAATTTTGCAAGGTAATAGATTTATTTATTATATGAAATTTCACAACACAATATATTGATTCGTCTTATTTTAACTGTTTACAGTTTACACTCTTATGGGCTAAGTGTATCTTACATTTGAATTTGGTTGAGCCGTACATAGTTTATACTCTTGATAGTCAAGAATATCCAATGTTTAACCACCTTAGACTTCGGTGGAGTATTTTAACAGTTTAACCACATACAATATAGTTGGTGGTTTTCAATTTATGTTTGGGCCATACATAGTTTATACTTTTGCGGTCTGTGGGATGCCTTTGGGGTTATCAAGTGCACCCAACAGTTTAGACTCCCAATCTCTAATCTAATATCACTAATGCAATGTGAAGCAAAAAATAAGAGTCAAGATTCAACAACTTTTATAGAAAATCCATTTTTTTTGCAAAATATTTTCCTTAAATGAACTACATCACCAAATTTCAGAGTCGCTACCTAATATTTTGGAAAAATTAGGAAACCCATGACTCGTGCCAAAGGCCACTGTTCGTTATAACAAAAGTGTCTTGGCTTGGGAACCTAAGTATGAGAGGGAAGACCAATTAATTGAACACCCCTCTTACCCAATCAGAAGATTGACCTCTACTAAGTCATGATGTGGCTTTTATAATCAACATATATTCATGTTCCAGTTATTATTAATGCTATTATGGCTATTTGAGGCAATCAAATATAGATTGTGTCACTATTTTTGGTTATGTTTCGATTTTCAGGCATTTTTGAAAAGCTTTATTTATTTAATTTTTTTTTATACAAACTCTGACGCATAAGAATCAATTACATTCTAAAACAAATAACACAACCTTTCATCCACTGACATTCAAACAGATATCTCATTTAAGAACTTATTTCGTGGTATAGCAATAGATATGATAAGGAACATGCACATACAATATGCTAAAGCCAAAAATTCTCACCTAGTACTCCAAGATAAGCCTGAAGAAATGTTTTGATATATGTATATACATAATCCCATATGCAATCAACTAATGCAATGCACAGAAGTCCAGATACTAGGATATGATGTGGATATCATTTCAACACATGGAATAGCATAGGTATTCAGCTTGGAAATAGTAAATCCATCGATGCAAATGAATCGGACTCAAATGCGTGGAAAGTATTTGCAATATACATGTATGATAAATAAAATATGAGGTAATACAAAAAACATATAAATAAAAGGGTTAGAAAGACGTAGGGTTGGAAGATTATTACAACAATTCGAATGAGAAAGAAGGGGAAAAAGAGAGATTATTACAACACTTTGAATAATTAATAAAAGAAAAGAAGGGGGATTGGAAAAATTATTACAACAATGCATGGTTTCAACCAAATTAAGGTTGAATCTAACAAATCATGCCAAATGAACAAAATAAGTCGACTAGCAACTCTAGAACCACCCAGGAGACCACCCCCTTTGAAGTAGCCTGCTACGGTCTTGGGGAATTTAGTCGACTATGGGCAATAGTGGCTGGCAGAACAAAATATGGGCTGGCCGAATCTTTCCTTTGAGCAAAATCTGGACTTATGCAAGGATTCCAGAACAGAAGCCATGTACACTTTTAAAGGGGTATTAACCCCTTCTTCATCCTCTACTCACATAAACCACTTAAGGAAGAAGTTGATGGGCCATAACCCTCAATAATGATATAAATAGATATGAACAACATATATTTTGCCCAAAAAAAAAAAAAAAGAATTAAATGGATCAAATCAAGAACAAATTCAAGCCCAAGAAATGGATATAAACCTACATCTTCTCTTTGTGAATAATGGTAAATTAATACCCACATCCATGTTATTCAGTAGAGAGTGTAGATTAATGTAAATCATTTCTTGGTGGAAGCTTTGCTTTTAAAACAACAGATTCATTAAAGCCACTGACAAACTTCTCATGTAGTCATAGAACAATGATGTTTTCACCTTTTTCTATGTTTATGAATGATTGAGAATGGAGTTTTCAATACCCTTTGACCCAAAATCTCTTGTTTTACTTCCAAAAATAAATAAAAAGAGGAGAACACATAAAATCCCTAGAATCACTCAAGCAATCCTATGAACAACCATTCTACTTATTATAATTAATCATAGCAACAAGAAAAACTACTTTACTTATTGAACTTATGAATGGATGGCTAACAGCTACTCCCAAACACATCCACAAGGGTCCAAAATACATAAGAATTAAAAGTTAGAGCTAAGAAAAGTAAGAAAATAAAGGAAAAGCTATCAACTCAATAGATGGGTGGCTAAATCTACTCTCTCCATATCTATGGGGGCTTGTTACATCTGTACAACAGTTACATAGTGAAAACAAAGCTTGAATCAAAGAAAGAAATAGAGAAAGAAGATTAAAGTATCACCTCTTAAAGAGGATGAGCTCTCTTGATTTGAAAACTCCTTTTTAATTCCCTCAAGTCACTTTAGATGTGTTGTTTAATGTCCAAGAGTCATAGCAAGAAGCTTAGGATCAAGCTTCAATGGAGCCTTAGTGTTCAAAGCTAATGGGTGGTAGGTAGGAGGTGAGGGCAAGAGAGATAGGGGTCAAGAGGCCCTTATGAGCCTTGGGAAAATTTTTTAACCTTTCTGAATGAGCTACTGAGCTCTATTTACAGAGCCCAAGGTGTAAATATCTGAGATATTTATGGAGAGTGTGCTGGACAAGCTGAAATTTCTGAAAATGCTCTGTACCCATAATATTTAGTTGGCCGTTCCTTTTGGTGTCCATCCGTATTCTTTTTTTACCAGCCATCATATGGTGTCTGGCCAAGCAAAGAAGACACCATTTGATCAACAAGTTAGGGTTAGCCTAAATTGAGAGAAGAAACAGGTATTTCAGAAGATTTCATCATTTCCATTCACTCCTATTATATTCTTTGCTTAGTTTGTTTGAAAGAATACAATGCTTTGACTTTGAAAATATGAGCCTCTAGAACATTGGGGTAATGTTTGGAATCGCACCACTATACTTATTTTGAAAGAGGTTTCTATTTCAGTCGAAAATCATTTTGTCCAAAACAGGCATTTGGATGGTTTAAAGCTTGACCTTTAAGCTTCTTGCTTTAGAACTTGTAAGATTAACACATCTTCTCTTCATCATCAGGAACAGAAAAGAGAGCACCCAAGTTTTAAGGCTAGTAAAAAATGGGATGTCTACAATTGCCCCTTTTTGACAGAGCTCAATGCGTCATTTCATAACATGAGTGAATGTCAAAGCCCCAAAGACGACCTTTTTGATGAGGCCATAAGACTTGGGCAAACAAACAAAACGTAGATAAAATTTTGTTGAACCTGAGGGTTGCCTACATATCCCTTTGCAAGGAATCAAACTAGTGTAATTTAAGGGCGGAATGCAAATGCTCTGCTTGAAACATATTTGAAAAAGATTGGGCTTATGTGCCACATGCCGCCATGATTTGAGAATTGGGCTTACATGTATCACACTATCGGAACCCTGAAAAGATTAATGATGCGAACGCCACAGAAGGTGAAATGGAACAAAGATAAAGTTTCAAAGATGACAAAAGAAAGAGGAGGACCTTATGCAAATAACATAAAGCAAGTTAATACCTACGGAAAGCATGAAGAATGGCACACAACATATATAAGCATGCTCTACATGAATAAAGAAATTCAAGACACATCCACACTATGACACAAGAGAGAAAAAGAAAAGGATGGCCACAGAGAAAGTCACACAAGACCGACACTCATAGTGACAAGGAACTCCACAACACACTCCAAACATGCCACAACATGAAAGGAGAAACAAGGGGTGGTGTTAACTGCCAACCTGCGTAGTGGATGGTATTAACCGAGGTTTCACACCTTACACACTTCACATGTGTAGAGAGCGATTGCAACAATAGAATTATGTTGTTGAGGCAAATGTAGGAAAAACACTATAGAATAGGAATAGAACTCCCCCATTAAAACCCTTGATTGATCATTCCTTAGAAAATAACATCTGTGCACCTCTGAGTATACATACCATTGACAATCTCTAGCCGGCTCAAAGATTGCCTGGCTGATTGAAAATATGGATGGCTGGCCCTGTCGGGTGATTCCAGGGTCAAAATAGTATTTTCAAGTCTTTGAAATTCTATAGAAAGGTGCGGCATTTTCATTCGAAAACACTCCCCCAATTCTCTAGAACTACTTTTGATTACCACTCATGGTAAATGATGATTTCTTTTCACTTCCCCTTGGCTCCATAGTCGGTTTCAATGAGCATAACACACTAGAGAGCTGCGGCACCTCCCCTAGGAGCACTGTGGCTGAGGCTCTTGCCATGGCTATTACTAATGGAATTGACCCCGAGCTAGCTCATACTGTGAGACATGCAATGAGGCACATCTTGGGACAACCTTGCGGTGGTAATGGAGGTTGCGGGCAATTGGTGGATGGCGAACCTGTGCAGACATGGGCTCGTGGTTGGGAATGCTACTATGTTCCAAGTCAAGCTCTCTATAAGTGATGAGGTGTGGGACTCCGAGGACGGGGACGGGGCACCTTGCAATTGAGTCCATTTTCTCCATACTTTTCGGATTTCCATCACGGAAGACAATTTGGAGCTACTCCAACTACCCACCCAAATTCTCTGGTGGTAAGTAGTAATGACAGGGATGACATGTGTTGGTCATAGAATGAATAACATTGATGATTTTTTTGTGATTATGTTTTGATATATTTTAAGGAATTGATTATAATTGAAAACCTTATTATTTGATTAAATCTTTGTAATCTACATTCTCTCTATGTTAACAACGCTTTTGGAGGCCAAAATGAGCTTAAACAGGTCAAAAGGTCGACACGAAGCCTCACAAAGGTTGACACCAAATTTCAGAATGCTAAGGGTCGACACCAGGACAATAAAGGGTCGACACCAAAAGACAACAAGCAAAGTTTAAATAGCAAAGGGTCGACACTAAGTATTATGAGGGTCGACACCAAATTTCAATGTACCAAGGGTTACGCGAGGGTTGACACTAAGAACACCAGGAAGTCAAAGCAAAGAAGAAAAGAGAGCAAATGGTCGACACCCAATCTATAGGGGTTGACATCCTTATGTCTGGGTTACAAAAACCCTAGCCGCCATTCTAGATCTATAAGTGGGATTTTGTGACATCATCAAGAGACAAATCTTATTCAAATCAAAAGGGATTTCGGGGAAGCAACTTTTGACTTAGTGGAGGAAGAATTTTCCATCCACATTATTCCCAAAACATAGAAAAGCAAAAAGCATGGAAACAACAATATCTCCATCCATCAATATTTGAGTCTCAAGCATGGGCATCACATCTTTTGAGGAGGCTCCACCTCCAACAGCTAGATGACACCTGTACACACCCATGCTCTGCTCCAAAAGCTAGAAGTCTTCTCCTATGCAACGACTAGAAGGCCTACTTGTGCTTCTTCTCGAACGGATAGAACATTGAAGGCTATAAAGGGAGAACTTCTCCAGATCTGAAGAATGAGAGAACACCACTGCAATATTCTGAGCATTCAAGTATCATTATCAATCTCTGATATTCTATTGTACTTTCACTTTCATATCTGAGTGTATCTCAAAACCCTCTCTAGTCTTACACTTTCATAACTATCTTTTGAGAGAAAAGCCTTGTAAAAGAGGACGGTTGTACCTCTTGTTCTTATTTCTTATTTTCTGAGTGAAACACTTGTAAAGTGAGGCATTTAGTTAATAGGTCCTCAACAGATAAGAGTAAGTCCATTGTAAAAATCCAGAAGCTAGATGAAGCTTGGTGGTGTATTGATTCGATTCATACTGAAAGAATTCTCAAGGAGGTGCCTTAATGAGTGGACGTAGGCCGGTGAGCCGAACCACTATAAATCCTTGTGTTTGAGCTCTTCTTCACTTCTCCTTTATTTTCTGTTTTATTGATTGCCTGCTGAAATTATTTACTTAATTAATTGCAATCAATTTTCTATCCATATTTTTTATTACCCAATTCACCCCTCTCTTGGGTTGCCTACCTGGGGTAATAATTGGTATTAGAGCCTCGTCTCTAGTGTTTTGACTTAACAGTCTTAGAGTTGATCATGGAAACCAATTTGGTGTTTAACAATTGCCTTTGTTTGATGGCTCAAACTATACTTCTTGGAAAGCAAGAGTGAGGATTTTTATTCAAGCTTTAAACTATGAGCTATGGAGAATTATTGTCAATGGTCATAAGATACCCTCCAAGAACATTCAAGGGTGAATCTTGCCCAAGGAAGAATATGAATGGGACAATAATGATTTGAGAAGCATTCAAATGAATGCTAAGGCCATGGATATTTTATTTTGTGCTTTAGATTCAAATGAGTTTTAAAAAATCAGACTTATGAATCGGCCAAAGAAATTTGGGATAAATTAGAGACCATACATGATGGGACCAACCATGTTAAAGAATCCAACATTAGTATGTTGGTTCATGATTATGAGCTTTTCAAGATGGAATCCCATGAATCTATTTCTAAAATGTTTTCTAGATTTACTAATGTTATCAATGCTCTAAATTCTCTTGGTAAATCTTATACTAATGGTGAGCTTGTAAGAAAAATTCTTAGGTCTTTGCCAAAGGAATGGGAAGCCAAGGTTATAGCTATTCAAGAGGCTAAAGACCTAACAAATTTGAGCATTGAAGAACTCCTAGGCTCACTCATGGCTCATGAACTTGTAATGATGAATGGAAGTAAAAAGAAAATTAAAGCCGCATGGGGAGATAGCGATGAAAGCAACTCAGAAACTAAAGATAACAACAATAAAGTTGCTGACCAATGCCTACTGGCATTTGGAGATGATGATGAGTGTGTGAGTGAATTTCCGATCACACTGCCCTCCTTAGTGATTCAGCGGAAGAACACAGGCAGAGTAGACGGCTCCTCAGAACTCGCAGAAAGAAAAGACTCCGGCGGTGGTTCTTCCACCCGGGGGCACTCCGACGATCAAGTCAGTATATCTCTCAAAAGATAATCAAATGCTAAACTCACAAGCTTGAGTATATCAAAACATACCTTAGACCCATGGGGGTGCCTCTCTCTTATAGCCAATACAATCCTAGTCCCAATAGGAGCCTGGCCCTAATGGACTTAGGATTACTGCTAATCTAGGACTCTCAGTGGAATTAAGACATACTCCCTAAGAGTTTATCTTTACCCCAAATTGAAGTCTTCTCCCAATCTAGGACTCTTGTCCCATATCCAGGTTGAGTTCCCTCTCCATTCTAGGACTCTTGTCCCTTATCCACTTATCTCGGATTCCGATATCTTCGGAGATAACCTCGGCCTTACCGAGATTACCTCGATAATAATCAGACACGCGGCACCTGTCGACACATCGGCCACCTTGGCCACGCGGCGGTGCTCGTAAAATATATCCCCACAACGCCCCTAGGTTCTATTACCTCAAGATTCGAGGTGATGGAACCTATCCTCTAACATTCTCTCGCATCGCCTAAGAACTTTCTAGCCGAGATCATTTATTCCAGACGCATGTCCTCTTCAAATTCAAATCAATTTCATCAGGCGTATGAGTCATTATGCACCATTTTTCAACCGCTTTACCGACATCGCTTTTCCTTTATTGGTCCGCGGTAGCGACGCGCCAAAGAAGCCTTTTTTTCCGCTCACGCCGTTCGACGACATGCGTTATCCTAGGCGTAATAATTGCGCTTTGCGCCGCTTCACTTTTGACAAAAACGCTTGTCTCTCTCTTCGCTTCACTTTTACATTTTGAATCTCCTTGCTTTTCTCTCTAAAACTTTTTCTCTTCAATTTCGCCATTACATTTGCGAAGCCTCAGAATCGCTTCCATCTCGCCATTTCTCGCTAAGCTCAAGCTCTTTGCATCAAGCATCCATTAACGACCTAGCGGCTTCATCCCGGCCTCACCTTTTTCTGGTAAACCACCGTTCCCTTCTCTACCCAGTTCTTGCCTGTTTCTGAGATTTATTACTTGATTATTTCTGTATCTGATTTTGTAAATAACGTACCTTTATTATTCGTTTATACTGCGAATATCTGTACCGTTTCACTTCTGTTTTTGGCCTTCCACTCTTTCATGTTCTTGAATCTGAGACTTCTTTTTGCTTTCCTGTTTTCCAGATTTTCTTCCCTTCATACTCATTATTCGTAGATTTAGGCTTTGGGATTTGCTGTAGAACCATCAATCTCTAGGAAAAACCGAAACAATCAGTACCTAGGTTTTAGCCGAGGTCCTTAAAACCTTTTAGGAATCCTCAGTTTCTGTAGCCAAACGCTTATTTTTATCAGGACCATGGGTGTGTGGAGAGACAGGGTGAACACCCCAACCAAGCTTCAAAACTTTAGGCAAGAATTTTCTATCCCAGACGACGTTCACCTCAGGCTAGCTGGGGAGAACGACTCCATTATGCCCGACGAGGATAAAATGCCTTTTCCTATAGTAGCCTTCGTCCAGTGTGGACTTAAGTTTCCCCTTGATCCCCTCTTCCGCAAGGTCCTTCACTACTACACTCTGAACCCCATGCAACTTTCCATTAACGCCTTTGGGACACTCACTGGAATAATAGCTTTAGCTCGGCAGGAGGGTGTTAGAATCACTCTTGCCGATATCCAGTATTGCTACACCATGTGTGGCCTTGACCATAAGGAAAAAGGTTTTGTATACTATCTTAAGCCGAGGTCCACTGCCTACAAAATAGTAGCCGACCTTCCCGATTCCAACAAAGGGGGGACGACACTGATTGCTTCGAAACCGAATTCGCCCAGATGAAGAAGTGCATCTCTTTCCTTCCACGCACGGCCGAGAGGGCAAGGGTAAGAGCCCAACGCCAATCGCTAGCTATTGCTTTCTTCAAAAATTTTGCATGTCTTTCAAAAATTTTATCTGTTTCTCATGTTTTGTTCTGTTTTGCAGACGTTCGCCAGCCACCTAAGAACTTCCGCCAGTCCTTTTATCTTGGGAAAGATCTGAAGAAGCTCTTGGATCTTCCGCTTGAAAAGTGCAAGGCCCCACTCCTGCTGAACTTCATCCCCACTTACACATCAAAGTTGGCCGACGTTCCAAAGAAGAGGAAGAGCGCTTCCCCATCAACCGCTTCCACAGAATAGGCTGCCTCCACATCTGAGCCCGCCGACCAGCCATCAACCTCGGCTCCAAGGAAACGCCGACGAAGACTGGTTAAGGCAACCGAGATGGAAAAACCACAAAAAAAGGTGCTGAACCTCTTGGCCGACCTTCCTGATGATATGGAGGATGAACCAGCCCAACCACCGCCGCCTCAAAAACCAAAAAGAACGAAGAAGGCGCAGCCGAAGGCGAAGGCTACTGTGGATGATGCAGAGGCTGAAGATGCCCTGCCAATCTCCAAACTGGCCGAGAAGATCACCTCGGCTCCCGCGAAGAGACCTGCTGGTGCCCAGCCATCAGGGGCTACTCAGCAAAAGAAGGTAAGGTCTACATCTGCCTCGGCTTCGGGTTCCAGGAGTCCCAAAGTTCCCTGGGAACCCAAAGTTACTCTTGATGATAGGCCGGTGTATACCAACGAAAGTGCTGCCAACGTCAACATCGGCTTGGCGCTTAGCACAGCAGTCCTTCTTGACGGCGACATGGCGCACAACGAAAAAATGAGCGGCTATGAGAATTATGCCTTCATGATGCAGCGCTCAGTCCAAGTAAGTCTTTTAAATTTGATAATTTGTCTTTCATACTTGTAAAATTCTGAAAATTCTTGTACTAACTTTTGCCTTGTGTTCTTTCAGGCCATCCAACATGCTCATACCTTCTCCATGCAGGCTTTTGAGACTGCGAAGAAGTTAGAAGACATGGAGAAGGAGTTCGCTCTTCTCCATAAACAAAACAGGGCCAACGAACTAAAAATGAAAAGGCTGGAAGATCAGGCTGCAGAAGCTACAAAGGCCCAATCACTTGCTCTTCAAAAGGCTGAGGCTGCTGTAAACGTTAAGAAAGTAGCCGAAGCCGAGAAAAAGGAAGCCGAGGCTAAGAAGGCTAAAGCCGAGAAAGAGCTTAGGGAGGCTTTGGCCACGAAAAAGGCTGAGATTGATGCTGCCTACAACCAAGGCATGGAAGACGTCGCCGAAGACTACAAGCTTCAGGTCAAGCAAGCTTGCAACAAAGGATTCGTCCTAGGTTGGAATGCTATGGCCAAACAGCTTGATCTTCCAGCTGACTCGCCATGGCGCAAGACAAAGGCCATGCGTCTTCCTTGTCCTCTTCCTCCAAGCGAAGATGAATCTGAGTCTGAAGCCAAGGCTGAAGATGAAGATGAAGCTTTGGTGAGGAAGACCAAATCTCCTCCCAAGATCGACCTGACTGGAGATGAAGAAGTTGAAGCTGCTCCCAAAAAGGCAGACTTCGGCACTTTAACTTCTGACCTTCTTTTAGTGGGGAGAAGTGTTGATGAGACTTTGGCCGAGATCGACGCTGAAGTTGCAGCAGACAAAGTCACCGAGGTCGTGGGGAATAAAGAAGCTGAAGTTGTGGTGGAAGGGCGGACTGAGGTTGTGGCAGAAGAAAATGCTGAAGTTGTTCCTCAAGGGCCCTCCGAGGTCTCAAATTTCAACCAACTCCTCGGTCAAACAACTTAAATGTCTTTTGTTTTTCTTTTGTACTTTGTTTCTTTTCTATGTAAGCTGTTCTTTTCATCAATATACGCTGTCTTTTGTGGCTGATGTGCCTACTATGTAACTTGTGAGCAAGATTTTTGCTTAGGCCACAGTGCCTTCCTTTCATATGCAATCGCTTTTCTCTCAATACTTCATTTTTAAATTCTTCTTATCGCTTCGTAGTTTTCGCTTAGAATGTTTCATATGATTCATACAACTCTTCCCTTGCACAATCTCCTCGGAGTTACATATCTCGCATGTTTTAATTCAAGATTTGCTTGGGCTAGGGCTTCACCAGAACTTGTCATAAGTTTCAACAAGTATAAAGCATATAAATTCAATTAATCTTCATCTTGTAAATTGCTACAAATTTCAACAAGTGAAGCCAACAATCATATTAGCTTAACTTTAACTTGTAAATTGCTACAAAATTCAACAAGTAAAGATAAGGAGTTTATCTCGCTTAACTTTGACTTGTAAATTGCTACAAATTTCAACAAGTAAAGATATGAATTTATCTCGCTTAACTTTGACTTGTAAATTGCTACAAATTTCAACAAGTAAAGATATGAATTTATCTCAGCTTAACTTTGACTTGTAAATTGCTACAAATTTCAACAAGTAAAGATAAGGAATTTATCTCGGCTTAACTTTGACTTGTAAATTGCTACAAATTTCAACAAGTAAAGATAAGGAATTTATCTCAGCTTAACTTTGACTTGTAAATTGCTACAAATTTCAACAAGTAAAGATAAGGAATTTATCTCAGCTTATTTAAACATAATCTAGGCTTAACTTCGGCTAAGCATTACTAATGTCTTCTCTCTGCCCCCACTGTGAACCTAAGTTCCTCTTGGGTTCTCATTATTCAAAAAACGACATCGTGCAAAGTTATATAAGTTCAGAGAAATTCTGCTAAGGTTTTATTGATCATACCGGCGAAAAAAAAAAATCAAAGAACATCTAATGATAGAAAAACTTTAAATTACAAGTGTTCCATGGTCTAGGCAATGCTTTGCCCTCACTATCTTCGAGCCGATATGCCCCATTCCCTAACACCGAGGTGATTCTGTAGGGGCCTTCCCAGTTTGGGCCGAGCTTGCCCTCTCTGGGATCCTTCTTATTGCCGACGACTTTTCTCAAGACTAGGTCGTTGACTTGAAAATCCCTTGGATTGACCTTCTTGTTGTAAGCTTTGGCAAGTCGTTGTCGGTATGTCGCAAGTCGGATTGCGCCTTTCTCTTTCTTTCTTCTAGTAGGTCCAGATCTCGCTAAGAACACATCATTAGACCCGCTTCAACTCCTCGCTCGATCCGATCCTCGGATGCCGATCTCCAATGGAATGACTGCTTCTGTGCCATAAGCCATGGCAAAAGGGGATTCCCCTGTTGATCTTCTCGGCGTGGTGCGATACGCCCAGAGTATGTTGGGCAATTCGTCTACCCACTTTCCTTTAGCTGCCTGCAGCCTCTTCTTTATTCCATCTAGAATGACTTTGTTTGATGCTTCGGCTTGCCCATTACTTTGGGGAAAGCTTGGTGTTGAAAAATAATTCTTTATCTTGAACTTGGCACAAAAATTCTTGATGAGTTTGCTGTCAAACTGTGTTCCGTTGTCGGCAACGATTGCTCTTGGAATCCCAAATCTGGTGATGATGCTTTTCCAGATGAAGTTCTTTACATCCACATCTCGGATTTTGGCAAGAGGCTCTGCTTCTATCCATTTTGTGAAGTAGTCTGTGGCTACCAGTAGGTACTTCCGTTGCCCAGTTGCTTGGGGCAATTTCCCAACAAGATCCATGCCCCATTGGGCAAATGGCCAAGGGCTGGAAACGGGGTTTAGGTCAGCAGCTGGCAGACGTATCAGTGGTGCAAACCTCTGGCATTGTTCACACTTCTTCATATAGGTTTCTGCATCTTTTTGCATATAGGGCCACCAATACCCCTGGGTAATGGCCCTGTGAGCTAACGATCTGCCCCCTGCGTGGCTTCCACAAACTCCTTCATGAATTTCATACAAAAAGTCTTCGACCTGGAGAGGGTGTACACACCTTAAAAGGGGTCCAAGAAGGATCTTCAGACAGTGTCTCATTGTCAGATCAATCTTGCCGACTTCACCGACCTTGTGTGCTTCCTTCGATCTTCCGGCGCTTTCTCTTTTAGGAATGCAACAATTGCATCCATCCAAATTAGGTTATGTCCACACATAATGCTTCTTGCATTGTGTGTGGTGACTCTATGCTCGGGCTTGATAGGTAATCCACCATGATTGTCCTCGCTTTCCGGCTTGCATTGAGCTTGCTAAATTGGCCAACGCGTCGGCGTGGTTGTTATCATCTCGGCTAACTTGAAGAAGTCGGCATTTTGAAACATGTCCGCCAAATTTCGATGACTTCTTTTGCATATGCCGACATCCTTTCATCTCGCAACAAACTCTCCTGTAGTTTGATTCACTATGAGTTGTGAGTCACAAAAACTATTACCTCATCTCGCTGCTGCCGCCACCTTCAAAGAATTAATGCTTCAGATCGCCTCATTGTTCGAGGCTTTGAACCCTAGTCGAATAGACTGTTCCAGTATCTCCCCATCGGGGGAAATTAACACTATTCCTGCTCCTACACCCTGCCGGTTTGAGCTCCCATCAATAAAAAGTTGAAATGAGTCGCCGATGTAGACGCTGCAGGGTCTGAGTTTTTCCTTCCTCAGTTCCTTACCCTTTGGCTGGGCTTCTGCTTCCTTGTTTGGACATCGTTCATCTCGGCTCAACGGAGCCCGATGTTCGACGTATTCTGGCGAGAACTCCGCCACGAAGTCGGCCAAGACTTGGCCCTTAATTGCCGTTCTTGGCCTGAACTCCAGGTCATACTGGCCCAAAATTACTGCCCATCTTGCAATTCTTCCAGTCAAGTCTCCTTGTTGTAACAAGGATTTTAATGGGTGCTCTGTCAGAACCACTATCTTGTGAGCCTGAAAATAATGGTTTAGCTTCTTTGAGGCCATTACCAAGGCCAGCATTAATTTCTCCAGTGGTAAATACCTTGTTTCAAGATCGCCAAGGTTTTACTTACATAGTAGACCGCCTTCGCTTCTCCTTTTCTTCTCGGATGATCACAAAGACTTATCAAGGCTCAAACCGCTAGGTATAAGAACAGTTCCTCCCTGTGTTGAGGTGTTGAGAGGATCGGCCGAGGTAAGGTACTTCTTCAGTCGCCAAAGCGCCTCACATTCCTCTCGTCCATAAAAAATCATGCCTTTTTCACCAGCTTTGAAAAAGGTTTACACTTGTCCGAATCTCGCTTATGAACTCGCTTAGGGTCGCGCCCTTCCAAAGAAGCATCCGAACTTGTTTAGCCGATGTCGACTCAGAATTCCGCACGGCCTTGATCCGATCCGGCCGCTTCAATGCCCCTTCTTGTCACCAGTATCCTAAGAACTTATCGGATCCGACTCCAAACGCCAAGATTTCGGCGCGCTTAGTCGAGCCGATATGTTTTGAGTATGTCAAAGACCTCTTCTAAGTCGGCGAGATGATCCTTGGTTCCTTGGTCTTCACGACCATATCATCGATGTAGACTTCCACAGCTCGCCAATCAAGTGTCCGAACATCTTGGTCACCAACCTTGGTAAGTTGTTCTGCGTTCTTCAACCCAAAAGGCATGACTTTGTAACAATACGCACCTTTGGGAGTGATAAATGCCGCTTTCTCCTCATCCGGGTACATGGCTATCCGGTGATACCCCTATATGCGCCCAAGAAGCTCATCCTTCCATGTCCAGATGTGGCGCCCACCAACCGGTCAATCTTTGCAGAGGGAAGCCGCCTTTGGGACAGCTTTGTTCAAATTTGTGAAGTCTACGCAGACCTCCACTTGCCATTCTTCTTCTTTACTACCACGGTATTTGATAACCACGCCGGATAATTGGCTTCTGATGGCCCCGCCTCTAGAAGTCCGGCTACTTCCTCTTCATCGCTTCGACGCATCAACGCCGGTCTTCCTGCTCGTTGTATTACTGTTTGGCCGACCATCAACGTTGAGTCTGTGGCATGTGACCTCGGTCAATGCCGTATTTCATAAGGTGTCCAGCGAACACCTCAATATTTTTTCTCGAAAGGCTTCCAACTCCCTTTCTTCTTCTTCGGCTAATCCTCAGGCCGAGAAGAAAGAAGCTGCCTCATCGCCCTCTTGTACGAAGATTTTCTTCAATGCTTCTTCACTCTTCTCACGGCTCCTTGCCGACATCATCTAGGACTTTCATGTCCTCTTCTTCAACCTCTCGCTTCCGGTTCTCGAATGTCGCAGTTAACTTCATTGTCGCCATGGAGCAATTTTTTTCAAGAATCGATCTCCTTTGATTTCCTCGATCCCATGTTCTCGGTTAGAATCGTAGCAGTTGATGCAATGTTGAGGGAACTGCCCCCATTGCATGCAACCACGGTCTCCCCAGGATGATGTTGTAAGGCGAAGGCGTATCAATCACAATAAATTCTGTCCTCATCTTCTTCGTGCCAGCTTGTACCTCCAAGCTGGTTGCGCCTAAAGGCCATGTCGGCGTTCCATTGAAGCCGACCATCGGGCCGTTTGAGTGCTCCATGTCATCAGGGTGAAGGCCTAACTCCTTGTAGCATCTGACATACATGATGTCGCAGGAGCTACCTTGATTAATCAAGATGCGTTTCACCTGGCACTCCCCAACCTGGAGAGATACTACCAGGGCATCATTGTGCGGATGCTGAACCATGTCAAGGTCGGCCTCTGTGAAAGTTATCATTGGTCCTTGGCAATCTTCGGGCCGAGGTCTTTTCAGTCCGACCTGGTTGACATGCTGCAGATGTTTCACCCTCTGCGTCTACCCCCGTGATGTCGCTTTTCATTCACCTTGAGTGGATCACGCTAACCACCCGAGGTCCGCTGCCGTGGTTGTTGCACAAGGGGCGGGTCACGGTGCTTGAGGCAATCGTGCCTGCTCTTCCCTGGTTTTGGCCTCATCCACAAGGTCTTTTAGATGGCCTTGCCTCACCAGATCTTCTAAGTGTGCTTTAAGGGCTCTGCAACCCTGAGTCGGGTGACCCTGCTCATTGTGGTAGGCACAACGCCTACCAAGGTTTCTCCCCATAAATTCTCCTTGTGCTCTTGCTGGTGCCCTGAAGTAGGGATGATTTCGAATTTGGTCAAGGACTTTTGGACTGAATTGAACACCGCTGCCACCGCTTGTTTAGCCCTCAACTCGCTCTCGCTTGTTTTGTCCATTGTTACCTCGGCCTCGCTTGGTAGCCGCTGCCTTTTCTATCTTCGCCTCCTTGTTCCCCGAGGTGTCTTCCTCACTGCATACTTCTCAATTCTTGCCATGAGTTCTTCCATGCTCTTGGCGTGGTTTTCGCCAAAGACTTTCGTAATGGATAGCCATCCTTCAGCCGTTTGAAAGATACGACCGCCACCTCGGTTGCATTCAGTATTCGATTGAACACCTCATAGTACCTCTTTGCATAAGCCCTAAGGCTTTCGCCTTTGCTAATTTTAGGGTTATCAACGATCCACCCTCAGGGTCGCAGCTTGTTTGTTATGAACTCGGCAACAAACATCTCGGCCAGCCTTCCAGCTCTTCACGCCCCTTTGGCGCTTAGGAACCACCGATGCAATCTCCCAAGGATGAAGGGAACACTTTTGCAGAGCAACGGCTCGCTCCCACTGCATAATGCCATTGAATTCAAAAATAATCCAACATGGAAGTTAGGGTCCGACTTACCATCATATATCCGAGCCTAAGATATCAATCTTTTTGGCGACGAATCTATCCAACTCACGAGAATGGAGTCCTCGGCTTATCCGGAAGTTACTGCCCCAGATTCTCCTCGCTTCCTCTTGAGGTAATCTCTTAAGTCCTCTTTACTCCTTCCCCGCAGCATTTGTCATTGGGCTTCAAATTTTCACAAGACTACTCTCGGCCTCATGGTGGCCCCTTTTGATCCTTCTCCGCAGGATGCATCGAACACAATATCCGCCTTTAACATGCCGATGTTCTTTGGGGTCCGCTTCCTTCTCGCGATATGTTCTTCGGACTCTTCTCTCCTCGGCTCTTCTCGCCGATTTCGAGGGTCGGTGAGAGTACCTTCCGCCCTCGTGTGTTGTGGGGCTTCGGGATTTCTTTCCGTCCCTTCTTCCGGGCGCTTGTCATTGCATTGGTGTCCTGCAATGGGTATGGCGGCCGATGACATTATTCTCATCATGAAGTTGACGACCGATCAAGGTCTACCAACTTATTTGCCATCTCCTTTACTTCTTCATCCCTTCTCGTGCATCCGCCTTTCCATGTCCGAGGTCGCCCTCGTTATAGTATTTTCCCCGCTTGCTTTCTTTGATGTACCACCGCCTTGGCCGACGGCGTTCTCGCAAGGATTCTCGATCACGAGCTTCCTCGCTAGGTCGCTTTTCTGCGCTAAGGTCGACGGGTCTTCCACTCCCAACCGGAGTGCCGCCCCAACCCGATCCTTCAGGTGCCATCTACGCCATCTACTCTCTTTCCCACAGACGGCGCCTAAATTGTGTGAGTGAATTTCGATCACACGCCTCCTTAGTGATTCAATGGAAGAACACAGGCAGAGTAGACGGCTCAGAACTCCTGACAGAAGAAAAGACTCCGCGGTGGTTCTTCCACCCGGGCACTGACGATCAAGTCAAGATATCTCTCAAAAGATAATCAAATGCTAAACTCACAAGCTTGAGTATATCAAAACATACCTTAGACCCATGGGGTGCCTCTCTTATAGCTAATACAATCCTAGTCCCAATAGGAGCCCGGCCCTAATGGACTTAGGATTATCGCTAATCTAGGACTCTCAAGGAATTAAGACATACTCCCTAAGAGTTTATCTTTACCCCAAATCAAGTCTTCTCCCAATCTAGGACTCTTGTCCCATATCCAAAGTTGAGTTCCTCTCCATTCTAGGACTCTTGTCCCTTATCCACTTATCTCGATTCCGATATCTTGAGATAACCTCGGCCTTACCGAGATTACCTCGCATAACAATCAGACACGTGGCACCTAAGTCGACACATCGGCGCCACCTTGGCCACGGCCGGTGCTCGTAAAATATATCCCCACAATGAGGTATGTGGTTCTAACGATGAATCTTTTACATTTGATGAACTACAACCGCTTTTGATGAAATTTATGCTAAATTTAAAAACTTAGTTTGAAAAGTAGTTGACAAAAGAAAATAATTTCAAGTTTATTACAAGATAAAGAGTCCTTGACTTCTAAGATCAATGGTTTAGAAAATGAAAACTTGAAAAAGGAAAAGGAAAAAGAAGTTTTATCTTTAAAAGTGTCTTCAATTTTGAAAAGAAATTAGATGATTGGCAAAAGAAAAATGATATTTTAAAAAAGGAGAAAATTGTTTTAAATGAAAACATAGAAGACTTGAAAAACATCATTTCAAAATTTACTCAAGGTAGAAATACCTTAGAAAAAATTCTTAAAAGCCAAACTCAAACTTATGAAAGAACTGGGATTAGATACAAACCATTTTCAAAAGTAAAGAATCCCAAAAATGTTTTTGTTGACACATCATCTAGTCATTCTCATCTTACATGCCATTTTTGTGAAAGAAAAGGTATCTCTCCTTCATGTCCTATTAAGAAAAATTCTTTTGTTAAAAGAAGTGGGTTCCTAAAAACACTTCAAACTCTAACTCTCATGGACCCAAGAAAGAATGGGTACCAAGAAAGAAATCAATTTATTTTGTAGGTAAAATCTCAAATAACTCCAAGGACTTGGAGAGAAGATGCACAATGAAAATGTTCAACTTTGAGAACAAAATCAGTCCCTACAAGAAGACAAATGATGAAATGAGAATCACCAAGATGAACTATAAAGGTAATGTATTGGTGAAGATTCTAAAGAGGTAAATAAAGGTATAAACCTCTAACATACCTTTAAGCTTAACTTCTATATATCTTAAGGTGTGATGTTTGTACAATAGGTCAAGCTTAATTATTACATTCATGAAACCTAATGTGCTTAGCTCTTGTAATCATGTTTTGTTATATCATGTTAACATACTTCATTTCAAGCCATCATTGAATTCAAAATTGAGATTTATATTATTTTGTTGAATGCTTATTTATGGATGATTTATATATTTATTGTTTCTCTTATATCTTGTCATCCATTGCCATGAAAAGAAAAATGTTTTCACTTATGAGCATCCTCTTATATTTTTGACATCATATATATGATTTCATACTAATATGTTAATCCTTAGTTGAGTCATATCTTTATGGAATTAATTTTGATGACAATGCATGTTTTGAGATTGTATACTATCTATTTGGTGAAAATTATGTTATATATTTGTGATCTTAAAAGTATGCTCAAACATGAAAATTTCATGCTCACATGCTTTACGTTGAAATATTTGAATGAGTTATGAAATTCCTTGACTAATGATCCATCTACAATATCTAAATGAAATTGTGAGTAGAGTCATTACATCTATGTTTATTAAATATCATTTGAATATGAACTGTTTTGACATATATCTCATGAAATACCATTAAGTGCTCACTCCCATACTTATTTATAACATTCATGTTATGCTCCATATTGAGTAAATTGTTGTATCAAGCTTGAACATGTGAATTGAAATGCCTCTTGATGATTTTATGTGGTGCATCATTTCTTGATAAAACAAAGAGCATAAAACTATTTTCTCATGCATTTCATATTGTGTGCTACATTTTGAAAATTTAAAATAGCATCCCAAGCTTTTGATTGTTCATGGCATCTTTTGAGTTTGTGATAAGAGGTGATTTGTGTTGTATGTATAAATGTGATTGTTGTCATAATTGCTATATCTCTACAAGATCACAATAGAAATGGGAAGCACCAACTTAGGGGATAAATCTTTTGCTAACTTTCTCGTTAAACCCTTTTGAGGCAATTGAATATTGAAAAGTTTCCAACCCTTGAACCAAAGGTATGCCTCCTACACCTCTCAAGCTTTTGAGGTAAATTCTATATTCTCTCATATCCTTTGAACTAACACTATTTTTACTTTGATATGAAAAGGGATTGAGTATCTATGAATTTATTTTTGATATGATTTGTAATGAATATTCTTTGTTGATGCTCTTGTCTAAAATCATGCCTTATGCTTAAAATGTGTGCTATATATTGTTTTCATGATTTTCTTGGCATATGAACTGTTATACTTTGGACATGCTTTAATTTGTGGAATTACCTTAGCTCCATGAGATCATAATGAGTTTAAGATATTATGAGCTGCAATTGGTTTTCTACATAATGTTTGTGCTATGATTGTTAAATCTTCTAGATTGCATGTTGGCATCCTAAAGGAGAAACATTTTAGTTTTGAGCTTCTTATATCATATCTCCTATTACTTTTGTCAAATGAAATAAGGAGAAGACTTTAAACTTGATTGATTTTTTCAAAAGCCCCTCAGTTTGCATCTATTTGTGGTATCAAACTTATGTGCTTGCACCTTCATATGTGTTAGTTTTTTGCCCATTATGAACAACTAGTATAAGCTTGAATTACCTGCTCATTGTATGCTAATATTTGTGTGGATGATTTGTGCTATAATGAGACTTACCATTTTTCATCATCTTATGTTGTTGTATTGTGCCAAAATCCCTCCTTGTTCTTGACTTTGTTGATAATGTCACCGGGGAAGAAAAGAGTTAATTGTTTTGGTATCTCTATCTTTTCTTGACAATGCACTGTTATGTTTTTTTCTTTTTTTCTTTTTTTTTTTTAAATCTCCTATAAGTCTCGAATTTGGTACTAATTTGGACTCTCATTGTCAATTGCTTCAAAGTACCTCATATATATATTTCATGACATTGTCTCTTGAGGTATACAAACATTATGCATGAAATCTATTTGTTCTTGCTAAAAATTGAGAGTTGGCTCATGCTCAAAATGCTTCCCAAATTCTTTGCTGACATTATAGTAACTCTTGCTTGAACATAGATTGTTTACTTGAGATAGCATAAATTTCTCATAATTGATGAACTTACTGCTTCAAAACTCTTGCCCTATATTTTTGCTATCTCTCTTTTTGGCTAAACTTGCATATTTGTCTATGACTTGATTTTTAGTTTTCAAAGAAAATACCATACCTTTATGAAATCATGTCATTTATGTGATTTTGCAATCCTTCTCTTATGCACCCATGGCATTTATCAACACCTCATACTACATTGTGAAATCCATCCTTTATGTGTTTTTGATAATGTCACAGGGAGAGAAATAGTGATGTTTTGGATTGAGAGTATGCAATAATATCACAAGGGGAAAAATTATGTTGCCTTATTATGATATAGATTGGGGGATAAATGATGTGCTTAAACTGTTAAAAGAAAAATCTCCTAAGTCTATTATTTGGTATCTTAATCATCATGCTATGCTTACTGATATATATTGCTTTTGTGCTAACATGTTCATGCTTACTGATATATATTGCTTTGGTGCTAACATGTTTGTTTATCTAGAAGAAGCAAATATTCAAGGGGAGCATGCCTTGAGAGGGAGCTGTTCATCATCCCAAACAAATCAAAACATCACAGTGTGCCATCATCAAAATGGGGGACATTGTTAGTTATAGAATGAATAACATGATTTTGATGATTTTTTTGTGATTATGTTTTGATTTATTTTAAGGAATGATAATAATTGAAAACCTTATTGTTTGATTATATCTTTATAATCTACATTCTCTCTATGTTAACAATACTTTTGGAGGCCAAAATAAGCTTAAACAGGTCAAATGGTCGACACCAAGCCTTACAAGGGTCGACACCAAATTTCAGAATGCTAAGGGCCGACACCAGGACAAGAAAGGGTCGACACCAAAAGACAACAAGCAAAGTTTAAATAGCAAAGGGTCGACACCAAGTATTACAAGGGTGAACACCAAATTTTAGTGTACCAAGGGTTATGCAAGGATCGACACCAAGAACACCAGGAAGTTAAAGCAAAGAAGAAAAGAGAGCAAAGGGTTGACACCCAATCTGTAGGGGTCGACACCCTTATGTCTGCATTACAAAAACCCTAGCCGCCATTCTAGATCTATAAGTGGGATTTTGTGACATTATCAAGTGACAAATCTTATTCAAATCAAAAGGGATTTTGGGGAAGCAACTTTTGACTTAGTGGAGGAAGAATTTTCCATCCACACTATTCCCAAAACATGGAAAAGCAAAAAGCATAGAGACAACATTATCTCCACCCACCAAGATTTGAATATCAAGCATGGGCATCACATCTTTTGAGGAGGCTCCACCTCCAACAGCTAGATGACAGCCTGTACACGCCCATGCTCTGCTCCAATAGCTAGAAATTTCTCCTATGCCCAGCTCCAACGGCTAGAAGACCCACTTGTGCTTTTTCTTCAACAGATAGAACATTGAAGGCTATAACAGATCTGAAGAATGAGAGAACACCACTGCAATATTCTGAGCATTCAAGTATCATTCTCAATCTCTTATATTCTATTGTACTTTCATTTTTATATCTGAGTGTATCTCAAAGCCCTTTTTACTCTTACACTTTCATATCTATCTTTTGAGAGAGAAACCTTATAAAAGAGGACAGTTGTACCTCTTGTTCTTATTTTTTATTTTCTGAGTGAAACACTTGTAAAGTGAGGCATTTAGTTGAGAGGTCCTCAATAGATAAGAGTAAGTCCTTCGTAAAAATCCACAAGCTTGGTGAAGCTTGGTGGTTTATTGATTCGATTTATAGTGAAAGAATTCTGAAGAAGGTACCTTGAGAAGTGAATGTAGGCCGGTGAACCGAAGCACTATAAATCCTTGTGTTTAAGCTCTTCTTCACTTCTCTTTTATTTTTTATTTTATTAATTGCCTGCTGAAATTATTTACTTAATTAATTGCAATCAATTTTCTATCCATATTTTTTATTACCCAATTCACGCCCCTCATAGGTTGTCTACCTAGGGTAATAACATGGAAGCCACTTCCAATGCCGAGGACAATTTCACCAACTACAGTAATTCCGGTAGTAACAAAAATACACCGGGAGGCCTTTTATACCTCGTGTAAGATTGTAGCCTGTCCCTTACGGCTTAGGCCAACCGTGAATTCATTTTACTATTGAAAGGAAAAGTGATACATCCTCTTGTACATATAGCATCGGCAAATAAGACAATGATGTTTAGGGCCTGTGTGTTATGGAACCATCTTTTGTGAAGTATGGCTTGATTGTAATGGATTAGGACCCCCCCTTAGTAAGAACTCCTTTGTAAACCCTTCTTGTTTAATACAAATCTTATTATGTATAAACTGGATTCCTCTGTTGTTTGCTTGATTTTCTGAACATATACTGACCTGCTACCATACCGAGCCTGACAAATACTAATTTTCCCTTTCAATCACAAATACATATCATCTGAGCAATAATCAAGACTCTGCTGGTACAAAAGATCAAAGCAAATCACTTCTTTTGGTTGTCAGTCACAAAATTGACAGGTCGAACAAGAATGGGATTAGCCGGTTGTATCGGGTGTACCAACGACAGTTTTAACCTTTCAGCTCCTGAAAAGTTTATAAATACAAACCAATGGTTTGTTGCACTCTTGCACCTTCCGAAACACACTATTTTTCTTCCTCACTTCCTCTCTCTAGATTTTATCCTTCTCTTACTTTACCCAATGACCCACACCCATTTTTCTTTGAAACCGTTATCTTCCTCCACATTTTGAACCGATTAGTTTGTGGCTTGGTTGAGTTTGAGTTTTCCACTCTCATTACGTGCCTTGCACATCTCGGCCAAGCTTTCTGTCCATTTCCTTCCGTATTTGGCCCCAAGCTACCACCACCATACCTTAGGCCATTTGACCTAGCCACCTACCGACCTGACATTGATTATTTGATTCATGGTAATATGCTCACATTCACTGAGTTTAGGTCAAGAGTTGCTCAAGACAAGTTACGTTGGAAACGACAAGAGCACCTATCCCATGGTGCACAACTGGTAAGAATTGATCTCAAATCTACACATTCCTTTTCATTCATTCATATCTATATTGTACTGACCAAGTCTCTTGTGACAGGACGATGACCGATAGATCAAGGGATATGGGACAAGCATATTCCCTCGCCGTTGGTATCAGATCCTTCTTGTTGGGGTTTGAGAGTTGGTGGAGCAAACTGTCTTTAGCACATTTTTCTCAAGGATTACTTAGCTCCAGGCTACTCGCTCAGCTATTGCAGCTCTTATGGAGAAGTGGTGGGATACCACAAACTCCTTTCACTTTTCTTCCACTAGATAGATGAGATGAGTCCCTATGACTTTTCCATGATCACAGGCTTCAGGTAAGGGGTGATTCGATCCCTTTGACTCAAATATGGCATCTTGAGATGTTGTCTAGCTCTACTTGCTCGGGGCCATTCCCCCACATAACAGCCTAGGTATTATCCGCTATAATTGGCTATATCAAAGATTTCATGGCACACATCCCGGCACTCTTGAGACCATCGCCCACTACGCACTCAAATTTCTTCTATACGTCCTCAGTACTACTCTATATGGAAACAAAGAGAATACTGCTGGACTCTATTTCTTGAGCATTATGGTTGGCATTCCCTAGATGAGGGACTACGATTAGGGTCGCGCTGACCTGGCCACTTTATTTAGTTATGCGAGCTCATCCTCTCGCTAGAAGGCGAGGCTACTCAGAGGATACTGGCAAGCATGGAAGGTATACTCTATCCCTCTTAGTTCATTTTGCTGTAGTTTATATCTTGCAAACTTTATTTCATTCATGACCTCACTTTTGACTGATATCTGATGCTATTCCTCTTTATTTGCGCAGATATGGTTGTACTCATATTTCTCCGAGTTAGCCTCAGTTCTAGTACTTGAGATCGGATGGGCGATGCCTTGATCTAAGTACTTTGATGGTGCTCTCCAACCACGGGACCGCTAGGCCCGCAGTTTCACCCACTTTCGCTTACTTTAAGACCGTGACTCCCTTCGGGTAAGCATTCGTAACTAATTGATTTCCCTTCCTTCTGATCGTATTTGTTTGTTTGCCTCAGTTTCTGATCACAACTCATCTTTTTGTGTATTGTAGATTGATTGGCATCCTTGGGTTGCTATGCCTAAGTCGAAAGGGCCAAGTATGTTAGATTTTAGATAGCTTCCAAGGAGAGAATACTTTTTGAGGGCCCCTGCAGCTGGGCTTGGTACCTGGGAGAGCAATTTCTCTGCCAGATCATAGACCAGGTGGTCCTAAATATCCCATCTCCACCACCTACTTGTATGAGGACTGCAGACTTGTTTATTGACATGGTTGAGATTAAAGCCACGATGGATGGTCAGGATGCGGATTTATTCCATGTGCTTGGAGATTATACTGCTTTTTTGCAGTCCTATATCATGCCTCTTCTTACCCTAGACATTGTTCGAGTACTTGGGGCCAACGCCGCGGCTGTTGTCGTTGTACTTGATGATGCTCCTCCAGCTACCGTTCCTCTAGTGGACCTTACCACTGGCTTCCTTACACTTCCAACCACGATCACATGCATGAGGCCGAGGGGTGCCCTTTGGAAGATCCCTTTGGAGCTTCTTGAGGATCAAGTACTCACTCTTGCTCTAGCCATGAGACAGGTATGATTTCTCATTTTATAGCTTTATTAGACAGCCGCATACCAATTCATTCTACTCTATTCTGCTTTACCCTAATTTGCCCTACCTTACTTTGTTTTACTCATGTTTTATTGATGATTTTCCTTTATGTTTGTAGCCTCCTGTAGCTTACACTGAGCGTTGCCTTGAGGTAATTAAGTCTCTAGTACATATGGTGTGGAGGAAGGAGCATGCCCTTACTGCCGCTAGAGTTCAGGTATTCCATTCTGACTCATTTTGTACTGTTTATCTCATGCTTCTGCTCTGATATACTATATTTATCTCTTTATTTCTCCTGATTTGATTTCCTATTTCTTGTCAATTCCTCATTTCAACTTGATGTGGTACCAATGATGCATTTTCCTACAACTAGGAGAGGAAAGGGATGACCTCCAGTTCGAGGACAAGGTGCTGATAGGAGCTGAGGCAGATGAGTCCCTGGCAGAGGTCAAGGTGCTTAAGTGGTAGAGAGCTCTTTCTCTTTGGAAAAGACTCCCACTGCTTCTAGGGAGGAGGACATTGCTATCGATGAGACCTTAGAGGATAGTGAGGGCGTTGGGGATGTGAGCATTAACATTGAGCACTTGGAGAACAACGATATTGATGATAATGATGCTGATAAGAAGGAGGATAGTGGTAGTGGCTCTAAGGATGATGGAAGCGGTTCTGATGGGGATGGCTTTGGAGATGATGCTAGTGGTAGCAGAAGTGATAGTGGCTCTGGTGATGATGGTGGTAATAAGGTTGGAGATGACACAGATGCTGTGATTGAGGGTGAAGGTAGCTATGCCGAAAGAGACAACACTAGGATTCCTCCAGCGAAGAGAATGAAGAGGGAAAGCCAGTCTTGATTCTCTTCATTTTGAATTTTTTTTCTTTTTTGTTTTGTTTTGTTTTTTGTTTTTTGTTTTCTTTTGTTTTGTAGTTAGGAAATCATATATAGCTTCAAACAAGTTTTTGTAAACAACTTTGTAACACTTTTTGACCAGAGAGTAATGAAAGAAATACTTTTGTTTTTGGACCATGTTAGATATCTTAGCATGCATCGCATCACACCCGAGCATATAACACCTTTTATTTTCGAAAATGAAAAATGGTTGTATTTTAATGAGATCTGAATCTAATAGTAGGCCTACTATGGATCAAAACATAAGATACAATTTGATAAATGCAAAACATAGCAAAATTAACCTAAACACCCCTATTTACACCTATTGGAATGAATAAGACTCAAAACAAGACTTGAAACAAAATCTATAAGTCAAATTGCCAAACCACATTATTTCTGTAATTCTAGGGCCGACCGACCAAAATTTTGTCTGGCCAATCCAAAAGTGGCCGGTCGATTTAAAGTTCCAGCCAGACAGTTGGATATAACTGTCATGCACCCAAGCAAGCTCATCCCTTTAAAAGGTGGTTCATGAACGCTTTTCGACTGTAAGTGGAAAACAGAGAAATTCTTCTGAAAATGGGGGCTTTAACTATTGCTAGGCTCCACGATTGGATAATCTCTTTGGATGGAGCCAATAAAGTGAATTTCACGGGATTTGGCCTAAATGCTCTTTTTCCTTTGAGCCGAACTCCACTCCATTTTCCTTTCCTTTAGGCGGCAATATGTTGCTGGGATCCAATCACACATGTATTTCACTTCGGTGTGCAAAAGCTATGTCCAACCATTAAGGAATTTCAGGTACTAATGGAACTTTCTCGGGATGAAGAAATCATGTCTCAGCCCAATTTTGGCCATGCCCAAGCCTTAGCCCGAATGTGTGGTCTAACTCTGAATGAGGCTTGGTCTCTGGGCCATGACAAAGATTTGAACTTGTTCAAATTGATTCGCCAATTTTCTATTATTGGAGATAGGAGTGACCCTATTTGGCAAGGACGTCATTAGTATGCTTTTTGCATATGCTTATTGTCACGCTATTTGCTTGCCCCTAGCGGTGATAGACGAGTAACAAGCTCATTGAGGTAGCTCAATGACTCGAAAGGGTCAGAGTTGCATAGGCTTAATGTTAGCCAAGACTTTGATGGGTTTGGACACATTTCACAGGCGAGAAACCTCTTGGTTTGCCAGGAGTCCACTACTTCTTCAGGTACTGTTTCCATCTTTCCTCACTTTATGTTTCCTACATCACTCTGGCCCTTATCACTTAATTCTTTCTTTCAAAACCCTTTTTCACCTTTTTCCATTCAGCACACACCTCTCTATTCTTTAAGCTATCTTATTTTTTATCCCTCCCTAGATGTAGTTCATGGATAAGCTGAAAGTAATGGGTCATTGTGTGCGGTACTCAGGTAGGAAGTATTTTTTCTGAGCTCAAGCAGTGGATTTTGCTTTGGAAGGTTTGTGGTGTGACTAGATGTGTAGCAGATCTGCCATGGACATTGCTTGGCGGTGCCTCTGGCTAGACTTTCCTCCAATGACATAGAGTATGTTCCCCTAGTTGGGTGTGCAATTAATTGACCCAATACACTGCGTCTTCTATTTCCCCTTCTAATTCAAGCGATAATTCAAACATGTCCACACTCATCTTGTTGATAAGATTGAATATCTAGCTTCATTTCTGTTTCAGGCTAGGCACCTCCCTCGGTATGTGACTGCCTGGAGGATGAAAGAGCTCCTAGCTCTTGCTGCTGGTTTCAGTCATGTTTTTTCTAGTGAGTGCTTGCTCTAGCTTGAGGGGGAGGTGCATGTAGGTGCTTCCTTGGTAGTTGAGTCATCTGGTACAGCAGGTGTGAGACCATGAAATATCCTCTCACATGGATTGTAGAGATCCAATGAAGAGATGAACTTGGTCCTGGTATACCTGCAAGGATGAGCATGATCGGCGCCACCCCAACCGGGGTTGCTGGCTAGAGGCACTCTGATGGTGAAGTCAGTCGCTTGTTAAGTAGAATGAAAGTCTAGAAAGTGTAGAGTTCTTGGTGTGTAGTGTAGAGAAAGAGAACATACCTCCTTTTCTGGGATGCCCCCCTTTATATAGATGAGGGGTGTGATATTAGTTTGGGCTGGACCCATTACCCCAATAAACTGATATATATTTTTTTCAGGCTCCCATAGCAGGGGAAAGGCAAAGGACTTGACTTGACTTTGCCTTTAGTTTATTGGTTTGACCTTTTAGTTTTCTGATGCAATAATGAAAAAAAAAAAAAAAAAAAAAAGCCTTGATTGTGGGTATTGAAAAGCTTCCTCTTGGGTCCAATGAAAGGTCTATTTTTCAAAAAGATGTTTTGAGAAAATCTGGCAATTTGTTAAAAACATCAAAACACATTTTCGCAAATTGTCACTACTTAACATACTTAAAATCAACCCTCAAAATACACAGCCTCAAGTCAACTTTCCTAACATGGCAATCTGCACCTTTCTTTCATTATTTGTATCGCCAATTGAACCTGTCTTGCAACCATACGTATAATAGAAAAAAAGATCTAGACAATTGGATTTGAATCTGAGCAAAATGAACCAATCGATCATGGACAGGACAACTAGATTGAAAATGGTTGGGGCCGAACTCCAGAATGAAGTTGCCTACGTATCCCAAGGATCAGAATCAGGCCTTGTGTAGTTCAGAGTTAGGGTCCACTTGGGTGTTAACACTCTTCTTTTGCGCTCTAACTTTTTCCAAAGCCGCCCTTTCGAGTTTTCATCCTTGCGAGCTCCATTGTATTTCATTTTTCCTTTTCCTTGCTCTAACTATGATCGGCTGTGAAAACTCTTGTCCATCCAGATCCATTAAAATAATCGCTTCTCTTGACCAGATTGACTTGATGATGTAAGGACCAGTCCAATTGGATTTGAACTTGCCCCTAGGATCATAAATTTTAGCCCAGTTGTCTTTTAGCACTAAATCCCCCTCCCTCAAATTTCTGGATTTAACCTTCTTGTTGAATGCTCGAGCAATCCTGCACTGGTGTCCCTATACATGATATAGTGCTTTCAATCTTCTCTCATCAAATAAGTTAGTTCTTCAAATTGATTTTGTTTCCAATCCATCTCTGCTATTTGACACTCAGCCATAATCTTTAGCGAAGGTATCTCTATCTCAATCGGTAATACTGCCTCTATCCCATATACCAAAGAGTAGGGAGTTGCTCGAGTAGATGTTTGGATCGATGTTCTATAGCCCTACAATGTGAAAGGTAGTTTATTTGGCAAATCCTTGTAAGTCTCTACCATTTTCTATAAGATGTTCTTAATGCTATTGTTTGCTGCTTGAACGGCTCCATTGGTTTATAGCCTATAAGTTGATGACTTGTGAAATGCCACATTATATTTCTCGAGTGGATCGATCACTTCTCCTTTGAGTATGAACCATTATCTAAAACAATCCCATTTGGCACCTCATACCTACAGATGTTGTTATTCTTGATAAACTTGGCCATATGCTATGCTCTTAACACCAAATATGACTATGCTTCCACCCACTTTGTAAAGTAATCAATTACTATTAGGATAAGTTCGTGTCCATTTGATCCTTTTGGCATTACTGCCCGAAAACATTGATTTCTAGCTACAAGACTTCACTATGGCATTACTGACTTAAAAAGGCCATGGTGAAGTCATGTTATATAACTTTGATGGTGGGACACTCATGTGATTAACATGAATTTGACACTTGTGGCATTACCTGACAAAACTGACATAATCACTTTCCATGGTCAACCAATAGTACCATTGTTTGAGGATCTTCCTTGCCAGCATTATACCATTCATATGAGCCCCACACTCCCCTCTATGGACTGCTTCCATGATGCGCTTTGCTTTATTTTCCTTGACACATAAGTTATGCATTCTCAGATGACTCTTTTTGTACATCTTATCTCCACAAATGATGAATTGAGTGGTTAGACGTCATATCCCTCTTTTGTCCTTAGCATTTGCCCTTTGCGGGTATATCTCTTTCTCCAGAAAATTCCCAATATCAAAATACCAAGGATCCTCATCTTGGGCTTCTTCTGCTATAGCTATCATCTCTTATGCAGGTGCATACCTTTGCTCTATGATAATTGGATGCATCTTACCCCAATCAATGTGTCCACTATCGAAGCTAGGGTTGCCAAAGCATTAGTAAAACCAATTGTTTTATCTTACCAAGTGCATGAATGTCGGTCGTTCAAACCACGGGATCAATAGGTCTAAGGTCTGATGATAGACTTTCATTTTCTCTTCCTTCACTTTCCAATCTTCGTTGGCTTAAGATACAACTAGGTTTGAATCCCCAATTTTGTCCAATCGTATTGCCCCTAGTTCTAGGATTGCTTCCAGTCTAGCTATACATGCCTCATACTCTACTTGGTTGTTGGACACTTTAAATCGAAGCTTGAAGGCTAAGGGTACATGGAAATCATCGGGAGCTATATGCAACACTCCTATCTCGTACCCATACTGATTGGTAGCTTTGTCAAAGTACAATTTCGAGGTGTCCTCTTCTAGCTACAAGATTTCTTTATCCAGGAACTCATATTGCCCATCTTCCTTTCTGTCGATCGGGTGATTAGCCAAGAACTTTGCTACAGCTCTTCCTTTGATAGATTTGCGAGTGACATACTGAAGATTGAACTCAGAAAACAAAAACAACCATCGAGCTAGCCTACCGGTAAGTACTGGTTTCTCAAAGAGATACTTAACGGGATCTAATCATGAAACCAAGATTACCGAGTGTGCTAACAAATAGTGCCTTAACTTCAAAGCAGCCCAGACTAGGGCTAGACAAGCCTTTTCCAAAAGGGTGTAACAGGTCTCGTATTCCAACATTTACTTAGATAGTATATGGCATTCTCTACCCTTTCTTCCAATTCTTGTGTTAGCATGCAACCCATGGTTGACTCAATCACTAATAGGTATAGGATCAACAGTTTCCTCGATTTGGGTGGTGACAAAATAGGCAAATTCTACAAGTATTGCTTGATTTGCTGAAAGGCGAATGTGCATCAGTCATCCCGTTGGAACTTCTTTCCTTTTTTCAATAAGCAAAATAGTGGTTCATAGGTCAAGGCCAATTTTGAAATAAACCTTCTTATGAATTGCACCTTTTCTAAAAAGCCTCGTGTATCCTTTTCAGTCATTGGTGGGGGCATTTCTAAGATGGCTTTAATTTTGGATAGGTTGACTTCGATTCCACGTTGTGCGATTAGAAACCCTAGCATCTTTCCTACAGTTACCCCAAAGGTACATTTATGTGGATTTAGCCTTTCCTTGTACTCCCGAATCTTTTCAAAGAACCTTCTCAATGCTGTATAATGACCCTCTCGCTCCTTGGATTTGACGATCATGTCATCCACATATAATTCAACCTCCTTGTGGATCATGTCATGTAATATAGTGGTTGCTGCTCTCTGGTAGGTGGCTCCAGTATTTTTCAACCCAAATGGCATGACTCGACAGTAGTAAGTACCCCACTAAGTAGTGAATGCTATTTTTTCTTTGTCCTCAAGTGCCATGGAAATCTGATTGTACCTTAAAAACCTATCCACGAATGAAAGTATGGTGTGACCCGCAATGAAGTCTACCAACTCATCGATGCATGGAAGTGGGAAATTATCCTTGGAACTTGCCTTATTCAAATCTCAAAAGTCAACACAGACTCGAATCCTGCCATTCTTCTTTGGAACTAGCTCGATGTTTACCAACCACGTCGGATATTTTGATACAATAAAAAACCCCGCGTTGATCAGTTTGGTAATCTCTTCCTTGATTTTCAATTCCTAATTTAGTTGAATTCTACAGAACTTCTACTTGACATGTCAGGCCTCGGGATCAAAAGGGATCCTATACTAGACAATCTTAAGATCAATTCAGGACATGTCTTCATAGAACCACGGAAAAACATCTTTAAATTCTTTTAATAAAGCGACTAATCGCTTATGTTCCTCCAAAGACAGTGTGGAGCCGATCTGGACCAAACAAGGATCTTTCTTAGTACCCACATTAATCAGAACAATCTCATCAATCAAAGGTTATGCATGCCTCTCTTCCTCCCAATTAATCAAAATTTTCAAAGCCTAAGGAATTTTTCCCTCTTCATTTTCATTAAAGTTTTGAAAGTCTTGGTCAATGCAATAAATTAAAGGCACATAAAAATAAGTAAAATCCACATCATTCTCATTCATTAGGCGCAATTCAACAGTTATAATGGACTCAAAGGAAAATGAAAAAGGCGACCGTGACAATACAGTGGCGTCTGGGTCATTACCCCCAGAATCACCAAACTCTGACTTGCTAGAAGAACTCGAGTCTGACTTCAACTTTAAAGACTTAGAAGAATCAAACTCAGAATCCTTATCAAATTCACTGCTCACAATGCAACCTCTCTCGAGTTGCCAAGACAAAAGCGATGCTTCCGATACATCCAAAATAAGGTCACTGCGATCCACAAACAATCCTTCCCCGATCACAAAAATACTGACATCCTCCAAATCCTGCAATTTAGTGCTAGCTTTATATTTGACCAGTGTCAATTCCACTCCGTCCCTTTTTCTTTTGTTTGAATGGTTGCCTCTATCTGGGTCCACATCATCACTGAGGTTCACATTCTCATCCTCATTCTCAAATAGTTGGTGATCAAAGAAAACTTCAATCCGAGGAGATGCTCCTTTGTCTCGGGGTTGACCTATGGATCAAGAAAATCGCAGAAGGGGAAATTATCCCTCTTTGACAAAATGCCCATTCAAAGTCCCCCAGATCAGTTTATGTTTCAGTTCATACTGCTTACTAGCCCTCTTGGCCTTAACCCTTTCTCTTACCCCATTCTCATTCTTCTTCCAATCTTCCTTCGTGGGTTTGTACCCTAATCCAAATGCATATGGATTATAGATAACCTCTCATGCCGTAGTAGCACCTTTTTTACCACTCTTTCCTAGCCCCATCCTTGGGATATGTCCTAGCTTGCTCATGAAGTAGATTGATTGAGCACTCAGGTACATCCCTTCTTTATCAGCCATGATAGTCTGGACCAACTGGGCTTCAGCCAAGGTGAATCCAGAAAGAAAAATATCTTCCTCTCCATGATTTATTTCCAATACTAAGGTTGAAACCTCGGGCAGAAGGTGGATTGATGAATTCCTGAAGACAATAGCAATTTTCCTAACATGTGGGCACTTCACCAGTTGATGCATTGTCGAGGAAATGGCTTTCATTTGATGCAGCCATGGCCTACCCAAAAATAAGTTAAAAGTTGCCGGCACATACAAGATGTAGAACTCAGTTTCATGTTCATATGGTCCTACCAAAATTTATACTTTGATGGTACCCACAACCTCTCGGCTAGTGTTGTCATATGCTCGGATCAACTGATTTGTGGGCACAAAGTCCGTCGGTTTCAATCCTATTGCATACGCCGTGCACGAAGGGCACATATTTATGGCTGATTCAGTATCAATTAGGACCACAGGGAACTACTTCTTTCTATATTCTAGAGACACATACAAAGGTTTCTTGTGCTCTGTTCCTTCTGGTGGAAGTTCTTTCTCTTAGAAAGTCATGGTCAGGATTGACCCAGTCAGTGTGATCAATGACACCAACTGATTTGGTGTGGTATCGATTGATAAATTGTCTTCGCTCAGAACTGTAAGCATAGTCTATCAATGTTCTCGTGATGCCATAATTAACCCCCAAATTGAAATATTAGCTTGGATCTTCTTTAACTATTTAAGGACTAGATCTTCCTCTTCTTCTTTCTTTTGGTCTTTTCTTTTTTCCATATCTTTCCTTAACAGCTTACCTTGATCTAGGCGTGAGGACTTGAAGAAACACCTGCTCCTAGTTAGATGATCAATTTCATTGAATACCAGGTGTCGTCCAGCACATTGTTTCCCTAATCTTCATTAGTATAGGCGAAGTGCCAATCATTGTCTTCCTGCCACTCTCCTTTATTTATCGATAGGAAGTCATCTGGCTCAACATGTATTATTCCTATTAGCTGGTATGGTGATGTTAGCCAAATTTCTTCAAAGATCTCCCTTCTTCTCATGTGCGCCCATACCAGATTGGATCTCCATCTATCTTCTTCTATTGTCAACCTGATTGGTCTAGCATTCTCTGGTTCTGGTGTTGCCCCTTCAATTTCCTCCTTCTCAATCCCTTCTGGCATTTCCTTATCACTCTTTTTTGGTTTGGATATTTCTGGCTCATTGATTTCCTTGGTCTTGCTACTTTGGCCTATCATTTCTTTACCTTTTGCTTTTGTACTGGCTCGTGCTTCCTTCCTTGTCTCCTTGTTATCCTTCTCAATTTCTGAATCCTGCTCACTGCTTGTCCATCCATGAACACTAGACAAATTGTTCGGGTTACACTGTTCGATTTGTACATTTTCTAGGCTTTAATTTTTGAAGAAATGAAGATTATCCAAGTCCTTTTCCAAATCAACATAATCGTCCAGTCCCTGCTCAGGTACATCGTTCGTGATAACATTAATGGAGAATGTATCAGGTAAGATAACCTTTGGTTTTGGATGGTCAACTAGCACAATATATCTATTGGGCTCATATCCTTTATCCAAAAAATTCCTTGTTTCAATCACCAGTACCTCTGTCGTTTCTACTTTACGCTCTATTTCCCCTTTTATCTCTTTATGTTTTTCCTCCACCTTTGTTCCTTTTTTTCTGACTGTTGGTAATACTGTCACCATAACTCCTTCAGGTTCTGATTGGGATCGAAGTGCATCCATCATGCACGAATTAGTGCTCTCAAGAATTCGAACCTTAGGCCTAGGTAAGTGGGAATGAGTAATGTATATACTAGGGTTAAAGGTAGGAGGTAGGGCATGGATAAGGTTAAGACGAGGTGGAGGCGGCACTCAATCATGGATAGGTTGGTAGTGACATTTGGCTTTTATGATGGAGCTTGTGGTGGAGCTAAGATTTTACAGTCTATGAGATCCTGAATCTCATGGCGGAGACGAAGGCATCAGTCGGTTTCATAGCCTTGTTGTTGGTGGAAATAATAGCATTTGGATGCATCATGCCTAGATGGAAATGGATCAGAAAGAGGCTAAGGATTAAGAAGTTTGAGATGGCCTTTTTCCACCAACATTTTTAGGGCTCAGGTTGTGGTTATATAGAGTGGATGGAAATCGCAGTTCATGAATCAGTTTCGATTATAGGGCTGTGGGTTGGCATCGGCAAACGGGTTAGCTGTTTTAGCTAATGTGGTGACAGTATTGATTTCTAATGGCTTCGCAAGTATGCTATTACTACTAGTGACATTAGAACCATGAATAAAAGTCTTTTTTATGGGCTCTTTCTCATCTATAATGATCTTTTGTTTCATAGCATCTTCAATCTGGAATCCTATCTCATACAAATCTTTGAAAGTGAAAAGTGGGAGTCGTATCATTTTTTGTAACATCTTGCCATGAGGATTTCTTACCACTATCCGAATCTGATCCTTTTCTGAGGGTCTATTAGTGATCATGGCTGCCTTGGCCCTTTACCTTGTTATGAACTCAACAAAGCTCTCTATAGGCTATTGGCGAGTTACTTCTAGATCCCTAATAGTTACTTCGATTTGTGTTATAGAAATACTGAGCAATGAATGTCTCAGCCAACTCCTCTTAACTTTGCTTTACTTTATCCTCCAGCCTGGTGTAACAAGTGGAAGAAATTCTCGATAAAGTCCTTCCAAGCAGAAATAATTTCTGAGGATAGGTCAGACTTATGGATTTCAAAATATCTGAGAATAAACAAATATGGACCCTAGGGTCCTTTGATCAATCAAATCGATCAATATGTGGCCTCTTGAATCTCTTCAATAATTTAACAATTGCTTCTACATACTTGCTCTCAATATCAGGAATAAAATTGATCCCCTGGGATTTCTTGAACAACTTCACTAACTTGGCTTTTTTTAGCATAGGTGGATTAAACTTGACGATATCAAGGGGGAAGAGCTCTTCAACTGGATGTACCGAAGTTGTAATTGCGGGAGCTTGGGCTAGTTCTTTTGGTTGGCCAAAACCTGAGAAATTCTTGATTAGTGGTGGTAGGTCTGGATTCAGATGATTATATGGTAGCGGATGGGTAGCAGCTGCCTTAGCTGATTGTTGCATCCTAGTAATGGCATTACCTTGGACGGTTGCTGTGTGATTGATAGTATCCGTGGATCACTGGAGATTAGTAATCATTTCCACGAGATCTGGAAGATATAAGCCATTGTAAAGACTAAAGAATGGACAGATGGGGTACTGATCAAAGGAAACCTGAGGGGTGATTAATGTAAAATTTGTGAAGGAGATCTAAGAGGTGATTGATGCAGACTTTAAATCAACTGTGCTTGTCTGATTCTTCTTTTGAATACTGATGGAAGTGACACTAACACTGGCTGACCTTGAACTAGATCTGTAGTTCTATAGAGCCTACTAGCACAAGTCCATAGGGTTTTAAGGATGTTAGAATTTTTCGAAGCTATGATGAACCAACTACCTAGAAAAAGAAAAAAACAAAGAAAGAAAAGAAATAGAAATAAAACATGAATCCGGCAACATTTTGGCTCACAACACATATATCAGATATGAATGCTCATATTAGATACAAATCTGGCAGTATTTTAGCCCAATCACTATATCTATACCACTGATCACTTTGAGTTGTTCTCAACTTAACCCATGATGTATATGAACCACTGATATGAAATAATGAGCCTCTATAGTGAACCCTATACATAACACATAGCAAGTAAGGTAAAAAAAACACCCCAATGGGGGCTTGGGTTACCCTGTCCTAGTTTTGAAAATGAACTAGGGCTTCACTATTCAATCAAGTGACATTACTGCATCTTAGACATGAGAAAGTACCATGTCCTAATTGTGGAAGTTGCTAGAGCTAAATATATGTACTAGATTAGTCTCATAAAAAAGGATATCTTAACAAGAAACCGATATACCTACCCTACCCCACACTTATAAGTGACAGGAGGATTAAATTGTATGTCGGTGATCCAGATTTGAGGCTTGTATTCCCATCATAACAGAGCTTATGTCCGGTAAGCCGTCCGGAATGTTAAATAGAAAATACAGTGACTGAAGCACACCATGTATGAAATGCAGTGAATATATATATATATACGACAATATTAAAAAAAAAAAAAAACCCCATATCATGAAGTTTAGGTTAGGTTCTCTCAGTCCCCAACAAAGTCACCAAAAACTGTAGGACACCTTTGGGGTTGCGAAGCACGCCCAACAGTTTAGACTCCCAATCTTTGATCTGATATCATTGGTGCAATGTGAAGTAGAAAATGAGAGTCCAAATCCAACAACTTTAATATAAGATCCATTTTATTGCAAAATATTTTCCAGAAATGGACTAGATTAGCAGATTTCAAAGTCGCCACTTAATCTTTTGGGAAAACAAGGAAACCCGTGACTTGTACCAAAGGCCACTGTCTGTCATAACCAAAGTGTCTCAGCTCGAGAACCTATGTATGAGAGGGGAAGGTCATTTAAGTCATGATGTGGTTTTTATAATCAACATATATTCATATTCCGATTATTATTAATGCTATTATGACTATTTGAGGCAATCAACTATAGACTGTGTCACTGATGTTGGTTATGTTTTGATTTTCAAGCATTTTTGAAAAGCTCTTTCTTTTTCTTTTGTTTTTTTGTTTTATACAAACTCTGAAGCGTGAGAATCAATTACATTCCAAAACAAACAATACAACCTCCATTCACCTGTATTCAAACAGATATCTCATATAAGTACTTAGTTTCATGGTATAACAATAGACATGATAAGGAACATGCACATGCAATATGCTAAAGCCAAAAATTCTCACTTTGAACTCGAAGATAAACCTCAAGAAATGTTTTGTTATATGTATATACATGATTCTATATGCAATCAACTAGTGCAATGCACATACTATAGCGATTACAATTTTGACCCATTACTTGTTGTATTCTGGACTCGGGTTGGTATGGTTTAAAATGGTTATTCATGTCTTGCTTCCCTTGTCTCCCCTCTATTTTGGTTATCAGGTTGTAATTGTGCGTTTGGAACAGGTTAGTTGCTTGTTTTTCCAAACCTATGATGCCCAGATTTTGGCTCTTCCGCTCGAGCGAGCTTCGCAAATTTTACTCCTCCGCTCAAGCGGCTATTCTTGCACTCGAGCGGGATCTATCAACTTTCAGTATTTTTGCAGATCTACAAATGCTGGAAGAGTGCATTGGATGCTCGAGCATCCAGTATCACGCTCGAGGCGGGTCCTTCGCCTGCAAAACTTCTGGAATTGTGTATTCCACATTCGAGCGTCGCTTCTTGCGCTCAAGCAAACCTTTGTGTCTGACGCTTGAGCATCACTTTCCACGCTCGAGCGGACTGCATGTATAACAGTTCGTGAAGATGATGTTTTGTATCATTTTTTCACCTCTCTCTCTCTAAAAATTTCCAAAAACATAGATCTACACCTTCTCTCTCTAAAACTCACACTCTCTCTTGGATTTTATCTAGATTCGTTGATCTTTTCACCCTAGTGCCTTTGAGAAAAAGGTAGAGTGCATCAAGACCTTCGTTTTGATCCAATTAGAAGTGGGTTTCGGTGTTCTCGGAGTTTCACTCTTGCTTAACTCGTCTTCTCTCTTTCAGGTAGGGATTCTTCTACACCTTCATATGATATTTAGCTTAGATATTTGTCATTTGTGTAACAATGGTGTGATTTGAGGATGTTTTAAGTAAAACCTAGGGTTTGGGTATAAAATAGAAAAAAGGGGGTTTTGATGAATGAGAAGAAAATGATTGTGGGGTTTAAGAATGATGTTGTGCAATGTCAAGATTGTTGATTTTGGCACTTGATTGAGATTTGGGAAAAAGAGGGAGTTTGCCCTAGAATAAGTATTATATTTACTTTGTATAAATAAATGAAATTGATGTTGTAAACATGGAATTGGACAAGTATTAAAATAGATGGTGAAATTGAATAGGTGATATGTCTCACCTTTGGAAATTTTGAATAATTACCTGTTATGAGATTGTATGTCTGTTTAGAAATAACTGTATTGGGTTATCGGTGGAGGATAGACATGGTTGTTGTAGAAATTGCATGTGGATTAGGTGAATTGAAACTAGTCCATGGTTGGTTATTATTGAATATGATTATGTATTTATATACATTGTATATGTATGATTAGTTGGGAGTGGAAAGGGGATGTGCTCCACGTATGATTATGTGTTAAAATATATTGCATATGTATGAATGTTTGTTTGGGAGGAGAAAGGGGATGGACTCCACTATAATTAAGTTGGCCGAAGTGTCCTGGGTGAAAGTCCCAAAACTATTCATGGGTGTCAATCCTGCGGACAAAATTTCAGTAAAATGGCAATTGTGGTGCTTGTATAGCCTACGTTTATATGGGTCCTGTTTGATAGTTTCCTACGGATGAAATATTCGTGAACGGACAGTTTGAAGTGTTTATATGTTGAGGATGTGATTATAGAACTAAGGAGTTGTAGTCGCATTTGAGTTATTGAGAAATGATGAAATTGGCTCATATAATGAAATGAATTGAATGGTAATGGATTAAGGATTAAATTTGGTATCTTGTGACTATATAAAATGCGAACGTTTCATCACGGGCATTGTTTATGCATATTGTACTTATACCTTTGCTCGATTTCATATACTATGTTAGATGATTCCTACTGGGCTGTGGCTCACCCTATTTTGGGAATAACATTTTCAAGTGTTGGTGACTTGCCTCCATCAAGGCAATAGCTGGAGGAAACTTTTGGAAGCAAGAGCTTCTTTACTTTTTGATTATTTCTTTTTGTAAAGCCAAGGGCTTAATATGTATTAAGCGAAGCTCACTTTTGTTGTAACCAAGTCAAGGCTTGGAAAGATGTAAGCCCAAAGGGGCATTTATTTCTGTTAAACTCTTTTGTGCTATTAATGTTATGAAATGGAAGGACCGTGTACTCTGATTTATGCAATTATTATGTATGCTTTGGGTTATATTTATTGAATATGTGGAAAGTGGATGCAATATACAGGCATGATAAACAAAATATGATGCAATACAGACAGCATATAAATAAAAGAGTTAGAAAGATGTGGGGTTGGGGGATTATTGCAACAATTTGAATGAGAAATGAGGGGAGAGAGAGAAAAAGATTACTACAACACTTCGAATAAATAATAAAAGAAAAGAAGAGGGATTGAAGAAATTATTAAAACAATGCATGGTTTCAGCCAAATTAATGTTAAATCTAACAAATCATGGCAAATGAACAAAATAAGTTGAGCAACAGCTCTAGAACCACCCAGGAGACCACCCCTCTGAAGTAGCCTCCTATGTTCTTGGGGAATTTAGTTGGCTATCAATAATAGTGATCGGCTGAACAGAATATGGGTCGGCCGAATCTTTCCTTTGAGAAAAATCTAGACTTATGCTTCCAGAACATAAGCCATGTACACTTTCAAAGGGGTATTTAGCCCTTCTTCCTCCTCTACTCATAGAAGCCACTTAGGGAACATGTAGATGGGCCATAACCTTCAATAATGATATAAACAAATATGTACAACATATATTTTGCTAAAAAAAATGAATTAAATGGATCAAGTCAAGAACAAACTCAAGCCCAAGAAATGGATAAGAACCTACATCTTGTCTTCGTGAATAAGGGTAAATTAATACCTAAATCCATGTTCTTAAGTGGAGAACGTAGATTAATGTAAATCATTTCTTAGTAGAAGCTTTGCTTTTAAAATAATAGATTCATCAAAGCCATTGACAAACTCCTAATCTATTCATAGAACAAAGATGTTTTCACCATTTTCAATGTTCATAAATGATTAAGAAGGGAGTTTTCAATACCCTTTAACCCGAAATCTCTTGTTTTACTTCCAAAAACAAATAAAAGAAGAGAACACAACTCTTTTAACATCAATCCCAAGAATCACTCAAGCAATCATATGAAACAACCTTTCTACTCATTATCATTGAGCATAGGTTGAAACACATAGATTGATGCACTTAAGAGACAGGATATGTGAGTAGCAACAAGAAAAACTACTTTACTTATTGAACTTGTGAATGAATGGCCAATAGCTACTCCCAAACACATCCACAGTGGTCCAAAATGCATAAAATTAGGAGCTAGAGCTAAAGAAAGTAAGAAAATAAAGGAAAAACTATCAACGCAATGGATGGGTGGCCAAATCTACTTCCTCCACATCCATGAGAACTTGTTACATCTCTACAACAGTTACATAATGATAGCAAAGCTTGAATGAAAGAAAGAAAGGGAGAAAGAAGATTAAAGGTGTGAGAATATCACCTCTTAAAGATGATAAGTTCTCTTTTGCAAACTCCCTTTTAATTCCCTCAAGTCACTTTAGATGTGTTGTTTGACCTCCAAGAATCTTAGTAAGAAGCTTAGGATCAAACTTTAATGGAGCTTTAGTGTTCAAAGCTAATGGGTGGTAGGTAGGAGGTGACAGCAAGAGATAAAGAGGGGTTAAGAGGCCTTTATGAGCCTTTGGGAAAAATTTCTAACCCTTTTGAATGAGCTGTTGAGCTTTATTTATAGAGTCCAGGGTGTAAATATCTGAGATATTTGTGAAAATTGTGCCGGACAAGCTGATATTCTAAAAATGCTCAGACTAAACGCTCAAATTGGTCGTTCCCTTTGGTGTCGTATGCATTTTTAATAGGCCATCATATGGTGTCTAGCCAGTCAAAGAATACACCATCGGATCAACAAGGTAGGGTTAGCCTGAATTGAGAGGAGAAACAGGTATTTCAAAGGATTTTCTCCCTTCCATTCATTCCCACTATATTCTTTGCTCAGTTTTTTAAAAGAATACAACGCTTTGACTCTGAAAATATGAGCCTCTAGAACATTGCGGTAATGTTTGGAATCGCACCACTAAACTCATTTTGAAAGAGGTTTCCATTTCGGTCGAAAATCATTTTGTCCAAAATAGGCATTTGGATGGTTTAAAGCTTCACCCTTGGGCTTCTTGCTATAGAACTTGTAAGATTAACACATCTCATCTTCATCATTGGGAACTCAAAAAAGAGTGTCCAAGTCTTAAGGCTAGTAAAAAATGGGGTGTCTATACAGGCAAGGAGTATCCAATGTCTTACTACCTTATACTTCGGTGGACTATTTTAGCACTTTAACCACATAAAATACTGTTAGTGTTATTTATTTATTTATTTTTAATGCTTTGACTTTTGCCTAGGCCGCCCTTTCAATTTTTCAATCTAGCAGGCTTGTTCTTATTTTTTCCTAGATTGTCCTTCCGGGTTTTCAATCTAGTGAGACCTTTTTTTTTTCTTTTTTTCTTTTTTCTCACCCTAACTTTTGCCTAGACTACCCTTTCAGGGTTTCAACCTAGCAGGCATTCTTAAGGGTAATATCTCTTTAAGAACCTTGTATTAGTCAGAGGAATGATTATGTTACATCCATTGTTATCAACAAATAGGCCCCATTACAATAAACTTTCTCAATCACATAAGGTCCTTCCTATTTGGGCTCAAGCTTTCCCTTAGTTCTTCGTGAGAGATTAGTTCCAAGTCTCCTTTATAAAGGAATGAAGCCTTACTCTGTTATTTAATGCATTTGCCATCCTTTGTTGGTATATCTCCAAGTTCTGTTGAGCATACAACCTTCTTTCATCTAAGGTATCGAGCTCAACCAACCTCACTCTTGCACTTTCGTCTTCTATTAAGGACTCTTGTATTGCCACTTGCAATGATGATATTTGAACCTCAAGTGGTAACATTGTTTCTTCTTCAAAAACCTATGAATAGGGAGTTGCTTGAGTAGGAGTTATGTGTGAAGTCTGATAAGCCCACAAAGCTTCTTGTAACATTTCATGCCAAGTCCTTTTGTTCTTATCTCCAATCTTCTTGAGAATGTCACACAATGTTTTGTTGAAAGCCTGCTAAACCATTGGCAGGTGCACGATATCTTAATGAATGGTTGTAATTGATCTTATACTTAGAGAATAACTTGTTCAAAACATCACTTCTGAACAGCTGTCCATTATCCACAATGACACTTTCTAGAATGCCAAACCTATAAATGATATAGGTTCGAATAAACTTAGAAACAATTTTGTTTTTTTATGTCCTTTATTCACAATGACACAATGACACTACTAAATGATAGTTAGTAGCAGCTAGGATGTATCGATATCCTGCTGAAGATGGAGGTACAAAAGGACGAATAACGTCCATACCCTATGCTGCAAATGGCTAAGAACAAGTTGTTAAATATAGAGGCTCTAGAGGTTGATGGAGAAAGTTCCCATGGAATTGGTAGACTTGACATCTTCGAGCATAATCTATGCAATCTACAATCATAGTCAGCCAACAGTATCCTAACCATTTCAACTACATAAGTAACTTTGGACTACTTTTGTGTGCTCCACATACACACAGGTGTACTTCTGCCATCACCTTTTGAATACGCTCCTTGGCTATACACCACATGTACATTGCATCGAAAGACCTTTTGTATAACTTGTCTTTCCACAAGATGAACTTGGTAGCCCTGCGCCTCACTTCAATTCTTTTTGCTTTACCTTCTGGTAGCCTATTATATTGAAGGTAAGCTATGAATGATTCCTGTCAATGCTCCATATTTTCTGCTTTCGTAGTGACGACCAAGGTTGAAACCAAGTCAGAAACCTCTTTCAAAGGTTGTAACACCCTTCTTTCGCCTACTGTGATAGTAATTGTTTTCTTATCTAGTAGGGTGATTGATGCAGCCAAACTTGCTAGTGAGTTGGCTCAATCTTTTGTTATTTTCTTCACATGGAAGATATGTGTTTCCCTAAATTGTGAAAGCAATTGATCAGCCCTTTGATGATAAGGGATGAGACTTGTTTTCTCAACAATGCATTCCCCACAGAGTTGCTTTACCACAAGTTCTGAATCTTCATAAATTGAGAGTTCTTCGATAAGAATTTGTAATGCCAGTTCTAATCTAGCAATTACAGCTTCATATTCTATCTCATTATTGGAGTATCCTTCACTAAAAGCGAAAGAATGAGTTATTATAGCATTGTCTGGAGTCACAAACACAATTCCAATTATAGCCTTATTGTTTTTAGGATTTTCCTATTTCTTACCATCTAGATTCCTTGAAGCTCCATCGAAGTACATCTCCCATCCTTTTTGGATCTTTACTTGCATAACCTCTTCATCTGGAAAATCAGTTACTAGAGATGAATCATTAGGTATAGGACGTGCTACCAAAAAGTCTGCTAGAGCCTGCCCTTTTACAATTGTGAATTGTTGGAGAATTACAACCCACTTTGCAAATCAGTTACTAGAGATGAATCATTAGGTATAGGACGTGCTACCAAAAAGTCTACTAGAGCCTGCCCTTTTACTGGTCCTTAGGGAACATATTCAATTGTGAATTGTTGGAGAATTACAACCCACTTTGCAATTTTCCCTGAAAGTACAGGTCACAAAAGTATATATTTCAAGGGGTTTGCTCTTGATATCAACTTGACTTTATGTTCCAATACATAGTGCTTTAGCTTTTGCAAAGCGAACACCAAGGCAAGACATGTCTTTTCGATAGGGGAATAATTGGCTTCCACCCTAACTAGAGTATGACTCAAATAGTACAAGGCATTTCTTTCCCTTGCTCATTGTGTTGTGCTAACAGTGCCCCTAACGAACCATCAAGGGCTACTATGTACAACAAAAGTGGTTTCACTTTTATTGGGCTTATGAGTATTGGAGGCTTTAAAGATACTCCTTAATACTGTTAAATGCATTTTGGCACTGTTGATCCCATTCCAACGGAACACCCTTTTTTTATCAATCTTTAGAATGGCAAGCATCAACCCGCCAAGTTGGAAATAAATCTTTTCATATATGCCAATCTTCCCTGTAGCCCTTTCAATTCCCTTAAATTTCATGGAGGAGGGATTTCAACAATGGCTTTAATCGTGGTAGAGTCGACTTCAATACCTTTGTTTCAGACCACAAAGGCTTAAGAAGGAAATATATTGTTGAGCCTTAATCGTGGTAGAGTCGATTTCAACAATGGCTTTAATCTCTAACCAAGACTAAGCATCTCACTATACTTTCATACGAATATGTCGCGATACTCCCCTAAGAAGGAAATATATTGTTGAGCCTCTTCTTCCTCTAATTTTGCACTAATGAAGGTTGGTTTATTTTCTATTTCATCACCAAGATTTACCTTACGAAGGATATCTACTATGCTTGGCCTCCTACTTCAAATTCTGTTAGTGTAGGTTGAACTTCATCTTCGTTAACATCTTCCAACACTTCTTCAGTGATAGTCATATTCACTAAATATTTTCCTTCATCCCTGCAATAGCCTAACCCTTCTGTCCTGGTGGTGATAGTACCGCATTGCTAGATAGCTTACCTCTACGAAGGTGTCAATGCAGCATCAAATGGTGTCATTGTTCTTGCTGGTATTTTTCAGGATCTAAACCAACTTTTACCAACATCTGCATAATTTCTATACTGAAGGTAGGCTTCTCAAAACTTGAAATATTTTTTTTTTTTTGGCATTTGTTCAACTTTTACATTATGTTCAACATCTCCAAGTAAATGGAATATGATAGGTTTCGACCCTTTTCCTTTAGAAGGGACCACAATCTTATTGTATTTCTCTACATATGTGTATTATGTCCTCCTTAATGGAAAACATTAAACTCACCCTTTAGATCCAAAATTAGGTTTATTGGGGCTAGAGCCTTTGTCCCCGGTCTTATTTCGAACTTTGGCACATATTGAAAAATTCTTTTTGTCAAAACTAGAGTAGGCTCTAAAGCGTCTGCAGATTCTTTGACTTTTGGAGTATCTTCAAACTTTTTCACATCTTTTCCCTTTCTTTGTGTAGTCCTTGTATAAAAGCGAGCATCAACATAATAGGCTTCTACTTCTTCAAATGGGTCACCATCAACCACAATTGTCCCCTTTTTTTCGAGTGAAGACAACGGGTACTTGATACATAAGTGAAAATTTGCTGGTACTGCATGATGATTATGCATCTACGGTCTCCAACCAAAACATTGTAGGAGGTGTCTACATCAATGACCAAAAACCCAATGCTTTCTTTAATGTCCCCAAACTTGGTTCATAATTCAATCTTTCCCATAGGGTGTTGTTCATTTTGATTGAATCCTTGAATGACTAGATGACTTGAGCAAAGGTATGAAAGTCGAACCCCTAATAGATTTAAGGCCCTTCAAGGTAAGAGGTTTACAGCAAACCCTCCATCAATCATAACTCGAGAAATTTTCAAATCATGGATAAGCCTAGTGATAAACAAAGGACGATTATGGTTCACCATTTCAGTACACACGTCATTGTCACCAAATGTTACCATAGCCATGTAAGTAATTGTCTTCTCTTGATTTCTACCCTCAATTTCCTTATGAAAGTCCTCTAGCTTGGACAGGGCATATATTAAAGACTTTTGAAGCTCTAGAGATATCTTCAGTGCATCATACATGCTTAACAATGCTGGAATTTTCTTAAGAGGAGCCACTACATCATATTTCACTTCCTCTTCCATCAGCCAAACCTATGGAACTTCTAATGCTTGAGGGTCTTGAGGATTTCATGATTTCCTTTGGTAGGTTAAGTAAGTCTAGCATACTTTAGCACCATCTTTTTCATTGACCTCAACTTCTTTTATTCCATCACTTATTTGGACCGTGTTTACTAGTCCAGCTGCAGAATGATCATCATCATCATCAATCACTTCTCTATCTTCCTAGAACTACATTCTTCTCTTATTTCTTAGGTACTGAGAGTCATGCCTATAAAAGCATTGGGATTCTGCAAAACTGTTCTTCATGGCTTCCCAACTGATCAAGGGAGCAATACCAATCAAAGGTGATCCTATCCAAAGAAAAAGGGAATTGTCATAGGCAAAATGCTTGATTTCGAGCTATTTCCCAACATTGTTTCAAAAAACGCCTAATATGTTTTTGAGGATCTCCATACCCCTCATTTAGAACAAAATTTGGCAACATATCCCTCAGGAAATGGTGTTTCCTCTACCCAAGAAGGAAACAAACCCCTTGGGCGATAAATGCCCATCTCTTGAAGATCAAGGATAGTTTCAGTCTTCTCCTCAATTGTGCCTTCTATGAGATCATATGCTTGAGCAGTTGTACCCTTTCTCTCCAAAGGTTCTGACATCTTGATTTCTATTGGCTTTAGTTTATAAAATGTCCTACAGAATCGATCAGCCATGGTGTCCCAATCAGGGATTGAATGGTGGGTTAAAGTACCAATCTATTGCCACCCATCCAAAGAAATGACGAATGGTCGTAGAAGTAATGCCTGGCTTTTTATTGTATTTCCATATTGTGCAAGGAAACAAATCAAATGACGCCTTGGACAACCCATCCCATTATATAAGGGAGAATGAGGTACCGTATATCCTCATGGGAATTGGACCCATTCGACCCAATTACGGAAAGGATGTCTAGAAATTTGATTTCTTTCAATAAACAGATTTTGATGGGCTTCGAAACTCTCATCTTTTAAAGAAACTGTTACTTTTGCCTGATGTTCTGCTTTCTTTCTAGCTTTAATTCTTGCTTTCTCATCATCACTTGGATTGTGAATGATATGTATTCCTCGCCCTTTAAAATTTGCATCCACAGTGATGACGTTACAAGGAAAGTCAAAATGGTCACTTGATAAACTTTCTCCGTTATATGTCCTAGTGGGAGATGTGTATGGTGAACCATCAAGGGAAAAGTCAAGTTTCCAATCTTCATTATGATCTTCAATTTGAGATGATTTTGCTTATTTATTTGAATGATTCCATACTTCATCATCTGACCTACACTTGTGATTCACCTCATCATCCCTAAAGTGCAATTGTTGTCTCGCCTTTTTCACAAGCTCAGAGTCAGACCTACACCCAGTATCTCCCTGTTCTGTTCCCCTTAAATATTCTAGAGTGTTTTGATAGTACATTGGTGGTATTAGAGAATATTCTCGAGAAAAGGTTTCTGAAGTGTATATTGGAGAGGTTGGTGTGTGCTCTGGGGAGTCAAGTATACAAATAGGAGATGTAATACAATCTTCTTCTCTAACTCTTGAACAAACTTCATTCTCTTCATCTTCATCGTCAGCACTTAAAACAATGATGGTTAGGCAAGGGGCCAAAGTAAACTTTTCCTTCATTCTCTTATCAAAGTGGTTTACAACTCCAAATATTGAAATTCTAAAGGTAGAAATTCCTCCAGTGTGACTGGGACAAGGGGACACTGCTCTAATTAGTCATAATTTCTCCAATTTTTCCTTCTTTAGGTCCTTTCCTTTTCTCTTACTTACTTTAGCTCTTTTTTTTGTCTCTTGGAAAGTTTTGATTTTTACTTCTTGGAAATTTTTGGTCCTTGTTGTGTTGTAGAAACAACCACATTTCTAGCTTTCACTGTGGCATTTCACTTTTTCCTTATGCTTTTTGACTGAAAAATGACCCATTCACCTTTATTATCATTGTCGACAGTGATTGGGTTAGCCGATGCTTTCTCTTGAGAAGGGAGCTCAATAATCTTAGAGTCCAGAAGTTCTTGAATTTTATCTTTCAGAACAAAACACTCCTTTAGCAGATGGCTAATCAAACGATGATAGGGGCAATACTTTGGATCGTTCATTTTTCTATTTTATGTGGTCTTTTCACCTCAGAAAGAGCAATGAACTTTTGCACCAACAGATTTTCAAGTAAGTTTTCGACGAAATCATCCGTGAAAGAATATTTCTTCTCCAACCTTTCTTTCATAGTCACCTTTTTAAATTCCTTGGGCTTTTTAGCCCCAACCACAACAATACCCTTCTTTCTTGTTTTAACTATAGCTGCGGTTGAGGACTTAACCCTTTTAACTGTCCTAGACCTCCTTCGTTTAGCCAGATGTAGTTCCATATCATAAGCTTTGGTGCATAGATCATTGAACCCTTCTAAAGTTTGAGCCATAAGAGCTGTAGAAAGCTTATGTGGGAAGTTGTTTAGGCACATCCGACTTAACTCTAATTACATGAACTTTTGAGGGTAGGCAAATGTTAAAGCTCGCCACCTTGCGATGAAATATGTAATAGGCTCATTGTCTTGTTGCTTGGTTTCAATCAATTCTGGTACTTTGACTTGCCTTTGCGTATTGCAGAATTGTTTAAGGAACTCCTTCACCATGGAATCCTAATTTGGGATTGATCTCTCAGGAAGGTTAGCATACCATGTAAATGCAGAATTTTCAAGTGATTGGACAAATAGTTATAGGCAAAGGGCCTCATTTTGGGTTATTGGCCCTTATCTTCAAAGAAAGTGAGCCATATATTGTCTTGGATCTCCTGGCCCACCAAACATTTGAAATCTGGTTGCGAAAAACCAGAAGGAAATGGAATAGCATCTACCATGCTAGGTAATTACTCAAAAATTCTCATCATATTTCTCCTTAACTTTTTTTACTTGTCTCTTTACCATATCATCAATCATGGCCATGAGCATTGGATTCATACCACCACTGGTGTAGCTTGACTTTTCGTGCTTCTTTCGGATATGACTAACCCTACAGTTCGAACTCCCGTGGTTCTGAATCTGATTCCACAAGTGCAATGTGAAATAGATAAACACAAATAAGTCCAAATCTGGCAATTCTTTTGAAAAATTGATTTTGAATCAAAATGCCAAAAATGGACTGCTTTGCCTGATACAGAGTCGCTACCTAAATATTTTTGAAAAATTTAGGAAACCCATGACTCGTGCCAAAGGCCACATGTTTGTCATCACCAAGATTGTCTCTGCTTGGGAACTTAGGTATGAGAGGGGAAGGTCATGAATTGAGCACCCCACTCGCCTAATCAAAGATCGGCCTCTACTAATCATGATGTGATTCTTATTTACATTATATGCTCTTGTTCCGATTATTAGACTAATTTACTATCTGTTGCACACAAGTATAGACTAATTTGTAAAAATTGAAACACTTTGATTTTTATGTTTGTTTGAAAATTGTTTGAATATGTACCACTTGAAAAAGTGATCTCATAGGTACATTTGATCAAATCATCCCAATTCAAGAAATTAGCCTTAATCCATAGGCATTCAAACAATTTATCACTTAAGCAATTAGCCTCATGGTAATCATGCTTGACATAGCAACAATCACACTCATGCAATATACTAAAGCAAATAAAAGCTTACACTAATTCCCGAGGTGAGTCAAAAGAGAAACTAGTTAGAAAAATACATGATCCTAATTAATGAAATATGCCTAATGCAACACATGCAAAGATGCAATTAAAAGGCTTGGCCACTAATTATGACATGTGAATCAATTTGATAGCATGCGGTTTAAACATGTATTCAACGAAGTAATAAACGACAATGCTTGTTAGAATGGTGAACCGATCCTCGATGCATGCAAGACAAGTGGATGCAAATCATGGAATATGCTAAATAAAACATGATGTTCTATTCTATCCATCATAATCGGGTAAATAAAAAGAAAAAAGACGTGGGGTTGGAAGACATACACACATTATTACAAGTTTGCCCTTGCACAGGAGGGTCCGAATAAATGAATTAGCTAAGCTACTTAACTAATTATTACAATACCGAATTTAACTAACTATTCTAGCTAATTAAATAGTTACAAAACAAAATTAAATCAACTAGCTACTCTAACTAATTAATGCAAATTAACTAATTAAACTAGCTAACTAGTTACATTACGAAATTAATTAATGAAGTAGTTAATTACAAGTTGTACAACATTAACAAATGTAATGCGTCCCAAGGAGCAAGGAAATGGCTTATGCATACACATGAATTTCTCCCCCCGAGAATGCCTCTGCACTGTTTTTACACCTTAGCCTCTGCTCTGCTCTATGAAGAAAGTGGTGCTGCCTGGCTAAAAAAGGTGGTTGGTAGGCCTGAAGTGGTGGCCGGCTGCCCAGTAGTGGTGGCCTGCCGGCCACTAATGTTGGGTTTCTCCTACTGCAACAAAAAACAAACGGAGTACAAATAGAGCATCCTTAAGGGATGTTTGTCCACCCTACCCTTCCTTATTATCGAATAGCTCAAAGGAGTGGTAGGCTCGATTTGTAAGCCATCAATCGACTCAAATTCATTGCGTAATGACTTATGAACCAAGGGATACAATTTCAATAAATACATAATTAAAGACTCATGAACCCTCTCCCTATCATGATATTGATCAAAGGAAGCGGTTGATGTTGAAACTTGAACCATTTTCATCACTAGTTAGTATGAAATGCTTCAAGACTCAATGGGTTCAATTAACATCCGATGGAACCGTAACCATTTCATTATCTTACTCCATTTTATCCCCAATTTTAACATCTCTTTTAATTACTTTTCCATTCATTAGTCATTTTAGTCCAAAATGAGGATTAAGTCCACTAATGAAGAGGAGGTCAAACAAAGGGTTGTTTAGGCATGAGAGAGATGTCATGTCGTTAGTAATGAACCTTCGAAGAGATTAAACCATTAAGCCCAACAATCTCTATCCCAAGCTTAAACAAACAATTGGTTTGAAACAACTCTCAAAGAAGGGAAAAAGTCAAGAAATGAAGGAGGTTACAAAAGTTATTAGAGATGAACACAAGTATGGAAAACTTGAAATAAAAGCTATTAACTCAAATAGGTTGGTGTCTAATGCCTAAAACACCAAACCTATGAGGACTATTACACTACAAGCATGCTATACAAAGAATAAATGAAATAACCAGCCTAAAATAGTCCTAAAGTAAGCAAAAACAGTGCTGAAATTCACATGGAAAAGCTTGAAAAAGTTAGCTACAATATTGAGGAATTTAAGCTAACAAACAAGCACAAGGAGGGGAGGCTAACCCCTCAATTTTTGGGAGTTCAAAACTACATTTTTAGCTTCTGAAACCTCTGAAAATCACTGGCAAAAAGCTCAAAAAAAGTTGATGAAAAGATGGGAAACACAAGGGCAAAGGCTTAAGAAGCAAGGTTCAAAGAAGGCTGGTCAACCCCTCTACTTTTAATGGCGTTACACCAAAAGTTCAGCCCATAAACATAGGTGAAAAAACAGTACAAAAACAACAAGTAAACATAGAAAAGAAGCAGTGTAAAGATAGTCAAAGTTATACCTCTTGAAGCAAGGTAACTCTTTTGTTAACAAATCCACAAGTTCTCACTCTCAAAGGCTAAGATTTGAGCTCAAGAACCTTAGCAAGAAGAGCTAAATTTTTGGTTTAGGAAGCGTAGAGAGAGAGTGCTATGCAAGTTTTGGAGTTTTTAGAATTTTTTTTCTAACCTAAAAACATGAGGGAAGGTCAAGTATATATAGAAACATAGGTTGATATCTCGGAAATATCCACATAGAGACAATTGGAGTGGTGCATGCATTTGTGGAGACAGCTAGCAAAACTATCTAGTTTTTGACATAAGTGATCGGCCAGACAAAAATCTACTTTCAGGCCCAACTTCAAACGGGCATATCTGCCTCATCCGAACTCAGATTCAAGTCATTCTTGAGTCTAAATTGAAGCCCCGGAAGTCTAATTTCCAATGAAGGTAGCCTCACTTCTAAATTATAGGTGTGAAAAGATATATGCCTATTTTAGTGAAGGCTTCTCATTTACGTCCTAACGGATTGATGCCTAACTTTTCCCCCAACTAGTTTTCTTCCCTCCTCTCCTATTTTCTTCAACTCCAAACCTATAAATAAGATGTTTTTAAAGATTTTTCAAAGAGTTCACCATGCTTTCATTTATTTCTACTTTGTCCTTACTCAATTTACCGAAAAGTGCAGTATTTTAAACGAAATGCAAGTCTCGGAACATCGTAGAAATATTTGGAAAAATATTTTGAAAAAGAGGGTTTTAAGGTCTACAATAGTTTTGGTCTAAAGTGGTTTTGGTCCAAAACGGGATGTAAGGCTGGGATTTAGAAGCTCTTCTTGCTGAAGAAATCAAACGTTTATACAGCATAACTTTCATCATCAAGTGATCGACTTGAGGCGCCCAAGTCTTAAGAGCGGTCAAAAATGGGGTGTCTACAACTGGCTAGGTCAGAGTAACAAGGACCATTGCCCCTTTGGGCCAGTGTGCTTTGTATACCTACAGATGTCCCCACCACAGGTTGTGTCGTTTGTTTGGGTGCACTTCCTATTCTCGTCATTTGGGCCTGCAACTGTTGCATTTGCTCCAACTTGCCAGCCATTTCCCGTTCTCTTCTTTCAAGTTGCTCTTGTAGGGCCATCATTTTTTCTTTGAGACCCTGTTGGTCCTGTTGAACTTGCAAATTTTCGCCTTCCTTTTCAACATCAATCATCATAACATCAACGACTTTGTTGACATTTCTCAAATCATCGTTTTTAATATTCGTTGAAACAGATGAGTTAGATGAGACAGTATCATCTTGTTCATATAAATGATTATCAATCCCCACAGCCTTACTTACATTTGAAGCATTTGACTACGATACTTTGTTCTAAGCCTCACGGGTTCATAGACCTTGTTATAGGCCTCGTTCTCACTTCTTCCATAGATGGTTGGATCAAGGAAGAAATATTTTTCAAGGGTCATTTACTCTCCGCTTTTGAGAGGCTTGACTTTCTAGTCGAGTCCAATTCCATCCTAGTGTGAATATATGACTTTCAATTTATTTTTGGCATTCATCTCTCGAGAGAGCCTTTTCAATAACTCCTATAACATTTTTTGCCATTGTTCTTTGTTCCAATTTCCTTAAGGCCTTATTCTTCCTTCGTCTTTGTTTTTCAAAACTAGACCATCTAATGACACATTAGGTCCAGCCTTGGGGCATAGAAGGAACCGTTTGCGTTTTTGCAAATTCCTCATAGATTTTCAAAATAGTCCCTGCATTTTTGGGAACAAGGAGATTTTTTTTTTTTTTTTTTTTTTTTGTAGCCCATAATTGGGACAAGTTGATGTTGATTCAACTTTACGCCTTGAACAGAATTGTTGGTTCGTAGGCCGTAGTTGTTTTTTCATCAATAGAGGCGGTTGTTTTTCCATCAATGGGAGTTTGGGTCATTACCCTCCTCCCTATGGCCCTAACAATGGCCATGTTTTCAGCAAAGGCCCTCCTCTAGGCAGACTCCGCCAGTTTGACGAAGTCTTCTACCCTTGTGAGTAGTTAGGCCGCAACATTTTGTGTGCGCCCGTTGAAGTTGCAACAAAGGCCACAATTGCAACTCGATTAGCCTCCCTTGCCTGGATTAGAAAGCTCTTTGTTCGGGTTGTGGCCTTCACTATTGTGTACTATTTCAACGCCTTCACATAATCTTCAACAATCTTTTTTCAAATTTTCAACTTTGTAGAGAAGTTTCACCATCTTCGTGACACTAGTTACCTTTGGGACAGTGAAGAGCATTCACTCTGGAGCCCCTTGGGCAACAGGTGTTGGGGAAAGAAGTGCATCTTTTTAGGATTTCGCTAGTTCTACCTTTAGGACAACCAAGAGCATTCGCACCGGAGTCTCTCAGATGATAGGCGCTATCTCCATCCTTGGTGATTTTAGAACCACCGAAGTGTAAATTAGCATCTTGATAGTTGCTTCAGTGTTCCTATCACAAAAGAATAAGTCAGTAAGTTTCAATTATATATATATATATTTTTTTTTGTTCTTCAAAGGATGGAAGGAGAAATAGGTCCTACTGGGCATGCCAGAATTTGTAGACACAATTTTTGAAATGTGAAGTGTTTCAACACATTTTAAAATTCATGTTACAAATGACCACTGTTTAGTTTTTGGACTAAATAGTGTTGATTATTTGAATAGCAAGTTCCAATTTTCAATCTATATTACAAATCGTTAATTACACATTTTATTTAAATGACACCTCTAATCAATGAAGAACAAGAAAATTAACATAAATTAATATAAGGAAAAGACATATTTTATAGAAATTATTGTGGGTTTTAAAGCCTTGAATACGAAGTACAATTCTTGGGCTTGGAATCCTTTACCTATTCATCGCCATTATGCGTTTGTAGAGTAGGCTCTTGAGTTCTTTGAGTTTCTCATATTATTTCTTGTGAAGACTTCTTTAACTCCTGATTTCTCTCTCTCTCTCTCTCTCTCTCTCTTTCTCTCATACACACACACACACACACACCCCTTTGATTCTCTGACTTCTGATTTTTGGTCCCCTTTCTTGTGTGATGATCCTCATATTTATAGAGGGCATCCATATGATAAGAGTGTCTCATTTTCAATTTGAATTTCAAATTAAATGATAATGCCATTTGAATTACAAATCGAATGATAACGCCATTTGAATTTAGGCGTAACCATATCTAATTAATCTTATATTTGATTAATCGCATTGATGCTTTGGATTTCATCATGTGTGGTATCCTTGCTATAAGCTCTACAAGTGTCATCTTTCGTAGGCTTTACGTGTGATTTGAGTATCTTGAATAATGTCGCTAAGATACGATGTTGTTTTATTTATGCATTTCAATGGATCAAGTTGATCATTTTAGGAAGTAATTACCTACAACAATCTCATCATAGGCTCTATGGGTGTCATTAACTAATTGACCGTATTTGAAATTTGAACATAAATTTGGTTAAAATTTATATGCCAATAATGTCCTAAATGTGCTTCATATAAAATTTCATATTTTTCATGATCTTTGTCAATCAGATTCTAAACTCTAAGAACAAACTCATGAACTTCGCAACCCTAACACCCCAGGCTCTAGATTTTCAAACAAATCAAATTAATTTGTTTCAATATTAGAATCTAAAAAACTATAAAATTTTAGGTCCAATGGTGATGTGGCAGTTCATTAACAATTAATTTTGAATTTTGATCTATATGCTTTAAATTGGAATGTTTATAAGAACAAATAAAATCTAAAGAAGATTGTTATAATTTTAAATAAATCACCGTGTGACAATAATTAAGTAATCTAGTGCATGGATATTGGAGTAATAATGTTCTTTTCAATTTAAAAAAAAAAAAATTATGAATGGAAACAAAATTTAAAGAGACATATACTAGTAATGAACATGTGAATAATACGTGGAATATTTGTTTCAAGAAGCATGTGACTGAAAGGAATGAAATCCAAGCACAGAGAAAATGAATGAATTATTCAAGTTTCTATATCAGTTCATAACTATAAACATGAAGCTCAACACATATCATAAACATTATTTTAATGTATTGTTATTAGCCCTTAAAATCTCTCTTCTTTTCACATTTATTCCATTTTTAAAAAGTTAAAAAGAGTTTGAGAAAGTTACTCGGAGTTATCTTATTAGAAATAAAAACGCTGTGTTTGGTTGGGAAATTTGAAGAGTGATTTGGAAAGGGAAAGGGAAAAGATGTGTAAAACTAGGTGAAATATAGACCTGTTTTATTCACATTTCACATACTTTTTCCATTTCTCTTTCTAAATCCCTCCTCAAATTCCCTAACCAAACATAGCATTAGTGTTCTGATCTTCACACTCAATTTTTTAACAGCTTTTCAATTATTTTTTATTTAGGCTTGATAACAATTCTGATTATTTCTCTATGCTAAAATATTTACATTTCAGCTGCAAAAGTTTTTGACCCTACATACCATGTTAAGTTGCGAAACAACAATACTATGCATCATAACATGAACTAAAAAAATGTAATTTTGTTGATCAATTTTATTTTTAAGTGTGATTTGTATCACATAAAATTCAAATATAACACACTTCTTTTTCAAAGTACATTTTGAGAATACATGTATATAGTTTTCAGTTATGAAATCTAGACCCCCTAAAAACAATGAGGATCAAAAAAATTTGTGAATAATATTTTTTTTGTCCAAACATTTTCTTACAAAAAAATATATAGCATTATCACAAAAATATGTAACATACCACAAAATGTATAATTTTATTTTTGAATCACAAATTTTTATTACTCTATTAGAAAAAAAAAAATAGGTAACATTTGTTACAAAAATACATAATATATACCATAAAATTGCATATAAAAAAAAATACATATATATGATACACACCTTTTAAGGAGTGTGTACGATAGCATTACCCAAACATTTATAACCTATCATAATCTAACGTCTAAAGAACCAAAAAAATTACAAATAACTTTTTGAAAATTATTTATACAATGAATTTTATTAATTTTTGAAAATGGTGAGTTAGTTAGTAAAATTCATGTGAGCATACATAATAGTTCTATAACGTTATACGGGGATAATTTAAAAACTCTACTTTATTAATAAGATATCTGTTCAAATCTACATCATTATTTCATAATAAGTTTCCCAATTTTTTGAAAGTCCCAAAATTTTAACATTATTAGGCTTAATAAAACTTCATTGTCCAAAGGGTTAGTAAGAAAGAAAAATTCTTATTCAAAGGGCTAACAAATAAAAGCCTTTCTTGTTTGGAGGGTAGTAAAGATCCTAAACTTATCTAGAAAAGATATGCAAAGAAAGTAATCAAATTTAAAATACAAAATTTGAAATGTAATAGAATTAAAGGTAAATTATAAATACAACCCCGAGGCTTGTCAAAAATAAGGATCCCCCCTCTTATTCTGAAAATTATAAAAGAACTCTCATAATTTTTCATGTTACTGAACTAATAGAAGAAAAAAAAAAAATTACAATTACCAAAATGAAATAATGACACTACCATTATTTTCATCCATCCATCTTCAAATTCTTCTCTCTATACTAGCACAATATTCTCCAACGCTCCTCGATGACACACAAAATACTTGCAGACAATAATAACAATAGTGTTGATCAAGAGTGAGAAAGGGTGGTTCGATGATTGAGTAAAGTGGTTGATGCATCAAATTGCAAGGGATGAACACTAAACACAAACGACAACTATGAATTTGAATACAGAGATACTCTCTCTTGAAATATATTAATTCTCCATAATAAACTCATTTGCCCTAAGGATCACAACCCCAATTTATAATGAAAGACAAGGCCTAATTACAATAGGAAATAAATTAGGAAAGTCAATGCTTGATAGTCTTGCATAAATTAATAAATAAATAAATAAAATGAATTTTACCAAAAATAGAAAGATTCGAGTTAAGCTCAAATCTTAGAAATATAATGAAAACTAATTTTGCTAGAAAAAATCTAGTCCCAAATAGATTCGTTTAGACCAAGTAATCAAAGAAATGTATATTTCCTAAAACGGCAAAATTGTGCAATTCATTGCCTAAACAGAATTTGGATAAAATTCATCGTACACCATGCCAACGTAATGGGTATTGAACACGATGCCATTTTTCATGTCTCGACCGAATCTCAAGCTATTCTGAGCACATGCCATTTCACGTTTATTGGCACATTTGCCTTTCACTCTGTTTGCCCATGAGTTCTTGAAACTCTATGGCCAAACACTTTGCATCGTGGTGTTAATTTGTGAAGAGAAATGGAGAACAAGAAAGGTGAGAGAAGAAAGAGAGAAGAGAAATTAAAGTTACTATAGATATTTTTGGGGAAAAAAATGTTTTTGCTTACATCATACACTCTATTAGTTTGACTTAACTGTTAATTAATGGATGGGCTATTTGTTATGTAATTTGAAACTTTAAAGGACGGGATGTAATTTCTGAAGCATGATAAAAGAATATACATTTTTGATAAATCTCATAAGGTGTATTTGTAATTTACTCTAAAATTAATAAACACTATTCAATATTTACATACAAAAAATTATGTATTTTTAATAAATCTCAGATAATATATTTATAATTTACACTAGAATTAATAAATATTATTCAATATTTACATATAAAAAATTGTGTAAGATTTCTCCGAAGGCCCAATAGATTTGGACTGGCCTGAGTACGTGGACCCAAAGGTTTTTTTCATAGGAGCAAGAAGTACAGAATTTCCCTTATTTGTTGAAAATGCAAAACATAGAAGAGCAATAATTATTGGGAAGGACTAGGCTTCTGTTGTTCGGACTTATGAGATCTATCATGAGTTTTATTTCGATAATTTAAATTATTTATTTTATAAAATTCTTAATATATAATATTTATATAAAAAATTATATTGATCCGATATTCATAATTTATTCAATTTATTGTGTTTATCACCAAAATCAATGAATGATCTATTTTTAAAAATATATTAATTGTCTTTTTTCTAGAGTCAAATACAATAAATTATGATTATTAAATTGTCATAATTTTGTGTGCGAGTGATATACACAAGTCCTAAAAAACCAATAATTTGAATCATTGAAACAAACATGTAGTGAGCTCAAACTCTCTAATCTAGATAAGGACCAGTCTTACTGTAAGGCCATTTAGGCAACGGCCTTCATAGAGAAATCAATATCGCATAATCAAACAAGATATTAGATAAATCAATATTTATATTATATATTTATCTATCTATCTATTTATTTATACTACAATATATATATATATATTGTATTGGAGTATGAGAATTCTCCAAACTCTTAATACTAAATTCTTACAAATTCTCTCTCTTACATGTCACCTCTCAAGTCTCCTCTCCCACTTTTCCTAATTTTTAATCATGTGTCAATTATTTAAAAAAAAAAAATAATCTAAAGTCCCTCTTCCATTTTTAATAATAAAAGAGATCTATAATATTATTTTGTGATGTCTAAGGTCCTTCAACCCTATGCACATATATCATAGATAAATTTGACTCTACCAAATCAAAACTCATTTATCTCTCTCTCTCTCTCTCTCTCAACTTCTCCATTCTCAGACCTCTCCAATTTTGCCAAGAAATCTAATCAAAAATTGAATCAAAGTCCTCCACATGAATGGCTCGTCGATTTACATCCATCCTCAAACAACTCCGCACTCGATCACTATCACGATCCGTAACGTATATGCCCCAACCCAGAGATGGCGCTCCAAGAGCCATCATTTTGATTTTCGGTGACAGAATCAGACCTTCGGTCACCAGTGCCTTCGAGCAGGTCATGGAGGCAATGCATGTGCCGGTGCACTTCGATCGCTACCAAGTCCGAAGCGACATGAAGAACGCGTCTACAGATGTGATCGAATCGATCCGCAAGAACAAGGTGTGCTTGAAGGGAGGTTTAGGGTTTCTGAATCTAACGGATCGGTCACTAGCTCATAGTCCTTCTTCCCCACCTTGATTACTTGATCGGATCTACAACCACGCCGGCCAAAAAGGCTCCTTCTCCACTGCTGGCAATGCCTTTGGTGTACCAGTAGCCGTCGTTGGGGCTGGTGGTCCAACCGGTGGTGTTTCCTCAAAAACGGCTGTCTCCGGTGGTGAATGATTCGTGTTTTAAGAGGAATTGGAGAAACAGAGGCAGATGATTGAATTGGAGAAGTAGATGATGCAATTCGCTAAAGTTTTGGAGGTTAAGAGGATGCAGTTTTTCAAGGATACTTAGGTTCAGCTTGAGAAGATCAAGCAAGCTAAGCGGTCGGGTTCGAATGGTGACAGAAAATGGAATTTCTAAGTTGTGAATTTCTTTGGGTTGAGTGATTTGGAGATGGGGAATTTCTCTGATTTGTGTGAATTTCTCTAGATTGGAGAGGGAATTTTCTCTGGTTTTGATAAAATATCTCTGAATTAAAGTGAGTCCAGAGATATTCTTCCCTGGTCCAGAGAAATTCTCTGGATTTCTCTAGTTTAAACTTAGAGAAATTTCAAAAGAACCGAATTTTGTTTCTTGGTTGTACTTAGTGCAATAATTTTGTGTATGATCTGTCTGGTGTGCATATTTCTTGAAGTGTGTCCGGCAAAATTCTTCCCTGCTAAGAATTTCTATGTGAAGTCTAGAGAAATTCTCTAGATTTCTCTAGTTTAAATTTAGAGAAATTTCAAAAGAACCGAATTTTGTTTCTTGGTTGTACTCAGTGCCATAATTTTGTGTATAATATGTCTGGTGCACACATTTCTCTTTGTATCAGTGCTGGTGGTGGTGGTGTCGTTGTTTTGCCCCTTTGAGTTAAAAACCATAACTATTAGTTCTTTACATAATCTGGAAATTTCTCTGGATAGAAACACATAATTTCTCTAGGTTGGAGAAAATTTCTCTGGTTTAGAATTTCTCGAGGAAGTCCAGAGGAATTCTTTAGATGAAATTTCTCTGGATCAAATTGATGGACCTTAGACATTATGAAAATATTAGATGTCCTTTATGTTATAAAATCTTAATATTAGGGACCCTAAAAAAAATCCTTATTTTAATCTCAAAAGCCAAATGGATTATATATATATTTAGATAAAATGATAACTACTTAGATATAAACAACAAATATTTAGATATGAACAACAAAGAAGTAGAGATAAAAACATAAAAAATAAAATAAAATAAAAAGATAACTATTCAAATTTCAACCAATAATATAAAGAGCCAAATAAAAGATTAAAAATTTAACTAAATAAAAAATATTATGAGTCAATTAATTTTAAAAATAAAAATTTTACTATTTCTATATGAACAATTAAAAAAAAAATTAAATAAAAAGGGAAAATAATTTTTAAAATAAAAAGATAATTATTTATATATGAACAACAAAAAAAATAGAGATAAAAATATATACATATATATATATATATCTATTTAGACTTGAATTGAAAAATTAAAATTCAAATAAAAGATAAAAAAATATTTAAATAAAAAAGATTAAAATTGAGATATAAATTCCAAAAATATCATAAATTTTTTAACAATCTATATGTACCTTATGTGAGTTTGTTGTAGAATTATAATATATTTCAGCTTAATCTTTTTTTTAAAAAAATTCAAGTTGAACTTAATATTTTATCTTTTAAAATCATCAATTAATTATCCATATAAATTTTAAATATAATAAAAGTTCATACATAAAATTTTAAATAAAACATAGAAAACATTTAAATAAAAAATATTAAGATTGAGATATAAGTCCCAAAAAGATGATAAATTTTTTGACGATCTATATTTACCTTCTGTGAGTTTGTTGTAAAATTCCCATATATTTCAGCTTAATCTTTTTAATTTTTTAAATAAAAAGATAACTATTTATATATGAATGACAAAAAAATAGAAATGAAAAAAAATATACAAAAATAAAAATATAACTATTTAGATTTGAACTGCAAAATGGAAATTCAAATAAAAGATAACAAAATATTTAAATAAAAAATATGAAGATTGTGACACAAATATCCCAAAAAGAAGATAATTTTTTTAACGATTTATATTTATCTTTTGTTAGTTTGTTATAGAATTTCTATATATTTCAATTTAATCTTTTTAAAGTTCATCTTTAAGTTGAATTTAATATTTAATATTTTATCTTTTAAAATTATCAATTAATTATCCATATAAATTTTAAATATGATAGAATTCCATATATATCTTTTATCTAAACATAATCTTTTCAATAAAAACAAGTTCCTGCAAAACGAACCACGAACAGAAGATTGGAAGGAAAAACAATAAATATTGAGCTATTTCTGATCCTTGCCTAAAAATCTTAAGTATTTGCTTTACGTTGAAATGTGTATTTGCTTGAGTTTTTGTATTTGTGTGAAAGTGAGTTTATGTAAATGGATATTATTATTTTATTTTAATTTTTTTTTACAATCTATATTTTTCCTTCTTTCTTTCTTTTTGCTAATAATGTGTCATTTAATTGAGATTTTATTTTATTTTATTTATTTTTTTAAAGTGCTACTATTATCAACTTATAACTTTCTCACTTATTGACTATTTGTGTTTAATTTTATTTTATTTTTTGGTTCGGTTGATTTTTTTATTGTTGATTATTGTCACGATCCAAACCTGTCTCTAAGGGTTTAGCATCGTAACCTGTCAGTAATCCGTGAATACCAAAGGCTTGCTTAATAGTAAAAAGAATAATTCAATACAAAAGAGGCTAGCGGAAGCCAATCAATAAAAAAAAAAAAAAAAAAAAGATGTCCAATGAGTTTTGAAAATTTGAATAGAAAGAGACTTTTATGAACATATTCACATATATATACATATCAAAAACACATATCATGCAGGTTAGGGATTCAATCCCTACACCATAACTGTACAACCAAGTCTTAAACATTCGATACATAACAGAGACAAAAGGGTGAATCAGGAACACCCCAAAAACAGCATTGGCTCGAGTAGACTTGGAACCTCGAAGTGAGGTACAACGGTTGGCTGGACAAAACATGAGCTTAACTCGATGCTTCTAGCTTGGGTCCGGTGCCTGGCCACCAACATACATATATAAACTGTGAGCTAAAACCTAGTGAATAACAAATGTGTAAAGATGTTAAGAATGATGTCCTTACAGTCCTTAAAACAATCAATTAGCACTAAAACATTTTTAATCAATATCATTTGTCAATCAGTCATTCAATTTGATCAAGTCGATCCATCATATTCATAGGTCATACGTGGTACATCCAATAGCAACAATACACTAGGTCTTGAAAGACCGAACAATCAATTGATGGCTATCATACAATAATAATAGTTCCGAGATTCGGAACTGACAGAGATCTCTGTAACAATGACGATAGCAATATCAATAACAATAACAATATGCTATGGATGCCACGAATACAGTTCAAAATAGGATCATCATTCAATCGATAAAAAGTATCATTTCAGAAAGCAATATGATTTATCAATCAGAAAATAAATACAATTGAACATATCTTTACAACAGTATTACTCATAGATTACTAGGCTATGGGCAGGCTAGACAGCGTCCCTAGGTGCTAAACCTACACAGTTGCAGAACGAACAAACACACTAAGGCCTCGTTTGGGAAGTGGCTATTTTAGAGGCTTTTTGGCTATTTTAGTAGGCTATTTTAGTTTTTGTGTTTGGAAAGATGAGATGAAATTTTAGTTGAGTTGTTGTATTGAAAAGTGTGTTGAAATGATGTTTGAATTTAAAATGACAAATTTGTCCCTAAATTATAATTTCTTAAATTGATGTAAAAGGGCAAAATGGTAATTTAGCCCTTGATGTAACAATTTCCAGCTGTGACGGTGTAGGCACAGCCTACACTGTCTGAGCTACAGCCTATTTTTTTTTTTTGAAAAACTGTGAACAGTATTGGCTTTTGGGCTTATTTTGCATTTTAGGCTATAATAGCCTTAACCCACCATTCCCAAACAACGCCTAAATTACACACTCGGGATTAATAACTTAGCCCCTATACTTGGTTTGGTGTGGTTCTATATCAATATCCTCAATTAAGATGCCTTAAACATGGCCTAGGAATGCCTAGGATGGAATGAGGATGCAAAAAATGTACTTTAGAACACTTTTTAAAATTTGTTAAAAACAGGGGTCTCGCTCGAGCGTGAGATCCTTCGCTCGAGTGAGCTTACCAAATAAGAGAGGTCGCTCGAGCGTAAACTCCTTCACTCGAGCGGTCTGCAAAAATGTAAAAAGTACTGGTTGCTGGAATTCTCCGCTTGATGCTCGTTCGATGCTCGCTCGAGCGTGAGACACAGTTCCTCGCTCGAGCGTAGGTCTCGTCGCTCGAGTGTGCGTCTACACACGCAAAAAACCTGAGAGCTTGCAATTTATGCTTGAGCCAGCATTCCGTCGCTCGAGCGAGAGTTTGAGAACAAAGGTGGTCACTTGAGCGAGGAACCCAAATTCTGAGTTTTCCAGATTTGCTCCCAAAGCTCAAACCAAGAATCAAACATGCCAAAACTCATCCTTTTGGGCCAATTTTCTGGAAAATACTTAGAAACTCATAATATCACATAATTTAAAGATCATTTCATAAAATCAAGCCCAAAGGTGTGACAATTGAACACAAATTTTAATGTAAATTTGAAGAACAATGCAAGAACATAACATGCATGAGTTCTTATGAACTCTAATGCTCCAAAGTATGACCAAATGCAAGATTGAACTCAAAAACGTGGTGAATTCTTGGATCACAACTAAAATATGGACATGCATGTGTGAATCCCATGAAGACAACTTCAAAATTTCCTTGATATGATCATGCACGTATGAATGGACTCTCAAATCAACACTTTAAGCTAATTCTTGACTCTAATCACCAATTTTTACATGAACCATGCATGCAACAACTTAAATTCATAATTAAGAGGGTGAATTCCTACCTTAGACCTTGAATTCCCAAGTGTAGAAGCCTAATCTCTCAAGTCTTCTTCAATTTCTTCTAAGTTCAAACAAGATTCTTGTTGAATCAATTTTTCCCTACTCTCCCTCTATCTCACGGCTTGGGCAAGGAGGAGGCCAAAGATGATGTATCAAACATGTATGAAGTATGAAAAAAGTTGGTCTTGAATTAATCCACTCAATGGCAAAAGTGTAATTAACCTAAATTCAACTAATTTAACATTGTTTATTCTAATTTAATCATTCCAAATTGAATTTTAATTAAACCTACCATAACATTCTATAATTCCTAATTAGCATTAAAATCAAGTCAATTTCTGAATTGGTCGCCGATAAAGCTTTCAATTCGCAATTTTGTAATCAAAACACGAACATATCTTCCTATATCGAACAGATAAGATTGCAATTAAAATGACATACTCACGAAATCAATTTAAGGTTTCATCTAAATCAATTATTTATCATGCCAAATCGCGAATTAACGCTAATCAGAGGTGAGGGTTGTCACAGTCTTCCCTCCTTAAAAGGAGTTTGGTCCTCCAAACTCGAATTACCTTCATTTTGGAAGAACACTGGATCCAGGGGGAACAATTCAGGATATCTTTTCATCATATTGTCTTCCCTTTCCCAAGTGGCATAAACGCCACCATGGTTTTGCCAATCCACTTTCACTAATGGGATTTCCTTATTTCTCAATCTTTTGATTCGTCGGTTTACAATCTGAACATAAGTGTAATCATCACTTAACACCACACGGGTAGGCTCAATAACATGGAAGGGATCCCGAAGATAATCCCTCAACATTGAAATATGAAAAACATTATGCATATGCTCCATTTCAGGAGGAAGCGCTACTTGGTACGCCACTGGATTAATCTTTTCAATGATTTCATACAGCTCAACATATCTCAGTGCTAGCTTACCCTTAGCCCCAAAGTGAGTCTGTCCTTTCATTGGTGTCACTTTAACAAAAACATGATCACCCACTTCATATTCCTTGTCTCGCCTTCGGACATCCGCATAACTTTTATGTCGGCTTTGTGCGGTTTTCAACCTTTGTTAAATCAGTTTCACATTTTCTGTGGTCTTGTGAAGAATCTCGGGCCCCAGCAAATAGGAGACCGACATTTTCTTCCATATAAAGCCTCAAAAGGCGCCATACCAATGCTCGAGTGAAAACTGTTGTTGTAGGCGAATTCGGCTAAAGGTAAATGACTTTCCCAATTTCCTTGGAAATCAAGAACACACATACGCAGTAAGTCTTCCAAAGTCCGGATTGTTCTTTCTGATTGGCCATCTATCTGAGGATGGTATGCACTATTTAGTCTCAATATGCACTTTGCCAAAATCTTGATATAAACTTCGAGTCCCTATCAGAAACAATAGACACAGGCACTCCATGCAATCTGACAATCTCATCAATATAAATTGTAGCCAATTTGTCCGCATTATAAATTGTTTTGATAGGTAAGAAGTGAGCAGATTTAGTCAATCGATTAACAATAACCCAAATTGAGTCCATACCTCTACTGAAGTGAGGCAATCCAACAATGAAATCCATAGTAATATGTTCCCATTTCCACTCCGGTATTGGTAAGGGTTGAAGTAAACCTACAGGTCGTTGATGTTCAGCTTTGATTTGTTGGCAATGTAGGCACTTCGACACAAACTCGGCAATTTCTTTCTTCATTCCCGGCCACCAGAAATTAAGTTTCAGGACTTGGTATATTTTTGTATTTCCTGGATGGATAGAAAGTTTTGAATTGTGGCTGTCTTGCAAAACTCGCTGTTTCAATTCAGGGTCACTTGGTACATACATTCTCCCTTGAAATTTCAATACATTGTTTTCAAATTTAAAGTCCGGCCTTGGTTTGGATTCCCGTTCATCAATGATCTTTTTCAGAAATTCATCTTGTTGTTGCTTCTCTTTAATCTCCTCAATAAGTGCTGGTTGAGCAGAAATAGCAGCTAATGTCCCACCTTGTTCTCATAAAACGATTTCAAGTTCAAATTTTCCAAGGTCATGTAATAGTTCTTTCTGTCCGGTGAGTGAACAGGCCAAATTCCCAATTGACTTTCGACTGAGTACATCAGCAACGGTGTTAGCTTTCCCCGGATGGTACAAAATTTGCAAGTCTTTTATCAGTTCTAACCATCTTCGTTGTCTCATGTTTAACTCTTTCTGTGTAAAGAAATATTTTAAACTTTTGTGATCGGTGTAAACTTCACATGTTGCCCCATATAAGTAATGGAGCCAAATTTTCAATGCAAACACTACTGCTGCAAGTTCTAAGTCATGAGTTGGGTAGTTCTTCTCATGTGGCCTCAGTTGTCGGGAAGCATACGCAATAACTTTGCCATTCTGCATTAATACACATCCCAAACCCTTATAAGAAGCATCACTAAAATAGTAAATCCATCCGTACCTGAAGGTAGGGTGAGAATCGGTGCAGTCACAAGTCGAGTCTTCAATTCTTGGAAAGCCAATTCTGTCTGGTCGGTCCAGTCAAATAATATTCCCTTTTGAGTCAACTGAGTCAATGGTAGAGCAATTTTGGAAAAATCTTTCACAAACCTCATGTAGTATCCGGCTAAACCCAAGAAACTCCAAACTTCAGTAACATTAGTCGGTCGGGGCCAATTCACCACTGCTTCAATCTTCTGTGGGTCAACTGAAATGCCATTCTTACTAATCACACGCCCCAAAAACATGACGTTATCAAGCCAAAATTCACACTTTGTTAGTTTTGCATACAGTTTCTGTTCTCTTAAGGTCTGTAAAGCAATTCTCAAATGATGTTTATGTTCCTCCTTACTCTTGGAATAAATCAAAATGTCATCTATAAAAACGACCACAAATTCATCGAGGAATGGTTTGAAAATTCTGTTCATAAGATCCATAAATACAACAGGCACATTAGTAACTCCGAAAGGCATAACAAGAAATTCATAATATCCGTACCTCGTTCGAAAGGCAGTCTTTCAATGTCCTTTGCTTTGACTTTCAACTAGTGGTATCCGAATCTATGGTCAATTTTGGAGAAAACCTGAGCACCTTGCAATTGGTCAAATAAATCATCAATACAAGGCAGTGGGTATTTGCTTTTTACTGTCACCTTGTTCAATTCATGGTAGTTAATACAAAGCCTTAATGAGCCATCCTTTTTTTTCACAAATAAAATCGGCGCGCCCCACGGTGAAGTACTGGGCCTGATAAACTTCTTATCCAATAATTCCTGCAACTGAATTTTCAATTCTTTCAATTCGGTAGGTGTCATTCTGTACGGAGCTTTGGAAATTGGCTGTGTACTCGGTAACACTTCAATGGTGAGCTCAATCTCTTTATCAATCAGTTCCCCTAGCAAATCATCTGGAAAAACATCTGGGAATTCTCTGACTATAGGAATACTGTTCACATTAACTTTAGTATCAGCAGGTACAGTCACTATGCAACATAAATACCCTTTACACCTCTTTTTAATCAATTTGAATGCTTTTATGGATGAAATCAGATATAGGGGAGGTACAACACCAACTCCGTTAAATACAAATTCAGGCAATCCAGGTGGACGAAAAATAACTTGTTTCGTTACACAATTAATGGAAACATGATATTTTGTTAACCAGTCCATTCCCAAAATTACATCAAAATGATCAAGATTTAATGGCAGTAAATCAGCGTACAAAAGGACATCCCCAATCACAATTTCACATGTGGGATGCACATAAGCACAAGTCATAGATCCCCCAGTAGGTGAAGATACAACTAACAAGTAGTTCATGGGTTTCAACAGTCTATTTAACTTTCGTGAAAAAGCATGCGAGACAAACGAATGTGTAGACCCCGAATCAATCAAAATATAAGCATTTTGGACACAAATTGAAAGTATACCTGACACAAATGTCTCGGTATTCTGCACGTCTCCTGGTACAAGTGTACACACTCGGCCTTGTCTCAGAGGTTCTTTCCGGGTAGCTTTGGGATTGGGTTTCGGTGTAGCAGTTGAAGCTATAGCACTTGCTACGAGTTTACTAAGATTCTGGGAAGCGAGTGGATAGTCTTTAACCATGTGGCCCACTTTGCCACATTTGTAACAAGCACCAGAAATTCTGTAACACACCCCTTTGTGTCCCTTGCCGCATTCTGAACAAGGTGGTATAGAATTGTTGCCCTAGCTAGAACTGCTCGATGACCTAGTGTTTTGCTTTTTGTTTGATGAACTATTCTGGCCTTTCTTAAAAATAAAGCCTTGCCTCTTACCCCGCCATTCAGTTACCAGTATCTTAGTCTGTTTCAATGCTGCAACATTTGTTTTGGCTATAATTGCTCGGTCAAGAACATCCACATATTTGAGTAGTTTCAAGACATTGATTCGATCAAGTATCTCTACATTGAGTCCGCCTTCAAACTTCCTGGCCTTTTTATAATCAGTGTCAACCATGTGTGGTGCATATCGGGCGAGTTTGGTGAACTTTGATTCATATTCGGCTACTGACATGGTGCCCTGCTTTAATTGCTCAAATTCAGTCACTTTGTGGTCCCTGACACACTGAGGGAAGTATTTCTCATAAAAAGCTTCCTTGAATTGAGTCCAAGTCATGGCATTGTTAGTATCACGTATAAGCATCCACCACTGTCTGGCCTCTTCTTGCAAAGTGAATGTAGCCAGTAAGACTTTGTATGCCTCAGAACAGGGAAACACTTCGAACAGCTTTTCAATTTCTAATACCCACACTTCAGCCTTTAGTGGCTCAAGACCTCCCTGGAATGTTGGCGGTTTCATTTTGTTAAACTTTTTCGTCAAGGCAATCACATCATCATTGATATTTGGTTCTGGTTGTACTGGAGGAGGTGGGGGCTGTTGGTTCAGTTGTTGCCTTAGAGCCTCAGTCAACAGTTCAACCATTCTTTCTAACCTTGTCATTCTTGCCTCAGATGATTAAGATTTATCGGCATTTCTTGCATTCTCTATTGCACTATACACAATACAGTAATAATAAACATAGGAAAAGTTGCTTACTTATGCACATTAGCACATGTATACATATCATGACCACACACACTTTCTTATGTTCATGCAATGCCCTAATTACTTTTCGAGGACATCCTATAGCTCATTTGGACACATGTGTGCGGCATAACTTGTGCTTTGATACCACTCTATCACGGCCCAAACCCGCCCCTAAGGGTTTAGCATCATAACCGGCCAGTAATCCGTGATTACCAAAGGCCTGCTTAATAGTAAAGACAATAATTCAATACAAAGGGGGCTGGCAGAATCCAATCAATAAAAAAAAAAGATGTCTAATGAGCTGTGAAAATCAGAATGGAAAGAGACTTTTATGAACATATTTACATATATATACATATCAGAAACACATATCATGCAGGTTATGGATTCAATCCCTACACCATAACTGTACAACCAAGTCTTAAACATTCGATACATAACAGAGACAAAAGGGTGAATCAGGAACACGCCAAAAATAGCCTTGGCTCGAGTAGACATGGAACCTCGAAGTAAGGCACAACGGTTGGCTAGACAAAACATGAAGTTAACTCGACGCTTCTAGCTTGGGTCCGGTGCCCGGCCACCTACACGCACATATAAACTGTGAGCTAAAGCCTAGTGAATAACAAATGTGTAAAGATGTTAAGAATGATGTCCTTACAGTCCTTAAAACACTCAATTAGCACTAAAACATTTTCAATCAATATCATTTGTCAATCAGTCATTCAATTCGATCAAGTAGATCCATCATATTCATAAGTCATACGTGGTACATCCAAGAGCAACAATACACTAGGTCTTGAAAGACCGAACAATCAATTGATGGCCATCACACAATAACAATAGTTCCGAGATTCGGAACTGACAGAGATCTCTGTAACAATGACGATAACAATATCAATAACAATAACAATATGCTATGGATGCCACGAATACAGTTCAAAATAGGATCATCATTCAATCGATAAAAAGTATCATTTCAGAAAGCAATATGATTTATCAATTGATGCCACAAATACACTAGGTCTTGAAAGACCGAACAATCAATTGATGGCCATCATACAATAACAATAGTTCCGAGATTCGGAACTGACAGAGATCTCTGTAACAATGACGATAACAATATCAATGACAATAACAATATGCTATGGATGCCATGAATACAGTTCAAAATAGGAACATCATTCAATTGATAAAAAGTATCATTTCAGAAAGAAATATGATTTATCAATCAAAAAATAAATACAATTGAACATATCTTTACAACAGTGTTACTCACAGATTATTGGGCTATGGGCAGGCTAGACAGCATCCCTGGGTGCCAAGCCTACACAGTTGCGGAACGAACACACACACTAAATTACACACTTGGGATTAATAACTTAGCCCCTATACTTGGTTTGGTGTGGTTCTATGTCAATATCCTCAATTAAGATGCCTTAAACATGCCTAGGATAGAATGAAGATACAAAAATGTACTTTAGAACACTTTTCAAAATTTGTTGAAAACAAGGGTCTCGCTCGAGCGTGGGATCCTTCGCTCGAGCGAGCTTACCAAATGAGCGAGGTTGCTCGAGCATAAACTCCTTCGCTCGAGCGGTCTACAAAAATGTAAAAAGTACTAGTTGCTGGAATTCTCCGCTCGATGCTCGTTCGAGCGTGAGACACAGTTCCTCGCTCAAGCGTGCGTCTACACACGCAAAAAACCTGAGAGCTTGCAATTTACGCTCGAGCCAGCATTCCGTCGTTCGAGCGAGAGTTTGAGAACAAAGGTGGTCGCTCAAGCGTGGAATCTCTCGCTAGAGCGAGGAAGCCAAATTCTGGGTTTTCCAGATTTGCTCCCAAAGCTTAAACCAATAATCAAACATGCCAAAACTCATCCTTTTGGTCCAATTTTCTGGAAATGACAATTGAACACAAATTTTAATGTAAACTTGAAGAACAATGCAAGAACATAACATGCATGAGTTCGTATGAACTCTAATGTCCCAAAGTGTGACCAAATGCCAGATTGAACTCAAAAACGTGGTGAATTCTTGGATCACAACTAAAATATGGACATGCATGTGTGAATCCCATGAAGACAACTTCAAAATTTCCTTGATATGATCATGCGTGTATGAATGGACTCTCAAATCAACACTTTAAGCTAATTCTTGACTTTAATCACCAATTTTTCCATGAACCATGCATGCAACAACTTAAATTCATAATTAAGAGGGTGAATTCCTACCTTAGACCTTGAATTCCCAAGTGTAGAAACCTAATCTCTCAAGTCTTCTTCAATTTCTTCTAAGTTCAAACAAGACTTTTGTTGAATCAATTTTTCCTTACTCTCCATCTCTCCCACGGCTTGGGCAAGGAGGAGGCCAAAGATGATGTATCAAACATGTATGAAGTATGAAAAGAGTTGGTCTTGAATTAATCCACTCAATGGCAAAAGTGTTATTAACCTAGATTTAACTAATTTAACATTGTTTATTCTAATTTAATCATTCCAAATTGAATTTTAATTAAACCTACCATAAAGTTCTATAATTCCTAATTAGCATAAAAATCAAGTCAATTTCTGAATCGGTTGCCGATAAGGCTTTCAATTCGCAATTTAAAATCAAAACACGAACAGATCTTCCTATATCGAATAGATAGGAATGCAATTAAAATGACATACTCACGAAATCAATTTATGGTTTCATCTAAATCAATTATTTATCATGCCAAATCGCGAATTAACGCTAATTAGAGGTGAGGGTTGTCACAATTATCCTATTGAATTAATGGGATTTTTTTTTTAGGGTCCTTTGTATTAAGATTTTATAGCATAGAGGACATTCAATATTTTAATAATGTCTAAGGTCCCTCAAATTGATCCAGGGAAAATTCCACCTAGAAAATTTCTCTGGACTGCACAGAGAAAATCTCACCAGAGAAATTCTGGAAAGAATTTCTCTAGACTTTCTAGAGAAATTCACTGAAAATCAAAGAAATTTCTATCTCCAATCTAGAGAAATTCACTCAATCTAGAGAAATTCTCCCTCTCTAACCCAAACCAAAGAAATTCTCCCTCTCCAACCTAGAGAAATTCCACTTTCTGTGATTGGGATGCTAGAGATATAGGGAAATTTATGTACTTAACATCATGGACAGCTTTCAATATATCAAAAAGATAAATACAAAGGGGGGAAAATGCAATGGAGCCTATTACATATATATATATATATGGCCAATGAACGCCTTGACATTTTCAGCAAACTCACACACTAGCAAAGGGATGCCACCTGAACGCTGTACCGCGCCGGCCGAAAGTCATACCTCCGGTCAGACATGACACAGAAAGGACGGCTTCGTTTGACCATACCTTGCCGGTAATAACCTTCTCCGCTTGGATCTGAGCGAACAGAGATCTCTCTGGCGACGATCTCTTCGACGGCAGACTTGGCAATGATGATAGCCGGCGGCAGACTAGCTCCTCTGAATCAGTGTTGAAACGGTTCATGGTTGAGAGAGAGAGAGAGAGAGAGAGAGAGAGAGAGAGAGAGATATTATATCTAATGGTGGAAGTGAAAACTTGAAGCAAAGTGGTGCAACTCAATAGTTTAACCTAGTGAATCTCAAAAAAAAAAAAAACTTGGAATGAAGTGGTACAACCTAGCTCGTGTATGTACAAACAAACACATGGAGATACTGTAGAAAGTATATATTAAAATCTGTTAATATCCTATAATCATCATTTACACATGTTTGCATTGTGTCGAAAAGCTTAGAAATGTGTTCACGTGTGTAGAAGGAGAAAGCGAGAGGCTGGAATTTCTCTGGATATATGGGTGTAGAGTTAAGGGATCTTAGATATCATAAAATAATATTATGGATCTCTTCTACCACTAAAAGTGAGAGAGGGACCTTAGACTAGTTTTCCCTTGAATTAACTCATGATTAAATTTATTTTCAGAACTCATTTCTTTTGAGAACAAAGCCACACATTTCTTCTTTTTAAATTTTTTTTATTTATTCAAATTTAGAGTTTCAGCAAATGGAAGAGATCTCATATTAAAAATGTTAATTTTTTTTTGAATAATTTAAATATTTATATTCTTTATGTTTGTCAATTCAACTTTATTGCATTTCCAAATCATTTTTTTATTATTATTCTTTTTTTTTTTAATCATTCGAAGCCTATTTACGTTTAATGAATCAATATAACCAAAAAACAAATAGCATGTAAAATTTTTTAAACCACTAACTAAATATAATGGGAATTAAAATTAAATTTATTTTAATTCATTATACTGTGTAGGATGATTAATGCAATATCTACTATTGATTAAACAAAATTAGTATTACTTTTATTTAATATTAGTCATTTTGATTAATTATAATATGCCTATGTTACTCTACTTTTAATTGTCTGAAATAATTCTTAGATAAATTAGTTATTATTTATGTGATGATTTAATTAATGTATGGTAGTTTTTTAAAAAAATTTAATAATGTTGATGATGTGAAGCAAGATTTATATACACAAACTAAATAAAAATATTAAAAAATACACTCAAATAACAATTTTTTTTTAATAATTATTGACTTTTTAAAATCCTGTGCATCACACGGGTGACCACTAGTTATATATTAAGAAAAATGGGGTTTCTAATGACAAGCAATATGAGAGCTCGAAATGTTCAAACGCAATTTCTTATTTTTTTCTATTTAAAAAAATAATATGTCTCACACAATTTTTGAATTAAAAATAAATAAATAAATCGTTAAGCCCATCTCCTAAAATTATTGTCTAAAAGATAATCATTTCCTAAAATCAAATATAGAAATATGTTTTGTTGACCTTCTAAAATTTCTACTCAAAATCCTTCATTCGTTAAAACAAATTAAACAAAAATCAATTCAATTCTATTTAAATTATTTGTTTAGTTAATTTTGTTTCCGTATAATTAATTTGAAAAACTGATTTGGTTATTTCTCTATAATTAAATTATTTTGGTTGATTTGGAGCTTCAACATCCCATACTAAATTTGTGAATTTTCAAGTTTAAAAAATAATTTAAAAATAAAAAATTTCATAATTTATAATTTCTATAATGATTCCATGATTTAGAAAATGAAAGATGAAAAAAATCCTTCTTCTGCACTTGTGACAACCCGATGTACAGATTATTGAGCATAATTGCATGATTATGTGCTTAATTTGTGTTTATCTATTTGTTTATGAAATATTTGAAAGTCCAAATGGATTCAAAAACCAAATTGACTAGATCAATAGACTAATTAGAATATTTAGAACCACATGACATGTTTGATTAAAATTTGATTCGAATCAAAATAATTAGAATAAATCAATTAGACTGGATTAGGATTAATTAGAATTTTTAACCTTAAGCTAGATTACTTAGCCTAACTTAATATACCCCATATATATATACACAACTTGCTTTAGAACTCATTCTTCATCATTTTGAGCTGAAAATTTTTAGAGAGAGTTGAGAGCTCAAGTCTTAGAGAGAGAGAGAGAGAGAGAGAGAGAGAGAGAGAGAGAGAGAGAAGAATTGTGAAGTCTAGAACAAGGATTAAAGGAATGAAGCAAGATTTTATTCAAATTCAAGCTCTAGGTATGAATTACAACCATAATTCTTGTAGATAGTCTATATAGATGTTGAATTCAAGAAGCGTATAGGATCATTTGCATGTAATTAGAAAGAAAATGTTAGAATCACCTTGATTTTTGTAAAAATGAGTCAATTGTGAACATGTATATACAATTCACCACCTCTAAGCTTGATTTTCCAACAATTCATACATACAAGGAGTTTTTACATGTTAGCTTAAAGGATTCTTCATGATTTTTCACTCATCACTTCATATATTTATATTTTGAAGGAAAAGGAGTTGAATTCTTTACATGCATGGCTAAAGTATGAGGTTTTAAGTTTGATTCTGAGAATTGACAATGGTTTTGAACAATTGGTTATGTTTATATGTTATTCAAAGAGTTTCCATGTTTTAAGTGTGATGACCCAAACCCGCCCCTAAAGGTTTGGATCATAACCGGCCAGTAATCACTTGATGACCTTCGACCTCATACAAACATACAGAATAATTATAATAATGGAACCATAAGCAGAAGCATACAACACATGAAGAAGTCCATTGAGTTGTGCCAATATGAACAAAATTATATAGCTTACTGTAGACGTCCCCGAACGTCCCGGGAGAAATCCCGTTTTCTTCATTTGGGCTCACTACAGTTCAGGACTCAATGTCATGGTCCTGTATCTAATCTCACAGAGTGCAATGCAAGACCGATGAATCATCAAAGAGTCCAAATCCGACAAATCATTTTTAAAAACAGATTTTTTTGAAAGAAGTGCCAAACATGGACTGCTTTGCCAGATACGGAGTCGCTACCTAAATATTTATTTTGGGGGAATTTAGAAAACCCTAACTCGTTGCCTAAGGCCACGTGTCCGTCATCACCAAAGTTGCCTTAGCTCGGGACTTGGGTACGATTGGGGAAGGTCACTTCATGAGCACCTCCGCTCGCCCGATCAAAGATCGGCCTCTACTAACCATGATATCGAGTTTTGAAAACATTATATGCTCTTATCCCGGTTATTAGCCTAGAATTACTATGTGATGCGCGCAGCATACAAGTATAGACTGGATCACCTGAGTTGGAACCAAACATTTCATGTTTGTTTTTGAAAGCGGTTTGCTACTCGCAAGTAGGCTAAAATGCGGATTTTGCCACCCTCAAGTGGGCTTAGAAAACATGGTGATTTGCCACTATCTAGTGGGCTTAAAACTCGCAATCAATGAATTGTTCCAATTCAGATAATCCAACCTCCACCCACAAGCATTCAGGTAGTTATATCACATAAGCACTTAGCCTCATAGTAAGCATGCCATCATGGCAGTCACTCACACACATGCAAGGATGCTAAAGCATAAACACTTACCAAGTACTCCAAGACAAAGAAAGAAGCTAATTAGAAATCATGCATGAATCCTAACTATGCTGAGATGCCTAATGCAACACATACAGGTATGCAACTAAGATAGGCTCGGCTATTCTAAAATGACATATGAAATGCAACAAATGATACACGTATTCAACTCGGAATTGAAATACAATGCAGTTAGTACGATGCGCCGAGCCCGGTGCATGCAATACAGATGAATGAATGCAAACATGTGAACATATAGATGCTAATTGAAACATGCCCTAAAACTAACCATCATAAACTGGTAAATAAAAGGGAGAAATATGTGGGGTTAGAAGACATGCATCACACACACGTACACTTATTACAACATTGCCCTCCTCGGAGAGTCCGAATAAATAATACACAACCGAATGAATAATGAATTATTACACAACACTAGCTAATTAACAAATTAACTAAGAAAGTGAGTAAACCCCCATGCAATGCTACATGAAGTAGACTGCCTCAGCTCTGTTCGGAATGATGAAAGATGCATGCATGCTCGAGTCGCCTTGTCGAGAAATCCATCGCGATGCCCCGATTTGCCTCTGTTTACAATTGACCCTAGAACACTGTACATAACTCCATGGGAACTTGTAGGGATACTGCTAACCCATTTTTGCTGCTGGCTTTCGGTTTGCTACAACAGAGAGCAAGAAAGGGGCATGGCAAAGTATTTTCTACATATGTACGCACAACCACTCTCCTCGTCATTGCATGAGCTCTAGAGAATGTAGTCCTCGATCCTCGTGCCACCAATCACGCATCTTGATGCATGATGGCCAAGGAGTCGGATTGCATGACTCGATGTAAAATGAATGCACATGTAAACACCTAAAGCCAACAACTCTATCATGGGTAGTCAAGAGTGTCGGCGACTCGGGAATCGAGGCACGTTTCATCACTTTGAGTGCGAAACGTCCCTCGTTTCCCGTGTTTGGACTAAACCCTACTCCAAACACAATGCAATACACATGGCATGCATAAATGCAACCCTAACATGCAACCTCAACATAATGCCACTAAATGATGCAAACATGCAAATGATGATATGCAAACATGCTACTAGCATACACAATGCTATGAAATAATCAACGGCATACTCAATGCACATGAGAACTATATGGCATACACAATGCACACATGGAGACTAACAATGAAATGATCAAGGCATACACAATGCAATGGTCAATCATGCAACAACATGGACTAAATGGCATATACAATGCAAGATGGACTTAAGCCAAGATGGATGGACCTCAGCCACATCCAAATCAGTGGCCAAACATGATGACATTAGGCAACAAAACACATGCAAACATGCACAAATGCAAGGGACCAAACCTAGGGCACCAAATGCAACTCTACCAAAGCATGGCAAGTAATGAAATATGGCATACAATCACACATTTTTCAGCTCTGAAATGACATGCAAGATGGTCCTGAATCATGTAAACACCTCACACAATGCATACTAGATGGTCTGGATACCGGAACTAGTGAAGTGGATTACACTATAGGCATGCAAAGCAATACTCAAATGGCCAAACCAGCCCCAAAAAGTCCTCATGCAGGTCCAAGACAGTAGGAAAATGGTCTAAAATGATGGCTCAAAAGGCATGGAAATGAAGCTCATGCAATGGCCAATAAATGAGGTATTCAAGCACGACTCTCAAACGCATTTAAAGAGTGAAAAACATGGGAATATGGCATACATGTAAGCTCTGAAATATGATGCACAATGACCCCAAAACATAGAAACACCTCAACATAAGCATGCAATAGGCTCCAAAACTCAAAGCTAGGCAAGGGTATTGAACTACAACCATGCATAGCAAGCATCATTCGACCATGAGGCATAAAAACAGAGCTAAGGCAGTTCAAAACATGCACAAAATCAGTTTAAAGCATGGCCAAAAAGTGCTAGAATCAAGGGCCAAAATAGCATGCAATGTAAGCTAGTAAAGAGGATTTGCACTACAAGCATGTGAGGCAATCAAGAGGCCATCAAACCAGCAAAATTTAGAGGTATGACATGCCAAATAAAACCCAAAAACCCACTGAAACATGGTCTATGCATGCAAGAATGATAGGCTCCTTTGATAGGCTATAAAGAGGGTTGTTTTACACATGCAAGATGGACACCCAAAATGGCAAAATGGACTTTGGAAAGAGCTTATGCAGGTCCTAAAACTCACCAAAAATGGCCTGAAACATGGCTTGGAAGCATGCAAATAAGGGCTCCTTTGTTAGGCCAAATATGCTAGTAAACAAGACAAGGGGTGAGAGGGTCACCCCTCTCTGATTTTGGTGCTCAAAAAACACATAATAACCACTGAAAATCTGTTGGATTTCAGTGGTCAAAAGGGCCAACAAAGCTCAACACAAAGGCCCTAATGCATGGCTCAAAACAAAGGGAAATGAAGCATGCAAGGGGGTAGATGACCCCCAACAGAAAAATGGTCTAAACAAAGATGTTAAGAAGCTCAAAATGAGACTTTTTTCAGTTTATGACAAAGCCCAAATATGCTCGCAAACTAGGCTAAGAGATGGAACAAGACAATGACAAAAAGAGAGAAATAAAGTATTACCCTTGTAGCCAAAAGAACCAGCAGGTTCTGGACCAAAACAGCAACCCTTCAACCTCTGAAAACCAGCTCTAAGGTGCTTAGAGTGATAGTGGATATGTTAGGATAGGAAGTGGTGTGCAATAGGCCAAGAACAAGGGACCTTTGGAGCTAAAATGGAGAGAAATAGAGAGGAGAGTGTATGTATGCCTCAACACAATATCTCAACCAGCACAAAGGAGGGGGAGGCCCTCCTTTATAGCCAAAAAGGTCCAAAGCTTCTCAAAGAAGCTAAAAACCAAGCTTAAAGATCCTCCATACACGTGTATGGAGGATCCATTCTGTGCCTTCCAGTTGGCACAGTTGGCAACAACTCACAGAGACAAGACAGGAAGAGAGGGGCCAACCAGTTCAGGTGGTCGGCCAGCCAGTTAAGGTGGTCAGCCGACCAATCCAAAAGGGTCAAGTTGGAGAATGGTGGTCGGCATCCCTAATTGGTGGTCTCCCAACTGAGTGCAAGCTAGTGGTGTGGTAGGAGACCAGCAATTATGGCCCAAAAGTGAGGGAGACCAGCTACCCGTCAAAAAAATCGGCTGGCGGGAGAAAGGTGTTCTCCAAGAAGAAAAGGTGGTCTCCCACCCTAGTACCATCTTCGAAACAATAAAAATAGGGTCCATGCCAAAAATGAATCAAGATGGATGCAAAACGAGGGTTTAGGGGCCAAAACGCGCAGCCGGGTGCCCCAAAAACTGACTGTTAAGCATCGAAAGTGGTGTGCGACCACGAAGGTGGTCTCCCGGGCCACAGTGTCCCTCTAGAGAGAGGAAACAAGGTGTGTGCCAAAAACCGGAGAAAATGGAGAAAGTTAAGCGGTCTTGAACCGAGGCGCACGGCCAACGGCTCCGAAAACCGGAAACTGGTCTCCAAATGGGAAAAATGGCCTATGACATGAAACGTAGCCTACGGCCATTGAGAGATGGTCTACGAGACCTCTCCCTCCCTTCGGGAAGAGAAAACAGAACCTGATTCGCAAACCGAGGCAAAGCACAAGAGAGTCCCGAAGTCTAGAGGCATGGCTCTCAGCCGAGACTCCGAAACCTCAGAACAAGCACAACATGCACAATCATCGAGCGCTCAATCGATGATGTCTGAGTCTTAAGGTCGGTCAAAAATGGGGTGTCTACACTTACATCATAACACATTCACACATTTAAATACCCGTGCAAAAACTTATGTATCATAGGAAATTTCATACATATAGTTTACATATCCCAAGACTAATAAAGCAAAAGCAAAATGAAAGTCTTTGCATGATGTGAGTCAAAGCTGAAAGCTCCATCTTGGAGGCATGTCTTGACAGGTTCACAAAATAGCTCCTGAAGCTGACTCTAAGGTTGGGCTCCATACTCTTGATCACCTACATATGCATATATAATATGGAGTGAGCGAAACTCAATGAATAATAGTAGAGTAAAGAGAATCAAATGAATAAACTTGAACTAAAAGAAAGTATATTATGTGAACACACTACTTTTCCAAATCTCATCTTTCATAACATTAACCAAATTACATTCACAGAACTACCTTGGGCCCACATATTATGAAATGGCCTTAGGCCCAACATATAACAAAATGGCCTCGGGCCCACATATATTACAACGACCTCGGGCCCACATATATCACAATGGCCTCGAGTCTACATAAATCACAACGGCCTCGGACCCACATATATCATCATATCATTAATAGAACAGCCTTGGGCCTACGTACATTATAGCATAAACGGAATGACCTTAGGTCCATATTTCACATATCATATAACATTCATAACACTCATTCATTTTGTTCAAAACTCAATATCAGAGTAGTCACCGTACCTAGATCAAAATAATCAATTAGGTACATATCTTTACAATACTATTACTCACAGTGTGTTTGATCATGTGACATTTCCTCCGACACATGACCTACACAAGCATATCATATACACATTCGATAAATAATTCGTTCATTTCGTACACTTTTCTTTTAGTGATTCACATCCTTTTTCAATGGCTTTTAGTGATTCACAACCTTTTTTAATGGTTTCTAATCATCATTTCACTCTCTGAAGAGTTTAAATAAAGTCAAGAATGCATTCAGAAGGTCAGAGAGGTAAACACAAGAAAGCATAATTTTTCTCCCCTAGAGGCCGGTTCAACCGCTCAACCGATCATGCTCTACTCGTACGGAAATGTGAGCCGCTCGAGCATGCAGAATGCAATTCATGAATTTTGTTCATGTTCTGCTCGTGCGGAGCCCGTGGCCACATGAGTGATATGGGCAAAAACCAAACAGCCTGAAAATGACACAAAATGAAATCTTCCAAACTCATTTCCAAACCCAAATTCATGTAAAACTAACTCAAAAACATGATATAATAACATGATTCAAGGGTAATTTCACTTCAAACACATCAATCTTGCTTCAACATCAAATTCATAGTCTCATCTTTTTCATATATTCATGATTTACATATACAAGCTCAAAACAAATATAAACAGGGATGATGTTTCAACAAATCTTTGTTGTATAAACAATTTAGAGCTTATTTCATGCATTAATAACAAGATTGAGCTCAAACCAAACAAGGTTGAAAAGATTTCTTGAGTTTAGTTCAAACAATTACATAACTCAAACCCTAACTCATAATTTCCAATTTCCTTTTAATTTCAAGCAAAAAATGAACTATAATCAAATATTATAAGTAGATTACCATACCTTAGCTCAAATCTAAGGTTTGCCTCTTAAATCTCTTCCAAAACCTTAGCTTTTCCTCTTTCTCTCTCTCTAACTCACTCTCTAGCAAAGCTCCTACAAAGATGAACTCAAGAGCTATATACATATATACTTTTGTCAATTAAACTTAATTAAATCATTACGAATTGTAATTTTACAAAATTTCACCGTAAGCTCTAAAAATCATGCTAATCACAGATATGAAGTCGGTTTTGGTTTCCAGCACCTCTAAGGCATTCAATATTTGTTCAAAGTTGTAATTGCAACAAATATTCCAACATTCAACATATATAATTCTAAAATCACATAATTCACATACTCAAACTTGTAAATTCATATAAAACACATAAGCACATGTATGATTAAGCATAATATGAGTTGGGTTATCACATTTAGTCTAGCCATGCAACCTTTTGACCTTTGAATTAGTGTTTTGTAACTCAAATTCAATTATGAAAAACCTAGAATTCAACCTGAAATCATCGCTCGAGCACACTTTACATGCTCCTAGTATTTTTTGCAGAGCTTTGTAGTTGGCTCAAGCGACCAAGTGTGCGATCGAGCAAACCTAAGTTTGCATTACACTTGGTTCAAACGACCAAGTGCTCGAGCCCACTTTGACACCATCTAGTACTTTTGCAAACAGACCACACTGTTCCAATGACCAAAGGTGCGCTCGAGCAAACTGCCCTATTTTTAGAATTTTTAAAACACACTCTCATGTGCATATTTTCATTCTCATGCACCTATAGGCATTCTTGGGTATTGTTTAGATATCATTAATAATGAAATGAATTAGAAACACATTAAAAAGATGATTGAATAAAGTAGAACATTTGCTTGAAATATATGTTTCAATATGTGCTTTATTATGTGTTTTGTGTAGGTGGTCGCCTGAGACTTAATATCGGTACAACCCATTTCGAGTAATGTCTTTATAAAGCTATGTTCAAAAAGTATTTTGAATTGTTCAAGAATAATATTTTGAATCTTATTTTGTTATCTATGAATGAATGTTCCTTTTGAAATTGTAACCGTCGCATCCTTTAGTGAGGCTCTTGCTTGGGGGAAACAATACCATGACCTACTGGATTAATTGAAACACAGAGATCTCTGATGTTGAATTATGGATTATTGATTGGCCCATTGTGGTCCCATTAGATTGACCCTAGTGGCCCTATTGGTTTCGGCATATGGTTACACTATTACATTGTTACTCTATTGGACGTATCACGTATAAAGGTTTGAACGATTATTGTTATCGCAAGTGTTGATATGATTGGACATTTGATTGCTAATCGAATTGTTTGATTATTGAAATGAAAGATATGCTTTGTATCACGTTGGAATTCATTCATTAACCCTTTATACTGATGTTACTCACTAGGTTCTAGCTCACCTCTCTCCCTTACATATATCTAGATGAGCAAGTAGACCGTCAAGTCTAAGGCAGCCTCGGAGTCTACCCTTGTGAAGCCATTTTTGAAGTGCCTCCGTGATGGAATGTGCTTGGACTTGAGTAGAGCCAAGCTTTGTTACCCCTTTTGCTTTGTTTTGTTTCCCCTTTTCCTTTGTTTTGTTTTTGTTTTTAGAAACTTGTTATAAATGGATGTTATGTAAGAAGTCTATCTTTGATGTGATGTATATATGTATGTATGAAGTTTAAAGTTTTAAATATTTTGAATTCGGCATGTATGCACTGCTTAATAGATTTAGTTATATTTTATTATTGCTTCCGCTAAGCCCCATTTATATTATATTATGATTGATTTTGTCTTTGAGGCAGAAAGTAATCTGGGATTATTAGCCAATCATGACCTAAACCTATAGGGGCGAGTTCGGGTCGTGATAGAACTATTCCTTTAACTAATTCTTTTTTCTACCCAAAAACCTTAACCGGCATACATTACACCTTCGCCAAGTCATTCACGTCCTCCTTATTCTATAAATATTACATTAATTCAATAATGTAACTCATTATTTTTTCTCCATCTTTATGAGACAATTGGAGGTTAGTTTATATTTAGTCTCTTGCATTATCTTAAACATACTATTTCATCCTTGCATTTCATGTTTTGTGTATCATTTCTCCTCTACTCTCTACTAACCATTATTTTTTTTTTCTTATAAGCATTTTTTGTTTATGCAAAAACTTACCTTAAAATGACGTGATAGTGTCATTTATATAATTAAAAACATGTCAATGGACTCTTTATTATAAAGTGATAGATCAAAATCCAATAAAATCATTATTAATAATTATTTTGTATTGATTTTATGCTTTTATATTACTACTCTTTTTTTTTTATTTTTTACTTTTAATATTTTGTGACATCATGATATGTATTGCTATAGAAGCCTTGTTGGGAAAGTTATCTATTTTAGTTGGTTATTTGCTTTTTTAACTATTTTAGTCTAACTAAAAATTTTGTGTATGAGAAGTTGATTGGCTTTTTTTATAGTTGATTTGATAGTTGTGAGAAAAAAAGTAAAATGATTATGGGTTGGGCGTGACATTTTATCTTATTGATTATTTTAATTTATTTTGTTTTTTAATAGACTATTTTAGTCCAAACCCTCTTCCCAAATAATCCCAGAGTATTACTTCAGAAGGATCTAATGGTTTTTCTTTTCCTAACCTAATGAAGTTACTACCATAATTACATACTATAAAAAAATTATTTAATCTATTTTTTCAAAGCTATTAAATATGCATAAATATGTACATTTTATTATGAAAAAGAAAATACTAATGATGTATGTTTACCAATTTGAAAAATATTTAGAAAAATAAATTGGTCAAGTGACTTTTTTTTTAGATGCGGTCAAGTGACTTTTTAATTGGTGTTGATTGACATAAATCTAACATGGCCTATAAGTAACTTGATTATCTCATAATTTTTTTTAAAAAAATTAAAATATCCTTACACTTTACGGTCAACTTAAATTTATCATACTCTATCAATTGACAAATTAAATTTTATTAATATCATAATATTTTGGAAAAATTATTTATAAGTCCTATTAGAGAGACTTATGCTACATATGGTCCTACTAAAAAACTTATGTTCCCATAAGTCCTGTGGGAAGTTTGTTGACACATTTACCCTCAATATTAGTTGTTAATATCCTAAATAATAGTAAAACCATATATAGGAAATTGAATATTACCATAGATCATATCTATATAAACGTAGCGTAACGTGACACCTACATAAACGTAACGTGACACCTATGATCTATGGTAACATTCAATTTCTTATATAGGAAATTGAATGTTACCATAGATCATATCTATATAAACATAGCGTAACGTGACACCTACATAAACGTAACGTGACACCTATGATCTATGGCAACATTCAATTTCCTACCATAGATCATATCTACATAAACGTAACGTAACGTGACACTTACATAAACGTAACGTGACACCTATGATCTATGGCAACATTTAATTTCCTTAGGAAATTGAATGTTGCCATAGATCATATTTATATGTAACGTAATGTGACACCAACATAAACTAGCAGAATTTTCACATTCAGTTTAAAAAATAAAAACTCATTAAGTTTGCAAAACGTAACGTGACACGTTACGTTACATTTATGTAGGTGTCACGTTACATTTATATAGGTGTCACGTTACGTTACGTTTATGTAGGTGTCACGTTATGTTACGTTTATGTAAGTGTCACGTCACGTTATATTTATGTAGGATCTTGTGAAATACATTCCTATCTACATAGGACTTGAGACTCTATAAGAAATTACACAGGACTTAGCCTAGCATAAGTGTCTGAAAAAGGACTTATGAATAAGTCTCCCTAATATTTTTCCTAATGTATTTATTGAAATAAATATAAAAATATAACTATTTCATTTCAATTTTTTTTACCACATCACCTTAAAAATAAAGAGAGATAGAAGATGTGTAGTAGAGGAAGAAAGACAAAAAGATAAGATTGTTATCTCAGTTGACAAATTGTGATAGGATAAATTATAATTACAAATTTCATAGATAATATAATTATACTTGACCGAGAGTAGAATTTTTTTAATTTAAGAAAATTCATTTGTTTTAACTTTACCAATTTGAATTATTATATCTATTTGTTATATAATACTTAGAACAAAATATTAATAGCAACAAAAAATAAAAAATAAAAATTGCGTAACTCATGCCATGTTTGGGATGTTGTCTTTTTGATTAAAAAGTCAAGAAACTAAAGACTAATAAAATATGTTGAGTTGGGGGTTGGTGTTGTGACACCCATGGCGTGTCTCAAATCTATTTTAATTATCTGAATCGTTCATATTGTAGGTTTTATCAAATAGATCATTCGTGAAAAAAATTAAATTATTTGGGCATCTATAACCCATAACAAAATCAAATTTATCTTTTAAAAAATTAAACGGTTAGTATAATTCTAATAATTTAAAAAAAAAAACAATTTGGGGCTAATCATATGGCTATGCATGTCTGATTAATCTCATTTTTTTTTATGGATAATTGTAGGCGCACCCTCGGGCTTTGCTACTACAGTTCGGACTCAAATGTCACGGTTCTAAATCTAATCCCGCAAAGTACAATGTGAGACCAATAAATCACCAAAGAGTCCAAATCCGGCAAATTGTTTTGGAAAACTAATTTTTAAGAAACAAGTGCCAAACATGGACTGCTTTGCCAGATACAGAGTCGCCACCTAAATATTTTATTTTGGGGGAATTTAGGAAACCCTGACTCGTGCTTAAGGCCACGTGTCCGTCATCGCCAAAGTTGCCTCGGCTCGGGAACTTGGGTACGATTGGGGAAGGTCATCTATGAGCACCCCCGCTCGCCCGATCAAAGATCGGCCTGTACTAAGCATGATATCTTTTTTTGAAAACACATGCGTTCTTATTCTGGTTAATTAGCTAGAATTATTATGTGATGTGTACAACACACAAGTATAGACTAGATTGCCTAATTTGGAACAAAACATCGCATATCCGTTTGTTTGAAAATGGTTTGAAGGTGCTACTCGCAAGTAGGCTAAGACGTGGATTTGCCACCCTCGAGTGGGCTTAGAAAACATGATTTTGCCACCCTCAAGTGGTCTTAAAAACTCGCATTTTGATGAATTGTTCCAATTCAAGTAATCCAACCTTCACCCACAGGCATTCAGGCAGTTATAGCAGTTAAGCAAATAGCCTCATGGCAAGCATGCTATCATGGCAACATTCACATTCATGCAAGGTGCTAAAGCTTAAAAGCTTACCTAGTACTCCGAGCCAAAACAATAACTAGTTAGTAATCATGCATGATCCTAGCTATGTTAAAAAATGGCTAATGCAACACATGCAAAATGTAGCTAGAAATAGGCTCGGCTATTTTAAGATGTCATGTGGAATGCAACTTGATAATCATGTATTCAAATAGGAATTGAAATACAATGCAGTTAGTATGATACGCCGAGCCCGGTACATGCAATACAGATGAATGGGTGCAAACATGCAAACATAAGGATGCTAATCTAAACATGCCCTAAAACTAACCATCGAAAGCAGTCAAGTAAAAGGGAGAAAGACGTGAGGTTGGAAGACATTCACACACTCACACACACTTATTACAAAGTTCGCCCTCTCGACGGAGGGTCTGAATAAATAATATAAATTGACTAATTAACTAACTAACTAGCTAATTAATTATTACACAACACTTCACTAATTAAACAAATTAATTAAGCTACTAGAGCGGTAAACAGGCCTCGGAAAGAGGGACAAATGCATGCATGCTCGGCTCCGCTCGGAAATCTATCACCACGCTCATGCTGCCTTTGTTTACACTGCTCTGCACCTCTGAAAACTGTGCAAGTCTCAAGGATGCTTCCGAACCACTCCCTAAGCACTGTGGGATGTCACCGGCCAAGATATAGGAACATCGGCCATGTGGAATTGGTCACCGACCATTTGTGAGGATCTCGGCCAACAATGTTTAGTCGATCGGCACTGAAGATGGCCGACCAGCCATATCTTCCTACAGAATGCTGTTTTGCTGCAGCAGAGGACAAACAGAGCATGCAATGCATTTTCAAGGCAATGTGTGCACAAACACCCTCCCTATCATGTCATGAACTCAAGGGAGTATGGTTCTCGACCCTCAGACCATCAATCGCGCGTTTCAGTGCATGATGGCCAAAGGAGCCAAGTGTGCAAATCAATGGCAAATGAATGCACAAAAAACACATGCATGCCTTAACCTCTATCATGCATGCTCAAGAGGGTCGGCGACCGAGGATTGAGGCACGTTTCATCACTTCAAGTATGAAACGTCTCTCGCTCCTCGTGTTTGGACTAACACTATATCCAAACAAAATGCAATGCAATGCATGCACAACTTAACAAAGCTAATGGCATGCAAATGATGCTAATGCAATATGAGCATGCAAGTACCATGCAATGCAACATGATTGACTTATCCAAGCCAAAGGCATGCCAACTTATTGCAATGCGATCTAAGCATGCAAACTAAGCTAATGCAACATGAGCATGCCAACAACTATGTAAACAAAAGGTATGCAAACAATATGTAATGCAAACAAGCATGGAAGATGGACTTAAAATGGATATGGAAAGACCTTAGCCATGCCCAAAACAGTGGCCAAAATGGACTGAAATGATAGCATGATAAGCAAGGAAAAGCATGCTCAAATGATGGCTCGCAAACAAAGCACAAAGCTCAAACTCCCAAATACAATTAAAGAGTGATAAACATGAGAATATGGCAAAGATGGAAGCTCTGAAATTCCATGCCAAATGATGCCAAGGCATGCAAACATCACAAGTATAGCATGGTAGGGACCTCAAAACTTAAGACTAGTCAAGGCATTTGCACTATAGCTATACAAAACATGATTCATATGACCGAGGCAGCCCAAAACAGTCCTAAAACAGCCCAAAATAATGCTAAAACATGTATGGAGCATAGCCAAAATATGCTAGAATAATGAGCCAAAACATCATGCATACAAGGCTAATAAGCAAGATTTGCACTACAAGTACATGAAGCATGCAAGAGGCTATCAAACCAACTTTAGACGGAGTTATGACATGCTAAATAATGACCAAAAACCTGCTTAAATGGAGCCCATACATGCTTAACAAACATGCTACTTTATGAGGCATACAAGGCTAGTAAAGGGAATTTACACTACAAGTGCAATAAGCATGTAAGAAGTGACCAAGACAGCCAAAAATAGAGTTATGGCGGGTCTAGAAAGTCACAAAAATGAACCTAAACAAAGCCACAAAGAAGTAAAAACACATGCTCACTTGGTTGGCCATCAACACTAGCAAGCAAGACAAGAGGAGAGGGGACCACCCTCTCCTATTTGGACCCTCAAAATAGGGTTTTTATCACTAAAAATTCTCTAGATTTCAGTGGTTCTAAGGCCAAAAAGAAGTTGTTTGAAAAGTTTGAAAGTTAGCTCACAAGGCCTTACAAGCCAAGGAGCAAAAGGGAGGACAACCCCCTAGCCAACCAAGGCACAAACCAAGACTTTTAGGACTGAAAAACAAAAGAAAAACAAAGGTTTTTGTAGTTCAACACCACCCCAAAAAACAGCCCCAAAGTAGTTGAAAATTATGGCAAAGCTAGTATGCAAAAACAAGCTAAAAGGGGTGAGTGATTACCTTTGGAGCACAGCAGCAAAACAAACACTCTTCTGAGCCAAACAACCGTCAATCAGCCCAAAAATAGGTTCCAAGGGACCTCAAGCCAATGGTGATCAACTTTGATGAAGGATGCTTAGGCAAACTAGAAGTATTTCTTTACTTCCAAGCACCTTTATGCACAAAATGGGCAAGGGAGTGGAATATAGAGAGAGGGGCAGAGATTCAGCTCTGGAAGTTGTAGAGAGAGAGAGAGACTTTTTAGAGTGAGAAGCTCCCAAGCTTGTCCAAGAAGGTTGTCCCTTTTTGAATATGAGATATAGCTTCATATATAGCAAAATATCAACTTTTGGGTTGAAATATCTAATTTGGAACAGGTGGCACAAGCTGGAAATAGCTGGTGGATAAATATCTGCCAATTTTGGGCTTTTTGGACACTTCTGGCCGACCGGCCATCTTTGGTGCCAACCGGCCATCATTTTTGGCTGATAAGGTTCACTTTTGGGCGACATATAGCTACTGAGGTCAAATTGTGGCCGATGCAGTTCCATAGAGGCCGATGGGAAAAATCAGTCCTGGTCCACGACTTGAAGTAAGCCTAATTCCTTCATCTGGACTCCTTTTCAGGTCATTCTTGAGCCTAAATTGTAGCCCCGGAAATCTTCTTTCCAAATTTGGAAGCCTCATGTCAAAATTCCATGTGTGATAAGAGATATCCCTCTTTTAGTGAAGGTTGCTCAGTTTCGGTCCAACCGAAATGATGCCCAACTTCAACCAATCATATCTCCCCCATCCGGACACGGCTTTAGGAGATTCTTGAGTGAAAAATGAAGCCCCAGAAGTAAGCTTTCCAGCAGTGGTGGCCTCATAGCTGAAATCCAAGTATTCAAAAGGATAGGCCTGATTTAGCGAGGGCTGCTCGACTCTCTCTTAGCGATTCATGCCCATCTTCTTCTCCAACTAGGTTTCTTCCCTCTTCTCCTCTTTTCTTCAACTCCAAAACCCTAAACAAGGTGTTTTGAAAGATTTTTCAAAGATTTCACATCTCTTTCATTTATTTCCAGTTTATCCTTGCTCAGTTTACCGAAAAGCGCAACGTTTGACAAAATGCGAGTCTCGGAACATTGTAGGAACTTCTTTTCAAAAATATTTTGAAAGAGAGGGTTTTAAGGTCTAAAATCTTTCAAAATAATTTTAGTCCAAAAATGGGGTGTGAGGTTAGGATTTGACTCTTCTCTTGCTGAAGAAATCGAACTTTTGCTCTGCACATCTTTCACCACCAAGTAAATCATCAGTAGCGTCCAAGTCTTAAGGACGGTCAAAAATGGGGTGTCTACAATAATATACGCGACGAACTCTATAATATGAACCGTTTGCATTATCAAAAATAGGTTCAAGATAAACATGGTGGGCCGTGATAGCAGTGGTGCTGTCACAGTACCCATCCTCTGTCCAAATACGTTTGGCATGTACCAAAAAAAAAAAGATAAGAAATCTTTGTACCAGTTTGAAAAGACAAAACAATTCTTGTGAGTGAGTGCATAGGTGTTTATACATTTGGAAGAGGTAAAACAAAAAATTTAATTACCCAAAAAAAGGAAAATTTAAGTAACAAACAAAAATGACATCACTTACTTGCATTTTCTCATACATTTAAAAAACTCATTCCTAAATATATTAATTGTAAGGTCCTGGTGTCCCACATCGAGAATGGAGGGGGAGTTCCTGGACTATAAAAGTAAAAAACTGGATCCTTATATAGTATCGAGGCCTTTTCCCAGATGGTAAGATCTCTAGCAGAACTCCCCAGTTAAGTATGTTTAGGCTGGAGTAGTTCTGGAATGGGTGACCCATTAGGAAAAAAAATCCATGCGGACGTGGCCCAAAGCGGACAATATTGATGACATGTGAAGGGTTGGGGCGTTACATTAATTTTTTTTTATATATATCATAAAAAAAAAATTAAAAAATCACAACAAACAAAACATCACATCCAACCCATAATCATTACACTATTCTCTCACAAAAAAAGTCAAAAAGCCAAAAAGTCCTTCCCAAACCAAGTTTTTTAGCCGAGGCTAAAATAGCCAAAAAGCCAACCCACTTCCCAAACGACACCTTAATGTATGCTAGTTTTAAAAAAATGTAATAATGTGAAATATTAAATATTTTTAATGATGTGAAGTAAGATTTATATACACAAACTAAATAAAAATATTAAGAAATACAAACAAATAGCAATTTTTATTATTTATTTATTTATTTATTGTGATTATTGACTTTCTAAAATCTTGCGTCGCATGGGTAACTACTAATATATATATATATTAGTTTTCTCTTCTATTTATTCAAACAAAATGTAGAGAAATCACAAACTTCTTTTCTTTATTTTTTCTCTCTCATAACTCACATAATTGTGTGTGTGTGTGTGTGTGTGTTTTTTTTTTTTTTTTTAACTAAATTACCAAACATTAGTGCTCAAATCAAAGTGTCTTGAGCGTGGAGATAATTATTTTTAGTATTGCTTCGTTAACTTCTATTTTATTTATTTTGCTATACTAATATTCTTTTGATGAATCAATTCGGAGGGAATATATTTGTGGATTCGGCTCCCTTTCAATGTACAATCTCAATTGTTCATTTCGTTGGGTTGCTTGTATATATTATTTATATAAAAAATTAAATTGATCTGATAATCATGATATTATATTTATCATTATGATATACATGAAAGTTTCAAATAAATGAACTATTAGATTATAAAAATAAGACGCATAATAAATCATATTGGCCTAGACACCATCCACCAGCCCAAATCATGGAGGGGAGCCCAATCCTACATGTAATTGACTTCCTTTCCATCCATGACTTAGATTGGAGAGCGTTGTCTAGGTCTATTGGGTGTATACTACAAGCCCCATTTCAATTCAAATAATTTATTTTGTCAGACCTTTCGTGTATATAATCCATACAAAGAAATTAAGCCTATCTGATAATAGTAACTTTTTAAATTTTATTACATATATATATTAGTCACTACAAGAAAACTTGGCAAATAACACGGAGGCTTTTGCGACGGGGTCACTGCCGTCGCAAAAAATCATTTTTTGCGACGCATTACAGTTGTCGTCGCCAAAAAAGTATTTTGTGACGGCATTTATCTACCGTCGAGAAAAAAAGGTCTTTTGCGATGGGGATTACCTCCGTCGCTAATGATTGTAAAAAAAATGCAGAAACATTTGTGACGCACGGTATACCGTCGCAAAAAGTATTATTAGCGACGGTAAATAGTTACTGTCGCAAATGTTGGACCATCTGCGATGGCAAAATACCGTCGCAAAAAAATATTTTGAAACCGACGTTGTTTTAATTTGTTAATGATGTATCATTTGCGATGGTGGTATATATGCTGTCGCAAAAACAAATATTTCACATCCCGCTCATTTCTCCCATTTGCGGTCATGCTAAAATCCCCAAAATCCTTAAATCAAAATCCCTAAAATCACCAAACCAAAATCCCCAAAATCCCAGTCCATTGATTCAACTATTAAAACCTAAATCCCAAAACCCTCAAATGAAAATCATTCAGTACCGGAGTGAAGGAGGTTGAACGACGGCCTTCGCCGGAGTAACGAGGCAGCGACTGTGAACGACGAGCGACGATCGACTGTGAACGACGAGTGACGAGGCAAGACTGTGAACAACTGAATATTTTAAGGGTGAGAATTCGGAGTCAAAGTGTGAGCGACGAGTGACTGTCAACTGGAAATTCATTAAAAGGGTGAGATATTCATTAGTTTTTCACATGTAATACTAATGCAAGTACATTGCTTGGAAACCAGGCTGCATTTTCACCAGCTTCCTGGAAATGCTCTGAAGAGTATTTTTCCCAGCAAATAAAGAGTCATTCTCTCTCTTCCCTTATATATATGATGTTTATAAGGGAAATTATTTACGAAATTGCTTCTGTCCGGTCTGTGTTGTCCAGCTCTTTTCTTTTGGCTCATTACAGGCCATTGTTGGATAATTAAATTCTTTCATATAGACTAGTAAATTCTTCTGTATAGGTCATTTATACCGATTGACTCAAAAAAATAAATAAAATCAATGTATGAATCAATTTCCTCATTTCATTTTCAATTTTTTTCCCATTACCTTAACAAATTTGAGATACAAGCAGTCTTAGGAGTTTAAGCCCCATCATATTTTATTAAGCATATTAGAAATTTTTTTTTCTTCTCCCGAGTATGTGATTTGTTTCAAATTGGTCCCCATGTTTTAATTGTATCAATTAGTCTCCAACTTATTCAATTTCAATACAGATAATTTGATGAAAATGCCTTTATTTTTGTTATCAATTGTAGATGGAAATGGAGGTAGAAATTATTTAGTGACCAAATTTGTAGACTGGACCAAATTGACATATTTGAAACATCAAGAACCAAAAATAACAAAGTTCTACTAGGTCCACCGAAAAGTGTGTAGCCCAACATGCCCAAATGAATTCTTGTAATTACTAGTCTGCTTGAGATTGCTGAGAGATACCTCATTATTTTGATCCTATAATTAACAGAAACAAATGGTTATGACCTCTATTTCAATCTATAATCTCAATTTTTATTTTATTTTAGTTCTGTTTATCAACTCTTTGTGATTGGGGTTGGCTAATTAGTCAATAATATATGTTGGTGTTATTGGGATGCATTCATAAGTATGCATGTTCTGATGTAGCATAGACATTCAGAAATTATAAATTCTCTTCCATGTTTAATATGCAAATTTAAACTTTGCCGTTTGGGTGAAAATAATCGAAAATATAGACGGATTTCATATGGGTTTTTGAGGAATCTTGGGTTTCTATGACATGTAATCTTTGATTCTTTGATTTGTATTTGTGATTGTGTGATACTTGATTACGTGTTACGCATTTTCACCAAATTTCACGGAAATGCTCTCAAAATAGGGTCAGTTTCTAATAATAAATTTTTATATAATAACTATATTTTATATTCACTGGTAATTTTGGTTTGTCATAAGCTTGTTTCTCAATTTGTGCAGGTTTCCTAATGTTTGGGCTTTACAATTAGTACGCCAATTATTAGTTTGGGATCCAGTAAGTCGTGACATCTGTGGTTTTTATTAACTTAATAAATGAATGGTGAATGTCATCAGTTTTCATGTTGGCTTGAGGATTGACTGCAAATTCATGACACAATGGTAGATTTTCTTAAGGACTATTATTGTTGGTAACACTTAGTTAATGCCCAATAAGAAACCATTGAATAATTTGCTTCTCTGTGTTTTTTTGCGACATCTATTTGCTGTTAATCCGAAGTTGAAGATTAGACTAATTATTGATATTCCACAATAAATATTGTTCATTGAAGAAATTAGTTTATGCCACTTCAATTCATTATTATATTTACATTAAATAATGCTTTTAAATTACAAATATAACAACTCAGTATTGCTCCTAGTGTGTGTACCTAACCCCTTTGTCCATACAAGGCATTATTACAAATATAACAACTTTGTTAGTATTTTTATTGATTACACTTTTACTTTTTATTAGTATTAATATTAGATTTTATTTTAACAATGATATTCTGGTCTTTCTCATGAACAAATTGAGGAACTTCCATTAACATTTAGCTTTTGTATTTCTAATAAGTGCAGCTCAACAATATTCAAAGAAGGCCAGAAGTTTACATGGAAAGATAGTGATCAATATGGTGACATCTGTTGTGGTCATATCACTTCTGATTATCTTCTCCTTGGTGTATTGGTTGGTGATTATAAAGAGAAGAAGAGGTAAATTATACTTCTTTTATTTTCATTCAACTTGTATTTGTTCCTGTTAAGGTGTTTGCTGGTTTGTAGCTATGGTGTTTGTTGTTATGCTTCTTAGGGAGGATGAGCTTAATTAGGAACTGCTGGCTTTTATGTTTTTGATGTCAAGTGTGGTGTTTATAAATGCTTTCTAGTTGTACTATTTTAATAATTTGGACCCTTTAATTTCTATCATTTATGATGTAGTGTTAGTTCTGTGTGTGCCAGAGATTTTGTTGTGACAAAAGGATGAGTGGGTAGGGGTATCCTTCCATCACAGAGAGCATGTTTTGCCGGGATAAAATTATATGGTTCTTTTTGGATTTTGCACAACACTTGATTTGATTTTTATTTATTTATTTTCGTGTGTGTGTGTGGATATGTTGATTGTGAATTTGAAATCCTTCTCCACTCCACTAGAAATGTAACTGAGAGTTAAAGTGCAATGAAAGAAGCGAAAAAAAGAAAAAGTGAGAATAGAATTCAAAAATAATTGGGTACAAAGGTTGTCCCATGCATGAGCTGACTTAGTGAAATTGTCTAAAATAATGATTTGTAAACCGTTGGAGGATAGAATTCGAAAGTAATGCATTGATAGAAGTCCATATGTTAGCACTCATCTAAATTGGGAAAGTGAAACCAATAACAACAGTTCCATGAACTAAATAACAGCTCAAATTCATTTCCACCCCTCCCCCTCTGTTTATGTATGTGTGTGTGTGTGTGTTCACGCTCTTATATTATTTTTGGCTCACGCATGTTTCTCAGCTTGTCAGCATTCTTCAGACAACATAATGTGGAAATTATGAAGTTTATGACTAAATTTATTGAACAGAAAGGTGTTGCATCCATAAACAATGGACTTGTTGTTTCACACTAAAAGAATTTAGGATGGGGCTACTTGGGTATTTCATGATTTTGAATTTGCATGTTGACGCATGACCATTATAATTTATAGTAGCATATATAAGCATGAAAGTACATAAGTTTTGATGGTTTGTTGCTTTCTTCCATTCGGCAGTAGCATTTTCTGATTCTTTTTATTGGTTTGTATTGTGCCAGAATTTGGCTTATGAAGATGCATTCCATCCATGGTTAGACTCCTCATGCTTGGAAGTGTTGCCAAGAAATCGCTAGAAGATTCTGCCTATACTTTGAAGTCTGATATATTAGAGAAGGCTATCTGACAATTTCTTCTAGTGTCATAGTGAAGTACTGCTTCGACTAAAGTTCTTTTTATATATCTATATATATATAATAGATGGGACAACTTGACTTATTTTTTTTTAAGACTTCTTTTTTTCTTTTTCCTTTTTAAAGGATATCAAAATGTTTTATTTTTGGTTCAGAACTTACTGCTTTACATCTTGGATTTGGTCATCCTTGTAAGTAAACCCAATTCCTGGTTTTCCCATGTTGAAGTTCAAGACTCTTGCATTCATGTTGGTGAAACTATAATGTTCATGTCACCTCATTTATGCAAAAACCTTGAATTATGTAGATTTTGAAGATTGATAATTAGCTTCAGAAAACCTGAAACTGATTTTTTCCTATTATTATTTTGTGTTACATCCTTCTCTAAATAAACATTACATTCACAATTGGGTTACATAAATCTAGTAAGAAATTTTTGTTTTGTCATCTTGCCGAATTTATATACAAGTGGGATGCTTTGGTCTCTAAAACCTTTCAATAATCAATATAGGTCCTTTTATTTTTCTTCTCATTTTTTCAAATATACCTTAAAATTCTTAATAATTGGTTGTGATAGGTGAAGGATAGTCTAAGGAACGACCCCAGATACAAATCTATTAAGCACGAGGATAGGGAGATTTTGTTTAATGAATATATATCTGAACTAAAGTCTGCTGAAGTGGAAGTGGAAAGAGCAGCAAAGGCCAAACAGGAGGAGCAGGTAACAAGAGTAGTTCCCTTTTTGCTCTTTGAAACTTTGTGTTTTCCTTGCTCTTCGTCTTTTTGTTATTGTTGATTATTGGATGTGATTATGATGTTTTACGCAAAGTGTGTTTAAATTGAACTATTTATGTAGCTGTCAACATTTCTTAAGGGTAATAATTTTCTTTCAAGTTCTTGCTAAATTTATGTTGGTCTCTCTCTCTTTCTCTCTCTCTCTCTCTCTCTCTCCACACACACGCACACACATATGGTTCTTTGTCTTTGTTTCATGTTTGGGAATGGTTTGAATTTTATTTTTTTTTGAGATACTTTCACTTTTTATGTTACATGTTCCTTATTTTTGTTACTATTGGTGCTTGGGCTAATTGAAAACTTCTGCTGCCATAGGAATACTGGGGTAAATAACTGCAGTTTTGTAAGAATCTTGTAAGATTTTAAAGGTGCTCACTGTGTTGCAAGTTGTTCTTACGGTCGAATGTTTTGATTAGATTTGATTGCAGAGTTCTCTACACATTTACAGCAGCTGAGAGCTGAGATGATGGCCTTTGTGTCACAGGGGGCAAGTGTGGATCCTAACAGACAGGTTCGATATAAATTAAATTGTTTGATAGTTAAATTGTCACACAACATTATGTATAAAATTCGAATATGATTAACACATTATGCATTGACTATCATAGGCTCCTGATGCATCAAGTGGCCACAGGGCATTTAGGGAATCTGCAGAAGACGAGAATCCATATACACCACCACCAGAAGATCAGGTATACACCACCACCATAAGATCAAGTATAAAATGTAACTTTACATTCTAAGCTAAAATGTATATTTGCATTCTTTGCATTCTAAGCTAATAGAGTTGTGGGAGAAGACGAGACTCAAATTGGGTTCCCAGATTAGGAGTTAGAGATGGATTTCACTCTAGGCAAACTATTTCTTTAAAAAACTTGAATTCGAGTTGTTAACGCCCCAAAATCACCAAAAGGGGTCAGATTGGCACGAAACTTGGCACACACGCCCACCTAGGAACGAAAGACTTGTGGGAGAAGACGGGACTCCAATCGGGTTCCCGGATTAGGAGTTAGAGACGGATTTCACTCTAGGCAAACTAGTTCTTTAAGAAACTTGAATTCGAAGTGTTAACATCCCAAAATCACCAAAAGGGATCGGTTTAGCACGGAACTTGGCACACACGACCACCTAGGCACGAGAGACTTGTGGGAGAAGACGGAACTCCAATCAGGTTCCCGGTTTGGGAGTTAGAGCCGTATTTCGGTTTAGGCAAACTAGTTCCATAAGAAACTTAAATTCGAGGTGTTGACGCCCCAAAATCACCAAATGGGGTCGGATTGGCACGAAACTTGGCACACACGACCGCCTAGGCACGAGAGACTTGTGGGAGAAGACGGGACTCCAATCGGGTTCCCGGATTAAGAGTTAGAGACGAATTTCATTCTAGGCAAACTAGTTCTTTAAGAAACTTGAATTCAAGGTGTTAACGTCTCAAAATCACCAAAAGGGGTTGGTTTAGCACGGAACTTGGCACACACGACTGCCTAGGCACGAGAGAGTTGTGGGAGAAGACAGAACTCCAATCGGGTTCCCGGTTTGGGAGTTAGAGCCGTATTTCGGTTTAGGCAAACTAGTTCCTTAAAAAACTTAAATTCGAGGTGTTGACGCCCTAAAATCACCCAACGGGGTCGGATTGGCACGAAACTTGGCACACATGACCGCCTAGGCACGAGAGACTTGTGGGAGAAGACGGGACTCCAATCGGGTTCTCGGATTAGGAGTTAGAGACGGATTTCACTCTAGGCAAACTAGTTCTTTAAAAAACTTGAATTCGAGGTGTTAACGTCCCAAAATCACCAAAAGGGGTCGGTTTAGCACGGAGCTTGGCACACACGACCGCCTAGGCACGAGAGACTTGTGGGAGAAGACGGAACTCCAATCGGGTTCCCGGTTTGGGAGTTAGAGCCGTATTTCGGTTTAGGCAAACTAGTTCCTTAAGAAACTTAAATTGAAGGTGTTGATGCCCCAAAATCACCAAACGGGGTCGGATTGGCACGAAACTTGGCACACACAACCGCCTAGGCACGAGAGACTTGTGGGAGAAGACGGGACTCCAATCGGGTTCCTGGTTTGGGAGTTAGAGCCATATTTCGGTTTAGGCAAACTAGTTCCTTAAGAAATTTGAATTCGAGGTGTTGAAATCACCAAATGGGGTCGGATTGATACGAAACTTGGCACACATGACCGCCTAGGCACAAGAGACTTGTGGGAGAAGACGGGACTCGAATCGGGTTCCCGGTTTGGGAGTTAGAGCCATATTTCGGTTTAGGCAAATTAGTTCCTTAAGAAACTTAAAATCGAGGTGTTGACGCCCCAAAATCACCAAACGGGGTCGGATTGGCACGAAACTTGGCACACACGACCGCCTAGGCACGAGAGACTTGTGGGAGAAGACGAGACTCGAATCGGGTTCTCGGTTTGGGAGTTAGAGCCATATTTCGGTTTAGGCAAACTAGTTCCTTAAGAAACTTAAAATCGAGGTGTTGACGCCCCAAAATCACCAAACGGGGTCGGATTGGCACGAAACTTGGCACACACGACCGCCTAGGCACGAGAGACTTGTGGGAGAAGATGGGACTCCAATCGGTTTCCCGGTTTGGGAGTTAGAGCCGTATTTCGGTCTAGGCAAAGAAGTTCCTTAAGAAACTTGAATTTAAGGTGTTGACGCTCCAAAATTACCAAAAGGGATCGGTTTAGCACGAAACTTGGCACATATGATCGCCTAGGCACGAGAGACTTGTGGGAGAAGACGAGACTCGAATCGGGTTTCCGGTTTGGGAGTTAGGGTCGGATTTCTATCTAGCCAAAATTATTTATTTAACTATCTTTGTAATTATATAGTAATTAATTTTTTTATGTTTTTTTGTAATTAAAATATTAACACATAATTATATTATCATTAATTATTTTTATTTTTTATTTTCAGATATTTCCTGAGTAGCAATTTGCTTCTTGTGGAATGCAGCCGTGTGAAGATTGCGACGAACTTTTATTTTTTTAACCCACAGAAGAATTATGAAGAAAACTTTTATTTTTGATTTACGTTATTTAGATTTGTGAACAACATTATGTATGTATTATGCAAAATTATGTGGTTGGATAATTTTGATGACGTGTTGTTATGAATGGAAGAGTACTTTAATTATGGATGAAATTTTATTTATATACAGGAATTTTTATATTATTATATAATTATCAATTTTTTTTAGCTATTTTTATTTAATACAGGTAATTTGCATATTTTTAATAATTTTATTGCAGCATTTTTGTTAGAACCAGGTTTTTGCGACGATAATATAGCTGTCGCCAATGATATTGGCAATATTAACAAAAGGCCTTTAGCGACGGTATTTTCACCGTCACAAATAATATTTTTAGAGACGGCACATTTTTCTATCGCAAATAACAGTATTAACGACGGTATTAAACCCGTCGCAAATAACCATTTTAGTGACGGTATTTTTACCATCTCAAATAAACCCTTTTGCGAAGGTATTTTACCGTCGCAAATAACCATATTAGCGACGGTATTTTAGTGCCGTCTCAAAAACTTCAGATTTTTATACATTAATTGCGACAGTATTTTGCCGTCGCCAATATTTTGCGACGGTGTCTTACCGTCGCTAAAGACCTTTAGCTACCCCTTTTTTTGTGACCCCCTATTACCGTCGCTAAAAGCTATTTACCGTCGCAAAAAAGCTTTTGAGACGGCTTTTTGGGTATTGGCGACGGTATTTTACCGCCGCAAAAAAGCAAATTTTTTGTAGTGAGTTTTCTCTTCTATTTATTCAAACAAGATGTAGAGAAATCACGAGCTTCGTTTCTTTATTTTTTCTCTCTCATAACTTACATAATTGTCTTTCTTTTTTTTTTTTTCTTTTTTTTTCCCTACTAAATTACCAAACCTTAGCGCACAAATCAAAATGTCTTGAGCGTGGAAGATAATTATTTTTAGTATTGCTTCGTTAACTTCTATTTTATTTATTTTGCTATACTAATATTCTTTTGATGAATCAATTCGGAGAGAATATATTTGTGGATTAGGCTCTCTTTCAATCTACTAGCTCAATTGTTCATTTCGTCGGGTTGTTTGTATATATTATTTACTTAAAAAATTGAATTGATCTGATAATCACGATATATTCAACTAATTGTATTTATCGTTATAATATATACGAAAGTTTTGATAAAATGAATTATTAAATTATCAAAATAAGACTCATAATAAATCATATTGGCCCAGACAACATCCGCCAATCCAGATCATGGAGGGGAGCCCAATCCTACATGTAATTGGCTTCCTTCCCGTCCATGACTGAGATTGGAGAGCGTTGTCTGGGTCTATGGGGGTGTATAGTACAAGTCCCATTTCAATTCAAACATTTATTTTATCAATAATGATTCATCTCACTAAGTTGGGAGCACAAAAAAAAAAAAAACACAAGAGCAAAACATCCCATTATGTGGAACCCACACCACTTTAGAGCTATTAGTGCTCCTCTTTTTAGTGGTCTCACTCATTTTTCTTATTTTATTAGACTTTCGTGTACATCATCCATACAAAGAAATTAAGTCTACCTGATAATCATAACTTTTTTAATTTAACTTTTTTTAATAAAAAATAGAAGACAATTATATTTTTAAAACTAGACCATCTATTTTTTTGGTGATAAGTGTAGTAATTTAAAAATATTATAATTATTGAATTGATATAATTTTTTATCTGAATGATATATACGAAAGATCTCATAAAACGAACAATTCAAATTATTAAAAATAAAATTTTTAATATGTATCACGAGCAGGGGCAGAGGGAGCATGTGACCAGGGGGGTCACGTGCCCCCCCTGGATTTTAGATTTTTTTTTACAAACATAAAAAAATATTTTAAATAAAAAATTACAAAAATATTATTAGAGTAAAATGTTAATGGCACTTTAAAAATTATGAAAACAATAATGGTTGTTTTGACTGAAAATGAAGAGACTATTATAAATAAACCATATTAGCTATGAAATTTTTTGAATGTAACGACGATGTCATTATTAGTGATATGCAAGTATAAGTAATATCACTATAAAGATATGAAATTTATTAGATTGTTAGTTACATTTGACATGTGAGGTTCACTCTTAATGCGTTTATTTACTATTAGTGGGTGATATCACATACCAATGATGACGTGATATTACAATTATATTGAATTTTTAATCAAATTTTGTATCGAAAAATAATTTATCATTATATAATTTATTTTAAGGCTTATATCCATATTTTTTTTTTGTACTGTCCATGATACACTAGTTACAAATAACATTCAGCTTGTTTGTTTCCAATTTTCAGAAAATTGACTTTTTTATTTTTCGTATTTTAATGTTTTGAATGAATTTTTTTAATATTTTAAGCAATTTTTTTTAATTTTTAGACACACCTAACATAAATACACTTAAAAAGTATAATATTTGTGAAAAAAATATTTAAAAAATACAAAAATTCAGTATATTTTTTGTATTTTTGTGTATTTATTAATTTTTTACAAATATTTTACTATTTAGATACATCTAATTAAGGTGCATTTAAAAAAATAAAAAATTACTTAAAATTCAAAAAATATTCACTAAAAACAAAAAAATGTGAAAAATAAAAAAATTCAATTTTCAAAAAACTGAATTCAGAAAACAGAAATCAAACACACTATTTTTTTTTTTTTTGATTTTTTTTGAAATCAATCATAAAAACTTGCGTAAAATATATTTGTAAAAATTATTATAATTAATAAGTGCCCCTTTAATTTGATTTTCTGGCTCCGCCACTGCTCACGAGTCTAGACAAAACTGTCAAAATTGGAGAGAAGTCTAATCCAATCTAAGTAAAAATGGTATACCTCATTTTTAGTCAATTTCGGCTATTCTTTTTCATTCGTCAACTTTTTGTTTGCTAACTTTTTGCAGGTGAATTTCTCAATTGTTTATTATTTTAACTAAAACATTAAGGATTATATTTTATTTTATTGAGTGAATACGTCTTCCGTACTTTATTTTGAAAGTATCAATTATAGCACAAATATTGTAAGATTTGTTCTTTTTAAAAAAAAAAAAAAAAAAAAAATTTAAGTATTTTTTCTCTTTACATTAATGTTATGTTTAGTTAGGAGATTTGAGAAGGAATTTAGAAAGAAAAAGGAAAAAGGTGTGTGAAACTAAGTGAAATGTAGGTATATTTTATTTACATTTTACTTAATTTTTCCCTTTTCCTTTTCAAATTCTCCTCAAATCCTCCAACCAAACACAGCGTAGTGAATTGTAAAAAATAACTAATGAGTATTTTTTTTTTATATTTAACACAAATATATATATATATATTGAAGATGAATTAACATTAAAAAGAGAACCAGTCCATTGTGTGTTTTTTTAAAAGATTTATCTGGGAATTGTTGCTCTGCGGCATCCAACTCATCTTTATTTATTTATTTACCTTTTTTAGCAGCAGCTTCTTATTTAGAGTTTTTAGAAAAAGACGGGTATTTGAGTTACCTTAAGCGGAATAAATTACTAAAATTTGAAAGTTTGAATTATGAACCCTACTTACAAACCTTACGTTAACAAAGATGCTACTAAAGTCTCCTTAGAGATGCCCATACTCCAAATCAATGTTGACATTAGATAGATGAACATAGAGAAATATTTTGCAAAGATATATTTTTGGATAAACACATACGTATTCTATTTTCTCTATATTTAATATATAGAGATATTCTCGGGAGATAGTGATATAGTCTTCTTTAGCCACCCAAACTCTTAAAGATAATTCCATAATTATCTTATTTAATTATATGAGAATAAGGTCAACACTCTATGAGTTATGGATCGTGTCAAATCTAATTCAATTTTCAACATCTCCCATTTGTCAACTTCAAATGTTATGAAGACAATTTTCTTTCCTCAGTTTCTCATTCAATCCATTTTTCATAAGGAAAAATGGAGCATGTAACTAACCAGAATATGTAAGGTAAAAGTGTTACATTAAGTTACCATCAAACTAATGTAATACACCACTCAAAATATCATGTCTATACCCCTGATTCATTAAATCACATTAGATCAAGTGTTTTAAACACCTCATGAGTCATAGCTCATAAATATGTTTAATCTGAATTAGGGCTGAACAGAAAAATTGAAAAAATCACAAATCGGTTCCATCCAGACCGAACTGCGTGGTTTGGTTTGATTTTCTCAATACACGGTTCAGTCTTGATTATTAAAATAAACGAACCATACTTCATGGTTCAGTATTTGGTTTTATAGTTATTGATCTGGTTTGGACTCGATCTGAACTGTTTATATATATATATATAATTTCTTACCTACAATAAATATTCAAATATCTTATTAATATCAAATACATATACATAAGTTATAATTTTTTACTTCTGTAAGTTAGTTCTTGTATAGTAGCAGAATCAATTGTAAGCAATTACCTTGACAATTTTTGGGTTGTAAATAATATTTTGTGGTCATGTTATGAATTATTAGAATATTTCTAAAAAATATGGTTCAAAATCGAATTGATTCGTGATTTATTGGTTCGGTCTAGTTTGGTTTCAAAATTTTCATGATTTGGTTTGGTTCCAGATTTCATTTAATCGTAAGTAATGGCTTGGTCATGGTTTTCTCTTAAACCGAACCAATCTGAACCATACTCGCCTCTAACCCCAAACACTGAGTTTGTACTCATGATAATATTGAAAACACAAATCTGACATAATTGCCCGAGCTATGAGCTATAATATAAGAGTATAATTTCCAACGATCTTCCATAGCCACTCATGTCAATCCACTCGGAGATGACCGCTTTCCTAGGCATGACCCTGTAGATTATATTCATCATGACCCTAAGATGGCATGCTAAATGAGTGACATTAAATCATCACTTAATGACGCAGTTCCAGGTCCAAGGGCATAGGATAAACTAATTACTAGGCCTAATAGGGCATACACAGTGCTAGAGCAGAGACCCATCTAGTTATTCTCTCATATGATCGTTTGTAACACATACAACATGATATGTAAGCTATAGTGGAGGTCCCACTAAATTGGGTCTGTCACTTTCTAACACAATACGAATCTTAATCTAGTCGCTATACAAGTGCCTAACCAGAGTTTCTTAGTGTAGTCACTCATCAAGCAGCTATCTAAGACCTCACATTAAACTATATTCATGCTTCATTAAACTATGAAAAAAAACTTCATCTTCGACTTTTTGTAAGCCTTATGTTAGCCAAAGTTAAGGCAACATCTACTAATAAAATAGTTTTTTTTTTTTTTTTTTTTTTTTTTTTTTTTTTTTCACTCCTAAGTTACAAAATATTTACCCCGCCCACTCTCTAAGGACTGAGATAATTTATATCTCATCATGCTCACTCGATAAGTGCTAGGGTGATCGCTAGTGTGAGTGGATCGATATTTGCCTAGTGACATAATAGACAATGTGAAGTAATTTATAATATCAATTATGCCACAAAACCACATTTAATAAAGAACAATGCATAAGATACTCATAATAATAGATATTATATATATATATATAAAATCATTTAATAAAGTCAATGAGGTATAAAAAAAAACATGTTAAAAACCCTACAAAGTCCGAAACTCCTAACATGAGTCTAAAAGACATCTCTAGTAGTGGCTTTAGTCAATGGATCAGTCACCATTGTGCTAGTAGAGACATGTTGTACAACTACCTTACGTCCTGTAATCGCATCTCAAATATAGTGAAGGTGAATATCAATATGTTTGGTCCAACCATGATACTTGGGATCCCTATAATATGCCAAAATTGCCACGCTGCCAATATAGATCATAACGGCTTCATCTACAAGAGCCATTATCGCAAGGCACTATAAGAATCTCCTCAACCAAATAGCCTCTAGTATTATTGATGAAAAACAACATACTCTGACTCTATCATAGACAAAGCAATGCAAGACTGTTTTTTACTACACCATGAGATAACCATTCCATTGAGTAAAAATGTGCAGCCTGTCATAGATTTGCGTTCATATGGATCAGTGGCCTAGTTTCTGTCACTATATCTCTTCAAACTCATATCTCTAACTTGGCAGCAAAGAATGAGATCCATCATTTCATGAAGATATCGAAAAATCCTCTTAACTACTTGCCAATGACCAAGTCCTGGGTTACTCGAGTAATGACTAACCATTCCCACTACAAAGCATATGTTTGGTCAATTACACATCATCGTTACATCAGACTACCAACTGTCGTTTGTTTTTTTCCTCATCTATCTTGGGCAAGACTTTATGCTCAAAGTACATCCGTTCTCAATTAGAGTGCCAATGGGTTTGTGTAGACACCCCATTTTGACCGCCCTTAAAACTTGGGCACCTCAATCCAAACACTCGATGATGAAAGTTACATTATGCAAATTGTTCAAATCTTCAGCAAAAGAATTCGGTTTCGAGTTTCAAACCCAAGCCTTCCACCCCATTTGGACCAAAACCCTTTTTTTAGCCTTACTACTCAGTGAGCAGCTGGGCCAATTAATGACCAGTGGGGCCAAAACAATTGGTTGACCGGCCAATTAATGGCTGGATGGCTAATTAAATGAGCAGGCTGGCCAATTAATGGGTAGGCCATACAAAATATTGGCCTGCCGACCATGTTCAGCGACAACAGATATTTTGAGACAACCAGCTGTCCCCATGATCATGCCTTGCACCAGTTGTCTTATAATAGATATTTTCGACGTGAGATAGTGTTTTTCTATAAATACAAGCCCACTCCTCATGGTTTGCGGTTAGAAAAAAATTGCCAAGAGCCTGTAGCTTGCCAAACACTTTTCCTCTCTCTCTTGAAATATACATACACTATCCGTACATTTCTTAAGCCTAAACTTAAGGCCTCTTGCTGAGAATATTGAACATAAATTTCAGCTCTTGAGAGTGTTCAACTTGTGATTTGTGAATTAAAGAACATCCTCTCTTTGAAATAGGGGTACTTTGTGCTTTTATACCATTTTTCCTATCTCTTTTCTTTGCTTTTTCATATTGATTTTCAGAGTTTACTTTGGCTCAAAAATGTGGTTTTGAGTCACAAAAAGAGAATGGGTTAGCCACCCTTCCTTAGGCTTGTTGCTTGTTTGAAACCTTTTGGCTTTAGCCTATTTTTCCTCACTTTTTCCACCTCAAAAACTCAAATTTCAGCACTGTTTTTGGGCTGGTTCAGTGCTGTTTTGTGTGTTTAAATATGCTTTGAATATTGTAGATGTGTTGTTGTAAGTCCTCATAGGTGTAGCTTTCAATCCATTTGAGTTGATAGTCCTTTATTGCATTTTTTTTTTTATAGCTTTACTACATGTTCATACTATTGTAATCACCTTTGCATAATCATCTCTGCAACCTCCCTCTATTCCTTGTTTATTTTGATTAAAGAGTTATGTTTAACAAAAGATTGTTGTTCAAGCATAAGAAAGAGAGCTTCCATACTTAATGGTTTAATCTCTTCGGAAGTTTATTACCAAGGCATTACGTCTCTCTTATGCTAAGCACAACTTCTTGTTTGTCACTTCTGTTTATCGCTAGTGCATTTACTTCTAAGGGACTAACTTTCTAGTTAGACCCTTGGAAATCACCATGGAAAGTGTCATTATAGCTTGTTATCAAGTTTGGATTTAGAGTCATTGTCGCTCATTTTGGGTTTGGTTAGTCATTATTGCTCTCTTTGAGTTTGACTAATCATTATTGCTCATTTTGGGTTTGACTTAGAATTCATTATCGTTTGTAAATGAGCTTGACTCTTTCTTTGTAATTTCCCCCCCATAGAAAAGGGCTTAACAGGCTCATTTCATGGGTTGAGTCAATGCTTGATACTCTTTATCACTTTTGGACTTAGTGGACGTAATCATCACTTTTGGACCAAAAATGAACAAAAGATAAGAAAATGGCAAGGTAATGTAAAAGAGGCTGATAAAATTAGAGTAGAAGCGGTAAAAAAAGGTAATAAAATTGAGTTGGGTTCAATTGGATGTTATATTGAACCTATTGCATCCTGAATCGTTACATACTCTTAGTGATGTTCAATGATTCAAGAAACAATGTCCAGTCCTTTTCTTGAGGTAACTCCATAATAGGGAGGAGGTGTTGGTCATTTATTTTTATTTATTGAGCTTTTGTCCTATTAGTTCATTGATCATCATGCAACAAATTTGCGACAATTGATGATTTGTGAATCAAATCTACTCCTCCCGTGATCCTCTTCATGATAGGAAAGGGCAGAGAGGATAAACATCTCTTGGAACTACTCTGTTTTTGCTTTGTTTTGATTCTGTGGCAGCAGGGCAATTCCCAAAAGCAGTGGCCGGCACCACCATTCCGCACGGCCGACCACCATTTTGTATAGGCAGTGGCATTTTTGTAGTAGAACTGAGCAGAACCTGAGGCAAAAACAGAATAATTTTCTGACTGCAAGCAGAACAAAATCTAGCAGCAAATAGAGAGGTTTTCGGGAGGATGTTCTCAGTTGCGCATGTGGTTCCTCACCTCCCATCTTTAATATTAATCTGTTGTAATTAATTAATTAGATTTATTCAAATTTATAATAACTAGTTAATTTAGTTAATTCATTTGTTTGTAATACTTAGTTTAATTAGGATATTCATTCGGACCCTTTTGTGCGAGGGCAAATTTGTAACACTTGTAATATTTTGTATGTCTTCCAACCCCCATTTCTTTCTCCCTTTTATTTACATGCTTATCATGGTAGCATCATGTTTTCCATTCTTAAATCATTGTCATGCTTTGTATCCATGTTTTGCATGCATAAGGTTCGGTCCATCATACATTGTTGTTATTTCCTACTTACTTGAATAAGTGCGTTGCCGCATGCTCTAAGTTGATCCGTACGATATGCTAATAAACCGAACCTAGTAGTTACATTTTGTATGTGTTGCATTAGTCACTTGCATATTAGGGCATGCATTTTTCTAACTATTTTATTTTCTTTGGTTTGCCTCAGTTGAGTACTATGTGAGCATTGTTGCTTTAGCACATTGCATAAGTGTTTGTGTTGCCATATCAAGCATATTACCATGAGGCTAAGTGCTTATTTGATATACCACTTGAATGCCGGTGGATGAAGGCTAATTTGCTTAAGTTGGGATGATTTGATTAATGTACATATGAACTCGCTTTTTCAAATGACACATATTCAAAATTCTTTTCAAACAAACATGAAATCAATGCATTTCAAAGTGGGTGAAATAGTCAATACTTGCATGTCTCACATAGTAATGTTAGCATCATAATCCGAACAAGAGCATATAATGTACATAAAAATCACATCATAATGAATAGAGGCTAATCTTTGATCGGGTGAGTGGGGTGCACAATTCATGACCTTCCCCTCTCATACCTAATGTAAGGCCCCGGTGTCCCACATCGGGAATGGAGGGGGAGTTCCTGGGCTATAAAAGTAAAAACCTGGACCCTTATATAACATCGAGTCCTTTTCCCGGGTGGTGAAATCCCTAACAGAACTCCACAGTTAAGCGTGCTTAAGCTGGAGTAGTTCTGGGATGGGTAACCCACTGGGAAGAACAAATCCGTGCGGGCGTGGCCCAAAGTGAACAATATCAATGACGTGTGAAGGGTCGGGTGTTACAAATGGTATCAGAGCCGACTCTCCGGAGTACCGAGTGTGGGCCCCTGGCATCTCTCGGTGCATGTGGGCGGGCTTGTGAGCGCACTGCACGAGAACGTGCAGCCTTAAGGAGGGTGGATTGTAAGACCCCGGTGTCCCATTTCAGGAATGGAAGGGGAGTTCTTGGGCTATAAAAGTAAAAACCTGGACCCTTATATAGCATCGAGGCCTTTTCTCGGGTACTGAAACCCTAACAGAACTCCACAGTTAAATGTGCTTAAGCTGGAGTAGTTCTGGGATAGGTAGCCCACTGGGAAGAACAAATCCGTGCGGGCATTGTCTAAAGCGGACAATATCGATGATGTGTGAAGGGTCGGGGCGTTACACCTAAGTTCCTGAACCGAGACATTTTGGTTATGACGGACAAGTGGCCTTTGGCACGAGTCATGGGTTTCCTAAATTTTTCAAAAATATTTATGTGGTAGCTCTGAAACCTGGCAATGCAGTCCATTTTTGGCATTTTTGTTTGTAAATCAATTTTCCAAAGACTTGCAGGATTTGGACTCTCATTTGTGTTTTTCTATTTCACATTGTACTTGTGAAACCAGATTCAGAATTACGGGAGTCCAAACTGTAGGGCTATTGTATTCAAGGAGACTAATCCTATCCGAGAAGCACGAAAAGCAAGCTACAGTTTGGAATAGTGCATAAATAATCACTCTAACATTCTCTTAATGTAAGTCTCTTAAAACAAATCGAGAAGTCTCTTAGAGAAACCCTTATGATCTTCACTCTAAGCACATAATTTTCTTCTCTCATGTCCTTTATTTCAAAAATAGCAGACAACCACTATTAAGGCTACATACGTTGCGCTCTAGTCCCTTGACCTCAAGGCCTACTAGTTAATCCATGTAGATTGCCTCATCTTGTTGTCCATTGAGAAATGTAGTATTTACATTAATTTCCGAAGAGTTCCAAATTCGAATGTGCAACAATAACCAAAATAAGGCGAATAGAGACAAATCTCACCACCAGGGAGAATGTCTCTTCATAATCTATACCTTCTCATTGGGTATAGCCCTTCACCACGAGACTGAGAGTCATCACTGACTCTATTTTCTCTAGAATTCTTTCTTCCACTCTCTAGATTGTTCCTTCTCTTTCAAGAAATCTTTACATATAAATATTATATATATATATAATGAAGATACAAGAAGCTTTCACTGAGTGAGTCAATGACAAACTGACTTTGTATGTTGATGGATATGTATGTATGAGTGAAAGAATGGTGACTTTATTTTCACAATAAAAATTAGGATGGGCACCCCAATTTAATGAAACTTTTTTTTATTACTATTAAGTCCCTATTTAAAATGACCAAAAAGTACTTGACATTAGAAAAAAAATGTAAACTAAAGTGTTTTGGACACCCCATTCATCATCAGTCCCAATATTTCTTTTCTCTCTCTTTTTTTTTTTTTAACTCTTTTCACTTTGCCTCTTCATACATATCCCTATGTGCTTGATTCCATTATTTTTGCATTCTATTTCATGTTAAAATCAACAATGGAAAATAAAGAAGATGTTTTCACGTAGTTTTTTATAGATAAAGTGTAACGCCCGATTTTTATTACTCGGATCCATTTCCAAATGCTTTATTACATTTATAATTTAACAATTTCATACACGTGAAAACAAAAGCAAAGACTGAACAATAAACATCCTCTCTCAATAATGATGTTGTTGTATAAATACAATATACACTACTACAAAAATAGTTAAATATCACACTTTGACAAAAAAAAATATCTCACTTTTATTGAAAGTGTGATAAAAAAAATTAGATTGATATTTTAATCACACTTAATTTGATTGAGTGTGATAATATTTATTTTTTATGTCACTTTTCAATTAAGTGTGATTATATATACATTTTTTTCATCACACCTTCTAATTAAAGTGTGATTACATATATACTATTACTTTTTAATCACACTTTTTAAATAAGTGTGATTATATATATATATATATTTCAATTACACTTTCTAATTAAAGTGTGATTATTTATATATATTTTTAATCACACATTCTAATTAAAGTGTGATTATATATACACTATTACTTTTTATCACACTTTTTAAATAAGTGTGATTATTTATATATATTTTAATCACACATTCTAATTAAAGTGTGATTATTTATATATGTTTTAATCACACATTTTGATTAAAGTGTGATTATATATACACTACTACTTTTTAATCACACTTTTTAAATGAGTGTGGTTATATATATTTTTTAATCACACATTCTAATTAAAGTGTGATTATTTATATATATCTTTAATCACACATTCTAATTAAAATGTGATTATATATACACTATTACTTTTTAATCACACTTTTTAAACAAGTGTGATTATATATATTTTTTAATCACACCTTCTAATTAAAGTGTGATTATATATACACTACTACTTTTTAATCACACTTTTTAAATGAGTGTGGTTATATCTATTTTTTAATCACACATTATAATTAAAGTGTGATTATATATACACTACTACTTTTTAATCACACTTTTAAATGAGTGTGATTATATCTACTTTTTGGACTTTTCTTAAGTGTGCAACCCTTGAGGGTTGCACACTATGTGCCACTTACACAAAAAGTGTAAGTGGAAGGTGAAAACAAAGCAGGACTGCAAACAGAAGAGGCGTAAATGTAAGGCGTAAGTTGCACACCATAACAGTACAACTATTTTTTAATCACACATTCTAATTAAAATGTGATTATAAATACACTACTACTTTTTAATCACACTTTTTAAATGAGTGTGATTATATATATTTTTTAATCACACATTTCTAATTAAAGTGTGATTATTTATATATTTTTTAATCACACCTTCTAATTAAAATGTGATTATATACATTATTACTTTTTAATCACACTTCCTAAATAGGTGTGATTATATAAAATATTTCAAATTAATTTTTATATAAAATATTCAATTTCCAAATTTTTAATCACACTTAATCTAATTGAGTGTGATAATATTTATTTTTTATGTCACTTTCTAATTAAGTATGATTATATATATATATATATATATTTTAATCACACTTCTAATTAAAGTGTGATTATATATATATAGGGTAAATTACATTGACACTCCTGAGGTTTATGTTTATTATAGTTCCCCCTTCACGTTTTGGAAATTACATTTCACTCCCTCAGGTTTAAAGTTTCATTACAGATTCCCCCCTCAGCAATTTAATTTTTTTAAATACCAATTTTGCCCTCTTTGGGTAAATTATATTGACACCCCTCACATTTTAGAAATTACAATCCCTTCCTAAGGTTTAAAGTAGCATTACCAATTGCCTCCTTGGTTAGTATTAGTTGGAAAAAAAAATTCATTGAAAAAAAATTAATTGGAAAAAAAATTAATTGAAAAAAAAAATTTGGTAATAAAATTTTTAAATTTCTGTTTAAAAACCAACAAACTCATTTTTTGAATTTACGTTTTTCCTCAAATTTATAAACTGAGACAACCATTTATAAATTTAAAAAATTATTAAACAAGTTTTTATGACAGTTTTTAAAATTTTTGTAAATATAAATTGAAAACTAAAAACGAAATGGTTAACAAACAGACTTTAGATGGTAAAAATATCGTAAAATTAACAAATAATCAAATAAGTTACCAATATAAAAAATGACTTATCAAAAGATTCTTAGGCTATGTATGGTTTAATTTTTAGAAAAAAATTTAAAAATTAAAAATTAATTTGGTTAAGAAATAAAAAATAAAAATAATTATCATTTTTATATAATTTTTATCTTTCGAATGGTTAGAAATAATTTTTTACAAATTAAATTGAAACAGCCATACGTATGTATATAACTTGCCCAAAAATTAAAATGATAATTATTTTTTTACCCGTAAATGATAATTATTTTTTATTTTTTATTTCTTAACCAAATTAATTTTTAATTTTTTTTAAAAAAAAAAACTAAAAATCAAACCATATATGGCTTAAGAATCTTTTGATAAGTCATTTCTTACGTTGGTAACTTATTTAATTATTTGTTAATTTTACGACATTTTTACCATCTAAAACCTATTTGCTAAGGTGGCGTTTGGTAACACTTACGTTTTCAGTTTTCTGTTTATATTTACAAAAATTTAAAAAACTCAAATAACAACTTGTTTGGTAAATTTTTGATTTATAAATCAGTGGTCTCAGTTTATAAATTTGGCCAAAAAATATAAACTCAAAAAATATGTTTCCATTTTCAATTTTCAGTTTTTTTTTTGCCACCATTTTCCATCACCGTTTTTCGCCACCACCACCCACCCTTTACCACCACCTGCCACCACCACTCACCACCCACCTGCCACCACCCGCCACCATCACCCACCACCCACCTGCCATCCACCCGCCACTACCATCCACCGCTTGCCACCACCGCCCACCACCATCACTCGCCACTACCATCCACCGCCCGCTACCACCACCCGCTACCCACCTGCCACTACCATTCACCACCCGCCACCACCAGCTACTAGCCACCTGCCACCCACTCACCACCACTACCCACTACCCACCACCCACGGGCCACCCATTTGCCACCACCCACTCGCTATCACCCACCACCGTTACCCATCCACCCACCACCACCACCACCACCCATTCGCTACCACCTACCACTCGCCACCGTCACCCACCCATCACCACTACCACCCCCCACCTACTCGCCACCACCCACTCGTTACCATCCGCCATCGTCACCCACCCACACACCCACCCACCATCACCACCCACCCGCCATCACCCACCACCACTGTCCATCCGCCACCCACCTACCACCACCACCACTACCCACTCGCTACTACACACCACCCGCCACCTACCCGCCACTACCACCTACCATCTGTCAGCCACCCGCCACCACCACCACCACCACCCGCCACCAACTTCTATGTCAATTATTTTCTGTCAATTAATTTTTTTGCCAATTAATTTTTTAAGCATGTATAAATATTAAAAATATTTAAAAATTAAATATTAAGAATATTTCAAAAATCAAAATATTAAAAATATTCCGAAAATCTAAATCAAACAAAACCTTAATTTCCCCCAATTTTTTTCCCGTCTTTCCCTCCTTTTTTTTCATTTCCTTTCAGGTTTGTAGAGCCCTAAGTTTCGGAGCCCTAGTTTCGAAACAACACACACTCTCTCTCTCTCTCTCTCTCTCTCTCTCTCTCTCTCTCTCTCTCTCTCTCACGGAGGCGGGAGGCGATTTCAAGCTTAATCGAACAATTTCTTGTCTCAGGTCACATACGATTCGATCCCTCAATTTCTGTTTGTTTAATCGAACAATTTCATGGTGTTTTCAAGCTTCAAGTTTCAACTTTTTTTCTTGTTTCAGTCGAAATTTGCTTAAAACCCTCAAGCACAGCTCGGATCGAAGATGTCCACTCAGCTGTTGAGATGTATGCTTTTATATATAGTGTAATTGCTGCATATTTAGTTATTGATTTGTCATTGAAATCTATGGGTTTTGTTTTTTTATTATATATAATTATTAGTCACAATTGGGTTTGTGTAATTGTTATTGTTAATCCTCAAGAAATGGGTAAAAGAAGATTTTATTTATTTATTTTCATTTTCTTTTCCCAAGATCCAAACACTGTATGTTTGGCTAAATGGGTTTTTAAGATTTTGATTCTATTGATGTATAGAATGCTTGAAAAGAGGAGTTTGAGCTATATAGATGGTCCAGTTCCAGTGCCTCTAGACGATTCATTCCTGGTGGAAAACGTACAAAGGATCTGCGTTTGTGACACGGGTTCGTATTTATTTTGTACAAATTTTAGGGTATCTGTTTGTTCCTGTTTTTGGGATCTGATATTTCATTGTTGGTTGTTGTAGATGAATGGGTGGAGAACCATGATACTCTTCTCTTCTGGCACGTCAAACCCGGTGTGCATGTGTTCCAGGTGATCTGTTTTTCTTATGGTGTATTGAGTGTAATTATTTAAAAAAAAATCCATTTAGGATGTGGAAATAGCATTGATTCTTTCAACATGGTGGATCTCTCTGTGAAACATAGACACGGATACATGATAGGGATAAGGGTATGACTCGATAGGAATACGTTGATATGAAGAATTCTAAAAAAAGTCAGGTATACCGTATGCCTGTCATAACATTAAATTTATCATAAGCTAGGCAAGGAGTGTGGGTGTTCAATATAGATATGACACTCTTCTAAAGGTATTTGTGCTTCATAGGTGAATCTCTGCCTTGGATGCTATTCTTTTAAAGGAAACCTAACTATTTAATGTTTACATAAACTTTAACTGGCTAGAGTTTTTGAGTTTGCAACTCACTGATAGGTGTTGATAATGCTTGCTTTTCTTGAATTGTATTAGTTGTATGTAGTTTCTTTAATGCTCTATTTGATTGTTTCCTCCTCAGCTTAGTGAGGAAGGGTCGTGTAAAGGAAAAAAGTAACTGTACTACAGATTTACATCCCAAAACAAGCCTTTAGAGTTTAGATGAAGTATGTAACGCAACCTAACCCGTGTAGTACTGAAGTTGAAGTTTTGAAAAGGTAAGTTTGAATATAAAAATTGAAATATGTAAAATTTTCAAAAATCATTCCAGAAAAAAGGTAAAGAAATATGATCCCCTACACCTCCATCCTAAGAAAATATAGTACGAGCCGGCATCATGAAAAGACACACTTCTTTGTTTAAGAAAACACTTCACCAAGCTTGACCCACTATGGCTTTTTACACTTTCAGAACTTCTTCTGCTTCATTTGTCATCAAAGCCATTGGTCCTCATCCTACTTAGTTTTCATTCTTTTGCATTTAAAATCAAACTGCAATACATGAATGAAGACCGAGGAAAGGGCAGGTCAACAATTAGTTTGTGGCAGCTATGCAAGTACCCTTCAGATGAAGGAAGATATTCAATCTATTCAAACCAAATTTGATGAAGTGTTCATAGGTATGGAAATTCATCTTCTCCTAAACCACTAGTAGATTGGGAAGCCAATTTTTGTAAGTATTTGTCAAACAATGCCCAATTATAACTTTATGGTATAAAAAAGCACTGGGTAAACATTTATATCCACTTCTATGATGACAGAAAAGTAAAAAGTGAAATAGCAAGGGCTTAGTATTTCATATATGAATGCTAACCATGGAGTAAAAAGCACATCCAAATAATAAAGTATAAACAAACCTCAGCCCATGATGGCTCCAATTCAGTAGCTCCTGTCAAATAATTGTAACTCATGAATACAATGTCTACTTGGGTAATATATATGGAAAATAAATCATTACACAAAAAACAAATTTTGAACTGCAATAACAATACAGAGCTAAAATGATTTCTACAAGCAAAGAAAATCTGAAAATATTTGCAATTTGAACAGGGAACCAAATCTGAAGATTGAAAGACATCAAAAATTTTATTTGGGTCCAGCTGCAAAATAACTATTTAATGTTTACATAGAACTTGAGCAGTTATTATTGAATTCCTGATACGTGGCTCTATACAATATTTAAACTTCTGATAGATTTTATTTATTTATTTCAAAAATTGGTTTACTGCACAAGTTAATTTAAATATGCTAGGATATAGTGACTATTATTATATAAACTTGACATGATCAAAGGAACTGAAGCTCTATCACTTTAATCTGGGTATTGAAAAACAAAGCATAAGTGTATAGTCATCTGGCTGTCCAAGGAAACTAATTAAGGTTGTGAACAAATCTTGTGTGTTTTTTGTGTAATTTTGTAGAGAGAAGCAAACTTCACTAAAGTACATAAGGTTGTGTTTGGATCAAGGCTTTGAAGAGGAATTTGCAGAGAGTGAGAGAGGGAAAAAAAAAAAAAGAGGTGAAAAATGAATGAAATAGAAGCTAGATTTTGATCACATTTCCCTTTCCTTTCCCTTCCACAAATCCCACCCCAAATCCTAGATCCAGACTTTGTCCCATGAAGTTTGCCTCATAGGAAAAATCAAACCATGTCTACTGTAATTTGAATATCTGTTTTATTTTTGTTACACTTGAATATGGCTCTATACAAGATTTAAACTTCTGATAGAATGTACAACTAATTAAAGCATTTGAAAACAAGCCAAATTACATTACAGATGGATAGTTTTTTTTTTATTTAGAAAAAGAAAAGAAAAGTAGTTCTAGCACCCTGAGTATTGCATAGCTTTGGACTAAAGTTGCAAGTTATTCATTACATTTGAGTGTATTTAGTAGTTCTACCAAGTAATTTTGTCTTCCTTTGAATTTGCAGCCCAAATATGGTCAATTACTCTGGGTAGCAGTGGGAAAAGGCAGAGTTATCCATCAACCATCTCAACTAGACCAGTATTGCAAAGATAGAATCTACTGTAAAGTAAGTCTTCCTTTCCCTCATTTTTCAGATTTTCTAGTAACCTTTTATTTATTTATTTTTTAAAATGTTTTTGGTTTTCTTATCATGTTTTTTCTCTCCCTGAATAGGGAAAAAATTTGTGCGAACCATGGTGCATATGAAAAATTTGTCTCTAGATCCTCATCCATTAATGCAGAATACGAAGCCAAAGCCTATGACACACAGGCAGTTATTAAGGGTAATTAAATCCCTATATATGAAATTGTAATTTTTTCTCTCTCTATTTATCAAACAATGAACTCAAGTGGGAAATATTATGAACTTGCAGATTCACTGATGCTGGACCAGGAAACTAAGGAGGAGATAGACTCCATGTCATTTTCTAATCTTTTATTAAATGTATTGTTTCTCAAATAATATTGTCATTTTCTACAAGTGCACATCTTGAGTTTTAGATCACTTTTTTGTTTTATTATTAAATTATTCTAGCTTAAGAAAGTTTGAAATCATTCATGCCTTGATGATTTATTTTGGCTTCTACAAGGGTATTAATATCTTTTGTAGCTTTATACTATTTTTGCATAAGAGTATCCTTATTGTATGATTTTTAACCCTCAGGATAAAAGATGGAAATGCTGAAAGGATTGGGGGCAGTTTAACAACTGGATAAATTACATTATTTTTGGTGTGATCTAAATGTAAGTTTATAAATTAATTAGTAAGTTTATTCTTATGTTTCTAGCGGTTTTTAAATTAATTTGTTTTATTTTTTTATTTTTCAGGTCAGAAATTTCTTGGAGATATGCAAAATATGGTCAAAGAATTCAAGAATTTAGTTTTTTCAAGTTTTTTTTATTTTATTTTTTAATATATGTAATCACAGTTAAATTTTTTTTATTAATTTCTTTGTATATACTTTTAAATATTTAACTTTTATTTATGAAATATATGATGTTATTTCATTCAATATATGGTTGTGATTTAAAATATAGTATATAGTGTGTATTACATTCTTCAAATGCGCGTACAAAAATAATATTGATTATTCTTCAAATATGTCAATTTTTTTTATCACAGGTTTTATTAGTTATTAATCACATTTAAAAGGTGTGATCTAAAGTTTTTAATCACACTTAAAAGGTGTGATCTAAAAGTTTTTAACCACACTTAAAAGATGTGATTTAAAGTTTTTAATCACACTTCAAAGGTGTGATCTAAAGTTTTTAATCACACTTAAAAGGTGTGATCTAAAAGTTTTTAACCACACTTAAAAGATGTGATTTAAAGTTTTTAATCACATTTCAAAGGTGATCTAAAGTTTTAATCACACTTAAAAGGTGTGATCTAAAGTTTTTAATCACACTTAAAAGGTGTGATCTAAAAGTTTTTAACCACACTTAAAAGGTGTGATCTAAATGTTTTTAATCACACTTAAAAAGTGTGATTAAAAATGGCCATTTTTAATCACACTCCTAAAGACCACACTTTAATAAAATTTAAAAGGTGTGATTAAAAAGCATACATCACACCAAAAAAGTGTGATCTTTATCTATATTTGTAGTAGTGATAATACCTTGCCCTAAGCCTACATTGAATATGAATAAACAAGGGGATTTACCTTGATACAAAACTTGACATTCCGCCCAACAAATTAAAAGGCTTCGTGGCCAACAAGATGAAAGACTTCAAGTCCTGAACAATCCTTCTAGCCATGTGCTTGAAAATTTGTCAACGCGTGGGATGAACATATAGTCTAGTAGAAATCTCAAAGATCCTAAATAATAGCAATACATAGCTAGTTGTGATCATGCATGCCCCACATCAAAGTATATATAATGTGACATTTCTTATCCAAGATATACATACATATATATATATATTCCTTATAAAAGTCCCATTCCATTCATTTAACACCGTTTCAAATCAAAAGATTTAGAAAATCCCTAACCACACCTCCTAACCCAAAACTGAACAATAACATTAACACATACACACTGACACCAACATCTCACATAAAACACATACAACCCTTGGTCTAGTCACATTCAAAACAGTTCACATAACACAGGTTTTTATTTAATTAAACCATCTTTACCTATTAGTGGTCATCGCTGAGCACTACCTTAACTCCTGGTCGTCGTTGAGCACCACACAATCTCGTGACGATCGCTAAGCATCACCAAATCCTGTGGCCAACGCCAAGTGCCACCATAACTTGTGACCATTGTTGAGCATCACTGTGACCATTACTAAGCGTCACCAAACCCCATGGCCATCACTAAGTGCTACCAAATCCCATGGTTAATATAAGTACCACACATCCCATTACCATCTCATTAGAATCATATATGAACCGGATTCACCCTAACCATTCAATTAAAACCAAGTTATTTTTAATTATAATCAATATACTAAGGCATGAATCAGCTCTTGCAAAATGTGCTCTTTGCATCACTATTCAATAACGGGTTTTCAGTCTTTATCAAAACATCTCAAAGCAATTCAATATGAGTTATTAACAACTACTAACACCATTCAATTTTAATGGTTACAATCTACTCAACACCAATATCATATCACCCATTATATTCACAACAATACCAATTCCTTCATCATTTAGTAATTTTGACTTTAACAGCATAATACTCAATAACAAATAGATGAGAATAACTATCAACATCTAACAACACATCATCCTCGATTATATAGTCCAACGCACAATACCTACACATAGCATCTATCAAGCTACAATCAATATTATCCTCCATCAATGGCCAATGACAAAACTCTAAGGACTCCAGTCACTTCGAAACATGCACTAAGGTAAGGACATGTACCCGTAATGTACAAACCATGTCCAACTCTCACTTTATAAAATTTACCAATATCAATTTGTTTTGAAAACCAATTTCCGTTACTTCAAATTCCCAATATATGCAACACCCATCAATACCCTCTTTTATTATTTATCAAAACCCCAAATTTATTGATGTTTAAACATAACCAAACGATTGCACAATACTAACCACTTTTAACTTTCTACAATTCATTGGTTAGAAGCTAAGGCTTCCCAACTTTACATCATAAACATGCTCAAATACCACTTAATTAACCACAAGCCCAACCCTTAAATCCATAAATTCAAACCCTAACTAACCCATATGCTTTATATCAAAATCATGTTTTTAATGAAATAAAAATTACCACACATCTCTCTATAAGGAAGTATGGAGAAGGAGCAAGATTATCCCTACCTCTTGAAGCAAAGAAGAGAAAAGTCAAAAGTTCACTGGCGACGAAAACCCAACCTACTCCGATTAAACTAAAGTCCTCGCCACCGTCACATTTTGGTATATGGAACTAGGGGTAGGAAATGCCTAAAAATAGATGAAATCCAAGTTAGAAGAGCTTGGAAGCTCAACTATGGTAGACAAGAGAGAGAAAGGAAGAAAAGATCTCAAAAAGTGACTTTTCACACACACTGTGGACTTATATAAATGACTTATCATAGGTGTGAAGAAACACATCACAGGTGCGAACGCCCACTTTGCAGTCGCTGTCAACCACACCGCTGTTCCAGCTAGAAACCTGGTCGTGGGCATGACCTAAACCATCACGTGCACAGACGTATTCCCACAAGTAAAAGTATTGGGAGGTGTTTTTCTTGGCAGTTTGGTTGCGACCCATCACAGGCCGATTTGAACTCCCCAACATCGTGGTCACAGTCAACAAAGGTTGTGGCCGTGACCAAGCAATAACAAGAAATTATGGGTTGTTTTACAGAGCTAACCTAAGGTGTTTCAAGGTCCAAACTCACAAGGAGCGATCAAAGTCAACCAGGACAACCGTGTGTCCTAACCAAAAATAAAATGGTTGGGTTTTCTGACTTGGGCCGTTACATAACGTAAGTTTTTATTTGATGTTTATCATTTTTTGTTGTTTAGATTATGAAATTTATTTAAAAAATTAGTACCAAACAAATTACGTTTATTTAGAAATTTGTTTCCAAAAAAATTCATATATTTGGTAGTATGTTTTTGAAAAAATGGTCATTGTTTTGTATTTAATATCAGAGCAAATTGTATATGTTCAGTTCTATTTTTTTGAACATTTAATTTCTAACTTTTCCACACTCTAGTTTCAAACCCAAAAAAAAAAAAACTATCTGGTATTACATATGTTCAGATACTTGTTTTTTAACAAATTGAATTTGTTCTGTATTGAGTATCCAAAGAAAATTAAAAAATTCAGCTCTGTATTTCCATACTCTTAAATTTTTGTCTTCTCAGACTATGCTTTATGGTGATATTTCTATATGTTGTAATAAGGCTTCAACAAAATATGTAATGAATTTTACTAGTGAATTTGTAATTCATGAGGTATGTTATGTACATAAAATTAGTAATAGTAATGTGTATTATCACTATGAATATTAGTGTTTTTTTTTTTTTTTTTTGATATTCAAGAGTCGAAAAGCATTAATTTGGTGGGTTCTTGACATAGGAAGGATTTTGTAATTGTTTGCATATGGCAATGGTTTTGTAATTGACGTGAGGTCATCCTATTTTACCAATAGCAACAAATTGGTAAAAGCTATCATCACCCTTGTGCTACAAGATGGGACACTGTTTACAATTCTCGTATAGAAGCTTTCAAAAAGATTGTTAATGCTGATGCTATAACGAAAGAGATAATAGACTTGGAGTGATATCTTCTTTACTATTTTATGTACTTTTAATGGAGTGTTTTTTAATGTGATATAGATGGTTTAAGTGTTTACAATGTGTGTATAACATTAAATATTATCAATGATATGAATGGTAAGCATTTAGTATTTTAAGTATCGAAAGTTGTTGTTTGGAACTGAGGTCATTTAATAGTTTTAGAATTGACTATCTTGATGGAGAAGTTGGAACCAATTTTCTATTGTTCGGAACTGAGTATCTGCACATATCTCATTTGTTCAAAACTGAGTATCTGGACAAAGTTCATTTGTTCGGCACTGGGTATTCAAATGAAAAAGTTGTAACTAATTTTCATTTGTTCAAAATTGAGTATCTAAATATATTTCATTTATTCGGCATTGGGTATCCGAAGAAAATTCTGTTTGTACCCTTCTTGGCAAAAATTGCCACATGACAATTCCTCAAATTGTTTATGCCACGCGGCAATGAAAGATAAAGAGTCAAAGATGTTTTGGGGCCCACTACCGAGGTCAAGTCAAATGGCAGCTGAAAGTAATTGATTTATTTTAAATAATTAAATTAACCAAGTGTTTGTGTTAATTAATTAATTAATTTAGATTTGACGGATAAGGTGAGCCTTAATTGTTCCTAAGAATTAGGAGGTTGTTGAGGCTTATCTCCTAAAAAGTTGCCTTATTTCTTAGTTTGTTGCTAGATGGCTGCTATAGATAAATGGGATTTGAAGATTTGGCAAATCAATGACAAGGGGGCTCGCGACCCCAAGTAGGTCATGCCCACGAGAGGCCATAACCATTTTAGACTTCAGGTTTGTTGGCTGGGGAGAGAGATGTGTGGCCCACAATGGGGGCTCGTGACCTTTATAGTCACACCCTAGGTGTTCTTAATCGTGCCCGCAACCTGTTTTGTCATCTGAATTGCGGCCGCGTTGTGTTCTTTGTGCCCATGATATGTTTGTCGGTATATAGCACCAAAAGCTAAAAATATCTATCTTTTTTATTATATCTTCTTCCTTTCCTCTGTAACTGGTTTCTCGTGCTCCGCAGAGGGGTTTAGTCTCCTCAGAAACGATAACCCTACAGTTCAGACTCCCATGGTTCTGAATTTGGTTTCACAAGTGCAATGTGAAACAAAAAAACACAAATGAGAGTCCAAATTCGGCAAATATTTGGAAAAGCTATTTACATAAAAAATGCTAAAAGAGGACTACATTGCCAGATTTCAAAGTCGCCATCTCAATATTTTTGAAAAATTTAGGAAACCCATGACTTACGCCAAAGGCCACTTGTCCGTCATAACTGTGGTGATGTGGCTTGGAAATACTCTTGGATCCTGAAAGACATTCCTGATCCTCTGATTGTCATCTGAAAAGGGATTAACACTCCGGTCAGGGGTGCTGGAATTAGCACTCCGACGGACAAGTCAGTATATATCTCACGTTTGCTTATGTCTTAAGTTTCTTGGGATTATCTCTCATATACCTTTTATTGACTGTTGTTCCTTTATTTATATTCGCTTTTCGGCCTCAGGGTCGGGCCCACTCTTAATCCATTGTGTAATTGTTCACTCGGCCCCCCTATTGTCGTATGCCAATTCCCACTCAGCTCCTCACTCAACTGATTCTATGGCCGATTAGGATATTCAGCATCTGGAACATACAAGACGGGGTCGAATATAATATATATATATCCTTATTTTCAAAGTGTGTACTCGGCCTACCTGCATCCCCTGACATTCGGCTCCCACAATTGCCCCCTAATCACCCCACTAACACCAGTTAGTTAGCGTGTTTGGTTTCGAACTTGAAAAGGCAAAACAAAAATTCGGTGGTTAACCTCATTCCAATGTGAGTGTCAGAACGTACACGCTTTTTGGTCATCATTACAATTTCCCGCCCCTTCGTACGCTTCCTTCATTTAATGTGATTTAAAACTTTGTCCCTTCGAATGCATGTGTTTGAATACTCAAAGTTTCTGGTTCACCTTATAGTATAACACCTTCATTTCACGACCTCTGAACTTCCTCCCGTTTCTCATTGTCTTCTCTGCTTCTTGTAAGCTCTCTTTTCCCCTATTTTGAATCCCATTTTCTTGTTTGTTTTTAGTTTAGCATACTCCCTAAACTGGCTAGGATGGCCAAACACTTGAAAGCCCTCCTTTCTACGGATCGAGTCACTAGTTTTTGATGCCATTTTGCCATTCCCGATGACGTCCACCTGTCACTCGTGGCAGAGAGCACACTTGATCTGGAGAGGACTAATGAGAATACAATAATCTTTCCTCTCCTATCAATTGCTGAGGACGGAGTCCGTTTTCCCCTTCACCCATTTCTTAGGGCTGTCCTTCGCCAATGGGGTCTAATCCCTTCCTAGCCTAATGTAAATTTTTACCAAATCATAATGGGAATTGTAGAGTTGAACCGATGTCTTAGGATCAATCTTGGCATCCCTTCTATTCGGCATTGCTATGCCTTGGCCAAGTCTTCTGGCTGGCAGGGGCATTACTTTCTTAGGGCTAAGGACACCAACCATCATTTGGTGACTATGCTTGCCAGCTCTAGCAAGCAAGTTGACGATGTCATGGTCGTTGTCCAAAACAACTTAGAATTCGGCAAGGGCGAAGATTGCCTAGATCCCGTACCTAGATGAAAAGGTGAACCAGGTGGCCGTATAGTTTGATATATGCATTTGCTATATATTTACTTGGCTCTCCTTTCATGAACTTACCGCTTTGTGTATGCAGTAAACCATTTGAAGAAAGTTCTTGTTTCAGCCAACAACACCGTGCTTGTGGAAATCAAAACCGCACTCTAGTTCTTTGGCCATCCAAACCTCCAGAAGCAAGGGAGGGCGGCTCATATACTTCTTAGATACGAGCCGACTTACGCAACCTTTTTGGCTGCAGACAACATTCCGATTCTGAGGGGCGAACAGCAGCTCACGGCTCTCATTTTCTCCAACTTCAAAAACCTCAGGTAGATTGGTTTGGAACTTCTGACTCGAAGCAGGTGGAAGAACAAGTAGCCGGGGAAGTCGCCGAACAACCTAATCAGTCCACTTTGGAACCCGAAGTTGACGAGGCTCTGAACTTGGCTTTTGAGGAAGCCAGCCTTAATCAATCCGACCTTCCATCTACTTCAGGCCATGGGGACGCCTCCTTCGAAGACATTTTTACCAACTTAGGGGACCTTTCTGGTGCGTATACTGAGAACATGGCTGGGGAGTCTCTAACGCAGCTAACCAGGAAAAAAAATGCCGAACGCATGGCCGCCCGGAGGAGGGCTGAGGCTAACCGATCCGAACCTCTCCCTGTTGCCGTGACTGAGTCTTCTCTGCCGGATACCGAGACGAAGCAGGTCAAAATGGCTCGAGTTGAAATGGCTCAGATGGAACAAGTTAAACAACTGGATTAGGAGGCTGAGAAGATGGGGGAAAAATGTCCCGCCGAGCGCGAAGCCGACCCTGAGGAAACACCTACCGATAAATGGCCGCGCTTGGAGGAGTCGGACTCAGTCGTGCTGTTCATCATCCAACCAAGGATAAAGAACGTGCCAATTGTGTCTGACGCGTCGGCTCTAAAAGATCCGGCTATGGCCTTGAGTATGGCTTCCTCAATTTCTCTGCCGGTTGACAGGACGAATTTTCGTGCGGAGCCAGATTTGCTATCAATAGCATTAACCACTCAATCGGCCATATTGGTACGTGACTTAACTTTATTTTTAGTTTTCTGCCTATATGCATATAAACATATATTATTAATTAAAAAATTCCAACTCTTTGTTTTGTAGACGGTGGGCAGGATAACCAAGATCGGCCGCTGCCAACATGATGCTATTGAGAAAATCGGCTTTTTGAAAGCTGAAATTGAAAACGAGAAGAGCAAGGCCGTGGAGGCCTCTCAAAGAGCCGAGTCTGAAACGACGAGGGCGACAGATGAGCACACAAGAGCCGACGCCGAGGCAGAAAAGGCGAAGAGGTCTGACCAGCTCAGATTGGCCGCCGAGGAGAGGGCAAACGTGAGCAAAAACGCGTTGAAGTTAACCAAGGAGGTGATTGCCAAACGGGAAGCCGACTTGGAAGAATCGAAGAAGGCGAAGGAAATAGCCGACTCCGAGATTTCCAAAGTGTTCCAAGCTAGGAAGGACACCGCTTTGGAGAACTATGTAAAGGAAGTCCCCAAATTCGAGAATCGGGGCTTCAAACACAGCTGGCTCAAAGCCCTTACTGCCGCTAATGTGACATTGGCTCAGCCGATTCCATACGAGCAGGTGGACGTTGAGCCACTGGAGTCTGACCCCGAAGATTGACTAGGGTGACTTTGATTTTTGTTAGCCATCTTCCATGCATGGTTCTTGTAAATTTTTGTTAGTAGATTTCTATTAATTTAAGGTAATTTTCATGTATAAAATGACAACGATCTGTACTTAATTCTAATGAAAATTTCCTTTACTTTTCACTATTATCTGTACTCAATTTTTGTTATTAATGAAGATTTTCCTTTTCACTACTTTGGGTAAAATGACTACTGTCTGTTGCGCATTCTAGCTATCGATTCAATAGGATGTAGGATCATGAGATGAGTAAATTAAACATCCCACTAAATAGCTGCTAATTAGATAACTGCGTGTCTTGGCAATTTAATCGTCTTTCAATTATAGCCAAATGAATTAATGAATACGCCCTTGAACATTAATGAACTGAAACGCTGAATATCGGTGGCTCATGGAATGGCTGGGGCAGATAAACCTATCAGCGCAAGGCCTTGACATTTGGCCGATTAGATTAGCGAATCCTTAGCCGCTAATATTAACGAATCTGCCCTTGCTCCAGTTAAGGAATGAATTGGAACGCCGAATATCGGTGGCTCATGGAATGGCTGGGCCAAATGAACCTATCGGTGTAAGGCCTTGACATTTGGCCGATTAGGTTAGCGAATCCTTAGCCGCTAAGATTAACGAATCTGCCCTTGCCCCCGTTAGTGAGTTGGAACGCCAAATATCGGTGGCTTATGGAATGGCTGGGCACATGAACCTATCGGCGCAAGGCCTTGACATTTGGCCGATTAGGTTAGCGAATCCGTAGCCGCTAAGATTAATGAATCTGCTCTTGCCCCAGTTAAGGAATGAATTAGAACGCTGAATATCGGTGGCTCATGGAATGGTTGGGATAAATGAACCTATCAGTGCAAGGCCTTGACATTTGGCCGATTTGGTTAGTGAATCCTTAGCCGCTAAGATTAACAAATCTGTCCTTGCCCTAGTTAATGAACTGGAACGTCGAATATCAGTGGCTTATGGAATGGCTAGGGCACATGAACCTATCAGCGCATGGCCTTGACATTTGGCCGATTAGGTTAGCGAATCCTTAGCCACTAAGATTAACGAATTTGCCCTTGCCCCAGTTAATGAACTGGAACGCTAAATATCGGTGGCTCATGGAATTCAAGCATTGATGAGATCGCCTCGAGAGTGCAGCCCCTGTAATCAATAAATGGGATGAGGGCTACGTGCGCGAGGGTGCCATTGTCGGTTCAAATCCAACAAGTTGGGAGAACAAAAAAGAAGTGTGGATGACTGTGGATGGCAAGAAGACTGTTCTTCAACAGTAGAGGGGACAGTAGGACACTCGCAAAGCTGGATGTAGAGATGAACTGGGGTGACGAGCCTATGCGCACGGTGAGTAGGACGTCAAGGGAGCGTGAGAAACACCAATCCCCACATCACCAAAATAGGTCACCCAGAAGGGAAAAACAACAACGAGGTAACTTCCCTCGCTCAAGAGGTGAAACTAGTGCGACACCGTGCCCGTTGAGCTTTTCGGTGTTCGTCGGGAACAAACCGATGACGGAGGCGGATTCTATTATCTGCGACCCAATGTAGTAGTTGAGTTTGCACGACAGATTTTTTCGCCAGAAGTTCGACAGTCCATGGTCGGCCGAGCTGATTACGAAGTCTTCCGGGAGGGCGTTCATGGAGCAGTAAAGGGTTTGTACACCTCCTATGAAATCGGCATGCATCTGTGTGTCGTACGAAGAGAGATAGAGCAAAGGGATGCCCGCATTTAGAGCTTGCAAGCCCGCTCAGAGAAGGCCAAAAATAAGTTAAAGAGAACTAGCACCTCTAAGACTCATTCGGCGGGACAAGTGAATCCGATTGTCGCGAAGCGAGTAAATCGCCGAATCTTGGATCACGCGATTGCCGACCAAGATACGGCCAGCATGTTCGCAATTGAATCGACGAAGGCTAGGTCCTACGAAAAAGGCTTTCATGATGATCGAAAAATTAGAATAGACAAGACGAAGGAAAACTAGCCGAGGAGGTCTACTGATGCAAAAATCGCGGATTTAAGCATGGATGGACCAAGGCACTGCAGACCGCGGGCGTTGATCCGGTGTCACCCTTATATCAGAGTTATACTTTTCCATTTGAGGCTTTCGAAGCCAAAAAGACCAACGACGAGGGCAGCGCCGAATAATTTTGATGTATTATTATATATATTAGGTTTTTTCTTTTTTAATGTAAAGCATGTACTTTTGATCTATTGAATGAGATGCATTATTCTAGATGTCGATATGTTATTTTGATCAGTGCTCGCAGATTAAGTTGTCTACTACTTCATGATCACATCTATGAAGGGCGCTCCAAATTCGGAGACTTATTCGGCCTGAACGTGTCATTCACGTAGGGCGCTCCAAATTTAGAGGCTTTTTTGTGTTGGCCCAAACATCATTTGCGAAGGGTGCTCCAAATTCGAAGGCTTATTTGGCCCAAACGTGTCATTCACGTAGGGTGCTCCAAATTCGGAGGCTTCTTTGTGTTGGCCCAAACGTCATTTGTGAAAGGCGCTCCGAATTCAGAGGCTTATTTAGCCCAAACGTGTCATTCACGTAGGGTGCTCCGAATGCGGAGACTTATTCGGCCCAAACGTGTTATTCACGAAGGGTGCTCCGAATTCGGAGGCTTCCTTGTGTTGGCCCAAACGTCATTCGCGAAGGGCGCTTCGAATTAGGAGGCTTATTCGGCTCAAACGTGCCATTTACGAAGGGCGCTTCGAATTCGGAGGCTTCTTTGTGTTGGCCCAAACGTCATTCGCGAAGGTCGCTCCAAATTCGGAGGCTTATTCGGCCCAAATGTGTCATTCATGAAGGGAGCTCCGAATTCAAAGGCTTCTTTGTGTTGGCCCAAACGTCAATCCCAAAGGGCGCTCAGAATTCGGAGGCTTTTGGCCCAAACGTGTTATTCACATAGCGCGCTCCGAATTCGGAGGCTTCTTTGTGTTGGCCCAAACGTCATTCGCAAAGGGCGCTTCGAATTCGGAGGCTTATTCGGCCCAAACGTGTCATTCACGAAGAGCGCTCTGAATTCGGAGGCTTCTTTGTGTTGGCCCAAACATGTCATTTACGTAGGGCGCTCTGAATTCGGAGGCTTCTTGTGTTGGCCCAACCGTCATTCGCGAAGGGCACTCCGAATTCGGAGGCTTATTCGGCCCAAATGTGTGATTCACGTAGGGCGCTCCGAATGCGGAGACTTATTCGGCCCAAACGTGTTATTCACGAAGGGCGCTCCAAATTCGGAGGCTTCTTTGTGTTGGCCCAAACGTCATTCGCGAAGGGCACTCTGAATTTGGAGGCTTTTGAAACCACCTTAAATCAACAACCACAACTCACTGGGCAAGAGAAGATTGCATTAAAAAAGGAAAGATATACACGGAGTAAAATCAAAACAAGCTATCATGCCGTACAAGCTGACTTAATGATAAAATTTGCACAAGTGTGTGGAATTCCATGGTCGTAGCAAGCTTCTTCCATCCATGTCTTTGAGCAGATATGCCCATGTCCCTGCGATTAAGTCAATCTAATAGGGACCGTCCCAGCTAGGACCTAATTTTCTGTCAGTCGGATTCCTAGCAGCGGGAAGCACTTTCTTGAGGACCAATTCTCCTGGTGTATAACGGCACAACTGAACACGTTGATTATACGACTTAGTGAGTTGTTGCTGGTACCGTGCCATGGATACAAGGGCACGGTCTCGGCGTTCTTCAATCAGAGTCAAGTCCAAGGCCAACATCATGTCATTTCGATCCATATCAAAAACTTTCGATTTCAAGGTTGGGAGGCTGATTTCCAGGGGGATGATTGCCTGGGTTCCAAAGCATAGAGCAAACGGTGTTTCCCCAGTGGATTGCCTCGGAGTAGTGCGATGAGCCCACAATACACTGGGCAACTCTTCGACCCATCTGCCTTTAGCTTTCTCCAGCCTTTTCTTGGTGCCGTCCAAAATAACCTTGTTGGTGGCCTCCACTTGACCATTGCTCTGCGGGTAAGCCGGCGAGGAAAAGTAGGGCCGGATACCATAAGTGTCGCACAAGTCTCGATACATGCCACAATCAAACTAGGTACCGTTGTCAAAAACAAGTGTTCGTTGTATGCTGAATCTTGTTATGATGTTTTTCCATACAAAACGCTTAACGTCGGAATCTCAAATATGTGTTAATGCCTCCGCTTCGACCCATTTTGTGAAATAATTCATCACAACAATTAGGAACCGCCTGTTGCTTGGGGCCCGTGGTAACGGTCCAACGATATCTAGGCCCTACTGAGCAAACGGCCAAGGGCTAGTGATAGAATTTAACTCCTCGGCTGGCAGGTGAGTTAAAGGGGAAAACTTCTGGCATTGACCACATTTCTTGACATAACACTTGGTGTCAGTTTGCATGGTCGGGCAATAGTACCCCTGCAATACAGCGCGATGAGCCAGAAAACGTCTGCCTGAATGGGCTCCACAACTGCCTTTATGTATTTCAGATCAAAGTTTGTCGACTTTATCTGGGTGAACACACTCTAAGTACGGCCTGGAGAGAGATTTTTTTGTAGAGCTTCTCCTGTGGATCAAAATAGTATCGGAGGGCTTTGTTTCGGAGTTTGTGTGCTTCTTTCTTATCCATCAGGAGTTGTTTTGAAGATAGGAATACGGCGATAGGGTCTATCCAACTCGGACCTGGTTCGCTAACGTTGACCTGAACTGGTTCTGAAAAGGCAATGCTCGGCTCGAGGACAAACCCTACTTCAATTGTCCACTTAATTTCTGAGTTGATGGCAGAGGCTAGGCAAGTCAGGGCATCTGCATACATGTTATGATCCCAAGTTATTTGATTCAGTTCGTGATGATCAAACTTCGCGAGCAAAGAATTCGCCATTTTCATATAGGCTGCCATGCAGTCATTTTTGGTTGTGTATTTCCCTTTCAATTGGTTGATTACTAGTTTTGAGTCATAGAAAAAAAGCAGACACCGCGCACCGAGGTGAAGTGCATTTCGCAGGCCGGTTAATAGTGCTTCATATTCGGTCTCATTGTTTAATGCGTCGAATCCCAATTTGATGGCCTATTCGATTATTGCCCCTTCAGGGGTCATGATTACTACGCCAGCCCCACTACCACACTGCTTGGATGACCCATTGCAATACATCTGCCAAACGTCACCAACATACATTCTCTAGTCGGGCTTAGTTTGCACTTGATCAGACTTAAAGTCGGCCAAGGATCCTGTGAACTCGGCAACAAAGTCGGCGAGCACTTGCCCTTTGATGGAAGTTCTGGGTAGAAACTGGATATCATACTGGCCGAGTTCAAGAGCCCATTTCGAGATGCGCCCAGACACCTCCGCGCTGCAGAACGCTGACCGGAAGAGATATTCCGTTGGCACCCCAATGGTATGCCCCTGAAAATAGTGCATCAGTTTTCTTGCAGCCATGACGAGAGCAAGGATAAGCTTTTCTGATGGAAGGTAACGTGTCTTGGTGTCGGCCATAGCTTTGCTCACATAGTAAACTGGTCGCTGCTCCCCTAGTTCTTCCTTTAACAATACGGCGCTGACCGCCCGGTCGGATACTGCCAGATACAAAATGAGTGGATCGCCGGCTGCAGGTGTTGCCAAGAGTGGAACTGATCGGAGTAAGATTTCAGGCTGTCCAAAGTGGCCTGGCACTTGGGAGTCCAATCAAACGATCTACCTTGCCGAAGTGTGTGGAAAAATTGTCGGCAACGATCTGTGGAATGGCTGATAAATCTGTTGAGCGCGGTGGCCATCCCCATTAGCTTCTGAACCTTTTTGACTGATCGAGGGGATCCAAGTTCTGGAATTGCCGTGATCTGCCTCGGATTGGCTTTGATTCCGCGGTGATTAACAATGTAGCCAAGGAATTTGCCAGAGTCGATGTCGAATGCACACTTAGAAGCATTCAATTTCATCTTGTACTTTCAAAGAATGCCAAATGTCTCTGACAAATCGGCTGGATGAGAGTGCTTTTCCTTGGATTTGACCACCATATCTTTGATGTATACTTCCATGGTACAGCCAAGCTATTCCTTGAACATAGAAGTCACTAGTCTTTGATAAGTTCCCTCGCATTCTTCTGCCCAAAAGGCATGACCTTGTAGCAATAGGTTCCTTTTGGGGTGAGGAATGCAGTTTTTTCTTGATCCTCTGGATGCATGTCCATTTGATGATAGCCTCTGTAAGCATCCAAGAAGCTCATGCGTTGATGATGTGTCGTTGCATCTACAAGTTGGTCTATTCTGGGCAGGGGAAAACAATCCTTGGGACAAGCTTTGTTCAAGTCCGTAAAATCCACACAGACGCACCAAAAGCCATTTTTCTTCTTTACGACCACAGTATTGGACAACCATGTGGGATAAGTTACTTCGCGAACCACCTCGGCGTCAAGTAACCTATCCATCTCTTTCACGACGGCTGAAGTAAGCTCCGCAGCGGACCACCGGCTTCTTTGAACAATTGGCTTACATTTTGGATCAACGTTCAAGCGGTGTTGGGCCACTGATGGATCTACTCCTGGCATCTTGTATGGGGACCATGCAAACACATCAATATTGCCATGTAAGAAGGCTACCAATTCCTGCCTTTCAACGTTATCCAAGGAAGCGCTGATCATGAAGAACTTGTCAAGATTTCCGTCAATTTTGACACGATGCAGGGCTTTGGTTCCTTTTTCACTTGGGATCTTCCCAATGTCTTCGAGACTCTCCCTATCCGGCACCTCAATTGAATGCACTTCCAGTTCCCTCGGTCTCTTTGTAGCTAGAAGATAACATGTCTACACCGACTTCACAGAGTCGCGAATTTGTTCAAAACCGTATTCAGTCAGAAAATAGAGCAGTTGGTGGTAGGTGTTTGGCATGGCTTGCATCATATGTAACCAAGTTCTGCCCATGACCAGGTTATACGGTGAAGGGAGCTTAATAACCAGAAACTCTACGTCTACTGATCTGGTTCCGGCCCGTACAGGTAGTGTGATCTTGCCCAAAGGGTACTCCAGGTTAGCATTAAAGCCGAATAACGGATAATCCGCCGGAGATAGGTCCGAATCAGTAAAACCAAGTTTGACAAAAGTTTTGTAATACATTACCTCCAAAGTCCTGCCCTGGACAATGAGAACATGCTCGATGATGAATCTGTTCACACATAGCTCAATGACGAGGGGATCAGTGTGGGGGCGGGTCACTCCAACTAAATCACTGTCATCAAAACTAATCCTTGCAACGTCGTGTGGCCGTTTCGCTGGCGTCATTGAGCTATGTGTGCTAGACGGCAACTGGATTGTGTGCACCTCAGGTAGTGTCGGCAAGCTGTATAACATATGGATTACCCCAAGAGAGGGTGACTCCGGCCGTAGAGCTACTGTATTTGTTGAATTGTTCTTTCGGACGTATTGCGTAAGGCGGCCATCTTGCACCAATTCTTCCAAGTGATCATTAAAGAAAAACAACTATTGGTGTCGTGACCACGGTCTTTATGATACTCACATTGTTTATCTTGTCTTCTCGCATTGGAGGGTCCTATCATCTTGGGCGGCCACTTGAAGAATGGAAGGTGTTGTATTTTTGACAGAATCTTATTGATCGGCTCTGTCAGCTTCTTGTATTTCTTGCTCGAACGCCTTGTGTGCCTATTATCCACTTGGTATTGTTCGTTAGCTTGTTGTGAACATTGGTCGATTGATTGGCACAAATCATGCCTTTTGTCTTGTTTGGGTCGATTCTGCCGCTCGAGGCTTCTTGGAGGCACGAAGCTAATCGGCTAGACAACTCCCGACGTAGCCGTCTCAACAGCTTTACGTCCGGCTTTGACTCGAAGGGCATCATCCTCCACTTTGCAGTATTCTTCAACCTTCTTCATTAATGCCTAGACGGTTTTGGGGGGACGCCTGGTCAATGAACTGCGGAGGGGGCTGTTAGGATACAATCCCATCTTAAAGGCGATGATGGCCATGGAATCATTGCAAGCATCATCAACCAGATTAAAGCATTCCCAATAGCAGGCCGAGTATTCATGAAGAGTTTCTTCCGGTTTAATTTGCATGGCCTAGAGAGAGTCGGCTTGCTTCAGCTGGACCTCATTGGTGATGAATCTTGCCCTGAATGACTTTTGGAGTTGGTGGAAGCTCTTAATTGATGCCGGCTCCAATTTATAGTACCACCTCACGGCTAGTGGTCCTAGACTGCTTGGAAATATCTTACACATGAGGGCTTCGTCGTCAGCATAGAGCGTCATCGCTTGGTTGTAATGATGAATGTGATCAGTGGGGTCTGATTTTCCGTCATAGAGGGTGAACGACGGTGCCTTGAACTTCTTGGGTAGCACAGCCCTGGCAATTCGTCGCACGAATGGGTCGTGTTTATCTTCCTTATCCGAATCATCACTTTTCCTTTGTCTATGCTGTATATATGGACTTCCCTCAGACGAGCAGGATACATCAACGCGCCCTTTCTTTCTAGGCTCTGGGGATGGTGAGTTTGAATCACTATCCCTATTACGTTTCTAAAGTCGACGTCGGCGACCATCCTGCTTTCCCGAAGGTCGACCCCGGTCTTGGCATGTGGCTTGTTGGGATTTTGCCACCTCTAAGGCCAAATCCTAGCGCAGGCACTCATTCTCAGCCAGCACGTTCTCCAGCCGCTGTTCACTTTGCTTTGCCTGATCCATAATCGTCTGCATTGTCTCATGCATTGAAGTTGAGGGTGATGTTTGAGCTACTGAGTCAAAGTTCAAGGCATGTCGCGCGGAAATATTCTTCGGTCCCAGCATGTTTCTTGGAGTGAGGCCGTCTCTTGGTGTAGTTTCATCAGCGACTATTGGAGGATCTTCCGTTATGCCCACCATGGATGTATTTGAGTATTCCCACAGACGGCGCCAATTGTGGTAATGTGGTTTGGAAATACTCTTGGATCCTGAAGAACATTCTTGATCCTCTAATTGCCACTTGAAAAGAGACTAACACTCTGGTTGGGGGTACCAGAATTAGCACTCCGACGAAAAAGTCAATATATGTCTCACGTTTGCTTATGTCTTAAGTTTCTTGGGGTAATCTCTCACATACCTTTCTTTGACTATTGTTCCTCTATTTATATTCGCTTTTGGGCCTTAGGGTCGGGCCCACTCTTAATTCATCGTGTAATTGTTCACTCGGCCCACCTCTTGTCGTATGCCAATTGTAGACACCCCATTTTTGACCGTCCTCAAGACTTGGACGTCACCGTTTGAACACTCGGTGATTATCCATGTTTGTGTTCGTTTGGAGTTCCCGAAGGTCTCGCTCTGGCACGCCTCAGGATCTCCGAACTTGACCATTTTGTGTCTGGTTTTGCACCAAACACTTGTGTTTTGCCTTGGAGGGGCAGGGAATGCCTTATGAGGCATCCCCACACACCACCGGCAGTGGCTAGAGGCCACCGGCTAATTTTTGTTGCCACCGGTAATGTATGTGGCCGGTCGGCACTCTTTGTTGCCGGTCGGCAATCATTTTTGTCAAAATGACATTTTTGGCCAGCCGACTACTGTTCATCTGCTTTTGCAGATATTTTAGGACAGCTGGATGGCATTTGGTTCCCCTCCATACACGTGTATGGAGGGATGCCCTCCTTGTAAGCTTGTTGTATAAGCTTTACAAGTTTGTTGCCTATAAGAGAAGGGTCTCTTCTCTTGGCATTAGGGTTAGAGACTTTTGGAGAGAAAAACACAGAGAGAAGCTCTGGTTTTAGGGTTAGGGTTCATACATATCTCCTATCTCTCTTTGTGTTCTAGGTGTTTTAGTCCATACTACTGCACACAAACACCTAGTGCTTCACCTTCCTTTGGCTACTGAGGTTCTAAGGGGCTGGTTTTGGTGTTTTGGAGCTGGATTCAAGCCAAGGAGGGCTGTTGGAGCATCATTTGTGAAGGTGGTCTACAAGGGTGAGAAACTTCCCTTTTATTCTCCATTTTTGCATTGCTTTTCTACCTATCTTAGAGCTGTTTTTGTGCTTAGTGTATAATACAAAAAAGTTCTGTTTTTTAGCCCTCTTGATTGTTTATTAAGAGTGTTTTGTGGTTTGGGTTTGTTTGACCCCTCCTAAGCCTTGTAAGGCTCCTTTTTGTGCTATTTTTGTACAAGTTTCGAGACTTTGGTGTTTGGGCCTCTTCACCACTGAAATCTTGAGGGATTTCAGTGGTGGAGATGGTGCCTTGAAGTCTCCAAAAGGGGAGGGCCACCCCCTCTCCTTGTTGTCCTTAAAAGGGACCCTTTTTGGCCTCTTGAGGGAGCATCATGTTAGAGTGTGTATTGATCATGTCTAGGCTATTTTCCATGCTTATTATGCCATGATATAACCTTGTTGTGTGTTGGTTTTGGTACACCATGCATACTTAGCATACCTACCGTGTAATGCCTTGTTATTGCCTTAATATGCCTTAGGTTGTTAGCCTTTGTTCTAGCGTGTTTTAGGCTTAGCCATGTGAAGGTTTTGTGCTTATGTTGCCATATTTTAGGTCTGTCCATGTTTGTTTGAGTCAATCTTGGCATGCATTATATAGCTCCTTTGTATTATGGCTTGTATGCTTCAAGTAGGTGAATGTGTAGCATGCATTGCTTGCATTAATTTAGTGGTTTAGGACCATCCTACATGTCATTTCAGTCCCTTTGGTGTGCTTGTATGCTTGCCTTGGACACCTCTTTGATGCTTCAAAAGCTTGTGTTGTATGCTCCATGTTTTAGCCATTATGCATGCTATTGAATTTGAGCCATTTAGATGCTATCTAAGGGTCCCCTTTGCATGTTCAAGGACTGCCTTGAACTTGTTTTAAGCCTTCTTGGCCTTTTGAGGCTTGGTTGGCTTAGCCATGGTTTAAGCCTCCTTGACTTGCTTCAAGAATTTAGACTATTTGCATGCTAATGTTTGCTTCATTTGAGTTGGTTTGGCACCACATTCTAGCATGATTTTCAGAGCTTATGTTGCATGCTAATTGTCCATGATAGCCTCTTTTAAGTGTGCTTGAAAGTTGCTTGTTTAATGCTTAAGGTTTGGACCACAATATGTGCACATGTGCATGTGTGTTTAGCCTTCATTTTTGGGCATTTTGGCCACTATTTTGGGCCTAATTAGGGCTGCCCAAGTCATGTTTAAGTCCATCATTCGCTTGGTTGCATGCTTACCTTACATGTTTGCTTGTATGCTTGCATAAGTGTCTTGCCATGCCATGTTGCATCCTTAGCTTGCATGCTTAGGTTGCATTGCATCTTGCATGCATGCCTTGTTCCTTGACTTGGTGATAGGAATTGGGCCTTGGTTTGTTTGTTTGGTTTGCATTTCATTTGACATGAAAGTTGCACACTTGATTCTTTGGGCCATCATGCATGGAAATGCGTGATTGGTGGTCCGAAAATCGAGACACATGCCCCTTTGAGTCACAAACATGATACGGGACATGATTGGTGCATACATTGCTTGAATTGTATTGCCATGCAAGTTACGTCTCTCTTCTTGTGAGTTCTGAGTTCTGTGAGCATTCTTTGCCCCGGCAAGATACATTGCCAACCGGTAGTAAATCACCAGCCGATGGATTCATTTTGTGCCGATGACCACAATTCACTGCCGGTGGTAATTCTACTCAGCCGGTGGTGATTCCCGATATCGAGAGGCATCCTTGAGACTTTGGCAGTCTTTAGAGAGGCAGAGCAGGGAAAACAGAGGCAGACTATGTATGGCCGTGCACTTCCGAGCAGGACCCGAGCATGCGCTTGCACTGCCCTCCTCGAGGCGGTTCTTGCTTTTCCTAGTTTAATTAGTTTGTTAACCGATTAGGCAATTTGTAATATTTAATTAGCTTGCGTAGTTAATTAATTTGTATTATTTATTTGGTCCCTCCGGGCGAGGGCAAATCTGTAATAAGTGTGGGTGAGTGGTGTGCATGTCTTCCAACCCCCACTTCTTTCTTCCCTTTTACTTACCTGCTTTGATGGTTAGTATTAGGGCACGTTTAAATTAGCATACCTCATGCAATGCATGCGTGCATCCATTCATTTGTCTTACATGCACCGGGCTCGGCGCATCATTCTAACTGCATCTGTATTTCAATTTCCAAATTGAATACGTGTTAGTTGTAGCATTTCACATGTCATCGTAGATTAGCCGAGCCTATCCTAATCACATTCTGCATGTGTTGCATTAGTCACTTTAACATGAACTAGGACATGCATGTTTGCTAACTAGTTTATTGTTTTGGCAGTCTGATGTAAGTATTTATGCTTTAGCATATCGCATGCGTGTGAATGTTGCCATGACAGTATGCTTACCATGTGGCTAAGTGCTTATATGAGATAAACTGTTTGAATGCCTGTGGGTGAAGGTTGGATTGTTTGAGTTGGGAAAACTCGTTGAAATCCGTGTTTTAGCCTACTTGCGAGTAGCAAATTCCGAAGCGCTTTTCAAAACAAACGGATATGCAATGCTTGTTTCCAAATTAGGCAATCTAGTCTATACTTGTTTGTTGTGCGCATAACATAGTAATTCTAGGCTAATAACCGGAATAAGAGCACATAACGTTTTCAAAATTGGATATCATGGTTAGTGGAGGTCGGTCTTCGGACCGGGCGAGAAGGGGTGTTCATAGCTGACCTTCCCCGATCGTACCCAAGCTCCCAAGCCAAGACAACTTTGGTGATGACGGACACGTGGCCTTCGGCACCGAGTCAGGGTTTCCTAAATTTTCCCATAAAAAAATATTTAGGTGGCGACTCTGTATCTGGCAAAACAATCCATGTTTGGCACTTCTTTTCAAAATCTGTTTTTCTCAAAACGATTTGCCAGAGTTGGACTCTTTGGTTCAGATTACGAACCGCAACAAACAAAAAGGGAGTCCGAAATGTAGCCGAGGTCCCTCGCGGGCTTGTTACACCAATTCCCACTCGGCTCCTCGTTCAATTGATTCTATGGCCGATTAAGATATTCGGCATCTGGAATGTACAAAATGGGGCTGAATATAATATATATATATATATCCTGATTTTCGAAGTGTGTACTCAACCTATCTGTATCCCTTGACATTCGGCTCCCACAATAACCAAAGTATCTTGGCTCGAGAACTTAGGTATGAGAGGGGAAGGTCTTGAATTGAGCACCCCACTCACCCAATCAAAGATCAGCCTCTACTAATCATGTTTTGAATTTTATATACATTATGTGCTCATGTTTTGATTATTTATGCTAACTTACTATGTGAGGCACACAAGTATAGACTACGTCACCCACTTTGGAATGCTTTGATTTCATATTTGTTTGAAAAGGATTTTGAATATATGCTACTTGAAAAGCAAGCTCATATCAAAATCATTCCAACTTAAGCGAAATAGCCTTCATCCATAGGTATTCAAAGAGTTATATCAAATAAGCACTTAGCCTCATGGTAGTATGCTTGATATGGTAACACAAACACACATGCAATATGCTAAAGCAAAAATACTCACCTAGTACTCAACCGAGGCAAGCCAAAGAGAAGAAAATAATTAGAAAAAATGCATGTTCCTAAGTATGCAAAGTGACTAATGCAACACATACAAAATGTAACTACTAGGTTTGGCTTATGTAACATGTCATATGGATCAACTCAAATCATGCGGTAGCGCATGTATTCAAGTAAGTAGGAAATGACAACGATGTTAGAATGATGGACTGAACCCAATGCATGCAAAAATGGATATTAAGCATGTCAATGATATGGAATGAAAAAATATGATGCTACCATGGTAAGCATGTAAATAAAATGGAGAAAGAAATGGAGGTTGGAAGACATACAAAATATTACTAGTGTTACAAATTTGTCCTCGCATAAGAGGGTCCAAATGAATGTCCTAATTAACTAATTATTACAACACCAAATGAATAAACTAATTGATTAGCTATTACAAATTTGAATGAAGCTAACTAATTAATTACACATACTAATATCAAAGCACTAATTGAATGGACTTGAGCGGGAGGCGAGGAGTCGCATGCGCACAGCCGAGAACATCCTCCTGGAAACCTCTCTGTTTGCTGCCAAAATCTACTCTGTGTGCAGTCAAAAATTTATTTTGTTTTGGCATTAGATTCTGCTCTGTTCTGCTATAAAAATGCCACTGCTTGTACAAAACAAGGTGGCCAGTCGACCTTGAGAAGTGGTTGGCCGTACAAAATGATGGTCGACTGGCCACTACTTTTGAGGAATACCTAGCTAGCATAGAGCTGAAACAAAGCAAAAACAAAGAAAAAACAAAGTGTTTCCAAGAGATGTTTATCCTCTCTACCTCTCCTTATCATGAAGATGATCAGGGAAGGAGTAGATTCGATTATCAAATCATCAATTGTCGTAAGATCTTAGAATTGATAGGACAAAAGCTCAATAAAATGAAACAAAAGACAAACAACACCTCCTCTCTTCATGAATCACTAAACATCACTAAAAAGTGCAATAATTCAAGACATAGTAGGTTCAATATAACGTCCGATTGAACGTAACCCAATTTTATTATCTTTTTACCTCTTTTACTCCAATTTTATTAGCCCCTTTTACATTACATTTCCATTTTCTTATATTTTCTTCCCTTTTGTCCAAATGTGATGAATGCGTCCACTAAGTCCAAAAGAAATAAAGAATAACAAGAATGACTTAACCTGAGAAATGAGCTCTTTAAGCCTTTTTCTATGGGGGAAATTACAAAGGAAGAATCAAACTCATTTACAAGTGATAATGAATTCGGAGTCAAACCCAAAATAAGCGATAATAACTCCAAATCCAAATTCGATAATAAGCTATAATGAACCTTTCCTTCGTGATTTCCAAGGGTCTAATTAGAAGATTAGTCCCTTAAAAGTAAATGCACCAGTGATAAAAGAGAGGAATGAAACAAGAGATTGTGCTTAGCATAAGAGAGATGTAATACCCTGGTAATGAACCTCCGAAGAGATTAAATCATTTAGCATGAGAGGTCTCTTTCTTATGCCTTAAGCAACAATCCTTTATTTGATACAACTCCTAACCAAAGAAACAAAGAAAGGAGGGAGATTGGAGAGTACTATTGAAAAGTAGGTGATTACAATGGTGTGAACATATATGAAAGCTATAAAAAAGATGAAAGAAAATACTATCAACTCAAATGGATTTAAAGCTATATCTATGAGGACTTACAACAACACATCTATAGTATTCAAAGAATAATTTAACACACCAAAAAGATTTGAAATAGCACAAAAATAGTGCAAAAAGTCAAGTTTTTGAAGTGGAAAAAGTGAGCAGAAATGGGCTAAAGTCAAGGGGTGGCTAACCCCTCCTCTTTTTTATGACTTAAAATCACATATGTTAGGCCTCAAAACACTCTAAAAATAATATGATAAAGCAAAGAAAAGAGAGAGAAAATATGGTACAAAAGCTTAAAGATTACCCCTTTTAAAGAGATGAAGAGTTTCTAATTCACAAACCACAAGTTGAACACTCTCAAGAGCTAAAATTTGTGTTCAAGAATCTCAGCAAGAAGCCTCAAGTTTTAGCTTGTAAGGTGTATGTATGGTGTATGTATATTGCAAGAGAGAAAGGAAGTGTGTTTGACAAGCTATGGCTCTTGGCGAAATTTTCTAACCCCAAACCATGAGGGAAGGTCATGTATTTATAGAAAAATACCTTCTTACAATGGAAATATCTGTAATGAGATAGCTGGTGCCAGGTATATACATGGGAACAGCTAGCAGTTGTCAAAATATTAGTTGCACTAAACATGGCCGGCCGACCATGAAGAGAGACGGTCGGCCAATCAAAAATAGCCTGCCGGCCACTTGTTGGCCAGTAGGTCTATGAGTGGTTAGGCTAGAAAAAATTAGATTTTGGTCCAAATGGAGTGCAAGGTTTAGGTTCTGAAGCTCAAAACCGAAGCTTCTTGTTGAAGAAATCGAACGATTGTACAACGTACTATTATTTCATCATCGAGCGTTCAAAGTGAGGTGCCCAAGTCTTAAGGGTGGTCAAAATGAGGTGTCTACATCCTCCCAGATCACCATTTCTGACCCATTTAAGATTTTAAGCTTGGGCTTCAACTATTTTTACCCATTTTCTGCCCCTAGTTCCATATACTAAAATGTAGAGCTCGACGAGGGCCTTCATTTAATTCAAGCAGATAGTCTTTTCGTTGCCAGTAATTTTTAGGTTGTCTCCTCTTCACTTTAAGAGGGATTGCTTTGCTCTTTTTCAATACCTCATGATAGATAGGCATGTGGTAGATTTTATTGTATTAAAAGCATGTTTGTTATTGGATTTTCAAAAGCATGAAAGGGGGTTTAAGGGTTTGAGGTTTTGGAGGTTCTAGTAGCATGTTTTTTTGGTTCTTTCCATAAGTTGGGAGTAGTTAATCATGTCTATGATGTTAAGGGAGAAAAGTCCTAATTTATTTTTAAGGATTTAACAAAATGAAAAGGAATAAAGTTGGGTAATCGTTGAGTTATGTGTTACATGAATGAAATTAGTGCTTTGGTTGCTAAATAAGAGATAATCGGGTCTTGTGACTGTTTGGTTAAAATTATGCCGTGTGAGTTTTGGTTGTATATCAACAAAAGGGGATTTTATGAAAGGAAAACAGGGATTTTGGCTAAGGGTTGAAAGTGTTGAGGTTTTGGGATAACGAGTTTGGTTTTGAAAATAAAATGATGTTGGTAACCCTTTTACGAAATAAAATGGAAGATGGTTGTTTGAAATGATTTCATCGAAAATGTTAGCAATTTGAAAATGGTAGAATTATTTGTGGATGTAATTTATGAGATTATGTATTTAAATGTTAGAGGTTTTGTCCTTGGCCATCGGTGGAGGATGACATTATTGTTTAGTAGATTATGTGTATATATTACACTACTATGGTATTTATGTAATCTAACGTCTTATGATATTGTTTGGAAGTCTGTTTCTCTTCGCGCTAAAATTAGTAAAGCATAGCGCCCTGACAGAGGTTCCTTTCTCTTCCGATTTGCACTTAGAAAAGTGTGAAATTGAGGTCCATTTCTCTCCAATTGGAGCCAGCAAAGCGTTGCGTCGTGAGATAGGTTCATCTCCCTTCTACTTTGCGCCTAGTAAAGTGTGACCTGTGGGGAGTTCTCGTCTAGGTGAGGCTAAAGAAACGATGTCGTGTTATGTTGCTTGTTTCTTTTGTCATCCGTGATTTACGCCAGTGAAAATGGAAGTATGTATTGCTTTCAGTTGTGCATGTTTGGATTTAGACACATATCTATTTATAATTTGTGCGTGTTCCTTGCCCTTGGGCCTATGGCCAAGGAAGGTAGTAGATATATTGGTGTATATGTATGGGTAGTGAATTGGAATGTAAGACTAAGTTATAAGTGGTATGTGTGAACGTGTTTTCAAAGCAAGTGTTGAAATGAAATTCTTTTAAATTAAAGTTGAAGGTTAAAAAGAGAAAGAAGTGTTGTGATGAAATGTTTTCAAACTAAATTGGAAACCTAGAAAGAATACAAGTGGTTTTACACCTTATGGTGTTAAAAAGGATGACTTTGGGGAAGTGTACTTATATGAGCATATTTTAAATATAAACTATCACTTTACTTATATAGTATGACGTGGAACATTCATGATTATAACTATCCCTATGTTGCTATTATTTTGGATCATGTAGGGATCTCTACTAGACTTTATATTTATCCCGTGTTGCTAATAATTTTTCAAGTACAAGTTGAGAAGTGATTCTAGATTAGTGATCTTCTTTAATTGTTCACTACGGGGCCTTATATCTATTGGTGGTATGCCATTGTTGTAAAGTATAATGATGCAAGCCTACGGACGTTTTTTTTACACGTAATTCATGTTGTATCCATTATGTGTACAAATAAAATAACTTTTATTTATGTATTCACATTGTGTATGTAGCTTCCACGTATTATTATATAGAATTGAATTAGTATAATGGTTGTGGTAATGTTATTCGAGTAATAAAAAAGTGGGGTGTGACAACTTGGTATCAAAGGAAGCCGGGTTTGAAAACTTTGGGTTTGTGGGAAGTGGTTTTTACCACAATGGGTTTGTTATGCTTGGTGAGGATATCTGCATATAATTATGGTAAGTGTTAGGACTTTATGTGGGCATGGGGTTAAGTCTCATGAATAGTGCTTATAGCCGGTGAACTTGCTTTGAGGTCTTATTGGAAGCACGTTTGATTAACGTGGTTTCTTATGGAAATTCCTTAAGAGTTCTAGGATTGTAGACCGCCCAGAACTCTGCTCCGTGCGTAAGGGCGCGAATTGTAGTTCTTAGCTACTACAGTTCGGACTCCTGTCACGGTTCTGAATCTAATCTCACAAAGTGCAACGTGAGACTGATAAATCACCAAAGAGTCCAAATCTGGCAAATCATTTTGGAAAATCGATTTTAATCAAAAAGCACCAAACATGGACTGTTTTGCCAGATTTTAGAGTCGCCACCTAAATATTTTATTTTGGAGAAATTTAGGAAACCCTGATTCATGCGTAAGGCCACGTGTCTGTCATCACCAAAGTTGCCTCGGCTCGAGAACTTGGGTACGAGAGGGGAAGGTCATGCAATGAGCACCCTCGCTTGCCTGATCAAAGGATCGGCCTTTACTAACATGATATGTTGTTTTTGAAAACACATGCGCTCTTATTTCGGTTAATTAGCTAATCTTACTACGTGATGCACACAGCATACAAGTATAGACTAGATCGCCTAAATTGGAACAAAACATCTCATGTTTGTTTTTCGAAAATGGTTTGAAGTTGCTACTCGCAAGTAGGCTAAGTCCTAGATTTTTCCACCCTCAAGTGGGCTTAGAAAACATGATTTTGCCACTCCGCAAAGTGGGCTTAAAACTCGCATTTTGATAAATTGTTCCCATTCAAGCAATGAAGCCTTCATCCACAGGCATTCATGCGGTTATATTAGTTAAGCAAATAGCTTCATGGCAAGCATGCTACACATGGCAACATACACATCTCATGCAGTATGCTAAAGCGTAAAAGCTTACCTAGTACTCCGAGCCAAAACAAAAACGAGTTAGTAATCAATGCATGATCATAGCTATGTTAACAATGCCTAATGCAACATATGCAAAAATGCAGCTACAATAGGCTCGGCTATTCTAAGATGTCATGTGAATACAATTTAGATAACATGTATTCAAATTGGTATTGAAATACAATGCAGTTTGTATGATGCGCCGAGCCTGGTGCATGCAAGACAGATGAATGGATGCACGCATGCTAGCATAAGGATGCTAATTGAAATATGCCCTAAAACTAACCATCGAAAGCGGTTAAGTAAAAGGGAGAAATAAATGGGGGTTGGAAGACATGCATCACACACATGCACATTTATTACAACATTTGTGCCCTCTCGACAGAGGGTCCGAATAATAATAAGCTAAGCTACATCTAAGCTAATTAAACTAATTATTACAAAACAGGACTAATTAACTACCAAGTTAGCTACTTATTACAAAATGAAGCTAATTAACTAACAAGCTAACTAACTAGTTATCACAGACACAAATGAATAGTTAAGCGTATTAACTACTTAAGTACAAAAACGAATGCATTAGCTAGCTTAAGCAAAGCAACTAAGTAAAGCAAATAGAAGGGGCCTCGGAGCGAGAAGCGCATGCATGCTCGGTCGCCTCGTTCGGAAATCCATCGTGATGCCCCAACTTGCCTTTGTTTGCAATTGTTCTCAGAACTCTGCACAAATCTCCAGATAGCTTTTGCTCCACCATGGGAACCTCCAGGAGCATGGCCGACCACTTATTGGTGTTGCCAACCACCTGCCGACCACTTACCTTTGCTGCAGACCAGAAAAAGTGGTCGGCCAGCCACTTTTACTGGTCTACCGACTAGAAAATGCTGCACTTCTCCATTTTGCTGCAACAGAGAACAAGAAGGGGCATAGCAATGTATTTGCAAGATATGTGTGCATAACCATCCTCCCTATCATTTCATGATCTCAAAGGGGTGTGGTTCTATAGACACCCTATTTTTGACCGACCTTAAGACTCAGACGTCACCGTTTGAGTACTTGGTGATGCTGCATATCGTGCTCGTTCAGAAGTCTCAGGGTCTCGGCTACGAACCTTGCCTCCGGACTTCCGAGCTTTTCTGTGCTTTGCCTCGGTTTGCGAACCAGGCTTTGTTTTCTTTGTTTTCTCTTCTCGAAGGGAGGGAGAGGTCTCGTAGATCATCTCTCAGTGGCCGTAGGCTACGTTTCACGGTCGTAAGCCATTTTTCCCGTTTGGAGCCCGGTTTCTGATTTTTCAGAGCCGTCGGCCGCGTGCCTCGGTTCGGGACCGCTTAACCACCTCCGTTTGCTCCGGTTTTTGGCACATACCTTATTTCCTCCCTTTTGAGGGACACTGTGGTTCGAGAGACCAACTTCGTGGTCGAACACCACTTCCGGTGCCTAACAGTCAGTTTTCGGAGCCCCGGGCTGCGCATTTCGGCCCCCGAACCTTCATTTTGCATCGGTTTGGGCTCATTTTTGGTGGAGGCCTTATTTTCACTATTTGGAAGGTTGTAGAAGGGTGGGAGGCCAGTAATTGTTCTGACAACCAGTTTTATTTCTTCATCGCCCTCCGTCGCCCGTTTTTCTCACTAGAAAGCCAATGTTGACCACCTTAAGGCCACTTTTTCTAGCCCTAAACCACATATTTGTGTTGTATACACCTGGGAGGCCACCAATATGATATGGCCGGCCAGTAATTGTCTCTGACCCTTTTGAACCTCTCTAAAAAATGGGCTTTTCTCTCTCCTGGTTCACTTTCTCCAGTTTTTGACCACATAGTTGTGTTGTGCACACACAGGAGGCCATCTTTTTGGCATGGCCGGCCACTAATCATGATTGACCCTTTTGACCCTCGGCCGACCGACCACCTAAACCCTAGAAAACCCGCCGGCCAGAATCCTCTCTTCAGGTACTTTACAAATATACCCTCTGTTTCCCCCCAGATTTTGTATCCGGGGGGCTAACTTTTTGGGAGGACATTTGAATTTCATTTCCTCCCTTTCCCCCCACTCCTTTGCCTATATAACCAGTGCCCCAGCTCTTGTTTTACGGGTTGACAAAAATTGTTTAAGGCTCTTGCATACATACATTCTCCATCCCTCTTTTCCAAGCTCCAAAATCCTAAGGTTTTTGCATCATTCCTACACCAACCCATAGCACCACTCCTCCTCACTCCATTCCAGCAGCTTCAAGGCCATTTCCAGAGCTTAGGAGCAACATTTCTTGGACCAAAAGTTGCTGAAGTTTGGCTTTTCAAGGGTAAGTCTTCTTCTCATCTTTTTGGCCCTATTTTTGCATACAATCTAAGCCATACTTGCTTACATTTTTGGGCTCCAACCCAAACTTTAAATAGTCATGTTTTGAGGTCTTTTTCATGTTTGATTAAGGGTCTTTCCCTGTTTGAGGCTTCCTACTATCACTTGCCTCTTTAGCTCTCTTTTATGCCTTTTTTTGCATAGTATTTTAGGCCTATTTTTGAGCTGTTTCAAACTTTTCTATAAACTGTGAAATACCTTTTTTGAGCCCCTCTTCAACTTTGTTGAAGGGATCTTCACTGTTTGAGGTTTCCTTCTGTTACTTGCCTCTTTATCCCTCTTTTGGCCCTATTTTTTGCATGTTTTTTTAACTCCTTGTGCTTGTATTTTTGGGCTCCTACCCGAACTTTAAATAGTCATATTTTGACCCCCTCTTCATTTTTGATCAAGGTTCTTTTGCTATTTGAGGCTCCCTTTTTACTCTTTGTGTTTAAACCTTCTTTTAGGCCTATTTTTGCATAGTATTTTAAGCTTACTTGTGCACTGTTTTGGACTTGTTCATAAACTGTAAAATACCTTTTTTTTGAGCCCCTCTTCAACTTTGTTGAAAGGCTCTTCATTTTTTGGGGCCAGCAGCTGCTACTTGCCTCTTTATCTCTCTTTTGGGGCCATTTTTGCATGTTAACTTAGCCCTATTTGTGTTCACTTTTTGGCCTTGATTAAAACTGTAAATATGCATGTTTTGGGACTGCCTTGATTTTGTCTTTATCCTTCATGTTCAAATAATGCATGCTTTGTATAGCTATAAGTCATTCCATGTGCCTAGTTTCGAGTTTCGGGTCTCATTTCATGCATCGGGTGCCATGTTTCCATGTTTCGGGGCTATTTTGCATCATATTTTGGTACTTAAATTTGCATGCTTGTATGCCATATTCCATGCCTTGCCATGCTTTGTTAGAGTGGCATTTGTGCCTTAGGTTCGGTCCTCGGTTTGCGTGCACGTGTGCACGCATCTCGAGTGTCTCATTTTCATCTAATGGCCTCTTATGTGAGTGTGGCTGAGGTCCACTCATGTTGGTGTAACTCTATTATGCATTGTGTATCCCCTTTCATTCCATAGCATTGTGTATGCTAGGTTGTATGTTAGCGCATTGTGTATGCCATGTTATCTCGTGCATCGTGTATGCCATTTCATAGCATTATGCATGTTAGGTTGTATCTTAGTTGCATTCATGCATGTCATGCATATTGCATTGTGTTTGGGATAGGCGTTAGCCCGAGCACGGGAAACGAGGTACGTCTCGTACTCCGAGTGACGGAACGAGTCTCAATTCCCTAGTCGCCGACACTCCGGATTACCCATGATGGAGTTTAGGCTTTTTTGTGTTTTCATATGCATTCATTCCATATTGAGTTGTGCAATTCGACTCCTCGGCCATCATGCATCGAGATGCGTGATTGGTGGCACGAGGATCAAGGTATGCATACATATGTGAAAATACATTGCCATGCCCCTTTCTTGCTCTCTGTTGCAGCAAATCAAGAATCAGTAGCCTTCCGGAGCTTGGCACGCATTCCAAGAATAATTGCAAACAGAGGCTAATTGGGGTATCGCCATGGATTTCCGCGCAAGGCAACCCGGACATGCATCATTCATCATCTGGAGCAGAGTCGAGGCAGTCCCTGGCTTGCACGCCAATTTAATGCTTTCCTAGTTAAATTTGTTAATTAATTTGGGTTTTGTACATATTTGGACTGTATTATTTATTTGGACTGTACTATTCATTTGGGACTGTATATTATTTTATTCGGACCCTCTGTGTGAGGGCATAATTGTAATAAGAGTGCGTGTGTGTGATGTATGTCTTCCAACCCCACGTCTTTCTTCCTTTTTATTTACCTACTTATGATGGTTAGATTAGGGCATGTTTCAATTAGCATACAGTATGATAGCATGTTTGCATTCATTCATCTGTCTTGCATGCACCGGGCTCGGCGCATCATACTAACTGCATTTGTATTTCAATTCCAAGTTGAATACTTGATAGCTGTTGCATCTCATAGGCCATGTTTAGAATAGCCGAGCCTGCTATAGTTGCATTTTTGCATGTGTTGCATTAGGCATTTCTGTATACTTAGGATCATGCATGGATTTCTAATCAGTTTCTGTTTTGACTTGGAGTACTCGGTGAGTTTTATGCTTTAGCATCCTTGCATGCGTGTGAGTGACTACCATGAATAGCATGCTTACCATGAGGCTAACTGCTTATGTGATATAACTGCTTGAATGCCTGTGGGTGAAGGTTGGGTTATTTGGATTGGAACAATGCATTGACTGTGAGTTTTAAGCCCACTAGATAGTGGCAAAACCATTGTTTTCTAAACCCACCCGAGGGTGGCAAAATCCGCATTTTAAGCCTACTTGCGAGTAGCAAACCATCTTTTCAAAAAAACAAACATAAAATGTTTTGTTCCAATTCAGGTGACCCGGTTTATACTTGTACGCTGTGCGCATCACATAGTAAATCTAGGCTAATAACCGGAATAAGAGCACACAATGTTTTCAAAACTAGATATCATGGTTAGTAGAGGTCGATCTTTGATTGGGCGAGCGGGGGTGCTCACGAAGTGACCTTCCCCAATCGTACCCAAGTTCCCGAGCCGAGGCAACTTTGGTGATGACGGACACGTGGCCTTAGGCAAATGAGTCAGGGTTTCCTAAATTTTCCAAAAATAAAATATTTAGGTGGCGACTCTGTATCTGGCAAAGCAGTCCATGTTTGGCACTTCTTTTCTAAAAATCTGTTTTCTCAAAACGATTTGCTGGATTTGGACTCTTTGGTTCAGATTAAGAACCGTGACAACAATCGAGTCCGAACTGTAGCGAGGTCCCCCGCGGACGTCTACAGGTTCGCGACTCTCAAGCCACCAACCGAGCATCGCAATGCATGATGGCCGAGAAGCCAAGATTGCACAATTCAATGTAAATGAATGCACAAATAACACATAAAGGCTTAACCTTTATCATGCATGATCAAGGGGGTCGGCGATCGAGAATTGAGGCACGTTTCATCACTTCAAGTATGAAACATCCTTCATTTCTCGTGTTTGGATGAACGCCCGATCCAAACACAATGCAATGCATGCAATATGCTCAACCTATCAATGCTAATGGCATGCAAACAATGCTAATGCAACATGATCAACTTATCTATACTAATGGCATGCGAACAATGTTAATGCAACATAATCAACCTAGCAATGTTAATGGCATGCAGACATAATGCAATGCAACATAAGCATGCAAACAACAATGCACTGTAACAACATGCGAGCACAATATAATGCAACAACATGCTATATGGACTTAAACCAAATATGGACAGGCCTCAATCATGCCCAAAACAGTGGCCATAATACCAGAACTTAGGCACAAAAAGGCAAGATAATGCATGCTCATGCATTGGCCCATCAACTAGGCATAAGAACACAACTCTCAAACATGATTAAGAAGTGACAAATGTGGAAGTGTGACAACACTATATGCACTGAAATATCATGTGAAATGATGTCATGGCAAGCAAACATCTCAAGTATGGCATGCTAGAAGGCTCAAAGCTTGAAACTAGCATAGGCACTTGCACTATAGCTATGCAATACATGAACCATATAGCCAAGGCAACCCAAAACAGTCCTAGAGCATGTCAAAATGATGCTAAAACATGCTAGCATGAAAGGCATGAAGCATGGAATATGCAAGGCTAATGAGGAGGATTACACTACACCTACCAAAACCAAGCATGAGATGACTTTACCAATAAAAATCAGAGTTATGGCATGTCAAATTAGCACAAAAAATGGGCTAATACCAAGTCAATACATGCTAGAATAACAAGCTCACTCATTAGGCATGCAAGACCAGTAAAGAGGACTTACACTACAAGTGTAAGAAGCAAAAGAGGGATGCTCTAACCAACCAAAAACAAAGTTATATCATGGCAAAACAACACCAAAAACACACTGAAATGGTGGCCCAAGAGGCTAGGCAAGATGGCATACACATGAGCTCATATTTAAGGCATAAAGCACCAACCCTCATAAGCATTGAAATTGTGACATATGAGAGGGTATGACCACACTACATGGAATGAAATCAAGTATAAAATGATTCCAAATCATGTGAATAGCCCAAGTAATGCATGCTAGTGGCTGGGAAACTCAAAGCTAGTGAGCATGAATGAACTATAGCTATACAAAGCAAGGCATGCATGGCCCAAAACACTTAAATCAAAGCTTAAGCATGGTAAAACATGAACAAAAGCTTCTTGGAGTTGAGCCAAAACATGCTAGAATGATGGTCCAAAAGCATGATGCATGTTAGGCTAGCATGCAAGATTACACTACAAGTGTAGAATGCATGCAAGTGGTGACTCAACCAAGCTAAAATAAAGGTATGCCATGTCAAAATAAGTCCAAAAATATGCTGAGATAGAGCCAACAAATGCTAGAAAACCATGCTCAAACATGAAACCAATAAGGCAAGCATTCAAGATACAAGGAGAGGAGATGACCCTCTCCTACTTGGGACCTCAAAACACACTTTCCAGCACTGAAATTCCTCTGAGTTTCAGTGGTGAGAAGGCCACAAAGAGGTGGTCCCAATAGCTTAAAAGGATAGCACAAAAACAAGGCCAAACAATGCACAAGAGGGGGTAGACCACCCCCAACACCAACAAGGCCTTAAACAAACATTTAGAACACTTGAAATTAGAACTTTTTGTAGTTAAAAGTTAGGCCTAAATCAGCATGCAAATAGGACCAAAAGCTCAAACAAAAACCAAGGTTTAAGGGGTTAGGAGCTTACCCTTGTAGAACCACTTCAAAGCTGCAACTCCAGCAACCTTTCTAAACTCAAACCAATCCAAAAACAACTCCAATGTGCCTCAACTCCAAGAGTATGGTGTTTCACTATGTGTTTGTCTGCAAAAGTGTAAAGAATAAGCACTTTCAAGCACAAATAAGAAGAGGAAGAGCAATATAGAGATAGATGGTATATGTATATCTCAAGCAACTTTTTCTGAACCTGGAGAAGAGAGAGAGGGTCTCCCTTATATAGAAAAGCAAGCAACAAGCTTGTTGAGGAAGCTAAGGGCTCCAAGCCATCCCTCCATACACGTGTATGGAGGATGGTTTCTGCGCCTTCCACCTGTCACAGCTGGCACCAAAAGATCTTCAGAAAGGTGCTGGAAAGCTGCCGACCACTTGAAGTGGTTGGCCAACTACCTACACTGGTCGGGCGACCAGTGAAAGTGGTCTCCCAGAAAGAAAAGTGGTCGGCCAGGGGAAGGAATGGTTTGAACAAGGAAAGCAAGGTGGTGGCATGGTGGGAGACCACTTTTTCTAGCTGCAAACCACTTTTTTTGGCTGGCGGGGAAGAAAAGTGGTCTACGTGGAGAGAAACTGGTCTCCAACCCTTATTCCACCCTCCAAGCAAGGAAAACAAGGTTGGTGCCAAAAACAAACCAAAAAGCATGCAAGACGAGAGTCCGAGGGACAAGGCGTGCAGCCGGAAACCTCGAAAACTAGTCTACGAGCACCAAAAGTGGTCTACGAGGGAAAAGTGGTCTACGACCACAAAAAATGGTCTACAAGACCTCTGTGTCCCTTTAGACCAAGGCAACAAGGCATGGTTCAAAAACCGGGCCAAAAGGAGAACGATAAGCGGTCCTGAGACAAGGCGCGCGACCGAAGACTTTGAAAATTGAAAACTAGCCTATAAGAGGGAAAAGTGGTCTACGACCACAAAAAGGTGGTCTACAGACCCCTCTCTCTCTCTCCAGGAAAGGTCAACGAGGCTTGGTCCACAAACCGAGCCAAAACAAAAAGAGTTCAGAGGCCCGGAGGTAAGGCACTCAGCCGAAAACTCCGGAAACTCAAAACGAGCACAACATGCACTATCACCGAGCGCTCAACCGATGACGTCTGAGTCTTAAGGTCGGTCAAAAATGGGGTGTCTACAGGGATGAGTAGCTATCTTTGTGGACTTGATTCGATTATGTGATTAAGTGTTTAGCTGTTTATGTGCAATAGAGTTATGTGATTCTGTGCTTAGTGTATCTTGTAGCTTAGCGATGGTGAGTGTGTGTCTTAGGAACAGCCGTTGTGTTGTTCACTATGTTTGGTTTTTCTTTTCTATTTTATATGATGTTTACACGAGGGAGTAGAGGTCGTGTTGGAAGTAAAAGTGTCAATAGGGGCACAACAGTTCCATTAGCACCTACCCTTGCAGAATCGGCTATGGGCGAGGAAGTTGCACGCGAGATCTTAAGAGAGGTGAGAGATGCTCTAGCTCACAATGAGGGGGACCATAGACATACCCTCAAGCTTACCAAGGAGTTTCTCCACTGCAATCTACCAGAGTTTGTGGAAGAGCCTAAACCATTAGAGGCAGAAGACTGGTTAGAATAGATTACCAAGACTCTTGACGTGCTCAGAGTCAAGGATGAGGAGTTGAGGATTGTTTTGGTTGGTTTCCTACTAAAGGGAGACGCCGGTTAACGGTGGAAGTATGCGAGGGATTCTGTGGGCACCACTTAGGCTGCATTCACTAAGGCCTTTCTGGATAAGTATTTTCCTCCTTCCACTCAGGGAAAATTGAGGAAATAGTTTGTTGAGTTGCACTAGGATGGTACTTCTTTGGCACAATTTGAGGCGAGGTTTGCCAGTTTGTCGAGGTTTGCTCCAGAGTTGGCTGCAACAAAGAAACATTGTTGTCTTGAGTTTGTAGGGAGCTTGTGTGATGATATTCATAGAAAGGTTATCGGGGCTATATATAGAGATTATCACACCCTTGTGGAGGCAACGACTCATGTGGAAAGCGTTATTCTTGATATTGGTCAAGATGGAGAGGAAGAGGCCATATCGGCAATTCTAACTGTTCATGAAGGTAGTAGGCCCAGTAAGAATTAGAGATAGGCGAGATCTCAGGCACAGATGCAGTTAACGCCTTAATCTACTATTGTTTCTTTAGACTCATCCTTTGGGAGGTCCAATCAGACTCAGGCTTCTTTGAGTAAGTCATGAAATAAAGGACCACCTACTTGTTCTAGGTGTGGTCGTCGGGCCATATTCAACGTCATTGCTTTCTATGTAAGCAAGGCTAGTTTCAATAGTCCAAGTGGGAAAGGTAGTGGTGTTTGTAGACGGGCCCGAACGTCCCGGGAGAAATCCCGTTTTGTTCATTGGGCTCACTACAATTCGGACTCGATGTCACGGTTCTAAATCTAATCTCACAAAGTGCAATGCAAGATTGATAAATCACCAAAGAGTCCAAATCCGGCAAATCGTTTTGAAAAACTGATTTTAGAAAGAAGTGCCAAACGTGGACTGCTTTGCCAAATACAGAGTCGCCACCTAAATATTTTATTTTGGAGGAATTTAGGAAACCCTAACTCGTGCCTAAGGCCACGTGTCTGTCATCACCAAAGTTGCCTCGGCTCAGGAACTTGGGTATGATTGGGGAAGGTCATTTCATGAGCACCCCCGCTCGCCCGATCAAAGATCAGCCACTACTAAGTATGATATCTTGTTTTTGAAAACACATGTGCTCTTATTCCAGTTATTAACCTAGAATTACTATGTGATGCGCACAGCATACAAGTATATACTAGATTGCCTAAGTTGGAACAAAGCATCGCATATCCGTTTGTTTTGAAAATGGATTGAAGTTCGCTACTTGCAAGTAGGCTAAAACACGGGTTTTGACGAATTATTCCAATTCAAGCAACCCAACCTTCACCCACAGGCATTCAGGAAGTTATATCACATAAGCACATAGCCTCATGGTAAGCATGCTATCATGGCAGTCACTCACACACATGCAAAGATGCTAAAGCATAAACACTTACCGAGTACTCCGAGCCAAAGAAAGAAGCTAATTAGAAATCATGCATGAATCCTAACTACGCTAAGAATGCCTAATGCAACACATACAAAAATGCAACTACAATGGGCTCGGCTATTCTAAGATGGCATATGAGATGCAACAATCGATACATGTATTCAACTTGGAATTGAAATATAATATAGTTAGCATGATGCGCCGAGCCCGGTGCATGTAAAACAGATGAATGGATGCAAACATACGAGCGTAAGGATGCTAATTGAAATGTGCCCTAAAACTAACCATCATAAGCTGGTAAATAAAAGGGAGAAAGAGATGGGGGTTGGTATGCATCACACACACACACACACACTTATTTACAACATTGCCCTCTCGGAGGAGGGTCCGAATAAATAATACACAACAAAATTAATAACTAACTACAGCTAATTATTACATAACGCTGACTAATTAACAAATTTAACTAAGTAAGCAATAAAACTATCATGCAAGCTACATGAAATAGACTACCTCAGCTCTGCCTTGGATGGCAATGAATGCATACATGCTTGAATCGCTTTGGCGGGAAATCCATTGTGATGCTCCGACTTGCCTTTGTTTGCAATTGACCTCAGAACACTGCACAAGGCTCCAGAAGGCTGAAACTCCACCCTAGGAAGCTGTAGGAAGGCTGCCGACCAGCTATTGGCCTTGGAGACCACCTGCCAACCACCATTTGTGAGAGAAACCAAAAGGGTTGGTCGGTCTGCCAGAAAACATGGTCGGCCGACCAGTTTCTGCCTCTGGTTTCTGGTTTTCTGCAACACAAAGCAAGGGAGAGGCATGGCAAGGTATTTTCAACAAATGTGTGCACGACCACTCTCCCCATCATTGCACCAGCTCGAGGGAGTATGGCTCTCGACCCTCGGGCCACCAATCACGCATCTCGATGCATGATGACCGAGGAACCGAATTGCACAACTTAATATAGAATGAATGCACATATGAACATACAAATGCCTAAACTCCATCATGTGTCGTCAAGAGTGTCAGGGACCGGGAATCGGGGCACGTTTCGTCACTTTGAGTACGAAACGTCCCTCATTTTCCGTGTTTGGACTAACTCTTATTCCAAACACAATGCAACAAACAATGCATGGTATGAATGTTACTCTAGCATGCAACCTAAATGCAATGCGACTAAATGATGCAAACATGCAAAGGATGACATGCAAGGGTGCGACTAGCATACGCAATGCTATGAACTAAGAATGGCATACACAATGCACATATGAAGACTATCAATGAGACGATCAAGGCATACACAATGCAATGGTCAATCATGCAACAACATAGACTATATGGCATATACAATGCAAGATGGACTTAAACTAAAATGAATGGGCCTCAGCCACACTCAAATTAGTGGCCAAACATGATGAAATTAGGCAACAAAAACACATGCAAACATGCACAAATGCAAGGGACCAAACCTAAGACACCAAATACAACTCTACCAAAGCATGGCAAGGGATGAAATATGGCATACAATCACACATTTTCCAGCTCTGAAATGACATGCAAGATGGTCCCGAATCATGTAAACACCTCACACAATGCATGCTAGATGGCCCGAATACCGAAACTAGTGAAGTGCATTACACTAGAGGTACACAAAGCAATGCTCAAATGACCCAACCAGCCCCAAACAATCCCTATGCAGGTCCAAGACAGTGGGAAGATGGTCTTAAATAATGGCTCAAAATGCATAGAAATGAAGCTCATGCAATGTTCCATAAATGAGGTATTCATGCACAACTCTCAAACACGTTCAAAGAATGGAAAACATGGGAATATGGCACAAGTATAGGCTCTGAAATGACATGCTCAATGGCCCCAAAACATGAAAACACCTCAGTATAAGCATGCAATAGGCTTTAAAACTCAAGGCTAGGCAAGGGTATTACATTACAACCACGCATAGAAAGAATCATTCGACCATGAGGCATAAAAACAGAGCTAAGGCAGTCCAAAACATGCACAAAATCAGTTTAAGGCATGGCCAAAAAGTGCTAAAATCAAAGACCAAAATAGTATGCAATACAAGCTAGTGAAGAGGGTTTACACTACAAGTATATGAAGCATTCAAGAGGTCACTAAACCAGAAAAATTCAGAGGTGCGACATGCCAAATAAAGCCCAAAAACTCATTGAAACATGGTCAATGCATGCAAGAATGGCATGCTCCTTTGATAGGCTATGAAGAGGGTTATTCTACACATGCAAGATGGACACCCAATATGACAAAACAAGCTCTAGAAAGAGCCCATGAAGGTCCTAAAACTCACCTAAAATTTCCTGAAACATGGCTTGGAAGTATGAAAATAAGGGCTCCTTTGTAAGGCCAAAAATGCTAGAAAACAAAACAAAGAGAGAGAGGGTCACCCCTCTCTGATTTTGGCACTCAAAATAGCATGCTAGCCACTGAAAATCCACTGGATTTCAGTGGCTAAAAGGCCAAACAAAGGCCAACACAAATGCTCTAAGGCATGTCTCAAAACAAGGTAAAATGAAGCATGCAAGGGGGTAGATGACCCCCAAAAGAAAAATGATCTTAAAAAAATATGTTAAGGACCTCAAAATAAGACTTTTTTCAATTTAAATCAAAGCTCAAAAATGCATGCAAGTATGGCTAAAAGATGGAGCAAAATAAGACTCAAAAGAGGGAATAGGGTGTTACCCTTGTAGCTCAGCAACTCCAGCAGCTTATGGACCAAAAATGCAGCTCCTTAGGACCTCTCAAGACCCTCCAAGAAGCTTAGGTTGGTGTTGGAGGTGTTAGGCTAAGAGGTAGTGTGCAAAGGGGCAAGAACTTAGCACTTTTGAACACAAAATATAGAGATAAGGGGGAGACGTATATGTGTATGCTTCAGCCAAATTCAGAACCCTTGCAAAGGAAGAGGAGGCCTTCCTTTATAGACAAGAGGGACTAAAGCTTCTCCAAGAAGCTTCAAACCAAGGTGGAAGATCCTCCATACACATATATGGAGGATCCAGTCTATGCCTCCCAGCTGGAACAGCTGGAATCAACTCACTGAGACAAGACTGGGGGAGGTAGGCCGACTAGTTCAGGTGGTCGGCCAGCCACTTTAGGTGGTCGGCCGACCAGTTCAAAAGGGTCAGGTGGTCGGCAGCCCTATTTGATGGTCTCCCAACTGAATGCAAGCTAGTGGTATAGTGGGAGACCAGCAAATGTGGCTCAAAGACCAAGGAGACCAGCTTCCTGACAAGAAAATCAACTGGCGGGAGAAAGGTGGTCTCCAAGGAGAAAAGGTAGTCTCCCACCCTAGTACCACCTTCCAAACAATGAAAATAGGGTCCATGCCAAAAATGAACCAAGACGGATGCAAAACAAGGGTTCGGGGGTCAAAATGCGCAGTCGGGTGCCCCAAAAACAGACTGTTAAGCATCGAAAGTGGCGTGCGACCACAAAGGTGGTCTCCGGGGCCACAATGTCCCTCTAGAGAGAGGAAGCAAGGTGTGTGCCAAAAAGTGTGCCAAACGGAGAAAGTTAAGCGGTCCCAAGCCGAGGCGCACGGCCGATGGCCCCAAAAACTAGAAACTGGTCTCCAAACGAGAACAGTGGCCTGCGACCATGAAAAGTAGCCTACAGCCACTGAGAGATGGTCTACGAGACCTCTCCCTCCCTTCGGGAAGAGAAAACAAGACCTGGTTCGCAAACCGAGGCAAAGCACAAAATGGTCCCGAGGTCCGGGGGTAAGGACCTCAGTCGAAACTCCGAAACCTCAGAACGAGCACAACATGCGCAATCATCGAGCGCTCAATCGATGACGTCTGAGTCTTAAGGTCAGTAAAAAATGGGGTGTCTACAGTGTTATGGAGTGGTGGAGTTTTATTGCTATGTTATTGTAATGTTATGTTATTTTATGTAGGGCTTTATGCCTAGTTATGTTACATATGTATATATATGTTGTTGTTGTGAACCCAAATGGTGTGGGCATGTAATTAATCTTGAATTGGTTTGCATTAGGAAGTGTTGTGAGGATTGAAAATCCTAGTTTTTTTGTGTAGAAGTTGTTAAGTTCTGAGTTGAGCACGTGTTGGCTTGCGAACCTTAGATTGATTTAGAGTTGTTGGTTGAGAAATGTATGTTGGCACGTGTAGCTTGTGTTGTTATGACTGGTCTTAGATACAGTGAGGATGGAATTGTAGTTCAAAATGTGTATGATTCGGGGTGGTATGAAGCCTTAGCGTTTTATGGAGTTGGTAGGAGCTACGTGGTGGATTACGAAGATGTTTTGATGGAGTATAAGACTTATGTCTCTAAATGATGAGGATAATGCACATGTTTATGTTTTGTTGAGAATTGGTGGTTGTGTGTAGTTGTGATTTAGATGGTGATGTTTAAGTGTTGGGTAGCATTGCTAGTAGTTGTGTATGGATGTGATTAGTTTGGAAAGCTTATGTGCTGAATGGCATTACTTATAGTTGTGAGAGGTTTTTGAAAGTGATAAGGGTTTTCTACTTGAATGCCGAAAGAATTCCTTGAGAGAGAGCAAGGCTTGTGTTTTTGGGTAATGGGTGTAGTGTTTATGCTGATTCTTTTTTGTGTCTAGGATTATATGATTTACTGTTGACCCTATCGGTCTTTTGTTCGTGATGTGAAGGGTGTGTTCACCATATAGGCATATGAGTGGTGGTTTGTTTGTGAACAAGAGTGGTATGGTTTAATTTTGAGAAATCTTGTGTGATTCAAGAAATATGTGAGATTGTGTACGAAACTCCATCTAGGAGTAAATGGTGTTGGGTAATATGTTGGTGTTTGGTGCCGAGTGTAAAGTGTTGTTGAGTTGGTTAGTCGGTTGGTTCATATCGGAGTTTGGTTAACAAATAGCCACCTTGGAAATAGCTTGGAATTGAGTATAAGGGTTGTAAGGTCGTAAGTACCTTAGAGGGGACCGAAAACCATTGGGTCTCGTGTTTGTGAATGTGAGCTTTTGGTAATCCTTTGGGTTCGGGTTACATGTTGGAGCCTTATGCTTTTGTGCCAGTATACAATTGATGATTGTGATGGGATAAGACTCCTAAGAAATTGTGAATTTTCTTTATGCTTTATCATGTTATTGGCACTTGATAATTTCTTTTAAACATTATTATAGAAATGTTGTCTTTTATTGTGACATCACTATGAGAGTGATGAATGTTGTGGGGTGGCGGTTGAGGTTCACCAGTTGGTATGTTGAGAATAATTCGGAAAATGAATTTTTACTTATGTTGTGGCCTTGGATGGCATTGTTAAACTGAAAATGTTGTGAATTTAATCTAAATTGTAACGAGGGATCATAATAAGTATCTTTTCAACCAAATAAAAGTTAAATCTAACAAATCATGAAAATGTGGTTGACTATGTATATTGAATAACACTTGTTGTTTTTAGAAAATGTTTATAAAACCTTTGAGTTTTACATAGAAATTGAATTTGTATTTTGGTTATGGGCGGTGCAAGTTTGAGCACCTTGTGACAAAAAAATTTCAAAGAAAATGAGGAAAAGATGAATTTTTATTTTATGTTATTATTATTATTTTATATTTTTTTACAAGGATGTGTTGTTAATTATTTTACCTTGCATGGTTGGGTTATGTAATGACTTAGCTTGGATTGCTAGTCATGAGTTTGCGTGATTTGTTTTGAGGAATGTTGTTGGGAGCTTGTTGTGTTAGAGTGTTGTCTTTTGAGCCATGTTTTGTAGTGAGTCCTCTTCTTTTGTGAGAGTTGACTGAGAGTTTGTTAGAGGGTGGTTTTCTTTTCCTTGGTGTTCGGGTGTTGTGCGCTTGGTGGTGGTTTTAGGTGTTTGTTTGCGGTTGGGACATGGTTGACATCCTTGGATGTGAGTGGTAACCGTTGTTGTCTCTTATCTAACAGACCCCAACAAGTTATATGGATCAAAGAGACGTTCGTGACCTTTTCCTTGTGTTCTTGTTGTTCGAGTGTCTTTGGGGCCCCAAGGTGTTCGATCGAGATTCGGGAAATTATCTCAAGAATGGATCTAGACATGGGTTGGTGGTTGTGTTTCCTTTGGTAGTTGGGTTACCTTGTGTTTTGGCGTTTTCTTAAATTTCAGGGATGGAGTTTCTTAAGTGGGCGAAATTGTAATGACCCGCGTCAAAAAAGCCGACCCATTTTATTTTTGGTTGGGAAACGTGGTCGTCTCGAGTGACTTTGATCATATCTGGGTGGTTTGGGCCTTGGAATGCCTTAAGTTGGCTTCAAAACAACAGCCTAGGATTTCTGTGTTTCTTTGGTCCCGCCTGTGACCAGTGTGGTGGCACCCATGAGTAGGTCGCTCCAACGAGGGGCCACGACCATTTTGGCCTTCAGTTTTATTGGCTACGGAGAGAGGTGCGTGGCTCACAATGGACTGTGTGGCCTACGATGGTGGCTCGCGACCTTCAAAGTCGCACCCGTAGTGTCCTTAGTTATGCCTGTGACTTGTTTCATCGTCTGAATAGTGGCCATGGTGTGTTCTTCGCGCCCACAATCTGTCTATCTATATATAGCACGAAAAGTTAAAAATATCTATCTTTTTTATTCTATCTTCTTTATCTTTCTCTAAAATCACCATTTCTGACCCATTTAAGCTTTCAAGCTTAGGTTTCATCTGTTTTTACCCATTTTCAACCCCTAGTTCTATATACCAAAGCGTAGAGCTCGGCGAGGGCTTCTATTTAATTTGAGTGGATCGTCTTTTCATCGCTGGTGATTTTTGGAGTGTCTCCTCTTCACTTCAAGACGTAGGGATTGCTTTGCTCATTTTCAGTACCTCATTATAGACATGTGGTAGATCTTATTGCTTAAAAGCAAATTTGTTATTGGATTTTCAAAAGCATGAAAAGGGGTTTAATGGTTTGAGGTTTTGGAAGTTCTAGTAGCATGTTTTTGTAGTTGTTTTGATAATTTGGGAGGTAGTTAATCACGTTTGTGATGTTAGGGGCAAATGCCCTAATTTGTTATTAAATGTTTAATAAAACAAGAATGAATAAAGTTGGGGTAATGGTTGCTTTATGTGTCACGTTGTAGACACCCCATTTTTTACTGCCCTCAAGACTTGGGCGCTACTAATGGTTTACTTGTTGGAGAAAGGTGTGCAGTGCACAGGTTCAGTTTCTTCGGCAAGGAGAGAGAGGCAAATCTCAACTTCATACCCCATTGTGGACCAAAATTATTTTTGATGGTTTTTATACCTTAAAACCCTCTCTTTCACAACATTTTTGAAATAAAATTCCCACGATGTTCCGACGCTCGCATTTCGGTAAATGTTGCGCTTTTCGGTAAACCGAGCAAGGACAAAAGGGGAGATGAATGAAAGAGAGATGAAATCTTTGAAAAATCTTTCAAAACACCTTACTTAGGGGGTTTGAAGTTGAAGAAAAGAGGAGAAGAGGGGAGAAAACTAGTTTGGGAGTGGTTCAGCATGAATCCGGGAAGGAGAAAAGTCTGCGCGGCTTCCCCGAAACGGGCGTAACTCTTTGTACAAGAGGAATTAAAATATGGGGCCACCACCATTGGAAACCTTACTTCCGGGGCTTCATTTTTTACTCAAGAATCTCCTAAGTCCAAATCCGGGGGGAGGAGATATGGTTGGTTGAAGTCCGGTTGGACCGAATCTGCGCGGCTTTACGGAAACTGGCATAACTTTTTCTACAGAAGGAATTATAATGCAAGGTTTGCGCCATTGAAAAGATAACTTCCGGGGCTTCAATCTGGACTTTCACCGGTACTTTTTGACCTTACCGGCTACCTACCAGCCATCCATTTATCCGACCGGCACAAAAGATTGCCGGCAGGCCAAAAGTGCCCAGAACCCAGATTTTTGACAGATATTTACCAATACACTGTGGAAGATATTTTCAATTGGGATATTTCGACCAAAAGCTCTTGTTTTGACATATATAGGGCCATATATCTCATATGCTTAGGGTTAGAACAAAAAAGCAAGTTTTTGAGAGCCTCTCACTCTAAGAAATCCCTCTCTCTCTACACTTCCAACTTCCAAACCTCTCAAATCCTTGGCCATTTCTTCACCAATCCATAGCACCACTACCACCACTCCATTCCAGCTGAAAGGAAGGGTTTTTCAGAGGCTTAGGAGCAGCAAACTTGAGCCAAGAAGCAACAAGAATGTGATCTTCAAGGGTAAGTATCAATCACCCTCTTTTGGCACTTTTTTTTGCACCATTCCTCTTCCCTACTTGCTCACCGTTTTAGACTCCGTCCCTAACTAAAAGGGGCCTTCTTTTGAGCTATTCTACATGTTTGTTTAAGGGCTCAACCCTGTTTGAGCCCTCTATGATGCACTTGCTTCAATATCATTTTGTATGTCAATATCTTGCATGCTTTTTTTAGTTCATGTGTGATCTATTTCTGAGCCTGATATAAACTGTGAGTGGGCCTATTTTGAGCCCCTATTCAACATTGAAGAAGGGCTCAACCCTGTTTGGCCTCTCTATCATGCACTTGTTTCATAATCTTTCATATTTACCGTAAATTTGCATGATCTGTTTAGCCTCTGTGCAATCTGTTTTGGAGCATGTCATGAACTGTGAGTAGGCTTATTTTGAGTCCCTCTACAACATTGTAGAAGGGACCACCACTGTTGGGGGCCTCCATGTTGTGCTTACCATTATACCCCTCTTTGGCCTCCATTTTTGCATGCTTTGTTGGCCTGTCTTGCTTCAGTTTTTAGACCATCATCAGAACTGAAAATGGCCATATTTTGACCTTCTTGGCATATCTCATTAAAGGTCTTTTTCTGTTTGATGCATTTTTTGTATACCTCATATTATAGCCTTTGTTGGCTTCAATCTTGCATGGCATTTCGGGCATGTTTGCATATTGATTTGGGGGCTGTCATCTACTGTGATTAGTCATATTTTTGGTCCCTATTCAGTGTTGTAGAAGGGTGTTTTTCCATTTGGGCTTTGCGTATACCACTTGCTTCATAGCCTCCCTTGTGGAGCCATTTTTGTATGCCATGTTAGCCCCATTTGTGATTGCTGTTTGCCCATGTTTTGTACTGTAAAAATGTGATTTATGGGGCTGCCTTGCTTCTTCATTTTCATGTCATGTATCAATTATGCATGTTTGGTGTAGCTATAGGCCATTTTGGGTGCCAAAATTCATGTTTCGGGATCATTCCATGCATCGGGTACATTTTGGCCATGTTTCGGGACTGTTTTGCCCCACATTTCAGTGCTGAAATTCATTTGCATGTTTGCATATCATATTTCCATGCCATTTCATCGCGTATGCCATTGCCTCGGTTTGCGTGCAGATTTCGAGGCATCTCACTTTTCATCTCTCGGCCTCTTATGTGAGTGTGGCTGAGGCTCTCTCATGTTAGTGTAAGCCCATGTTGTATTGTTTATGTCATTTTAGCATCATTGCATTCCGTATGCCATTTCGACGCATTTCGAGGCACTTCACTTTTATCCGATGGCCTCCTATGTGAGTGTGACTGAGGTCCACTTGTGTTGGTGTAAGTCCATATTGCATTGTGTATGCCATGTTTCAATGCGTTGTGCATGTTATGTTGTTAGCATTGTGTGTGCCATGTAGTTGCATTGCATGTTTGTATGCTTGCTTGCATGCTTAGGTCGCATTTGCATTGTTGTGCATTGCCTCGCCTCTTGATCAACCATGATTGAGGTTGGGTCCCTTGTATGTTTGGTGTGCATTACATTTGATATTAAAATGCACACTTGACTCTTTGGCCATCATGCATGGAAATGCGCGATTGGTGGCCCGAGAATCGAGGCACATCCTCCTTTGAGTCACAAACATGATAAGGAATGTGTTTGGTGCATACATTGCTTGAATTGAGCTGCCATGCAAGTTTTGCCCTCTATTTCTTTGTGAGATTCTGAGTTCTGCGAATTGATCTTCGTGGCGGTGTTTAGTGCCGACCGGCGATCAATTTGCAACCGATGGATCAATTGATGCCGATGAGCTTAATCACTCGCGGTGGAAGTTTTGTGCGACGGTGGTGATCCCGGCATCAAGGAAGTGGTTCTGAGGCTTTGGCAGTCTTCTGAGGTGCAAAGCAGGGAAAACAGAGGCAAGCTAGGCATGGCAGTGCAATTTCGAGCGGAATTCGAGCGCGCGTGCATTGAGCCCTCGCCCCGAGGCGGTTTACTGTTTTTCTTAGATTAATTATTTTGTTAATTTAATTTGTATTATTCTTTCGGTCCCTCTGTGTGAGGGCGTAATTGTAATAAGTGTGTGTGAGTGGGTGTATGTCTTCCAACCCCCACTTCTTTCTTCCCTTTTACTTACCTGCTTTTTAATGGTTAGTATTAGGGCACGTTTATTTTAGCATACCTTATGCTATGCATGCGTGCATCCATGCATTTGTTTGCATGCATCGAGCTTGGTACATCATACAAACTGCATTGTATTTTCAATTCCAAATTGAATACGTGTTATTTGTAGCATCTCACATGCCATCTTTAGGGTTAGCCGAGCCTGTCTAGATTACATCCCTGTATGCGATGCATTAGCCACTTAACATGAACTAAGTCACGCATGTTTGCTAACTAGTTTCTTGTTTTGGCACGGAGTACGATATAAGTATTTTACGCTTTAGTATACCACATGCGTGTGAATGTTGCCATGACAGTATGCTTACCATGCGGCTAAGTGCTTATGTGAGATAAACTGTTTGAATGCCTGTGGGTGGAGGTTGGGTTGCTTGAGTTGGAAAACTCATTGAAATCCGTGTTTTAGCCTACTTGCGAGTAGCAAATTCCAAAGCATTTTCAAAACGAACGGATATGCAATGTTTATTTCCAAATTAGGCGATCTAGTCTATACTTGTTTGCTGCGCGCATAACATAGTAATTCTAGGCTAATAATTGGAGTAAGAATACATAACGTTTTCAAAATCGAATATCACGGTTAGTAGAGGCCGTTCTTCGGACCGGGCGAAAGGGGGTGCTCATAGCTGACCTTCCCCGATCGTACCCAAGCTCCCGAGCCAAGACAACTTTGGTGATGACGGACACGTGGCCTTCGGCACCGAGTCAGGGTTTCCTAAATTTCCCATTTTAAAAATATTTAGGTGGCGACTCTGTAATCTGGCAAAGCAGTCCATGTTTGGCACTACTTTTTCAAAATCTGTTTTTCTTCAAAACGATTTGCCAGAGTTGGACTCTTTGGTTCAGATTTAGAACCGCAACACACAAACAAAAAGGGAGTCAGAACTGTAGCATAGAGGCCCATGGTATTTATTCTGATTCTGGCGACTTTAGAGAGCTTGACTCGAACTCGTGATATCTGTTTGACTACACTTATGTGTTTCTTTGCATTGCATGTGCATTGGTGCGCCTAGGACACGATGTTTGCCATCGCCATTCTGAGCGGTTTCTTGGCGGAGGCTTGTCTTGTTAAGGCATGACCATAAGGTCGAATTATGGGCTCTGACAAAGATGGAACACAAACCCCGGTTTTACCGGGGCACCCTTTTCGACCGTTCGACCTAGTGCATATTCGAAATCCATAGTGACCATTCTAAGCTAGGACAGGTTGCTCACCCGATCATAGGTTGTTTGAAACCGCTGCGTGCGTAGTGAAACCCTAGCTCCTGACAAAATAGGACAGGGAAACCCTACCCCAACATAGGGGTGTATTGGCTCTCATTTACTTGCTATGTGCTTTTAGAGTGTATCTCTACAGGGAATGCATATACCAGTTTGCAAGTTTGAGTATCCGGCCTGCGGGCACCAGTATCAGTATTTTGAGAATCAGTTATATCTGCGGGTATCAGATTCAGATTTGGGGCAGTGATTTCGGGGAACAGTGATCAGTAATAGAATACAGTTGTTCAGCTTTGCTCGTATCCGTTCCAGTGAAATTGAGCTGAGATGCTGTCTGTTTTCTCTTTTGCTAGGTAGTCCTGGAATCATAGCTTCAGAAGGCTCCACTATCCCCCGGGTACATTGGACTAGCGCTAATAGACTTTGTTAAGTCAGAAATTCAACTCAAGGGCAACCAGTGTTCTTTCGCTGAGGCAAGGCAAAGAAAGGCCAGTTAGGGCTCACCGGTTCATCTGATCCGACAGTCACCAGTCACATCATCAGTAGACCCGTGATGGCACAGGGTTCAGAAGAATTTGTGGCCGTGATAGCAGCGTTAAATCAGGGAACTGCCATACAGGCTGAGACCGGTATTGAAACGCAGCGCCCATCTGGGGCATCTGCCTCACATCCAGCTTCGGGACCCCAGCCGAACTTTGATCCACTTCCGCCAGTTGAAGATTTACAGGGTTCGAGTCCCCAAGAAGGGTTGGCTCAAGCTCGAGTTGTCAGGCCCCTGGTGCAGCCTATTGAGAGGTTTCAACCCTTTCATGTTGATGAGTTCAATCCGACTGCAGCAAAAATTGCGAGCCTTGAGAAACAATTCAAAAAGGCACAAGGCCTTAACTCCATTCCCAACATTGAGGATGGGCACACTGAGTCTGCCGTGCGGCTCCCAAACAGATTCAAAATGCCATATATTGACCGTTTCGATGGGTCTGGAGATCCAATGGTACATATCCAACTTTTCCTGGATGTCTTGAAGCCGATGGGTCTGACTAAGCCACAGAAACTCTCTCTGTATGGAAGAACCCTGTCGGGTGTAGCAGCCACTTGGTATGCTAAGTTGGAAGATAAAGTGAAGCAAAACTGGGAAGAACTGGCTGAGGCCTTTGTCGATCAGTATTCGTACAACACCCAAGTTGAAATGACCATCCAAGAGCTTGAAGCAACCCGCCAGAACCCAAAAGAGCCTTTTGTGGAATTTGTTGCCAGGTGGAGAGCAAAGGCAGCACAGATGACAGATCGTCGCCCTTTGGAGAGGGATCAAGTACAGATGATGGTGCGAAACCTCGAGCATGATATGTTGCAAAAGTTGATAGTCGCTCCGCTATTCACTTTCAAGAGTTTGCATGAACTGGGGGTTCAGGTCGAGAGCGCGTTCAATAGTGGGATCATTCCCAGAACAAGTGAACCGACAAGGAGGGTGATTTCAGGGAATACCAATGCTGGTAGTAACGCTATTCCCAAACCCACCGAAATCAATACAGTTGCCACAACCGACCATTTTGCCAAACCAAGCCTACAAACAGCCGGCCCAGCCCGAGCTCAGGGTAGAACTTTCACCCCCCTCCATACGAGCTTGACTAGCGCACTAAAAGTCTTGATGGAAAGAGGGCATCTCAAACCCCTCGATCCTCAACCTCTTCCTGACCCACTTCCAGCCAGACATAACCCTTCCAAGTACTGTGTGTACCATCAGCAACGCGGTCATGGCACCGATGCTGTTCACCGTCATGAGATCCAAAATCTCATTGACAACCAAACGATAGCTCCACCTTCGGACCCCAATGACCAAATACCTCATCCACATCTCAATCTAATCCACACATTGGTCATTCGACCCAAAGATATACATCACCCCAGCCCATCTGCCCAAGCCTGCGGTCTTCATTCCAGAGAGCCTAGACTTATGTATGATGGGTGCATCTGAACCCCAATCATCCCAAACCCATGAACCCACTACTTCTGAGCTGATGAGAATGATCGAAGATCTTCAAAGAACTGTGGCAGATCTGGCCTTCGGAGTTTTGGCCCCATCATCGACCACATCACATACCAGGAAGTTCATGTCTAAAGGCTCCCCAACCTTGGAACAGGCTGCATTGGAAGAAGGCCAAGCCCTTGGCAAAATAGAGGCAGGTGGTAAGAACAAGGTAGGGGCAAGCATTAGTCCCCATGAACACCTTCGGTGGGATGTTGAGGCTTTGAAAGCTGAAGGACTGAACAAAGAGCAGGTCCTTGCGGTTGTTATAGAGGCTGTGGATGACACTTTCGCCACTCAAGTCAAGTTGGGGCGCTTTGAATCAAGGGTGAGCCGAGAAGGGCCTTTATACCAGAATGTTCCTTTCAACTCTAGCCCGTGCTTGGAAGAGACCAAAGAAACCCAACAAGACTGTCAATCCCTTTGGTGCATCCAAAAAAGCCACAAACCTCAAAATACCCACCTCGGGGCAGAGGGTGTTTACCCCATCAGACATGTCACTATCAGCGGCCTTGAGGGTCCTAATAAAAAAGGGGCACCTGAAACCCCTAGAGCTACGGCCATTGCCAAATAAACTTCCCCCCTCCCATGATCCGGCCAAGTATTGTGCCTTCCATCAACAAGTTGGCCACGTCACTGATAGTTGTTATCGTCTTCGCCATGAAATACAAGATCTGATTGATAAAGGAGTTATCGTCGCACCAGACCCTGCAAAGTCTATCGGCACTGGATCGGTGAACTTGGGAGATAATGTGATGTGATCAAGAATGAACCACCTGCGGGCGGCGTTCAGTTTACTTCAGATGTGGTGGACGGCATGCACTGTTTTGAGCGATGTACAAATGATGTTAATTTTGCTTTCTGACTTGGGTATTGGGTCAGTTTTGTTGTGTTGCTTCGAGTCTGTCTCCTTATTTTGAGTCAGTCTTTTTATTTCAGGTCTGTCTTGTTGTATCGAGTCAGTCCTGTTTTGTTGAAGTCAGGTGATTCCGGGAATGTTACCTCGGACATCACTATCTTGTTTCGTGTTTGTCTTTTTGCTTTCTTTTGAGACTGTTTCTGTCAGGGAGCCAGTTGTGCCAACAGATCTTGAATGAAACAGCAGTGATTTTCACACTCTCGTGTTTGCTTCTGCCGTGTGCCAGTTGTACCAGAAATTCCAAGTGAGATGGCAGTATTTGACTAGAAGCTATGTCTTTTCTGTGCCTTGAATTCATTGCATCGACCTAAGTTTCCCAAAAGCTTTTTGAACACTGCGGTGAAAACGAAGAGGAAGGAATTCCTCGGGATTTGCAAAATTTGATCAATTTGAAAGAAAGATAGGCGTACTAAGCCCTCGATGATTGAGATCATGCTTGTTAGTGTGAGTACTGAGAAGGACCCTAGCTTTGATCCAGATTGGTTCTACTCGCTTTCAAAGACGATTTGTCGATTTGTCGCTTTCTTAAAAACTTTCAAAAAATGTTTTGCGCGGTCCTGCGAAGACATGTGTGGAATCGCTCTTGAGATTGTGCAGCTCAGGATCGCTCTCGGCCTCGAGACTCAACCCCTATGTTTTCAAACCTTGAACTTGGGTTCAGAACATTCAAAGGACAATCACAATGTGAGGCCTGTGTGGCCAAATTTGAAGCAGCCCTCGAACAAGAGGCACCAAAGTCAGATCAAGAAGATCAGATCTCATCAGAAGAAGCTTGCAAAGCTAGATCAGAAGCACCCCTCGAACTAGGGGCAAAAATATCCGATGTGCTCGAAGGGCCAAAGGTGGATCTTCCTGCAAATCAATGACACCCATTCTCCTGGATTCAGATGACTTCAGGATCTCAAAACCATTTGGCATGGACAAAGCTACACTTTTACCCTTTGAGAGGCTCGCTAGGCCGAAAACTCGGAAGGGCAACCCAGGCAAAAGTTAGAGCAAAGAAAAGAATGAAAAAAAGAAAAAAGAGAAAAAATTCAAAGATACAAAAATGCAAAAAGAAAAGAAAAGAAAAATGCAAAAAAAAAGAAGGAAAGAAAAGAAGTAAAAAATGAAAAATGAAGAGAAAAAGAAAAGAAGCTCGCAAGGTCGAAAACCTGCAACAGGCGCCTTGGCAAAAGTTAGAGCATAAAAAGGAGAGATTAATACTCGAGTGTACCTTGACCCCGAACTACGTAAGGCTTGATTCCCATCTTTGGGATACGTAGGCAACTTCATTCTGAAGTCCAGCCACACAAACACTTTCAAATTCGACTATGTCCATGTGATGGTTTTGATCATCTTTGCCTTCTCTGTATCCGAGAGTTGGTCGTGTTCGTCACTCAGAGGACTGATTACAATGTGCTGCGACATTATCCAAACAAGGGGCAACTTTCCGTTGCCATTCAAAACGCCGCAGTGTCATTTCAAACAAGGGGCAACTTTCTGTTGCCATGCAGCTCTCTTCGAACAAGGGGCAATTTTCCATTGCTATGGGTCCGAGGTTGTGCATCTCAAGAGCTGATTCCGTGCTTGTTAAACATTGGCCGTTTGCAAAATAGTTTTTGAAAATTTTTACTAAGGTTGACTAATTCTCTCAAAAATTATTTCATTTTTTCCAAAACTGAACCATTTCTTGGACCCAAAAAAGGAAAATTTTCAGTGCTCATAACCTAACTTGCATGATTTTGAATCAGAAAACTGAACAAGCATGTTAATCTAACTCTCATGTTGGTCAAAATGGTTTTAGTAGAAAACCAAAACAAAAAATGGTCAAAATAATGAACTAGGGGCACAGTTGAGTCAGGCTTCCTGTCTTTCCCCCATTTTCAACATACTCGCCAAGAAGGGCAATCTACCTGCCAGAAGAGGGCACAACTGAAGCTAACAACGAAGGGCTGAAAGCTCTCTCATCCTCCAAGCAACGAGGTATCAAGCCAAGTGCGAAGCACAAACCGGAATAGATCAAGATCTTCCACTTCCTCATCTGGACAGATCTAACCATGTCCAAACTCCCCAGCAGAGCATCATTAACCGATGTCAATTGCAGATTTGCTGCACACCCAGTTGTAGCATAACCCCTCTGTGGGGGAAGTTCACTGTTGTGAGCAGAAGAAAGAGAATCTAGCAGAATGCTAGGGGCAAAAGCCCGCAACTTCTTGTCTACCCATCAACCACCCAGGGGAGGGATAAAAAAAAATGAGAGATTGAAGAATAGAGAGATGTGCGTTGAGAGAAAAAGTGAGAAAATGGCTTTTTCAGAAAACTAGAGATTGAGTGCCAAGTGATGTGAGAATCACAAATAAGAAAGGGTGGGAATAATACCCGGTGAAACAGGCTCCCTGTGCGCATTTGAGTCTTTCGTTGTGTTTTGTTTGTCTCGAGTCTTGTTTTGAGTCGTTTCAAGTGTCAATAGATGTGTTTAGGTTGTTTACCTTTATTTTCCGTTGTTGGGTCGTCTTTGCTGTGTTCAGTTGTAGGCTCAATATCCGATCAAGAACTCATTTTCTCAATTTCAAAAATGATTTGTTGTGTGCTCACAGTGCTGTGCCATTCTCCACATTTGTGCAAAAGGGGGAATTTGTTCTTTCAAAAACTGCAGGGTTCAACCCAGGTCATGTGAGAACAGTAGAACCAGGACCTGTCTGAAGCTATAATGGTTCCCAGCTGCCAAGCAAAAGAAAAGAGGGAAAATTGAAGCATCTGAGTGTGTTTCACCTTCAGCAAATTCCGTGATTGTACTCCGGATGTACCTCTTCAGGCCTTGTCAATGCTACCGAAGTATGAGTGCGCCTCTACCTCAAGTGTAAGCCTGCTTCAAGTCAAAACGGCAATGAAAGCAGCAGCAGATGTTATCTCTTGCCGATATGAACAGGGTGTACCCTTTTTGAACTGAGTGTGTTGCAAAACCCTCTGAGAGGTAAATCAGAGACACCAAAGTACACATTTGATGCTCCTCTATTGCATAGAATATGAACTTTCATATACACTGTTGTTGCATGTGTGCCGCGCATCGTTATGATTCATGCATAAAATATGCTTGTTTTCAATATTGCATGGAAAATGCCCCCATACTTGCATAGAAGATGCATTTCATCGCACTATCTTGTGCACTTACACTTTGTATCTCACTTGCACTGTCATGTGCATCTTGTGGTTGTACCTCACTCGTGCTGTTTAGCGTATCGCACTGTCTTGTGCATTTCAAATCACTCGCGCTGTTTAGCGTATCGCACTGTCTTGTGCATTTCAAATCACTCGCGCTGTTTAGCATATCACACTGTCTAGTGCATTTCAAATCACTCGCGCTGTTTAGCGTGTCGCACTATCTTGTGCATTTCAAATCACTCGCGTTGTTTACCGTATCGCACTATCTAGTGCATTTCACATCACTCGTGCTGTTTAGCGTATCGCACTGTCTAGTGCATTTCACATCATTCGCGCTGTTTAGCGTATCGCACTGTTTTGTGCATCACATCATCGCGCTATCTTGCGCACCTCCATCGCACTGTCTTGTGCACTCGCGTTGTCTAACGCATCGCGCTATTTTGCGCACCTCAATCGCACTGTTTTGTGCATTACATTTCATTCGCGCTATTTTGCGCATCGCGCTATTTTGTGCATCTCACTGCATTTTGCATTACATTTCATTCGCGCTATTTTGCGCATCGCACTATTTTGTGCAATTCATCATTCGCGCTATTTTGCGCATCGCACTATTTTGTGCACCTTACTTGCATTTTGCATCCATTCAATCGCGCTATTTTGTGCATCGCACCGTCTTGTGCACTCAATCGCACTGTTTTGTGCATCGCATCATCACGCTATCTTGCGCACCTCCATCGCACTGTCTTGTGCACTCGCGCTTTCTTGCGCATCGCACTATCTTGTGCACTTGCATGCTATATCTCACTCGCACTATCTTGTGCATTCCATTACACTCGCGTTGTTCAGCGTATCGCACTGTTTTGCGCAATTTACTTTCGCGCTTTCTTGCACATCGCACTGATTTGTGCATTACATTGTTTCATTCGCGCTATTTTGCACATCGCACTATTTTGTGCATTTTTACTTGCATTGCACGTGCATTTTATCGCGCTATCTTGCGCACCTTACCTGCACTTGTTAGTGCATGACATTTCATTCGCGCTATTTTGCGCATCACACCGCTTTGTGCATCTATGCCACATTGCACTGTTTCGCACATCTTGTTAGCACTGTCTTGTGCATTCCAACTGTTCGCCTTTGTTTTGTGCATCTCCTTAGCATTGTTTTGTGCACTCACTCTGCATCACATTGTCTTGTGCACACTGTGTTTTTGCATAAACCCTGAATTTTCAAACCGGCTTCGCGTAGCGTATAAGCCCAATTTTCAAACCGGCTTCGCGCAGCGTATAAGTCCAATTATCAAAGTTTTCCTGCATATCCTTTGCATCCTGCCCCAGAACTACGCTGGTTTGATTCCTTGCAAAGGGATACGTAGGCAGCCTGCGGTCACAACCATTTATTCATCTGTATTTTGTTTGTCCAAGTCTTCGGCCTTGTCAAAAATGAGTCGTCTCTGGGCTTTGACATTCACTCCCGTCATTGTTGTGACTTTCGAGTTCTGTCAAAGAGGGACAACTGTAGACACCCCATTTTTTACTGCCCTCAAGACTTGGGCGCTACTGATGGTTTACTTGTTGGAGAAAGGTGTGCAGTGCACAGGTTCAGTTTCTTCGGCAAGGAGAGAGAGGCAAATCTCAACTTCATACCCCATTGTGGACCAAAATTATTTTTGATGGTTTTTATACCTTAAAACCCTCTCTTTCAAAACATTTTTGAAATAAAATTCCCATGATGTTCCGACGCTCGCATTTCGGTAAATGTTGCGCTTTTCGGTAAACCGAGCAAGGACAAAAGGGGAGATGAATGAAAGAGAGATGAAATCTTTGAAAAATCTTTCAAAACACCTTACTTAGGGGGTTTGAAGTTGAAGAAAAGAGGAGAAGAGGGGAGAAAACTAGTTTGGGAGTGGTTCAGCATGAATCCGGGAAGGAGAAAAGTCCGCGCGGCTTCCCCGAAATGGGCGTAACTCTTTGTACAAGAGGAATTAAAATATGGGGCCACCACCATTGGAAACCTTACTTCTGGGGCTTCATTTTTCACTCAAAAATCTCCTAAGTCCAAATCCGGGGGGAGGAGATATGGTTGGTTGAAGTCCGGTTGGACTGAATCTGCGCGGCTTTACGGAAACTGGCATAACTTTTTCTACAGAAGGAATTTTAATGCAAGGTTTGTGCCATTGGAAAGCTAACTTCCGGGGCTTCAATTTGGACTTTCACCGGTACTTTTTGACCTTACCAGCTACCTACCGGCCATCCATTTATCCGACCGGCACAAAAGATTGACGGCCGGCACAAAAGATTGCCGGCCGGCCAAAAGTGCCCAGAACCCAGATTTTTGACAGATATTTACCAATACACTGTGGAAGATATTTTCAATTGGGATATTTCAACCAAAAGCTCTTGTTTTGACATATATAGGGCCATATATCTCATATGCTTAGGGTTAGAACAAAAAAATAAGTTTTTGAGAGCCTCTCACTCTAAGAAATCCCTCTCTCTCTACACTTCCAACTTCCAAACCTCTCAAATCCTTGGCCATTTCTTCACCAATCCATAGCACCACTACCACCACTCCATTCCAGCTGAAAGGAAGGGTTTTTCAGAGGCTTAGGAGCAGCAAACTTGAGCCAAGAAGCAACAAGAATGTGATCTTCAAGGGTAAGTATCAATCACCCTCTTTTGGCACTTTTTTTTGCACCATTCCTCTACCCTACTTGCTCATTGTTTTAGACTCTGGCCCTAACTGAAAGGGGCCATTTTTGAGCTATTCTACATGTTTGTTTAAGGGCTCAACCCTGTTTGAGCCCTCTATGATGCACTTGCTTCAATATCATTTTGTATGTCAATATCTTGCATGCTTTTTTTTAGTTCATGTGTGATCTATTTCTGAGCCTGATATAAACTGTGAGTGGGCCTATTTTGAGCCCCTCTTCAATATTGAAGAAGGGCTCAACCCTGTTTGGCCTCTCTATCATGCACTTGTTTCATAATCTCTCATATTTACCGTAAATTTGCATGATCTGTTTAGCCTCTGTGCGATCTGTTTTGGAGCATGTCATGAACTGTGAGTAGGCTTATTTTGAGTCCCTCTACAACATTGTAGAAGGGACCACCACTGTTGGGGGCCTCCATGTTGTGCTTACCATTATACCCCTCTTTGGCCTCCATTTTTGCATGCTTTGTTGGCCTGTCTTGCTTCTGTTTTTAGACCATCATCAGAACTGAAAATGGCCATATTTTGACCTTCTTGGCATATCTCATTAAAGGTCTTTTTCTGTTTGATGCATGTTTTGTATACCTCATATTATAGCCTTTGTTGGCTTCAATCTTGCATGGCATTTCGGGCATGTTTGCATGTTGATTTGGGGGCTGTCATCTACTGTGAGTAGTCATATTTTTGGTCCCTATTCAGTGTTGTAGAAGGGTGTTTTTCCATTTGGGCTTTACGTATACCACTTGCTTCATAGCCTCCCTTGTGGAGCCATTTTTGTATGCCATGTTAGCCCCATTTGTGATTGCTGTTTGCCCATGTTTTGTACTGTAAAAATGTGAGTTATGGGGCTGCCTTGCTTCTTCCTTTTCATTTCATGTATCAATTATGCATGTTTGGTGTAGCTATAGGCCATTTTGGGTGCCAAAATTCATGTTTCGGGATCATTCCATGCATCGGGTACATTTTGGCCATGTTTCGGGACTATTTTGCCCCACATTTCAGTGCTGAAATTCATTTGCATGTTTGCATATCATATTTCCATGCCATTTCATCGCGTATGCCATTGCCTCGATTTGCGTGCCCGTGTGCACGCATTTCGAGGCATCTCACTTTTCATCTCTCGGCCTCTTATGTGAGCGTGGCTGAGGCTCTCTCATGTTAGTGTAAGCCCATGTTGTATTGTTTATGTCATTTTAGCATCATTGCATTCCGTATGCCATTGCCTCGGTTTGCGTGCCCGTGTGCACGCATTTTGAGGCACTTCACTTTTATCCGATGGCCTCCTATGTGAGTGTGACTGAGGTCCACTTGTGTTGGTGTAAGTCCATGTTGCATTGTGTATGCCATGTTTCAATGCGTTGTGCATGTTATGTTGTTAGCATTGTGTGTGCCATGTAGTTGCATTGCATGTTTGTATGCTTGCTTGCATGCTTAGGTCGCATTTGCATTGTTGTGCATTGCCTCGCCTCTTGATCAACCATGATTGAGGTTGGGTCCCTTGTATGTTTGGTGTGCATTACATTTGATATTAAAATGCACACTTGACTCTTTGGCCATCATGCATGGAAATGCGCGATTGGTGGCCCGAGAATCGAGGCACATCCTCCTTTGAGTCACAAACATGATAAGGAATGTGTTTGGTGCATACATTGCTTGAATTGAGCTGCCATGCAAGTTTTGCCCTCTGCTGCTGTGAGTTGCAGGTTCTGCAGGAATTCAGTGCCGGCCGGCAGTGTTTAGTGCCGACCGGCAGTCAATTTGCAGCCGATGGATCAATTCAGTGCCGATGAGCTTAATCCACTGCCGGTGGAAGTTTTGTGCAGCCGGTGGTGATCCCCAGCATCCAAGGAAGTGGTTCTGAGGCTTTGGCAGTCTTCTGAGGTGCAAAGCAGGGAAAACAGAGGCAAGCTAGGCATGGCAGTGCAATTTCGAGCGGAATTCGAGCGCGCGTGCATTGAGCCCTCGCCCCGAGGCGGTTTACTGTTTTTCTTAGATTAATTATTTTGTTAATTTAATTTGTATTATTCTTTCGGTCCCTCTGTGTGAGGGCGTAATTGTAATAAGTGTGTGTGAGTGGGTGTATGTCTTCCAACCCCCACTTCTTTCTTCCCTTTTACTTACCTGCTTTTTAATGGTTAGTATTAGGGCACGTTTATTTTAGCATACCTTATGCTATGCATGCGTGCATCCATGCATTTGTTTACATGCATCGGGCTTGGTACATCATACAAACTGCATTGTATTTTCAATTCTAAATTGAATACGTGTTATTTGTAGCATCTCAACATGCCATCTTTAGGGTTAGCCGAGCCTGTCTAGATTACATCCCTGTATGCGATGCATTAGCCACTTAACATGAACTAAGTCACGCATGTTTGCTAACTAGTTTCTTGTTTTGGCACGGAGTACGATATAAGTATTTTACGCTTTAGTATACCACATGCGTGTGAATGTTGCCATGACAGTATGCTTACCATGCGGCTAAGTGCTTATGTGAGATAAACTGTTTGAATGCCTGTGGGTGGAGGTTGGGTTGCTTGAGTTGGAAAACTCATTGAAATCCGTGTTTTAGCCTACTTGCGAGTAGCAAATTCCAAAGCATTTTCAAAACGAACGGATATGCAATGTTTATTTCCAAATTAGGCGATCTAGTCTATACTTGTTTGCTGCGCGCATAACATAGTAATTCTAGGTTAATAATTGGAATAAGAATACATAACGTTTTCAAAATCGGATATCACGGTTAGTAGAGGCCGGTCTTCGGACCGGGCGAAAGGGGGTGCTCATAGCTGACCTTCCCCGATCGTACCCAAGCTCCCGAGCCAAGACAACTTTGGTGATGACGGACACGTTTCGCAGAGAGTCAGGGTTTCCTAAATTTCCCATTTTAAAAATATTTAGGTGGCGACTCTGTAATCTGGCAAAGCAGTCCATGTTTGGCACTACTTTTTCAAAATCTGTTTTTCTTCAAAACGATTTGCCAGAGTTGGACTCTTTGGTTCAGATTTAGAACCGCAACACACAAACAAAAAGGGAGTCCGAACTGTAGCATAGAGGCCCCGCGGGCGCTGTTACACACGTGAATGAAATTAGTGTTTTGGTTGCTAAAAGGGAGATAATAAGGCCTTGTGACTCTTTGTTTAATATTATATGGTGTGAGTTTTGGTTGTATATCAACCAAATGGGGATTTTATTAAAGGAAAAAATGGGGTTTTGGCTAAGGGTTGAAAGTGTTGAGGTTTTGGGATAACGGGTTTGGTTTTGAAAACGAAAAGATATAGGTTACTCTTTTACAAAATGAAATGGCAGATGGTTATTTGAAATGATTTCATAGAAAATTTAGTGATCTAAAATGGTGGAATTATTTGTGGATGTAATTTATGAGATTATGTGTTTAAATGTTAAAGGTTTTGTCACTGGTCATCGGTGGAAGGTGTCATTGTTGTTGTTGTTGAGTAGATTATGTGTATGTATTACACTAGTACAGTATTTATATAATCTAGCATGTTATGATATTGTTTGGAGGTCCATTTCTCTCCAACTGAGGCTAGTAAAGCGTGGCACCTTAACAGAGGTTCCTTTCCCTTCTGATTTGTGTCTGGAAAAGTGTGAAATTGAGGTCTGCTCTCCGCTGGAGCTAGTAAAGTGTGGCACCTTGAGATAGGTTCCTCTCCCTTCTAGTTTGCGCGTGGTAAAGTGTGACCTATGAGGCATTCTTGTCCAAGCGAGGCCAAAGAAGCAATGTCATATTACGTTGGTTGTTTCTTTTGTCATCTGTGCTTTACGCCAATGAAAATGGAAGTAAGTATTGCTTTCAGTAGTACACAATTGGATTTAGATACATATCTAGTTATAATTTGTGGATGTTCCTTGCCTTTGGGCCTATGGCCAAGGAAGGTAGTAGATATATTGGTGTATACGTTTGGGTAGTGAATTGGAATGTAAGACTGAATTATAAGTGGTATGTGTGAACATGTTTTCAAAGCAAGTGTTGAAATGAAATTCTTTTAAATTAAAGTGAAAGGTTAAAAAGAGAAAGAAGTGTTGTGATGAAATGTTTTTGAACTAAATTGGAAAACTAGAAAGAAAGCAAGTGGTTTTACACCTTTTGGTGTTAAAAAGGATGACTTTGGGGAAATGTACTTTATATGATCCTACGGGCGTTGACTTTGGGCAACTCGAACTTGGTCACCATTGTTGTAAACCCTTTTTTTTTTTTATTATTATTATTATTATTATTATTATTATGATGTAAGCTTACAGGTGTTTTATTTACATGTAATTGGTGTTGCATTCAATATGTGTACAAATGAAGAACTCTTATTTATGTATTGATATTGTGTATGTAGCTTTCGGGTATTATTAATGGAATTGAACTAATAACATGGTTGTGATAACATTATTTGAGTAATAAAAAGTGGGGCGTGACAATTTGTCAATCAAAGAAAGTTCAATTATAGTTTGGCCTATCTTTAGCACCTAGCAAATTTAGTAAAAGTCATCTTCATTAGGGCAAGATTTGAACCAATGGTGCTTTCTCTAAGCCACACACAGTCATTTCTCTGTGTTAGCAAACATAAATGGTCAAACACACACCTTGAACTTGGTTCACAAGTTGTGGCATGCTCACATTCAATTCAATCAACAAGCCTATATGTTTCCACCCACAAGAGTTTCTGGGTGGCTAAAAGGAATTTCTGAAGTGGTAAACAATTTTGGCACCCAGTGGGATGCTGGGTGCCATCTTTATCAAATATCATTATGGTTGGTAAAGGTAGAGGAAAGTGATGTGGGTTAATCAAGAGTGTCGCCTCCAAACAGTCCAAGATTAGATGATTCCAAATCTTCAAGAGCGCAGCGCAATCTTGAGGGATTCCAAGACATGACAGAGAATCTGAGACATTGCCTTACCATGGCTAATAAGGAGCTTTCTATGGAACTCTCTCATTTTTTGGTCATTTTGCTACACTAAATGAGGCAGTCTCAGACAAATCTGATGCAAGTAATTGCCAATATGACTGTAACTTCAGAAAACAGGCCTTCTGCCACCCCTCCACCAGCTCTAGTTCTGCCGACAACATGAATTTTCAATACTGTTGCAGAGCAAAATCCTTAGAGCAGCCAGTTGTCGCTAAGCCGCAGCCTCCAAGAGTTTTTCAGGCATCTTCTTCCAATAACCCCATACCTAGGGGGCATGAAGGATAAGGCATTGAATGAGGGGTGCAGGGCATTGAGATTGGAGGGCAACTTCTTGGGTTTCAGCTCTTAAATATCAGAGACGACTAGATTTCTCAAACCCCCCCCCCCTCCCAAAAAAAAAACCCATAGAATTTACAACATTAAGGACCTCAGAACCAGAGTTTCCATAACAAAAACCTTCAGACCCAGAGTTTGCAGACCATTCAAAGAGCTGGTCCTAGGCCTACGAAGAGCGGTCAGCTTCAGTCCCAGCGAGGATGGTCAGAAGTCAACCCTTTATTTGTTATTCCAGAACGGAAAAAATTGAATTATATCCCGATTCTTGAACTGAAAGGGTAGAAATTTACTCCGATTCCTGAATAGAGAGGGCATGCTTATGTTCAGATTCTAGAAATGAGAGGACAAAACTTTGCTCCGATTCTTGAACAGAGAGGATATAATTTTGTTCCATTTCCCGAACAAGGAGTCCAAAATTATGTTTCGATTCCTAAGTTGATGGGGAAAAACTTTGCTCTCGTTCCTAAATAGAGAGTGCATAATTTTTATCTAGAACCAAGAGGCCAAAACTTTGCTTTGATTCTAGAAAAGAGAGGGCATGCTTATGCTCCAATTCTAGAATAGAGAGGAAAGAATTTTGTTCCAAATCCTAAGCCAAGGGGTTAGAACTTCTACAACCAACCACCATGTGGAGCTTACCAGGGGGCATATCAACCAAATTCGGCCATGAACAAGGATCAGGTTATGGATCTCATCAAAGAACAATTCGGTTATTCATTCAGATATGTGACAGGCCCATCTATTAAAAGCCTTACCCAGAAGTAATTGACAAAAACAAAGATTTTCCTGATTTTGTTTTATTTTCCGGTGATGATAATCATTATACTGTTGAGCACGTGGCTAGGTTTACTGTACAATTTGGTGGGACAGGAAAGAATGACTTCTTGAAGTTGAGGTTGTTAGCCTTTACTTGGTATATTAACCTACATCTAGATTCAGTCCATTCCTGGCAGCAAATAGAAGAGATGTTCTACCAGTAGTCCTACAGAACCAAAGCAGAAGTTACCATAGCCAACTTGTCAAGAATTGTCCAAGTTCATGGCGAGATGGTGGAAGCCTACATTGCAAGGTTCAAGAGAGCTGGATTCAAATGTCACATTGTTCTTCAAAAATAGAGTATGTCAGGCTGGTTCAAAACGGCCTTGATTTGAAGTTCGAAGGCATAGAATTCAGAGATCTATTTGAATTCTCCGCGAGAGCAGCCAGGTATGAGCAAATCCTTAGAGTGGAACAGGACCTGAGGAATGCATCAAGGAGCACCCATTACAGAGATCCTAATTATCTAGTAGCAAATGCAGACGCAGAACTGAACCATGAGGCTGTTGTGGCAGAAATTTTGAATAGAAAGCCTTATATGTGCAAGCCATTTGTCAAAGTAGAACCAATGAAGGCACAAGAGAATTCCACAATGGCTATCATAACTCGTTCCTACATTTTCAATATCACCAAAGCAGAAGAAATTTTTGACCAATTGATGATAGACAAAATGTTCAGATTCTCAATGGGTCACAAAATTCATGTTGTTTATGAAGCCAAGAACAATGAGTACTGTAAGTTTCATAATTCCTAGAATCATGGCATCCGTCAGCATGGAAGGAATGCCATGAACCATTCCTACGTGAAATATTATCCTAGAAGCTTCTTCCCGTTCCAACATCTTTCCAACTCGTTTCTACAATGGAAGGGAGTAAGACAAAAACTTCTATGATGACTTCTATCCATGAGGGAAGAGAGTGTTCAGAAGGGCTTCCTAGTTTTAGAATCATAGGAATAAACAGTAAGAACTCCACTTTCCAGTCTTGAACCTAATGTGTAGTCAATGTGGTCACGTTCTTTAGCCAAATGAGCCAACTATCAAAAGTGTGGTCATCAAGTATGGAGCAGAGTCAAATCAACCTTCCAGGAAGATAGAAGAATCCAAGTATAGAGTTTTTGTTTTTCAGTGACTTTGGCCTGTTGAGGCCGATTTACAAAAGGAAATGCAGAACTTGAAGATCATAGTCCTTACCCAAGGCCAAGCTAGAACTATCAAGCCTCCTCTCACTCGTCCAGGAAGATGCACAAAGGTTAGACATCTTAAGTTTTCTCATCCACAATCAGCTTTGTCAAGAACCTAGAAGCGTTATCTACAATGGAAGAGATAAGCAGCAAGATTGGTCAAGAGAAAATGTATGGTAGAGCAGGAAGATTCAGAAGTTCAACAGGAAGCTTTAGAAGATCAGCCTGACCAGAAATTCAGGACTTAGTCTCCAAAAAGGAAGATGGTCATGAACGAGTATCGTTTTAAGGAGAGACTTGTTGATCCCAGTCTTGTTCAAGAATATTCCATTCCTATTTAGAAGCAATCAGCAACATATGCCTTAGTCCTTCTCAAGTAGCCCCTTGTGCTGGAAATCCTTGCTACCCAGAAAGGTAAAGGGGCAAGGCAAAGCAGAAGATAGTCATTCTTGGAAGTAAACCAAGTACTTCGACTCAGAAACTTTCATGCAATATAGTGTTTGTCCTGTCTCGGTCTTTCAGGGCTAAGGAAGGGCAACCATCCTACATTCATAGAGATGTCGAAGAATATGGAGAAGTTCCAGAAATTCTGCATGATTCCTATCGACAGAAGTCTTTCTAGCCTACAGAAATTAGTCCTTCCATTATTGTGTTGAAAGATGAATTTGAAGACAGAAATGTATCAACCTCAGCAAGTGCCATCTTTGCAAAGCCATGTTCAGAAGCCAGCAACCACCTTCGTTCTTTGTACATCACAGGATTGCTAGATGGTGTTCTAGTCAACAGGCTCTTGGCAGACACAGGCTCTTGGCAGACAATGGCTCTACAGCTAATCTTATGTCAAAAAGTCATGATATAGAAACTGGGCAAGATAGAGAAAGATTTGCTACCTTCCTACACCAGCATTACAGATTTTGCAAGAAGGTCAACAATTTCTCAAGGAATATTGATCATGAACTTAGCTGCGGGAGGTAAAACCCTAACTACTCCTTTTCTTTATCAATAACTCTAAAGCAACCTATAATGTCCTATTGGGAAGGGATTGGATACATTCTTGCATGGCTATTCCTTCCTCTCTTCTTCAGTGCCTTATATTTTGGAATGATAAAGATGTGAAAGTAGTTTGGGGAATATAGAAAACCATTTGTACCGGCTGCAAATCAAGTAGAGGCAAGGCTCTACAATGATGAAATTGGACCTACAAAGTTTTTAAGAAATGACTTTGGTCTTCTAAAGACCATGAACTCATCCAATCATTCCTTAGTAAAAGAGTTGAAAAATGGCTACAAAGAGCTAATTGGCCCCTTATTCTAAGAAATCATCGAGCGAACAGGATTCGCAAAAAAGTTTAAGAATGAACCCAAGGACCTCAGATGTTGAAAAGGCATTACTTTTAAAGCCATGATGGCCAGGTTAACAGCCTACCTGGCAGAAAAGAAATTAGTGGGTTTAGATGAAGAAAAAGCTTCAGCAAATTTAGTCGAAGTAATTTTTGAAGAAGACATTCATGTCAAACATGTTATCTAATTAGAAGAATTAGAAACAGCTCCCGCCAAATTAGATGACCTCAAGGTAAAAGTATACGACCCTTTGGAAGAAATTAATTTGGGAACGACATAAATGTTCAAGCCAGTCTACATTAACCAAACAGCCACCCAAGAGAATATCTAATGAGGTAACTCTACTAGTCAAAGATGAGTTGGAGCGTTTACCTAAAGTTTGATTTATCAGAACTACTAGATACGTAGACTGGTTATCAAACATAGTGCCAGTAGTCAAGAAAAATGGAAATATTAGAGTTTGTATAGACTTCAAGAACTTGAACTTGGTCACCCTTAAGGATGAGTACCATATGCCTGTAGCACACTTTTTAGTTGATGGTGCTGCTAGGAACAAGGTTCTGTCCTTTATAGATGGCCACTCAAGATACAATTAGATTTTCGTAGCAGAAGAGGATACATCCAAAATAGCTTTTCATTGTCCTAATGCATTGGAAACATATGAATGGGTTGTAATGCCTTTTGACCTTAAAAATGCAGGGAGTACTTACTAGCATGCCATGAATTCTCCATGGAAGTCAAAATCATTCCTACTCTTGGGGGTCAAGCTAAGAATCAAGGACACATGTCACTAGGAGAGGCTGTGACATTCTTGGCAATTGAGCAGAAATAAAGGCGTAAAAAAGGCTCTAAGTGCAACATTCAAAGGGCCCCAACCAAACAACTCAACCAAGAGTCTTTCAATACATTTATCTTACCTTCGTAGCTTTATCTATCATAGCTGCATACCTGTAACTTAACATAGCTTCTTACCTTAATTAGATTAGTTATTGTACTTCATTTGTCAATCAATGGAAGTTCAATTCTAGTTTAGCCTATCTTTAGTATCTAGCAAATTTAGTAAAAGCCTTTTTCAATGGAGCAAGATCCGAACCAGTGGCAGTTCCTCTAAGGCACACACAATCATTTATATGTGTTAGAAGTCAAAATTGGTCAAACATTCCTACACCTTGAACTAGGTTCACAAGTTCTGGTACATTCGCATTCAATTCAATCAACAAGCCTATGTGTTTGCACCCACAGGAGTTTCTGAGTGGTGAACAGGAATTTATGAGGTGGTAAACAACTTCATAGGTTCAAAATTAAGTATCTAGATGAAAATGCTTCAACCAATTTTCTATTGTTTGAAACTAAGAATCCGAAGAAACTTCATAGGTTTGGAATTAAGTATCCAGACATATATAATTTGTTCGGCACTGAGTATCCAACTTGAAATGCTGCAACCAATTTATTATTTTTCAGAACTTAGTATCCAAACATATTAAATATGTTCAGCATCGAGTATTTGAAGAAACTTCATAGGTTCAAAATTAAGTTTCAATACATACATAATTTGTTTGGCACACAGTGTCCAGATGAAAATGCTATTAGACTTGGGGTGTAGAAAGCATAATTTCTAGGGTTTTTTTTTAAAAAAAATTAGGGTTATAATAGGTATTATTTGGGGTGTCCAAACAAATGAATAAATATTTAAACTTTTAATTAGGGTGTTCCCAGTAATAGGGTGCCCAACCTAATTTTTGGGATGTATTTGGAGTTATCCATGAGAGAAAGCATCAAGTCTTGGTATATACGAGTGAGACAAGAAAAGTGATGTGAGTGGTGCAATCAAGTGTCTTGTAAAAGTGTGTGTAGGTGTTAAAAAGTCTAAGTGTGAATAGTGTTTCATTGGTTGGTGTGTGAAGAAAGTGTTTTGAGTGGTATTGTAAAAGGTTCACTTTAGTCCAAGTGTAAGACTCCAAGAAGGCCTATAGTGTGTTGTTGTGTACACTATTTTAGTCTTCAAATGTCTTGTGTATTTGTGGGTGTGATTATGTAACGACCCCAAAATCTGTATTAGAGATTACCTTTATGGCCTTATGGATTAATGCATTTTAATTTAATGATATGTGTTCAAATTGAGGAATTATCTGTTGAGCCACAGCTTTAAAATTGAAATTACCGACCTTTACGGGTTCAGAAATCACAATTGAGGACTTGGATGTGTTAATGATTGGAAAATCTAGAGGCATTATTAAGCGGTATTACTGTTGACAAAGAAGACTAACATTCTGTTATTTGCAAGATAGCTAGAGTGATTCATGATGAATAAAGGGAATGTATAAGCACTATGGAACCATGGTATTCACGTATCTCTGAAATCATTCAATCTGTAAATGTGCTTATCTCTCATTAATAATTATCAGGAATGTCCTGTTAAACTTAAGTTGACTATGTTAACTCATGAATGATGTAACGGCTACCATTAGTACTCTGTTAAGTACAAGTCAACTATGTTAACATATATGAATGATCAAACAAAGGTGTATGCTTCTATATGCTATTAATAGATCAAGTGAACTACGCCGTTTCTTAATGAATAATTAGTTAAGACCACGGATTGTTTTATATGTTAATACCTGCTAAGCATTATGATAAACAACGGAATGACTTACGGATGACTCAACCTGAAGACAGAATTAAATATCAATGACCTTGTCAGGTGACTCACATTATGATGTAAACTTCCCTGTCTTTGTTAAGTGTACTGTAATGACATGATATAACAAGAAATGCTCTATGTTCTGATATGTTACGTTTTGACTTAATGAACAGTTGTCCATATATGTAAAGTATTCATGAAATCCGTAACACACGGCCCTTACCCGGGGGTAAAAATACCGTGGTTCAAGGATGTTACAAGTTCAAGGATGTTACAAGTTTACATATGTTACAAGTTTACGTATGTTACAAGTTCAAGTATGTACAAGTTTAAGTATGTTACAAGTTCACGTATGTTATAAGTTCTCAGTATCGGGGGATTCCTTTATGGAACTAACAAAAATGCTTTATATTGATTTGTTAGCGCTATCGAAGTGCCAAGTATAATCAAGTATGAATTCTGATTTCTGTTTATGATTCAAGTATAATGCATATGTACGAATTTGTTTCCGTTTATGGTATGACATGATTACTTACTAGTATGGAACAAAGTGCTACTTGGAACTAAGTGCTACAGTGTGAGCCACCTCTAGAGTCCATGTGAGACACCTCTTGAATCCATACATATATGAACTAGGCTTAAAGCCAATCTGGGCCTATGGCCATTCTATATGATCTATTAGGCCAGAGGCCATTCTATATTTTTGGTATGGAGCAACGTGTTGTGCGGAACTAAGTGCTGCAGTGCGAGTTACCTCTAGAATCCGTACGAGCCACCTCTTGAGTCCATACATATGTGAAGGTTATGAAGCTGAAAGCTGTTCTGTGAAAGTTATGAGGCCTATGGCCATTTTGTATGATCAGTAAGATCTGTTAGTATGAAACAAAGTGTTGTACGGAACTAAGTGCTACAATGCGAGTCACCTCTAGAATCCGTGTGAGCCACCTCTTGAGTTCATACACACAAGTTCAAGGGCTCAATGCCAACATGTTCAAGGGCTCAATGCCAACACGTTCAAGGGCTTAATGCCAATATGTTCAAGGGCTTATTGCCACTCTGTTCAAGGGCTTAAAGCCATTATGTTTCAAGATATTATGTTTCAAGACTGGGCCTAAGGCCGTTATGAAATTAGTACAGAATCAATTAACCTCATGTCCTCTTTATTTATGTATGCATTGATATGCATTATACTTCAAGTTGAGCATTGAATCATTTATGTACTATTATTCACTGAGCTTCGCTCACTTTGTGTTATGTCTGTTCTATAGGTAATCGCTTTGGGAGTCTGTCTTAACCCTTGATGCTCACCCTTCAATTGTCAACCTCAATATGCCCAGACTCCCAGACCAAGCCCATGCATTTATGTGAAGTTTTGTTAAGATTTTGGCTTGCACTATAATTATTTACCTAAGGTTAAAATGTATGTATATAACCCCCTTTCTTTACCAATGTTCGGATATACACTCATTTGTGTATGGGTATGTATATAGATAAATGGCTCTTACGTATGTGATCCTGGCATGTTAGTTTTAGCTCAATGGATGTTATTCTATGTTACTTTGTAATATTAAATGCTTCCGTTTAGGCCCCATATATTATGTATATCAGGTTATGTGTCCGTATCTGCATAGGTCATGCCAGAACTTTTAGGGGCGAGTTTGGGGCGTGACAGATTATGTAACGCCCCCAAATAATTTACATAAGAAGGGTTCATAATTATCTATCATCAAGGTCTTAATCCAAAAGTAGTAACTCCCATAACATACTTATATATATATATATATAATTTAAAAAAAAAACATAATGTTTCTTCCATTACATCTGTAACAACCCTCACTTTGATTTAGTCTTGTTTGCATATATTCATGTATGATCTTGTCTTGTCATGTTTGCAAATCTTGTTACCTTGCTTTGCCTTGTTCTGTTGCGTGTTACTTGCTTGAACTCGTACCTTGCTTGGTCTGTAGCCAAGGTCAGCTTAGCCTAGTTCGCCTTTGAACCTTTGCACTTAGAACTGTTTTGGAGCCTTAGCCGACCTCCATCTTCACCCCAGCGCGCTTGCCGAGATGTCACCTTTGGGCCAAAGTGTTTAGAGCCGAGGCCGAGACGTTTTGTGCTAGCGACCTTTGTCCTTGGGCAGGTATGGCCTAGGCCGAGATGTGGCACACCCAGGCCAAGGTGTGGCACAGCTTAGTCAAGTGCCGTCCTCCCTAGCCGATGTCTTTGTTGACTTGTTGCCGAAGTCTTGTCTTTAGCCGATGTCATTGCTCGCCGACGTGTTTTGCCATCAAGCTTGTTGTGTACGCTTTGTCAGAGACTTGTCTAATCAGTCAGTCACTTTTTGAATTGACCCAACCCGGTAATGCCACGTGTCCGAGCTGAAGGTTTAGACAGCCGGCAGACTTAGAAACAAATCATTTTGTCTCAAATCCTTGTTGTTAAAGAGAGAAGCTCTAGAAGTGGAAAGAAAGAGTTTGTAGAGAGAGAAGTAGAGTTCCAAGCTTGATCTTTGCGGATCGGACCGTTGGATTTAAGTTTTGAGGTTAGATTCTTACTCTACTTCGATTGCTCTTGTCGATCATCTAGCTGCATTGCATGATTGAATCTGTTTTGCATGCCATGCATTGGTTTGGAATTTGGTTTTGAAAGAGAAAAATGATGTTCATGTGTTCTTAAAGGAAAACCTCGTTTTGATCCGAAAGTTTGGAACAAGAATCACGTTTTTGTGTTTGTTCTTGCATGGTCTTCTTGAATGAGTATCCAGGTCCATGTTTTTGGACTCTTAGCATGAAATCTCAGATTTTGAATAAACGAGTTATGGTTGTAGCATGCATGTTCTTGATGTTCTTGATGTTCTCGATGCCCCTGTTCTTTGCATTCTTCACAGGGAAACTCAGGTTTCCCGAATTCGTTTTGTATATGGCCATCAGGACCACACCTCGGCAAGGAGGTGCGGGACCTCGGCATTATCAGGATGGCATCCAGTGAGTTTCCACGAAATGGGAAACAGTGTTTTGACTTTGCATATTTCGCTTTGTTCTTCATTTGGATTCGGTGGGAGTGCCGAGATCATTTACATGCATGTAAAGCTTGTCTTAAGAATGTGATTTGCCCTGTGACTTGTCAGGACTTTGATCTTTGCTTGAGCCTACACCTGAAGAGCCAGGTGAGTGGTGCTTTTAATAAAGCTATGTTAAACTGTTTTGATAAACCTTGTCTTGATTTGTTTTGATGAAAGTATTTGTTAAGCATGAATGATTAGCCTAATTCGATGTATCAAGTGTAAGTTTTGTTCTGATGTTATCTTGAAAAGTCCCTTGGCTGGAGGACTATAAACTTTCGCAGCACTAAGTGTAAAAGTCCCTTAGCTGGAGGACTCTAAACTTTCGCAGCACCAATTGTCAAAAAGGGCTGCGAGCCTAAGTGACACCAGTCTCTTAAACTAAAAGGATACGGTCCTTTCTTAGAAAAGTTATTGTGTTAAAAAGGGCTACGGGCCTAAGTAACACAAGTCCCTCGTGCTAGAGGACTCTAAACTTTCGCAGCACCATTTTGTCTAAATCGATTACGGGTCGTATGATCTTTGTTTTGCCACTAATGGGCTACTACACGTACTGGTTGTTTAGAAAGCTTTTGGCTATGTTTTGCCGATGTCAGTGGGCATCCCTTGAAGTTGTAAGTCTTAATAGATGAACACGGTTCATTCCTTGATTCGGTATAGTTTTGATGTGCTTTGCTTTGAAATAACCTCGGCTAATGCTTGTATGGCTGGGCATGCTTTGTTTTTGTAAAGACTTCGGCTATATTCATGCAAAACCTTTATTACTAGTACCATTCACTGAGTTTCCATACTCACCCTTTCTATATATATGTAGGTGATGAGCAGGATGGCGGCGATGCCTAGATGTGTTTGCCAGCTTGTTTTGGACTTCTTGATTTACGTCGGCTACATTTTTGCATTCTTGTCGGCGATACTGTTTTTACACCGGCTTTTTCGTGTTCATGTCGGCTATGTGTTTACGTTGGCCAACCTTGAAAATCATGCTTCTTGGCTTGTAATTCTGTATTTTGTATATGTCGGCCTAGAAGCCTTTTGATCAAGATTTGATTTGTATTTTGTTATCTTGGACCGGTTGAAAGACTATATCGTATATGTCTTTTCATTTGATTTACGCACAGCTCTCATGGACCATTTATATTTGATTTATTGCTTCCGCATTTTGTAAGCCCCTACGAGTATTCTGTTGTGTGTGAAATTTTGAAAGCCGGCCTCGGTAATCTCGGATTACTGGCCATCTCGGCACCACCCTACTAGGGGCGGGTTGGGGTCGTGACAACATCCTCATTAAATCTCTAAGATGTGTACTCAATTCATTCCGGAGATTTATCAAAAGTGTTCCACATGCAACTATACATTCAACAATACAGGAATATAAATATATAGCATGTGGCCCTACAAGCCAATTACAAATAAATGCACTCAAGACTAAAAGTTCTAAGGCTTATGCCCAATTACACAAAAATGGTTATCGAAACCTATACATTTAAAACCCTTGGCTTGTCCAAACAATAACAAAACAAGAGCCATATGCCCTCAAAACACTTCACGCCTTTAATTTGGCGGAATCATTACATCTTTCCCTGCACCAAATCCACTAGGGTGAGCACAAAGCCCAGTAGGAAATTCTTAACAAAGTATATACATTTTTACGTAATCTCATGAGATAAATGCAAATGCCATGTCATGCTCAAAATACATACTTTTGCCTTTTGGAAAAATCTTGTGCATAATGCCAATTTGATAACACAATGATCCAACAAATTCAATGTAATTTTCAAAGGGGTTGTAAACACGACTCAGGTAATACCTAGGTTAGTGTCTGCAAATAGGCATAACAAGCACTACCAATCTCCACTTTACTGGTCTCTCACCGGAAGGCACGTGGTACCTCTTCCGCGCGTGTTTTCGGTCTTTCACTATGGACACTCAGGCCAACTTAAACAATACCAAACTACACCCCCTATCTGGACTTACCAACATATTTACTCCAAAACAATTCAATATGTTCTTGTTTCACAAAACATTTTCATTCTTAATGCACTAGTTTTCAAATTTCAATTCGAAATTCATAACAACCAAATGAGATGGAATGTCAATGCAACATGTATCAATGCATTATAATATGTTTCCATTTTCAATTTCCACCACACAATCTACCATTGTGATAAAAATCTCCATATTTTTTCTCAAGATAACTTCACAAATAAATCTACTGAGAGATAAATAATAATACTACATTACATGCTTTCTCCACATGTTAATCTCTATTTTCCCACTTGGTCATTTCAAGACCAACCACAAATATTCTATACAACTAGCTTCAATATTAACCATTTCTCATTCTTCCATGGAATTTCCTCTTCGTACACAATTATAGGAATGTCTCAATCATATATATTCATCATAATAATTGACAAGCATAGATTTCATCACATCTTACTAATTTCCCAAAAATCCCTAATCTCTAGGGTTTTCACAAAACTAGGTTTTTTCCTCATTTTTAAAAGGACTTTTCCAAGACAACATTCCTTCTTAACAATATAGTTCATACCCTCAAGAGGTTTTAGAAAACATTGGGAAAACCCATTTTTTAAATCATCAGGAACTCATGAGCCAAAAATCAAGGTTCATTGCTACAAGAAAAAGTTCCAAAATCAACATAAACTTGCAAAAATGTATATATAACTCTAAGAGAATCCCTACCTCAAGCTTGGGAGAAGAAGAGAGTAGAAAACCCCCAAATTTGACGGTGTTGACATCCGATCTCCACCGCACAAAAGGTAGCACTCAGCCTCTAATGGATTTGGAGAAATCAAGGATTAATGTGATTTGGTGAGAGTAATGTAGAGAGAATAAGGAGAAATGTGTTTTAGAGAGAGAAAGAGACAGAGAGAGAGATGAGAGAAAAGTGAGATGGGTGCTTAGCCTAAGAAAATAAAAAGAAAAAAAATTCGGACACAATGCATTCCCGCACGTGCGACACGTACTTTCCGCACGTGTGCCACACTCCCTCACATGTGCAACTCACTTTCCACACTGGCCCTCCGCTCATGTATTTAAAGCAGTGTTGAACCAACGACGACCTCACCTCCCGCACGTACGGTCCTGCCTTCCACCCAAAAATTGCATTAGTTGAAATCGAGGCACCCATGATCCAATTTCATGCTTTTCGAAACAAGTGAAACTCAACTCCGGAATGAAATAAAGATGAGGATACGAGGGAAATTTCAAGAACGGTGAACTCAAACAGTCGACAAGACCTCAGATTAAATCCCAACACTCCCAACACGAGCAAGATAATCACAATTAAAGGAAAACAAGGTGGGTTATATGCCTAGGCATCACAGATTAATACAATATATATTTGTGGTATAATTTTGGGGTCCCTTAATGTATCAAACTCAATAGATACGGACTATATACTTGTTAACCAATCCATCTACCTTGCTCTTGACTTTTAAGAACCACTTATTTCCAATGGTCTTGTGCCTGAAAGGAAGGTCGACCAACTCCCAAACTTGATTTTGAGTTATAAAACTCATCCCATCCTTCATAGCATAGCCATCCAATCTTTAGCATTAGGTGAAACCAAAGCTTCCTGACAGGAAGCATGCTCATCAAGATCCAATAGAGCACACATGAACGATTCCCCTTCAATCTCAAAGTGATGATAAGAAATGATTCCATGTTTGTTTTACACAACTAGGATCCTTGCAAGCCGCTTTCAAGTGGTATACTCCCACTATGAGGTAAATCACTTCCACTACTTTGGTGATTTCAAGATGAGTCTCTAATTCTCCACTCTCACAAGAAGATGGTGTGACTCCTTCAAACTCTTGCAACTCACATAGTTCAAGATCTTTCTTTACTTCACTAATACTTAGAAAATCACTTTTAATAAAATTGACATCTTGTGACTCATATTCAGTCAATTATCCATTCGGATGTTCACTATACATAACATACCCCTTTGAGCATTTTGAATATCTAACAAAGATCTTTTTGTTTGCTCTAGAGCCTAACTTCTCATATTTAAGAGAAGTGCTGCGAACAAAACCTGCTCAACCCCAAAGCTGCAAATGCTCCAAATTAGGATTTGTACTATTCCATAATTCATATGGGTTATGGGAATTGACTTTGAAGCCACACAATTAAGGATGTAGGCCGCAGTCAAAAGAGCATCCCTCCAAAAGGATATAGGAGGTTGGTTTGCATCATCATCGATCTATCCATTTCAAGTAAAATATGACCCTCCAAAAGGATATAGGGAGGTTGGCTTACACCATCACCAATCTAAGCATTTTAGGTAAAGTGCAATTCCTTTTCTCTGCTCTACCATTTTGATGTAGAGGACCAAGAATTGCTAATTGCATATGTATCCCATTTTCCTTACATAGTCCTTGGAACTGATGTGATAAATATTCATGCCCTCAATAAGTACAAAGAATTTTTAAATTCCTCTCTTTCTGATTCTCAACCTCAACAACAAAATTTTTGAAATAATCTAATGCCTCATAATGATGGGAAATCAGATAAACATAAACAAGTTATGAATAGTCATCAATAAGTGTAAGGAAACAGGAAGTGTCATGGCGTGTCTTTACATTCATAGGTCCACAAATGTCGGAATAGACCACATATCATAGCTCAAACTTTAGAGTGAGAGCACATAACTTGGTTGTAGATGTGGTCCTATAGGTAACTTTCAATTGATTTCATATGTCATGGGCAGTGGGGATACTCTCAAGCTCCCTAATAAGATCATTGTGCATGCTGCTAAGCATAGTAAAGCACACAGACCAATCTCTCTTGACCCAAGCCTGATAGGTTTCCATTTAATGGCGATGTTAGGCAATTTTCCCTTCCTCAAGTACAATCATAACAATGGTCAAAATTTCTTGGACTTCTTGTTTATTTAGCAAATATTGAATTTTTCTATGTCACATATCATAGTTGGTCCCATCTTCTTTGGTAAGATCAGTAACAACATTCTTAGAGGTCATTTCACTACATTTATTGCACAATGTTCGACATTAGCACACTTCTAAATTTTATTCCAAATTTCTAATTGGCATACAATATTTCCAGTTCCACTTACATAGAGAGATTGAAAATTTCGCTAAGCTTTTATCATGTCCCTCTATGTGAGCTAAACTATTGCATCTAATTAATTTTGATTAAAATTATTTTAGGAGGAACAAACATCTCTTATTTCCACAAATTTAAATTATGCATGATATAAATTATTTCATAAATTATACCATACAATTTCTGCATGGGCCCCACTTGAAGCCTTAATAGCATTTTGTGCAACATGTTAAGGCAATCTTGAATTATATCAGTGACAGTGAAACGCATGCCCTTACATTCCTATGAAAAAATACATCAAAAAAATTTATAATCCCAAAAAATCCTACTACATTGATTCTAATATATATATAAATATAAACATGGGGATACCATTTCACTAGTTGTGTAAAAATGGCCCATTAGCCTGAAGTCCACCCGTAGCCTGACCAGGCCCAGCCTAGCCAGGCTCAACTAGGCTTGAACCCGAGCCCAGCTCGAACCCCGGGCTTGGGCCTAGGCCATATGTTTTCTTGCCCAACCCGACCCAACCCATGAGTCCGACCCACTCGACCCACTAGAGGCTCAACCTTATTTTTAAGCTATTTTGGTGAAAAAAATAACAAATCAATTACTATGGAGCTTGGCCTAGGCTCAACCCTAGGCCCAAGACCCAGCCCGAGGCTCAAATTTCCCTAGGGCCTAGGCTTGGGCTTGGGCTTGGGCTTGGGCCAAGATTTTGCAAGAGTGGATCAACTAGACCTAACCTGATTTTTGGTGGGAGCTCGCCAGGCCCGAATGTGGGCCGAGCTAGGCCAAAATTATGCCCATACACTTCACAAATATATTTATGGGGTACCTTCAACTATCTACAATAAAATAATAAAAAATTATGTATATAAAAATACCAATGTTGTCTTCATCACCATCCAAATAAATAAATAAATAACACAATAAATTGAGCAATTAACAAAGAAAGACATTTTTAAAATGGTCAAAGGATGGGTTTAAACTACAATTCCATCTACGGAAAAGGATATAGGGCAATAAAAACTTACGACTCACATTTAACAAAAATAGGTGAATCATTTAAATTGAAAACAAATCAAAAGATTAGAGTTTAAATTGACAAAATTGAAAACTTAGGGTTTGTTTTCTTACAAGGCTTAACCTTGGGGATTTTTTTGTAATTGTCCCTCAATATATTGGTACATAACCAACTTATTAATTAATCACAAAATAAATTAACACAACCACAATTGTGAAGCATAACCCCAAAAAAATTGATTAATATAAAATAGAGTTAATTAAGAGTGCTGCTATTTTGGACTCCCCAATTTTAACTTTTTTTAATTACAATTATAATCTAAAGTAAAATTACAATAAATGAGAACCTCCAATGGAACACTTACCCACCAAATCAAGACAATTAGAGTCAGACACCTACATTGTACACCCACCTCCACTCCCACCCATTCGAACAATGGAGGACAATGACCAACCTAAACCCTAATCACAATTCATCTCATCACCATCCTAAACCCTAATAAAAAAATCCCCAAACCGTGGGTTTGTATCAAAATTAGACATTCTATTAGTTCAAGTTGTAGTTCATATCAATGCATTTTTTCAATTCTAAAGAAATCAATAGTTTTGATGAGTTGAATAATGAAGGACGATAACAACTCAGACAAGGTTAGCGTTGCATTGGTAAGCTTATCTATCTTTTCAATCCTTGCATTAGTAATTTTTTGTTGTTCTCATTTAGTGCTATCTTATTTGAGATTGTTCAGTATTGGTTTACTAACTTTTAAGGTTTTGTTCAACAAGTCTATGTCGAACAAAAACATTTAGTTCGGAAGGTGGGTTCCGAACAGTAAATTTGTCGATCAGGGGGTGTGTTCCGAACAAAACCAATATTGTCAATACTATTCAACCGAACAAACTTATTTCAATTTTTTAATTACATTCACATGTGTTTTTAGGGTGATGCTTCGACTAGAGGCAATAAGGTTGATTCAGAATTTGTAATGGATTATAGTAATTGTTTTATAAACAATATACCATTTTTACCATTTTTTTATTTGCAATAATTGATTAGTGTAGATACCCTATTTTTTACCAACAATTAAGACTTAGGTGTTTGAAAGCTTTCGGATAATGAAATGGTAATTAGTTCATCCCTGGAAACATTTAAAGTTGTTACAAGCTGCTGTACATCATCCCATTTTGGCTAAAAATCATATTTTTTGGAAAAATGATCATTTTGCCCCTAAACCCATTTTTATACCTAACTTTTGGTCTCACTTAGAGTAAAAAGTCCGATTGACTTGAATTGATGAATATTTTCAAAACCATTGACCTATTTTGTGTAAAAACATCAATTGAGAGTCAAACAGACCTACTTACTCACTAGGAAGGTCCAAAAGCCTAAAATTGCATACTTGTGCATGCATGCTTGCATGCATCGAGGGCATGTGCACCTGCACTGGGTGTCTTGGCTATACGCTCGGCTGTACATAGGTGCATGGCCATATAAGCTACACGAGAAAATTGTGCAGCCGCACAACCTGTTGACAGTGCTGAGTGAATTTTGGCTGCAAATTGATCGCGATGCACAAGAAAAAAGCGATGGAGGAGCCCTAGTGAGTTCCAGAACCTTCCCCCAATGCCTATAAATAAGACCCCTACCCCCCCTCCCTGTTTGCGGGACCAAGCTTTTAAACAATTTTGGAGTGTTTTAAGTGAGTTTAGTGTGTCTTCTCTCTATCTCCACCCTCAATTACGAAAATACAACCTAAATACAACAGCTCTATAACTAAAAATAGATCTAGGGCTTGAAGCAAAGTGAATCAAAGAAAAGCCTAAGCCAGAAGAAAGCTTTCAAGCAAGATTTCTTGCCTTTTTGGTTGCTCTCCGGTTTGATAATCAAACCAATAAGTAAATTCTTCTTTTCTATATTTTAAATATGATTCAATCACATTTTGATCATTAGATCATGGTTAGGGAGTTATCAATCATGAATCATCATCTAGGTTAGTAATATTGCATATTTTTACTTTGTTTTGCATGTTTTAGTTAGTTATATACTTGTTGCATGTTTCGGTTAGTTTAATCTTGATATTATGATACATATAGCCCAGTTTAATCATTGTACATTCAACATGTTTAGATTTGTTGTGTGTTAGTTATTTTTTCCGTACATTAAATCATGATAGTGGCCTTAAACCTAGCCTAGGTTTGCATCTTGTGTGTTTAGTAGCATTTTTAGGATTCATGTATTTTATTTAATCATATCTAGCATGGTTGGACACTTTCTTGGGGTATATTGCTTGTGTATTTGCATTGTTGCTTTAAATAATGCAAGTTAAGTGCTTTTTATGCTCAATTGGTAGTTTTGGATTTTTTTTTTCATGAATATTGCTTAGTTTGCTTTGTGTTTAAAAGCTTTCTTTTTGTTGGAAAATAATGGTTTCATGGAAAATCTATGGCTTTATTCATTTAATCCAAGTTAAGTAATATTTCTTTATTCAATCACCTAGTTGTTAGGTTTAGTAAAGGAATTACGGTTAATAATGAATTTTGTGGAATAATTAATTATTTAATCTCATAAAATAAAAATTAGTAGAGGCCAATAACTTGATTGGGCGAGGACAGGTGCATCAATTAATGACTCGTGTCTGTACTTAGGTTCCCGAACCTTGATTGTTTGGTTGTGAAGGACTTGTGCCTGTACTTAGTTTTCATTATTAAAGTTTTCTTAGTTTCCCTTTAAAAATTAAGTGATGACTATATTGATGTAGGAAAGTGAGTTGGCACAACATTAGGTGGAAATGCGCCTTATACCCAAAAAGGCATGGCGTGCACAATTAGTTTAATTTATTAATTTCAGATATTCAAGAGTCGAGATGACTTAATTCGATGGGCTCGTGAAGTTGGGAGAAGAAATGGATTCGTTATTGTCGTGCACAAATCGAACGGGAGTGGTATTCGTCGTAGGAAGCCAAGACTTAGCCTTACTTATGAAAGGTGTGGATCTTATAAAGACACTCAGAAGAACAACAGACCTAAGGAAAAGAAAGCAAGACTGGCTGGTACTAAAAAAATGTGAATGTCCTTTTCTATTAAAGGGAAAAAAAATTAACCACAAAAGATGACTGGACCTTAACGATTGTTTATGGTGTGCATAATCATCCTTCTAATGACTATCTCAAGGGTCATTCTTATGCTGGAAGGTTGTCACATGAGGAAACCTCTATATTTGTAGATATGTCGAAGAGTATGGTACAACCGAGTGAGATAGTGGTTACATTGAAACAACCTCATAAAGAAAATGCTTTCACGATGAAGACAATTTACAATGCACATCATAGGTATAAAGTTGTTAAGAAAGCTGGGAGATCTCAAATGTAACAACTATTGGGTTAGTTAGCAATCAACAAATATTTTGAGTGGCATAGGAGCTATACAGATACTATGACAATGAATGATTTGTTCTTTGCACATCCTACTAGTTTGGATTTGTTACGTGCATTCCTAAAAGTATTGTTGATGGTTTGTACGTATAAGGCCAATTGCTATTGGTTGCCCCTTCTGGAGATTGTAAATGTCACATCAATAGACATGACCTTTTCAGTTGCATTTGCATACCTCCAGTATGAGAAGGAGTATAACTATGCATGGGCACTTAGTATTTTGCATAGTGTCATGGATGAAAATAATCTTCCCTCTATTATTGTCACTGATAGGGAATTGGCCTTTATGAATGCTATATGTAGGGTCAAGCACCAACAAAATGCTCATATATCCAAGCCTCTAACAATGTTGTGTATCCCGCTATCTATTTCACGGCATACCTTGTGGCAATACCCTACTACCAGTATAAAAAAGCCAATGCAGCTGCACCCCAAGCATAAGAATGAACCAATCGCAAATCCAATAGAAAAGACAAATATACTACTAGAACATGTGTCCTAGTCTTGTCTGTAAACAAGGGACAACCTAATAGATATAACAAATATGCCCTAGCGGCACACTGAATGGAATTATCATTGTCCCTGTTAGACACTAACCCAAATCGTAGTCTCAACCATTCTAGCTTAACAAACTGGCCTCTAGCTCCCTTCAATGCTTCCTTTGCATCACCTATTGTTACTCCCAAGGCATCAGCTAGCATATTTGAAGCCTTGATTTGTATAACTTTTTATAAGAGATAGATTTACCAATTACTGAAATCCCTAGAATCACACTAACATTATCTAATGTTGGAAACATCTCAACAAATGGTAGGTGAAAAGTGTTTGTCTCTGGCTGCCATCTTTCCACAAAGGCTGAAACTATAACTGTGTATACAAATTTATATGAACAAGTCACTAAAGTACTCAATCCTGAATCCATAATTAAATCTTGAAATTTGGACCGTTCTTTTTCTTCCCAATTCAATAACAATTCACTAACTTTACAACTATGATTTAAGCATTTAAGTATTTCAAGCTCATACCAATAAAAAATAAAAAATAAAATAGTATGAACACAAACAAATTTAAAACATTAAATTAATCTAAGACAATTAAGTACATTAGTATGCCAAGTTTTTGCTGCTACGTGATAATGAAAACTCTTCAAACTTTAAAGATTATCTGCCCCCCCTCCCCCCAAAAGAAAAAGTCCAGTATGATCTTGAGTAAATTCTTCAATTATATCTACTAGTTGGTCTTCATCATTACCCATGTCTATCGATTCATCACCCATGTCTGTCGGTTCATTAACCAATTCACTCACATTCAATTGATTGCCTCCAACATTTTCAACTTGAATATTATGAATGGGGTGATCTTCGTTGTCAGCCATTTCTAGTAGGATAGCACCAATCACATCCAATTCATTGTCTCCACCTCCTTTAGTCTTATAGGTGCGGTAAGGTTTCTTAACCGCTTTTTGAGAAATTATAGCATTATGTCTTGTAGACGCTATTGGTCGATCTCAAACAGTTTCCACCATAGTTGTTCATATTAAAATTAAAAGGTTTTCAGGAATAATGTACGGTTGAATAGTGTCAAATGAACCAAACATGTTCGGTTGAACAGTGTCAAACAACTCGCTCGGCACACAATTGTTGACATTGTGTTTATTATTCGATTAGATCTTTACGAAAAACAATTACTTTGTTCAGATATAGGATGTTGTTTTTCACCATTTTGTTCGGCACTAATATACCGAACCGTTCCAATTTGGAGGGTTTTTCCCCCTAATTGTGTTTTTGCCGAGGGTTTTTCCCTTTAAAATTCATTTGTCAAGGGTTTTTCTCCCAAAAAAACTCATGTGTGAAAAATCCCAAAAAATTAAAATGCTTACTTAAGGTTTTAGGGATGCAATGGCATTGATAAGATAGGGAGTTGGTAGTCGTTCCATTCTTCACCATCGCTGATGAAGAGGGCATGAGTGAGGAGGTGTTGTTGGTGGAGAGATAGATGTGAGGGGATGTCATTCTTCACCATTGACGGAGAGTGAGTAAGGGTTGCGTTGTTGTCTGATGAAGTGGAAATGAGGTGTGCAAATTGGTGGGTGTACATAATTTGAGTGATGATATTATAAATAAAAATAATTTTTGTATTAAATGGAGCGTTGAAAAAAATATTATTAACATTGAATTTTTAGATGTTTGTCGTTCGAATAAATGGGGAGTCCAAAGAGTAAAAATAGGAGTAAATAGTAACACTCTTAATCGTGCACAAAAATCAATAAATCAGAATTTTCTTTTTAATTTTAAACAAAATAATTAAGACAAATAATAATGGTCACTGCTTATGCAAGCGTGACATCAACCAAAAGAATATGCATCCATAAATGGACAACGCGCAAGTCCGAGCCCAGCCACAACTCGCGAACCCGCGTTGCAATTTCTAGATTTGTTTTCTTTTCAAAAATTTTAGAAACCACATATTTAACTTTAAAACTTTAAAAAATTATATCTTTATCAATTTAATTTCAATTCAACCCATTTTACATGGATGGAAAGTCAATGAGGAGTACAATCAAAACATATAAATTTCATTTACATAAAAATCAAAATTTTGACCTTTTTTTTTTTTTAGCACAAAAAATCTGTTGTGGAATTTCAAAAGAAAAAAAAAAAAATTTAAGAAAAACGTTTCAATATGCCATGACACAAAACAATGTTAAAATCCAATCTAATTTTCAAGAAGAGTCATCAGATATTAGATCTTCTTTTGGGTCCAAAAAATTAATCAGAATAAAGAACAAACAATAACAGAATTTGCTTCAATCCTATAAAGCACGGATACTTCAAATAGGGTAATATATGTATATCGTCTCCGTATCGGATACCGATACTCCTTGAATATTTGCGGATATGTATCGGATACTTATTAAAAGTATCGAATACTTCTTAATTATTTTTTCATTAATTTTGAAGTATCGGATACTTAATTTTGAAGTATCAGATACTCCAAGTCATGTTTACTTGTTTTATAAAATTAGAATTATAGCATTTCTTGCATAGTAATATAATATAATATAATTGTAAGTATAAATATAAGAATATTTTTCTAATACTTTGTTAAGTTCTTCGATAAGAAGAGCATAGTGAGTTAAATAATATAATTTATCAAATTGATGTATCCTAATTATTTCATGCATGTCCTCTATAACTATATAGAAAGTAAAAATTAACAACATAATATAATAATGGAAAAATTAAATATCAATAAATAAATAAACAAGTAAACTTAAATATAATATTTTTCACTAGTGTGAAAGGAAAAAGCATAGGGACAAGTTGTGAATTGTTCTATTATTGTAATATAAATATATTAAACTTAATATTGAAATGAAATATTTGCAAGACCTATTAAAAATTTAAAAAGTAAATAAGCTATTAGTTTAAATTAATACAAAATTCTTAAATATTAGTATTTTGCATTATAAAATTATATTGTGATTTCTCAACGTTCTTTAATTTATGTGTAACTCACTATTAATAATATTAAAAAATATATTTTTCATAAACATATCTTAACCGTACCGATATCCTATTTTTTAAAATTTTATCATATCACCATATCTATATCGTGTCGTATCTGTATCTCATATCCATATCTATGCTTCATCACTTCGATCCCTAAAGTTCAATCCTCTCCACATGTTTAAGAATTCAAAAAACCGAAAAAGTAACAGTAAAATCCCCAAGGCAGAAACAAAGTACTAATAGAAAATTCTAGAAAAAAATATAAACATGTGGCCAAGAAACAAGAAGAGACTCCCAATCAATCTCAATCAAAGCGTTCTTCTTACTTAAATATCTACTCAAAGCAAGAAAAAATTGCTCTCTTTCACCAGCACAATCCAAAGAATCCAAATATCTCTACCAAAGCATTTTTCTAATTGGGTTAAAATATGGCATTATCTTTTTCTATTTTTTGTATTTTTTTTTTTTTTTAACAAACTAAAAACTTCAATGATAAGAATAATTAAAGTGTGTTCGAGTATATCCTATTGTAGACCTTTTATTCTAGGGAGAATGTGAGAATTTGAAATTATTTAGGAGAAATTATAAATAAATAAATAAAATTAAAAATTTGATCTTTATAACAAAATAAATTTTGAGTTTTAATTTTGTTAATTTAAATTCTAATTTTTTAATTTATTTTCAATTAAATCATCTATATATTTTTCTTAAGTAAAATTAACAGGAAAAAAATGATATTTTAGTGAGTTTAATGAATAAAATATCATTTTTCCGTTAGTTTTATATTTTTATTTTCGATCTAAATCATTTACTTATTTTTCTTAATTAAAATGGAAAATAAAATAATATTTCAATCATTAAACTCAATGTAGATGTGTACAAATGTCTAAAATATACTTTTCTATTGAGTTTAATAACTAAAATATCATATTTTTTGGATTAGTTTTTTTTAAGAAAAATAAGCAGATGGTTAAAATTGGAAAAAAAAAATATCAAAAAAATAATATTTAAATTGATAAAATTAAAAACATAAGGTTTATTTTGTTATAAAAGTTAAATTGAATTTTTTTTTTTTTTTTTTTGGGTTGTAACTTTTTCAATTATTTATTTTGGTTTGTTTTTTAACAGAATTATTTATTTTGGTTGGATAGTGAAGGTTTGGTGGTGGTCTGAAACTCCACGTCAGCATAATCGTCATGTGTTGGAGGATGGTTTGTTTGTTGTAGTACGAGATAATTTAATATGTTACTTTTGTTTGTTTTCAAATTAAATATTTATTTTTATTTTTATTTATAGTATGAAAATAATATAATCACTCATTTTAGAAAATAAAGTAAAAACCATACAAATTATCATGAAATTATGCAGATCCTAACATAAACACGCGAATCAAGATATTTGACCTAATAGTTGTATAAACACCCTTTGTGATGTGGTATTTCAAGTTCAACTTCTATAAAGAGGAATTTGATACATTTTCTAGCGGTGGTTTGTTTCTCCCGTACATTATGGAGATTGTATGTGTTTGGGCTTGGACTTAGTGGCTTTGGTATATTGGTTGTATTATGTTGTATTGATTTTCTAATTATAATGGGCTAATAGTCTATTTGATGATGATATAAATATTTTTCGTATTTGTAATCACTCTCTTATCAATTGACATATAAAAATAAATAAATAAATAAACGTTACACAATTATAGTTACCACATGCAAGGTGAATTCTAGTCAAATAATAAATCAATATTATGCATGAATTAAAACTCATTAAAAAAAATCTTATTATTGTGGAAATCTCGAAGAACTGAAGATTATATATACAAGTGATCTATCATAATATCTCTTGGATATTAGACGAGTGACTTGGTCGAAGGGGCACAAACAGTATTTTAACTTACATATAGACTTTGATCACGCAAAGTGACTCATCATTTCTCCGTTGAAATCTTTTCATCAAGCAGAATAGTTTTTTTTTTTTTTTTTTTTAATCTTTACATAATGTGTGGATTGCAACTAGTTTATTAGCATATTAGTTAGGGAACTTTTATCCTCTGCATTTCATATATATAAATTTATAATTAATTTAAATTTAAAAAGGTCATTACATTTAGAGATTATTTGGGGTGTCTTAAATAAGTGTATTTTTTTTTTTTTGACTAAAAAGTTGAGGAAAAAAATATAGATGTTTGGGTTAACTTTTTGTCTTTTTATGAAAAAATATGTATTAAAATATTGTATCAGTAAGTGTGTAGGAGAAGATAATTAATTAATCCGCATGGGTTGGATGGGAAAAGATTGCCTCCTTTTCGGGCTTTAATTGGACGTGTTGTTCGGCCCGTGGGGGCCCACCATGGATCCCGTTTTTCTAATCGGAACCGTTCAATATGTAAAACTCGTTGAGTACTACATGTTTATAAAAATCACGTTCATTGAATATCAATAGCTATCTGATCGTGTTAGTTTTTTTTTTTGTCACATGTTAACTATAATACTATCCATTTTTTATACAAAACTGATTTGATCATATAGTTAGTGATATCCGATAGACGTGATTTTTTACAAGTATATAGTACTAGACGAGTTTTACACATTCAATTGTTCGGATTATCAAAACGAGACCCATGGTGAGCCTCCATGGGCCCAACTTCACCATTCAACTTAGTGAATATACACATGTAAATTTTTTTTTCTCTTTCACTGCTTTGCTTTGACATCAACACCTAGAGTAGCGTAAAGTTGATTTGTATTTTAATATTATGTATATTAATTTTTTTTATAATTTTTTTTTGTGAATAGTAATAACTTTTTGACTTTATTTAAAATTGCCAAACCAGTCCTTACTGTTAAATAATTTAATAGAACTTCTCCATTATAAATATACAACGAAGAGGATTACAATCCAATTAGTATATATACAAATTTTTCTTGTTTATTTAGATCACCGTGTCACTGCCGATGTGTGGTTTTACTACAATTGGAGTGGTTTACTATGTGGTGTCCAATAGTCACTATTGCGCAGTTAATGGAGCTCATTTTCATAATTTAAATCATTCACTTTTCAGTATACATCAATTATAATATTTTGAAAAACATCAAATTCATCAGACGTAATGAATGGTAAATGTAATTTGAAATATACAACTCAATACAAATACAATTTGATGAAAGATCTAACGATATTCGATTGACTTGACTTTTTGCAAATATGTTCTATTTGATGTACCCTAAAACTAAGCAGTTCGGATTATAAAAATGGACTCTAAAATGAGCCACATTGGCTGCACGATTGTGACTGTTGTGCTTCCAATTCCAATTTTACTACATTACTATTGTGAAGATAAATTTGAAGAGGTGCATTTTATTTTAAATGAAATTACTAGTACTGAAAAAAATATATTTAGTTTCACAAGATTAAAAAAATTATATTAGACTCTTTTAATATTTTAAATCACATAATATTTAATTTTTTTATCATCAATAATTTGTTCGTCATGAATGAAAAATCATTATCATATTTTTTATATTGAAATATATATTTTTACTTTTGTTTATTTTGTGTGTCTTAAATCAACTACATTAGTTTCATATATCAAACTAAACTTGTTAGGCTCATTGCTTTTGACGAGTATGGGCCCATGTAGACTAATCCGATCGGCTAGACCCATACGCAAATGGGTTAACCCATCCATTTTGACCATTTCAAGGCTCAACCAAAACTTGTTGACCCCCTGGGTCGGCTGAGTAGACTTGGAAACCAAGTCTAACGACCTCAAACATGCAAATAACCTCTGTCGCCCTCACAAACAAGGTACAATACAAACACAACACAGTTACACGGAAGACATGCCATATATTCTGCTTGTCTTCCCTGCCACCTAAACTTGTAAGTGTACAACCGCACATTTCCCAATAAGGATATGCCATGTGACGTCCCATGAGAGGAGCAAGACGTTCCAAGAGTACATTCCCCCCTTCTAGGGGTTTATGTATACTAAAACATGCATTCTAGGTATCTATCTCATTCTTATCTCTCACATTCCTCCATTGTTCTCTACCTTCAAGAGAACTAATTTGTTTGTCGGAGGGCCCTTGAGAAGGACACCCACCAGCGAGTTCTTAAGGATTTTGTTTGCAGATCAATACTAGTCGACCCGAGTCCATTCACCCAGCTTTGTTAGCCTGTGGATCCGATGATCGCCGTAGATTGACTGTATACTGATTGTCGTCAGTATCTATTTTCTAAACATCAAAGACAGTGTAATTATCTTCTATTTTTTTAAAACTCTTGATTAATTTAATAAAACCTTATTATAAAAAGTTAATGTAATAAAACCAAACCTATAAGACCTAACTGCAATTTTTTTATTATTATTGAAACATCAATGATAACCACTTTGATGTATCTACCTTTGTTTCTTAGGGGTTGAGCACACAAATAATAAGAAGGTAAATTACACTAGTAGTTAATATACTTTGTATAATGCCCTAAAAATCGAGAATATCAAGGAATATAATAACAAAGAAATACAAGGTACTGCTAATGTTACAAGCTCAAAGATAAATAATGATACGCCACTAAAGACTTCTTTGATCAATAACCAAGTAAGATCCCAAGAAAAATCGAAAGAATCAAAGTAGTCTCGCTTTTAAATCCAATCTCCTTAGATAACAAAGCTACCTTTTTGACAAATCTTAACAAGGTATTAATACAAGGCCTACATAAGTTGACTGGAAAATAAAGTAGATGTTACACAAAAGATATATCTAGATATATAAGCAAGATAATACCTACAAAGTTGTGCATTAAGTGACAATATGAGTTTTTATATTACAACCCCAAAACAAGATTACAAAGAGAGATTTAACAAATCTTGTTCTAGTTCCTTCTAGGGTAGCCATACATCTTCGAACGTTTCCACGACACCGTCTTCTGAATAAAGTTTTGCACCACCTGGCATGAAACATGTCACGACCCCATTCCGCCCCTAGTAGAATGGTGCCATGATGGCCAGTAATTCTGGATTACCAAAGGCCACTTACAAGAATACACACACAAATCAGAGTAAACATATGGGGCCTACAAATGCGGAAGCAATAAACAAAAGTAAGGTAGTCCATAAGAGCAGTGCTTAAGTTAAATGAAATGACAAACATCCTATAGTAGCTTTAATACAAAATAATAGAGTACAAAAATTACATCTTGATCAAAAGGCTTCTCAGCCATCAAATACAAAATACAATGAAATAACCGAGAAGCATGATCTTCAAGATGCTGCAAAACATGGATTCAAAAACACATCGGCAAATACAAGTCCAAAACATGTCGGCTAAGCACCACTAGGCGTCACCGCCGACCTGCTCATCACCTACATATATATACAGAGAGGGTGAGCTTGGATACTCAGTGAATGGCATAAATAATAAAGGGGTTTACATGAATGATATCCGAGGTCTTTAACAAAATAATACATGGAACAAATCAAGTTCATCTGTCCAATCTTTCAAGCTTCAAGGGATGTTTACTAACATCAATATAATACAAGCGATGACATCTCGGACAAACAAGCCCACGCGGTAAAACCGTCAGTGGCAAGGCAAGACAAGACAAGAGAGATCTCTAAACAAGGGTGTCGTTGCATTATAGTCCCCGAACACTAAGGACTTGTGCTACAAATGCTTATAGTCCCCTAGCACGTACGGACTGGTGCCACAAATGCTTAAAGTCCCCTGGCACGTACGGACTCTTCGAGAATGTCATCAAAACAAGGCATAAAGCTTGGTATACAAAATAGGGATAAACATTCATGCTTACAAATACTTTCCAAAACAAAGCAAAACAAGGCTTTTATCAAAATACTATAACATAGCTTTATTAAAATGCCACTCACATAGTTCTTCGAACGTCGGCGTCAAGGCAAGTCCAAGTCCTACAAACACATGGCAAGTCTATTGAATGCACTTTTAAACAAGCTTCACATGCACACAATGATCTCGGCATTCACCAAAGCTAAGTCAAATCAAACGAATGCTGTTTCTCATCTCGGGAACATACTGGGCACTAACCAGGTCTTGGCCGAGGTCCAACACCTCCTCGCCGAGGTGTTGTCCCGAGGGCCACTTTCAAAGAGATGGAGCCGGGGAAAAATCTAGGTTTTCCCCTCTGCTCAAGAACATGAAGAACATGAACATGAAGATCATGAAGGGGATGAATGCAAGGATCACAACTTATGATTATAAGACCTGAGATTTCATGTTATGAGTTTAAAAACATGGACCTGGGTACCCCGTCAAAAGACCATGCAAGAACAAACACAAAAACATGATTCTTGTTCCAAACTTTCGGATCAAAACGAGGTTTTCCTTTAAGAACACATGAACACCATTTTCTTTCTTTCAAACCGGTTTCAAACCAATGTATGGCATGCAAAACAGATCCAATCATGCAATGCAGCTGGATAATCAATAAGAACAATCGAAATAGGGCAAGAATCTAACCTTAAAGCTTAAATCCAACGGTTCGATCCTCAAGGGTTAAGCTTGAAACTCCACTTCTCTCTCTAGAACTCTTCCTAGAGCTTCTCTCTCTAAAACAAGGGTTTGAGGCCAAAGTGATACATTTCTAAGCTTGCCGGCTGATTTAACCTTCAGCTTGGACACGTGGCAATGGTTGGTTGGTTCCATTCAAAAAGGTGACTGATTGAAAAGACAAGACTCTGACAAAGTGTGTTCGACAAGCTAGGCGGCAAGGGACTCCGGCGAGTAATGACATCGGCTAATAACAAGACTTCGGCAAACAAAGGATAATAACCTCGGCAGGTCAAGGAACAATGATCTCGGCTAAGAAGGACGACACTTGACTAAGCTATGCCACACCTTGGCCTAGATGTACCACACCTCGGTCTAGGTTGTACCACTTCCAGGACAAGATCACTTGGGTACAAGATAACATCTCGGCCTAGATAATACACACCTCGGCCTCGGCGATACACACCTCGGCCCAGATGATAATCATCTCGGCCAATATGCCTGGGTGAAAATGAAAGTCAACTGTGTGGTTCCAAAATAGTTCTAAGTGCAGAAGGGTTCAAAGATAATCTATGCTAAGCTGACCTCGGCTAAACTCTAGGCAAGGTGCGAATTCAAGCAAGTATCAAATAGACGAAGCAAGCAAAACAAGATAACAGATTACAACCTCGGCAAGACAAGATTATACAAAAAGAAGAAGAATGCATGCAAGTAAGACTAATTCAAAGTGAGGGTTGTTACAAAACACCATGAGCTCGGAATGCCCAATTAACTCACACACACCCCGTCTTTTTTTCCCAATCCAACACACAATTACAATAATGGCATGATCATATCATATAGAGGGAGCAATAATTAATCAGAGCTTATGATAAATTTCAGTTCTCAAGAATAACAGTCAATCAAGCTAGTTCTAGGAAACTTCTCGCGTAATGTCGTTCCTACCTAACACTCCAAGTTTAGATTAAGGCAAACAGGTACTCTTTCCTGCTCACCATTCCAAATGCCCCACTCCAATGTCATGTACCTAGATCGTGTCATCTTGGAATACAGGATAGTCACAACTCGTCGACCACAATAATTCTTATTTGTGTTCTGGTCTACCACAAGAATTCTCATCTGTGTCACAAGCGTTCTCATTTGTATTCTGCAAGACCACCGCACGGCTGACATAAAGGACCGCGTTCTAAACCTAATAAGCCAAATTGAGTACCGCGACACAACTTGCGCAAGACTTAACCTCACAATCCATCATTTTCCTTCCATTTCCACAATAGCTAGTCGATTTGTCTCATCAATCCGATTATCTCATAAAAATTACTTTCGCGATCAAAAACCCAACACCTTCCGTTGAGTTAGGTGTTATGTTAAGTTTAGAACAAGTTATTGAAATAACTTTTATTACACAAGTATAAGCATTTCAAGGCATAAATTTAAAGTAATACAACCACAAATATATGTAGATGTCATATTAAATCTTGAATAAACAATAAGAGGCATATTCAACCAACTAAGAACATGAAACTACTAACAAGAACAAATTTCCAAATTCAATTTACTTTAAAGACAACTATCAAAGTTGCATTTTTAGAATTTTTCTGCACCTGGCTTTTTAGGGTTTGTAGAGAATTTTGTGGAAGTGAGATAGCTTTTCTAGATTTTTAGTTATTCATGAAATATTTTAGATCTAGATTCATTGGCTATTACAAAAATCTATTTTTCTCTCAAACCACTCATTCATTTTCAATAAAAACCAATTTTTCTTGAAATTTAACACATAAAGGAAGGTTTGGATGTAAAATTGAGCTCAAGAAGATTTTTTTGAATTTTTCTACAATTTTTGGAAGTTAACTGAAAATACCGTTTATTGGTGCACAAAACTTGAAATAAAAAGTGTTGTAAAAAAAAGAGGGCAACCAGAGGAAATTTTTCACTTATCTTATGATGAAAACATGATAAATAATATACTAATAACTCATATTTTTAATTTGAAGTTGTTCCTATAAAAATGACACATGAAATGGATGAAAATTGGTGACTTTGTTTCAACAAAGAAATAATAATATCAAGATAATCAACAAAACTCAACCTCTCTTATTCAAACACAAGGGCCCTATAAATAAACATATGAAAATCTATTCTAAGCATATATTGTCATGTATTTAGTAGAGAAAAGAGAAAGATAGGTTGTTTTGTGGCTTACTTGTTTGCTAGATTGTGAAGGTTTTCCTTTTCTTTTTTTCCCTCCATGCTCACTCTTTGCCCCCCTCTCCCTATCTCGGCCAAATTTTGTGTGTATATGTGTTTGAGTGCGTAAAAATATTAAGGGAGGTGGCCTATGTATAGAAAAATTGTGGTGAAAGGTCCATTGTGCCCTTTGGTTGGAATGGAATAGAGTTGTATTTGATTGGAATGTAATGGAATGGAGGGTGATTGGGAAGGTTACGTGTGGTTTAATTAGGCCTAATCCTAGCTTGGTTGATTTAGAACTAGATTAGTACATTAGGTGCAAAACAAACTTCCATGATATGGGGGTCCTTGATTAAAATTCTTCCTTAAATCCATGAAATTGGTTTCAAAAGTACACTATATATATACATAAAGGTGGTTGGCCATGTGCCTTAGGGTTTTAGGATATTTCTTCATCTTTTTTAGTAAAAAAATCATATATATATATATTGTAGATATTTAGTGGAAAAAATTATTATCATGGGGTGCACCTTTATATACATTATAATGGATTTGAGACCAATGTGCAATTTTATTAAAGTGTGAGGGCAACAACTAAATTTATAAATCAAAATACCTATTTCAAGTATAGAATTGATTAGTATAGTGATGGGAAAAATAATTCGGTTTGTGTTATTTCGTTTGAATTAAAAGGCGAATTACCGAGCGAAAACGACAAAAATCAAAAACTAGGGTTAGATTGATTTATCTATAATTAGAGAGTTAAATAATTAATTTTAGTGTGTTAGAAATTATTGCACAATTTCGTCCAAGATGTGTTTTCAGTTTTACGGTTAAATTTGCGATAAAGTGAAAATGTAGGGGCTTAATTGAAATAATATCAAGGTTAGAAATTACTATAGCCCTACAGTTCGGACTCCCGTGGTTCTGAATTTGGTTTCACAAGTGAAATGTGAAACAGAAAAAACACAAATGAGAGTCCAAATCTGGCAAATCTTTAGAAAATTAATTTACAATCAGAAATGTCAAAAATTGACTACATTGTCAAAGTTCAGATCGTCGCCACTTAAATATTTTTGGAAAATTTAGGAAACTCGTGACTCGTGCCAAAGGCCACTTGTCAATCATAACCAAAGTGTTTTGGCTTGGGAACTTAGGTATAAGAGGGAAAGGTCATGAATTGAGCACCCAACTCACCCGATCAAAGATCGGCCTCTACTAATCATAATGTGATTTTTATGTACAATATATGCTCCTGTTCTGATTATTAATATGCTAAAATTACTATGTCAGGCGCACAAGTATAGACTATTTCATTCACTTTGGAATGCTTTGATTTCATGTTTATTTGAAAAGAGTTTCGAATATGTGCTACTTGAAAAAGTAAGCTCATATGTACACTAATCAAAATCATCTCAACTTAAGCGAAATAGCCTTCATCCACCGGCATTCAAAGAGATATATCAAATAAGCACTTAGCCTCATGAAAGTATGCTTGATGTGGCAACACAAACATACATGAGATATGCTAAAGTAAGAAATGCTCACCTAGTACTCCGAAGCAAGCCAAAGGAAAGGAAATGATTAGAAAAATACATGCTCTAATATGCAAAGTGACTAATGCAACTCATACAAAATGCAACTATCGGATTCGGCTTCTTAACATGACATATGGATCAATTCAAGGCATATAGTAGCGCATTTATTCAAGTAAGAAATAATCGATATTTATCAAGTATGATGAGCTAAATCTTAATGTATACAAAAATGGGTGCAAGTCATGGTAATGATATGAAACCAAAATATAATACTACATGCAATTATAGTAAGCAAGTAAATAAAAGGAAGAAAGAAATGGAGGTTGGAAGATATACACAATATTACAAGTGTTACAAATTGACCCTCGCATAAGAGGATCTGAATGAATATCCTAATTAAGCTAATTATTACAACACCAAATGAATTAACTACACTAATTAACTATTACAAATTCGAATAAAGTTAACTAATTAAGTACAACATACTAATATTAGAGTACTAATTAGAGGACTTGAACGAGAGGCAAGGGGCCATATGCACACAATCAAGAATATTCTCCCAGAAACTTCTTTATTTGTTGCTAGAATCTTCTCTATTTGTAGTCAGTCAGAAATTATTCTGTTTTGTCCTCAAGTTTTGCTTTGTTCTGCTACAAAAAAACCACTACCTATACAAAAAGGTGGCCGGCCGGCCACTGCTATTGAGGGATGCCCTGCTGCTATAGAGTTGAAACAGAGCAAAAACAAAGTATTTCCAAGAGATGTTTATCCTTTCTGCTATTCCCTATCATGAAGATGATCAAGGGAGAAGTAGATTCAGTTCACAAATCATCAATTGTCACAAGTTTGTTGCATGATGATCTGTGAACCAATAGGACAAAAGCTCAATAAAAGGAAATAAAAGACTAACAGCACCTCCTCCCTATCATGAAATTACCTCAAGGGAAGGGGTAGACATTACTTCTTGAATCATTAAACATCACTAAAGAGTATGTAATGATTCAAGATGCAATGGGTTCAATATAACGTCCGATTGAACACAACTCAATTTTATTATCCTTTTTTACCTCTTTTAAACTAATTTTATTAGCCTCTTTTACATTACCTTTCTATTTCTTATCTTTTCTTCAATTTTTTTCCAAAAGTGATAATTACGTCTACTAAGCCCAAAACGATAAAGATAGCATCAAACAAGAGATTGGGCTTAGCGTAAGAGAGATGTAATGCCGTGGTAATGAACCTCCAAAGATATGAAACCATTAAGTATGGAATGTCTCTTTCTTATGCTTTGAACAATAATCTTTTATTTGATTCAACTCTTTATCAAAATAAACAAAGAATGGAGAGAGGTTGCAGAAATGATTATGCAAAGTTGATTACAATGGTATGAACATGTATAAAAAGCTACAAAAAAAAAATGCAAGAAAAGACTATCAACTCAAATGAATTGAAAGCTATATCCATGAAGACTTACAACAACACATCTATAGTATTTAAAGCATAAATTAACATACAAAACAACACTGAAACAGCCCAAAAACAGTGCTGAAAATTGAGTTTTTTATGTGAAAAAAGTGAGCAAAAGTGGGCTAAAGCCAAAGGGTTTCAAACAAGCAACAAGCCTAAGGAAGGGTGGCTAACCTCTCCTCTTTTTGGTGACTTAAAATCACATTTTTAAGCTTAAAAAATGCTCTGAAAAATAGTGTGAAAAAGCAAAGAAAAGAGATAGAAAAGATGGTATAAAAACTCAAAGTATACCTCTTTCAAATAAAGGATGCTCCTTAGTTTATAAACCACAAGTTAAACACTCTCAACAGTTGAAATTTGTGTTCAAGAATCTCAGCAAGAGGCCTCAAGTTTAGGCTTAGAAAGTGTATGGATAGTATATGTATATTACAAGACAGAAAGGTAGTGTGTTGGACAAGTTTTGGCACTTGGAGAAATTTTCTAACCCCAAACCATGAGGGATGGTCATGTATTTATAGAAAAAAGCCTTCTTACGTCAGAAATATTTGTATTGAGCCAACTAGTGCAAGACATGCACATGGGGACAGTTGGCAAAAGAAAATATCTACTTGTCATTGAACATGGGCGGCCGGCCATGGAGGGGGGACGGCCGGCCAACCAAAAATAGCCTGCCGGCCCCTTGTTGGCCAACAGGTCTCTGAGTGGTCTAGCTAGAAAAAAAAAGATTTTGATCCAAAGGGAGTGCAAGGTTTAGGTTCTGAAGCTCAAAAACTGAAGCTTTTTTCTAAAGAAATTGAATGATTTGTATAACGTAACATTTCATCATCGAGCGTTCAACGTGAGGCGACCCAAGTCTTAAGGGTAGTCAAAAATGGAATGTCCACATAGACCTAAAAATCCTAAGCCTTATTCTTTATTCTCTTTCTCTTTCTAATAGACACTCGCCAACGATTGGCTACCACCATTGATTGAGGTGCATCGGTAACCACTGACCACTGACTCCTTGCTTCGCCCTCATCGATGGTGATGAGTTTCTAACGATATTTTTGAAATAGATTTATTTAGATCTACTCAGATTTGGCCAAGATTACAAGACAAGACTCACTAGAATGTTCAATTAGAGCAAATTTGAGTAGATCTACATTAGATCTAGCTAGATCTAAACAAAAATGGTTACTGAAATACAATCCTCTCTCTATGTCATCTTTCTCCTTCAATCTTTCAGTTTTTCTTCTTTTTCTTTGCTATACACTTCTCTTTTTATGTTTTAATGGAGAAAATTTTCAAGTTTTGAACATTTTTTTTTTTTTTTTAGTTATAGGCAATGAAAATTGCAAAATTTTACAATTTTGAATATATACTTTTCTCTATGACTCTAGCCTTTTTTTTCTTTTTCTTTTTTTCTCTCTCTTTATTAAGACAACCAATTTTTTTTTTTTTTTTTGCAAATATTGACAAACTGAAAAGTTACAAATCTTTAGAAACTACTAATCTGAGATATCCACCATTGTCGCGACGTGAAATTGTGTTTTGATATATTGTAAATGAGCAAATTGATAATTTTTGTAGTTTTGAAACTACAAATTTATGCAATTTTGTGAACTAAAAAGTATGTGCTCTGTATGACAAAGATTTTTTTTTTTTTTTGTGTTTTGTGATGTTAGAGAGGATATGGTTAAATTTTGCAATGTTTTCTCCCTAATTTTGCCTTTTCTTCTTATTCTTTTTATTTTTCAATGATGTTCTGGACATTTCGGTGAGTCACTAGCGATGTTCTTGACATCCAGGGATGTTCTGGACATTCCGGCAACTTATGGTGACATTTAGAACAGTTCGGTAAATTTTTGGCAATACTCCGACAACTTTTTAGCGATATTAAACATTCCGATGAGTCTCCACTGACTGTTAAATAGAAGTCTGGCAATAGTTCGATGGTGGTGGGATGTGGTAGCGTCTTTAAATTTTAAAAAATAACAAATAGGATTTTTTGGTAACAATTAAAAATGTATAGGACTAATTGGTGCCGAACCTTTTTGGCCTGTGACGCGTACTCAGATTTGTTTTTACACTACCAAACATTTTTCAGGCAATGCGCCAAACAATTTTGATTCGTGCATCCTAGTCGAGCAAATTTTTAAGGAAATATGCCAAGCTACTCTATACCGGTCAGGCAAGTCTTATTTGGCACATCATGCTCCGGTGTCAACCAAGTAGCTTTCTTCTGGGGTGTCCAAAGGATCTTGGAATATACCATCTGGATCCATGGGATCTAGAGGCATATTCCAAGCCACAAATGCCTATAAAATCACCTCCATTTTTAAGGGAAAAGGATTCCAATTTTCAAACTTTCTAAGAGTTAATTCCTTAATCCCTAATCTCTAATTACTCCCTCTAAAATTTAAATCAAATATACACACACACACACACAGAGACAGAGTTTTGGACTACTTTCTACCTACATTTGCTTGGACGGCTTGGAGTTAGAAGACCTCTATTAATCAAAGGAAGCTTGGGTTAGAGTTTGTGATCAGTTTGGGCCTTATCTCTGCTATTCTAGAGGTAATCCTTGCTTCCATTTTAATGTCAAGTCTATCTCTACTATTTTTCTTCTACTTTGGAGATTTATTGGAATTTACTGGTTGAAATTGTTGCTAGATTAGTTTGATCTCTCTCTCTCTCTCTCTCTCTCCCCCCCCCCCCCTTTCTATAGTTAGTAGAGGTCTGTGTAGTGGCTTTGGCCAAGTTCGAATTACTTTTGCTTTGATTTTATGGGTTAGAAACCTACGCATGGTTTCTTCTATGAGAAGAGGGAGTTTAATTCTCTCTTCTTGAACCTATTTTACATGGATTTGGGTGGTTTACGGTGTTTTTCATGAGTAGGAAGATGAGAATCTCTCTCCTCTCATTAGAGTTTTTCCCTTTTCTACCATTCTTGCTAGTTCTGATGATGTAGAAGCCCGAATATGGCTTCCTCTGCGAGAATAGGTTGGATCTCCTCTCTCATCACTGTTTCTTATGGATTCGGGTAGCTTAGTTGAGAACCTCCCTATCCTTGCTGGAGTTTCCTTCAATTATGTCTCGCCATTTTCTTAGCTTCCATTCATTATATTGCTGTGTGCGTTGGGACGAGTCTCTCTTCTCCTTACCTCTACTCTCGACTCATTTATTTTTATTTTTATTTTTTTGATGGTTTAGACTTGTTTTTTTACTTTCATCATAATCCCATGATTAGCATAGGAGCATGCACCTGGGCTTGGACCATTACTTTCAAATTAAATTATGTGTTGTGTCCTTTGTTGAAATCCATGTCATCTTGACAGTGTCCAAAGTACCTTAGGATTCATTGTGTACGAATTTTGCATTAGATATCGTCTCTAAGATCATGCATTTTCTATTTTAGTCTGGTTTTCATCTTCGCTTGACTTGGCAAACATTTATATCCTTTCCTTTGCATATCATTTAGTTTGGCATCTAGGATCATGCATTGCTTTCTAACCCTTTACGCTCTTGGCATGGTGCAAATGAGTACTAGGTGATCCTCTTTCATCTTTGCACCCGGCTTGTGATTGCTTATAATTATATCTAGCATGCTACCATGAGGCTATGTGCTCATTTGCTACATCTCCGTGATTGCTCATATTATGGAGGTCTCATTGCCTAAGTTGGAATGATTCTGATCTCTTTATGGGGCGGATGTCGCATTTTTTTTTTTTTTTTTTTTTTTTTTTGAGACTTCTGCCTTTCTAACCCTCTTTTCTAAAAAAATTAGCGAGAGATTAGAGTATTCCAAAATAGATGATTTGGTCTATATATGTTTGCTCCACATAGTAAAGTCAACAATAATAATTGGGTTATATGATCATATCATATTAATGATTCCCGTATCATGAATTAGTAGAGGCTGATCATTGATTGGGTCAGCGGGGGTGCTCAATTCATGACATTCCTCCCTCATACCTAAGTTTTCGAGCCGAGACACTTTGGTTACAACGGATCATGGCCTTTGGGCATGAGTCATGGGTTTTCTAATTTTACCCCAAAAGATTAGGTAGTGACTCTGAGTCTAGTGATGTAGTCCATTTTTGGCATTTCTTGTGATTAGTGGACTTTCTATAGATTTGTCAAATTTTGACTCTCATTTTATTTCACATTACACTCATGGAACCACGTTGAGGGCTCAAACTGTCGGGCGCACTCGGACTTTCCATCCAGGAGATCCCACAATTATGCTTCATCATTTTTCCTTATTCTTCTAATTTTGATTTTGATCATTCTAATTTGATTTAATTTTGATGGTTGTATGTTGTGAGTGGTGGTGTTTGGTGGCCATGGATTGATTAGTCGTCTTGTTGGTTATGTTTTGGTGGTAGATGCTGGCTATGGATGGGTAGGGGTGGATTGATTGGAGTTTTTGTTTGATTGTGTTTGGTGTTTGTTGTTGGGTAATGGCAATGGAGTAATACTAGAGACCCCAAAAGTTCTACCAAATGTCTTACATGAGTATAGGACCTACACCATATGGGTTCCATTTTGGGTCCCACACTCATGTGAGATATTTGGTAGAGGTTTTGATAAAATTTTTGGGATCTCTAGCATTATTCATGGCAATGGATGGATGAGGTGCATAGCGGTGGTAAAGGTAATGAGGTGGGGTGATGGTGTTGGAGGAAATACATGGTGGTGGTATTATAATGTTGCAAAAAGAGATAATGGAGATGAAAAGGGAGAGGAATTAAAATGTTCATTTTACCCTTGAAAACTAGTCGCATGTTGTCCACTTAATTATTTTTTGTTTAAAAAAAATGATAATTCTATTTACACACCACTATCTTATACTTTTTATTACCATTATGCCCTTTAATGAAATTACCTTTTAGGACAAAACCATAAATCTCCTTAATACACACCAGCCACCACCACCATCAACACCAACCACCGACACCATTAACACCAGCCTCCGGTGAACATCTTTTCTCATCCTTAGCCCTATTATGGTTGTCACCGCCACCACCTTCCCAACTCCATTGTTGCCTCCACTGCCTCAGAACCACTATCCCCTATGACCCACCACTATCATGTCTCTCATCACCCCCTTACTACCACCACCGTAGAGAATGAGAGATCTATGGCACAAGGAGGCGACAACAAGATCGCAACAGGTAGGGGTTACGGCGGTTGTGCGTTGCGACAGTGAAAAGCTGCAATGATGGTGGAGCAATAGTAGTAGTGAAGTAGTGATGGTCAAGGCTATGATGGTAGTAAGGTAGCAAGGTTGAGGGCTGGTGAATGGAGGGGTTAGGTAGTAGGCACCGGAGAAAAGAGGAGTGTTGAAACAATGAGGGGAAAAGAGTGGCAGCAGACAGTAGGCAAGGGTTAGGGTTATGGTTTATTAGAGGAGATGAGGGTAATATGGTACTATATGAAAATTGGTGGCGTATATTGAGACAAAATAAATATATTCAATTTGTGTGTGGTGTGAACTGAGTATATGGTGTGTACTAAGACAAATGATAGTGTGTAAATAGAATTTTTCCAAAAGAAAATCATAACGATTGTTATCTATTGAACTAAATCAACACAACCTTCAAATTTCAAAATCAAAATTAAGTAGATTAAAAGTATAGAAAATAAAATGACATTGAAGTGGGTCAAAACTAGCTAAGGCAAAACCAAGCTTCAGAGCTCAGCCTAATGACCAAGACTCGCTACGAAGTGAAGCTACGGAGCTTAGCCCAATGAAGAAGCTACGGAGCTACGAAGCAGAGGTGCTATGGAGGTCGGCATAATGCCAGACCTGCTCCGAAGCAGATGAGCTATAAAGCTCGACCCTACATTTTGGGAACACGGTGCATACGGGATAGACCAACATGTCTAAATGTCAAATACACTCATGACAAGCCTATGCACGAGTGTCAAGGAGACTCATTCTCCTCCTCCAATGATGAGCGATCTGGTAAAAGACAAGAGACATGTGGTTGTAGTCACTCCATTTTGACTAACCCTAAGACTTCAGGAAATGATATTTATTTTATTCAAGTCACCTAATTTTAGGGTTAGTAAAGGTTTTAGGGTTAATAATGGATTTTGTATAAAACAATTAATCATTAGACTCATAAAATAAAATATTAGTAGGGGCTAATCTTCGAATTAGGCAAAAGATGGTGCATCATTCAATGGCCTTCCTCTTTTGTACCTTAGTTCCCGAACTTAAAAATTCTCTGGTTGTGACGGATTATGTCTTGTACTTAGTTTTTATTGTTAAAAGCTTCTTAATTCTCCTAAAATTAAGTGGCAACTCTACTGGTGTGGAAAAGCAAGGTGGCATAACATGAGTGTGGAAACGCGCCTTATATCTAAAAAAGACACAGTGTCCACAGTAACGGAGAGAAATGAAGGACTTAGGGAGCAAGTATGCTCCTCCTATATAAGGTAACCTCACCTTTCTTTACAAGGGGCTAATGGAACTGAAATCCACTCCAAGCTTTACATATTCTCTTTGCATCCTTTTCTTCTTTTCTAATTCCTAACTTTACCAACAAAGGAGTTTTCCAATCAAATCTAGTCGGGCAATCCTCACCATTCGCTACATTATGTAGACCTTGCTTCCATAATATATAGTTCTTCCATAGAACTCCACCATTCTTTATAATTCAAAAATCATCTCGCATAGACAGGGCCGCAAATGAACTGAGCTGTTCATGAACAAGCGCGGCTCGGCTCGGCTCGGCTCGTCTAGTAAACGAGTTACACTCGAACTCGAATATTAGGCGCGTTTAGTAAACGAACCGAGTTCAAGCTCAAATAAGTTTGGCTAGTCAAGTTCGGCTCGTTTATCTTTATTTAAATTATATAATGAATATATTATTTATATACTAAATAATCTATAAATATATTTAAATAATATTAAAAAAAATCTTATCGAGCCGAACTGAGTTTAAGTTTCATTAATAGTAACGAACCAAGCCGAGTTCAAGCCTAATTACTTATTAAGCCGAGTTCGAATTCAATAAACAAGCTCGATAAGCAAATAAACCGAACTCAAAATCAACAAAAATTGATACGATTCGACTTGTTTACAACCCTACGCACAAACATGACCGTTATAAGAATTTATTCAAGATGTGACGAGACCAAAAAATAAAGAAGCTGAAACTGAAACAAAATTCAAGCCAAATAATAGGATAATTTAGTAATAAAATTTCAAAATGTTATTGATATCATCATCATATTTAGTGCCGTTTTGGAAACATTCACAAAAAGCAACGTTTTTATTTTAGGGTGAAAAACGCAATACTTTGTAAATCGCAACAAACATCATTTGAGAAGAAGTAAAACGTAAGTCTATCAAATTACATATTTACACTTCATAAATTTTAGAGTTGGTTTAGAATGTTCTAAAAATATGTACTTTTTTGACTTATTGATTTATATGGGTTGAGTTTAGGTTAGATTTGATGTAATGTGTTAGAAAAGTGATGTGATTTAAATAAGATGATATGACTTAAATAAGATAATAATTTTTTGACTTTTTATATTATTTAATTTATACCAAATCAAACCTAATATTACATTAAAAAAAAAGTATTCAAACACACATGCATAAAAATGTAAATTTTATAAGTTTGGTAACGATATTCTGACAATTTTAAAATAATTTAACATTATAAACAAATATTAAAATATAAATATTGTTCAACTTCTCCGTCAACATTTCCGGTTTCTGCCAATTTGGTAAATTTTTTCGTACCATTACATCACTACACTACTATTACCATTGCCAACCACGTAAAAACAATACAAATTCATGTGACTGTCATCACGTGTCACCTCCATTAATAAAATATATTATATGTCCAACAACAAAATGACTTAAATACCCCAAAACGTGTATAATAAAAAAAGAAGAGAGCAGCCCAGAAGGAGAAGGGCATAATTGGCAAACAAATCATGCAAGAGACAATTACAATACATACTACAGTGATCATCATCATCCATTCATCTCCATTTTCTGTATGTAGCCTAGACTAGACTAGACCTGTGACCTTCCTAACCCTCTCTTCAACATGTCTGTGTACCTCAGAATCGAATCAACCCTCTGCAACTTCAACTGTTTCTTGAACCTGTCGATGAAATCATCTGCTTGGGCATCTACCCCTTCCCCTTCCACTTCCCCTTCCTCCTCGTCCTCCACCCCACCACCATACGACGCCGTTTCCCTTTCCCTTTCCCTTACCCCTTCCCTCTCCTCCTCCTCCTCCTCCTCGACCCTCACTTGCTCGCTCTTCCACTTCTTCATCTTCCCCACCGGAGGACGACGAGGAGCCTCGCCGCCGCCGGAATTGTCAGACTTGCTTCTCGTCACTTGACGATCGAGAATCGGAGCTTGCTCCTGAGGTGGGTCGGGTTGGCGGGTCTGGATCTGGGTCTGGGTCTGTGATTGGTCTGGGTGTTCTTCGGATCTGTAGAGAGAGAACTCGAAGGATCTGAGTCGTTGCAATAGAGATGGAGCTCGGACTAATTGCTGGGGTGGTGGGTACTGGTGGTTGTGTTGTTGTTGATTAGCCTCCTCAGATTGTGGTGGTGATGGGTGTTGATTGTTGTGATGAGTTTTGAGGGGTTTTTTTGAAGTGAAGAAGAGAATGGCAACAATGAGATTCAAGACACAGAAGAAAACAGTGGGTGTGGACCAGCTCGCCATCAAAGCCCACACGTTAGCTACCACTGCTTCTGCATCTTCCATGGTTGGTTTCGCGGGAGGGAGGGAGGGAGGGAGGGAGAGAGAGAGGAGAGCGAGGAGGGGTGAGATATTTATTTGCCGATTTTGATTCTTTTTGATTAAGTGTGAAATGAAGATTTTCTTTTCATTTCCTTTCATTTACGGAGTTGGTGGTACTATATGCACCAATTAGCATGTACATTAGTGTGTCAACTGGTGTTATGATATTATTATTGATCTCATTTATTATATAAGATATAAATAATTAATATCATATAAATAATGTCACATCATCTGTTAGTATATTAGTGTATACATTGATTGATACATATAGAATTATTGTTTACGTAACTCATATTTTGAGTTTGTGAGTTTGAGCATTATGATTTAAAAAGAGAAAATTTATTTAGTTATAAGTTTTGAATTGAATTTTGAGTTTTTGATGTGATATATAAAATGAGAAAAATTGTTTGGTTATAAATTTTAAAAAGAATTTTCAAAATTTAATTCAAAAACTTATAACTCATAACCAAACAAATAACTCAAAATTTTATTAAAAATTTTATAATCAAACTCTTTTTAAAATTCAATTTAAAAAAATAATTTGTCATTTTGGTCTAAACAAAATAATTTCTATATTTAAAAAATATCAAAAATAAATATAAATTTTTTTTCCCCAAATAACAGGTGGTGATTGACAATTGTAAAAAAAAAAAAAAGAAGTTACTGTTCTAATCAACCAGCCAGACAACTGATCGGACATCCGGGGGGTGTTCAGGGGATGACCCAAAGCGCAAATTCAAAAATCAAAAACTCACACTACCAAACATGTATCGGAATGTGTTTTCAAAAGTGACGTTAAAATTAATTTTTGAAAACTTAAACCAAATATAACATTGAAATGTAAAGGTAGAATTATAATTTGAAAGATATACCAAACACAACCATTTATTTGCCGATTTTGATTCTTTTCGATTCAAGTGTGAAATGAAGATTTTCATTCCATAATATAGGCTTGTTGGGAATTTAGTTATTTTAATTAGTTTTTTAATTTTTTTTATTATTTTAGTTTGATTAAAATAGTTATATTTAGAATGATAATTGATTTTTTTTTTTATATATAATTAATTTGATAGTTGTAAGAGAAAAAATAAAATTATTATAATTTTTTTTAACAATAAATTATTATAATTTAGATGTGATATTTTGTCTTATTTACTATTTTAAACTATTTTATTTTTATTAATTATTTTAATCAAAAAAGGTCATCAACCCAACTTCCCAAACACCTCATTCTTAAAATTTTGTTATTGATAATGTAATAAGTATCATATTATTTTTTTTTAAATTTACAAAATAAAAACTTATTTGATTTTTATGAGCTTTTGATTATGAAATAACATTTTTTATTTGGGTTAAATTTATTTCATATTCACATTTTAACGAGAGAGCTTCAGGGGTTGGTGAGGCCCACAATGAGTCTCATTTTGATTATTCTAATCAATCATTTTATAGGGCTCTCTACTTATATAATTAATGAAAAAAAAAAATAGATCAATCAGGAAATGGTAATTTTTTATTTTATTTTATTGTGTTTGATTCTAAAAAATATATGATTTATTTTTAAAAATATATTTATCGTTCATTTTTTTTAAATAAATGCGATAAAAGGAAAATGTTATAATTATCGGATCGAATTAATTTTTTTATGAATCATATACATTGAGGGTTTTACAACATAAATAGTTAAGATATTTAAAATCAGACCACGATGGACTCTACGAACCTTTTAAATTTTCTCAAATTAAAATTTGAATTTCAAATAAATCCAACTTTTTTTTATTTAGGCCTCGTTTGAGAACAGAATTTTTTAGTAATTTTTTGGCTTTTTAACTAAAATGTGATGTAAAAAAAATTAGTATGTTTGGGATGACTTTTTGATTTTTTATGAAAAGATGTGCAAAAAGTAGAGAGAAAATGAAATCTTTGACTTTTTTGTATGAGTTGTTGGTTTTTTAATTTTTTTAATGACTTTTTAATTTTTTAGATAAAAAAATCACTTGTCAAACGAGGCCTTAATCTTTCAAATAGAGAGAATTTAATTGAATTAAAAATAAAAATAATAAGAGGTTGATGTGGTGAAATGGAGACTATTGTTAAAGTCTACATCAAATGAGAAAGTTTGATTAGCTAATGTTAATAGTAACCGTCACTTACAATGTCAATAGAATAATGTTAATATAGTAATGTTTTTGTAATGGATAACAAAATATTTAATTTATAATATAATAAACATTACGTCAGAATAATCATAATTTAACAATTAATCTAATAAAAAGTCTTTCATAATAAAATGGAAACAACAATCAATCTATCAAAGAAAGAATCTCATACGCTATCTATAAATAAATAAATAAATAAATCTCATAATTAAAAATAAAAATAAAAATAATAATACAACAAACAAATTCATAATGAAAAAATAGTTATTAATCCTTATTAGCAGTGTACAAAAATGACAAACTGAGTTGCCCAGTTGGTTGTTAAATAGAGTTATATACAATTTAAATAGTGGGATTTATGTTATCATGCATCAATTAATGTACACATTAGTGTACCAATTAGTTTTATGTCATTATTACTGACTCCACCTATTATATAAATTATAAATATCTAAAATCTTTAAAATTATGTCATATCATCTATTAGTATACTAGTTATTAAATTAATTGGTACATATATAATTATTCAAAATCTAATGCCTTCGTATTTAGAGAGAAATTTATTAATTGAAAATTTATCTAAATATATAATATTTTCGAAAATGCTATGGTATTCACCCCACCCCTTCAAAGGTGCATACCATATGTATCCTATCACAAAATGTGGCATTTTATCATAAAATTTTATAATATCAACTACAAAATGTATAATCTCGTCACAAATTAACGTAACAAAAAATCTCATATCAAGTCATAAATTTTTGCAACATCAACGACAAAATTTTGGACAGTTTGCTATGCCAATTTGCAACGAGGTTATGCATTTATGGTTAATATTATGATTTTTTGTGGTAAAATTACATATTTTTATGGTAATGGTGTATATGGTAGGGGTGTTCACGGATTGCGTTGGGTAGAGTGACCGTCATCTGTTCGAACTTAGACAAATTAGAAAAAATCAATTTACATCCATCCACTTAGTTAACAGATGCAAATTGAGTGGGCTATGCAGGTTGGTGTGTGGATGCGAATCGATTTGGTGGTATGAGCTTTACTATTTTTTTTTTTTAAACACTATTTTGGAGTAATTTTTTACTATTTTGAGCCTTATTTGATTCTATTTTTTTTATTCTTATTTTTTATAATTAAAATAAAGGGTAAACTTTCATATTTCATAAGTTTACTAATATTATTACTATGATATGCAACTTAACAAGATGCATCCATAAGATTTTAATGTAAACTGCTTAAAAACGGATAAATTAGATATCCTCAATCAATTTTAAAAGATCGATCTAGTCTATGAACACTTGTAACCTATGATATGCACCCTAAAAGATGCACCCATAAGATTTCCATAACATTTTTTATGTTAGATCATTTTTAATGATTTATCAAATCTATCATCAAATTTGATGAAAAAAGTTATATTTTTGCTCCTTTAACGGTTCATTAAATCTAAAATTTCACTTTTCTTTCATCAAACTGAGAACCAATGTGTCTTTCATTAAATCACTGTTCATTGTCGCTGGATTTTCACCACCGAATGTCCTCTCGGATGTCTCCCGGATGACCACCTCAAGGAAAAAAATTGTAAAAAAATTACACTGGCCAGTCGTCCGCCCAATCGGTAATTTGATAAAATTACAAAACCCTCCATTAAAACACTTAATATTATAAAAAAAAAATTTACTCAAATTTTTATTTAAATTTAGTAAAAAAATTAATGCACCATTAAAGATGCCCTTAGTCCGTTGCCTTATCATGAGTTTGATGACTTTTTATCAATCGGTTAAGAAATTCCTAATGTCCACACAAAATTATAATCAAACTTCACAGCTACAAGTCTTCGAGAGGCGGTATCTTAAGTCCCGCCAATTGTTAGTCCTGCTTTGGATGGGAGTGAGTCATCTTGGTAACCATTTGGAAAATGGTTTGGAAACCAGATGAATAAGAAATTGACTCTGAATTGTATCATTTGAATATAATTTAAATATAAAATTAAATAAATTTTATATTTAAATAAATTCGTTATGTAGTTTTTTATTTTTGTTTTTTGTTACATATTTCAAATTTCATAATTAGAACTTTATGTGATATTCTAATTTGAATATGTCAAGACAAATTTTGTCTTTTCTATTTTTGGCTTAAATCAAATTGTTGGTGTACCGACATGATAAATATGTTATGCATTTGTATGTGTGGATGTCATCCCATGACTTCTGTATTAAGTAACTTACGTTATGATGCGTAGTCCGTGCAAATTATAAATGAATTAATTTGTGATGGTAATTATGACATCCATACTAATGTGAATGGATCTTTTTTGGAGTAATTAGATGGAAAAAGTATATTTTATATATACATAATTTTTTTGTTTGATTGTAGTAGTAGTATTCTTGTAATATCAAAATAATTATTAACACCAGAGAATTTTAAAAGTTTAAATAGTGGTGTCGTTTCATTTAATCAGAAGTAGATTGAGGAATCTTTTGTATTGATTATTATTTTAATAATCAATTTGAAAGTTATTTTTAAAGTAATTTTAAGTTTTGTGGCAAAGTTGTCATCAATTATTATGAAACTTGTGAAGTAAAATTGGTTTATACGTTTTAGTGAATATTCAATTATATCAAGTTTATATAGGTGTTTATTGCACTACCCATTAACCATGAAATAAGACCAAATATGTTACTCATATGGGAGTTTATCTCTTACATTTGAGGAGATAATTAAATTTTCTTTTTTCACAAATACATATTTTTATATAATAAATTTTCTTTGAAAAACTATTTATATCATTAAGATGGTCACCGTTACTAAAATATTTAAATGTGACAATTTAAATAACTCAAACTTACGAACCTAAAATTTATCTAAAAAAATGAATTAATAGTTCAAATTCATTTTACTCATGAACATTTAGAATAAATTATGAATTGATAAGGATAAATTTATAGTGTTTTTGTAGTTTAAATATTATTTTTTATATTCCATGTTAGAATTGGAATCACAGGCTGTAACGAGGAATAGTGCGTGGCGAAATAAATATTATTTGACAAAAGTATTGTGGCCATAATCGGTTATACTGCAAAGTAAGCTATAAAGTGTAAACAGTATTTTAGACAAATTAGATTGAGATTATGACTGGTGTTGTTACAATTACTTTTATATGCTATGATAGGTATCAAGTATTTCTTTTAGAATAAAAGGTGCCTGTTGTATTTAGCATAAACCCATAATTTAAAAGTGAGTAGTTACTATCCGCTGGGGTTATTTCTGTTAGGGAAAATCGATAATTCCCTACAAGTAAATCAATCAAAGGGAATATAAATTAATGCGGAAAAATTAAATCAAAGGTAACACAAGAATTTTTACGTGGTTCCCTCAATGTGAGGTACGTCCACGGGATCGAAATCCGATTCCACTATCAACCAAATAAGTTCCAAACGATTACAAACGAGACACGAATGGTCTCACAAAACCACCCTTAGGTGAATTCTAAATAATCACAAATAAACAAGAGGAAAGACCTCACCAAATAGATGAACCAAAATCTTCAGAACCAAAGTTGAAGAAGACCCAAAATAACGAACCAAATTAGCTCTCACACAAAGAAACAAAAAACTTGAACAAATCTTCACCAATGGCACTGTTACCGAAGCTAGAGCAGCCGCCGTCCACTTTTTTCTTGTGTGTATATAGAACCAACAACAATGCTTCCAATCTAAAAGTAATATAATGAATCTAGGGTTTTGTAATCAAACCCTAATTGTATCCCAATTGGATTGGGCCTCCACAAATATAATATATAAAAATATTATACCTAAACCAAGCCAACTTAAAACTCTTTTTCCAAAACCAATTGGGTCCCACACTCCAATAAGGAGGTATACCCAACAATTCTCTCCCTACCAACTTAGGTGGAGACATCAACCATACCCGCCAAAGTTCGACACTTTAAATGTTTGTCCCTCGACAAAGTCTTAGTCAGCATATCTGAAATATTATCATCTGTGTGAACCTTTTCGAGTTGCAACAATTTCGAATCTAACACATCACGAATCCAATGGTATCTCACATCAATGTGTTTCGATCTCGAATGAAAGGTAGAATTTTTACTCAAGTGAATAGCACTTTAACTATCACAATAAAGCACATACTTTTCTTGCTTCAAACCCAACTCTTGCAAAAATTTCTTCAACCATAACTCTTCTTTGCAAGCTTCTGTGATGGCAATAAATTCACCGGTAGTTGAGAGAGCAACACATTTTTGTAATTTAGATTGCCATGCCACGCCTCCTCTGCAAAAGTCATCAAATACCTCAAGTAGATTTCCTAGAATCAACATCACCATCCATGTCGAAATCAGGAACCCATCAAGCATCGACACCATCCCCAAAACACAAACACACCTTCGAAGTCCCTCGAAGATATCTTAGAATCCATTTTATCGCTGCCCAATGTTCTTTACCCGGATTAGAGAGAAACCGACTCACCACACCAACGGCGTGAGCAATATCCGGCCTTGTACAAACCATGGCGTACATCAAAGAACCAACTGCTGAAGCATAAGGAACTTTCAACATCTCTTCTTTGTCTTTCTCACTTGTAGGACATTGATTCGAACTAAGTTTGAAGTGACCTGCAAGTGGACAACCAACCGGCTTTGCTTTATCCATGTTGAATCTCTCAAGAACTTTCTCAATGTAGCTCTCTTGAGACAACCAAATCAGTCTCTCTTTGCGATCACGAATAATTTTCATACCAAGTATTTGTTTTGCCGGTCCCAAATCTTTCATAGCAAAAGATTTACTCAACTCCAATTTCAACCTGTTAATCATGGTAGAATCTTGACCCACAATTAACATGTCATCAACATAAAGCAAAAGAATAATAAATTTGCCATCTGGGAAATTTTTCACAAACACACAATGGTCCGAAGTGGTTTTAGAAAAGCCATTATTCATCATGAAAGAGTCAAATTTTTGTACCATTGCATGGAGCTTGCTTGAGGCCATACAAACTTTTCTTCAATTTGCAAACAAATTTCTCTTTCCTTTCTCCACAAAACCTTCCGGTTGTTCCATGTAAATTTCTTCTTCAAGATCACCGTGAAGAAATGCGGTCTTTACATCAAGTTGCTCAACTTCAAGGTTCATACTTGCAGCCATGCCAAGTACAACCCGAATAGAAGACATCTTCACAACCGGCGAGAAAATCTCATCAAAGTCAATACCTTTATTTTGCCCAAAGCCTTTCACAACAAGACGCGCTTTGTACCTCAGATTCTTCCTATCATTCTTCAATTTGAAGACCCACTTATTTTTCAGAATTTTCCTCCCTTTAGGCAACTTCACTAAGTCATAGGTGTGATTTTCAAGTAAGGAGTTCATCTCCTCTTCCATAGCCTTTTTCCAATCATCTTTATTTGCATGCTCAATTGCTTCTTGGTAGCTCTCCGGCTCCCCTTGATCAGAAATCAACACAAATTCATTGGGAGGATACTTTCTTGAAGGTTGTCGGTCCCTTGTAGATTTCCTCAACTCAAGTTGTGGTGGCGATTCTTGAGTTGGATGCTCTTCCTCAATTTCTGGCTCAACTTCATTAGGATTAGCATCATCCTCCACATCTTCAATAGGTGGCTGCACATCTTCCCCATTTTCATCATCAACTGGAGATGAAGGAGATGGATCCATGTCAATGAGATCACTAGTTTTTGGCTCCGGTTGATCACCTTTACCAAAGTCTTCAATTGTTTGGTCTTCAAGAAACACAACATCACGGCCAATAACTTTCTTGTCGAATCGGATCCCATAATCTATACCCGAATTCATCCCGCCTATAGCCAAGAAAAATACATTGTCTTGACTTACTATCAAGCTTGGACCTCTCATCCTTTGGAATGTGAACAAAAGCTCGGCAGCCAAACACTCTCAAGTGCTCATAAGACACATCTTTGCCACCCAAACTCTTTTCAGAACATCACCATTCAAAGGATAGCAAGGAGATAAATTGATCAAGTCAATCATTGTACTCATTGCCTCACCCCAAAAGGATCTTGGCAATTTAGCTTGTGAAAGCAAACACCTTGTTCTTTCCACAATGGTGCGGTTCATCCTCTCAACGCCATTTTGTTGAGGAGTCTTCTTAATCGTCTTTTGATGCGAATACCTTGGTCATGACAATACTCATCAAATGGCCCAATGTATTCACCACCATTGTCTCTGCTCGATGCACTTCAATTTCGCCTGCTGCTTTCTTTCAACCACGGCCTGAAAATGCTTAAATACTTCTAGAACTTGATCTTTAGATTTTAGTAGATAAGTCCAAACTTTCCTTGAATAATCATCAATGAAAGTAACAAAATAAAGTGCACCACCATGTGTTCTAACTTCTAAAGGACCACAAACATTCGAATGAATTAACTCCAACACATTTTCTTTTCTAGAAGCAACATTTTTATGAAAAGAAACTCTATGTTGTTTACCCGCCAAACAATGAACACAAGTTTTAAGATGTGTACCTTTCAAACCGGGTAGAAGCTCTTTCTTGAACAATACTTGCAGTCCCTTTTCACTCATGTGGCCAAGCCGCTTGTGCCACAATTCGGTAGAAGTATCATCTTCAAGTGCATTGACAACACCTTTACAAATTTTTCCTTGCATCGAATAAAGTGTATGAGTCTTCTTGCACTTAGCCACCACCAAAGAACCCTTTGTGAGCTTCCATATTCCATCACCAAATTTGTTGTTGAAGCCTTCATCATCTAGCTTCCCAGTAGAGATTAAATTAAGGCGAATGTCGGGAACATGCCTCACATCTTTAAGCAACAACTTGCAGCCCAAATTTGTTTCCAAGCAAACATCACATATACCAATAATCTTGGACAAACCTTCATTACCCATTCGAACAGAACCATAATCTCCTGCAGTGTAAGTAGTGAAGAAATCAACTCGAGAAGTCACATGAAAAGAAGCACCGGAATCAATCACCCAACTGCTCTCTTAGCCCACAAAATTGATACAATCATCCTCACAAACGACCATGAGATCATCTGTAGTAACTGCCGTTGTGTCTTCTTGCTTCTTATCCACACTTTTGTCACGCCTTTTCTCTTTATTCTTGAGCTTTCGGCATTCTCGCTTCATGTGCCCTTTCTCATGGCAATAATAACACTCAATGTCTTTCTTTGAAAAAAAACCATCTTTTGATTTGTTACTATCACCCTCAATGGGTCCATACAAATCTTTACAAAATAATATGTCCTCCATTTTAGTTTTCCAAGTTACTCAATTGCTTCCATTGAAGCTAGACATACGACCCATATTCCCCTCCATTGATTTACACAAATAAATAAATCCAAATAAACCGTAAGCTCTGATACCAGTTGTTAGGGAAAATCGATAATTCCCCACAAGTAAATCAATCAAAGGGAATATAAACTAATGCGGAAAAATTAAATCAAAGGCAACACAAGAATTTTTACGTGGTTCCCTCAATGTGAGGTACGTCCACGGGATCGAAATCCGATTCCACTATCAACCAAATAAGTTCCAAACGATTACAAACGAGACACGAATGGTCTCACAAAACCACCATTAGGTGAATTCCAAATAATCACAAATAAACAAGAGGAAAGACCTCACCAAATAGATGAACCAAAATCTTCAGAACCAAAGTTGAAGAAGACCCAAAATAACGAACCAAATCAGCTCTCACACAAAGAAACAAAAAACTTGAACAAATCTTCACCAATGGCACTGTTACCGAAGCTAGAGCAGCCGCCGTCCACTTTTTTCTTGTGTGTATATAGAACCAACAACAATGCTTCCAATCTAAAAGTAATATAATGAATCTAGGGTTTTGTAACCAAACCCTAATTGTATCCCAATTGGATTGGGCCTCCACAAATATAATATATAAAAATATTATACCTAAACCAAGCCAACTTAAAACTCTTTTTCCAAAACCAATTGGGTCCCACACTCCAATAAGGAGGTATACCCAACAATTTCTGCATTTTAAAAGACATAGAATGATATAAAGTATATATCTTGCATTAAATACATACTTGTCATGAGTATGAATTGATAATTGCGATAATGTCTTCGTTTGGGATGTGAGTTAATTTTTTGACTATTTTATTTGATCATTAAATAAAATATTTGATTAGAGATCAAATGAGGAAAAATCTATCGAGTGAAATATGATTAAGCCTATTAACTGCGAGTTGTCATAATGTCAACCAAACCTAGCTGACTAGAGATCCTAATATCTAGGTTTAAAGGGAAAATCAAATTATGGATGACTCACCATAAATGACTAAGGGAGTCTATCTCCTATCCATTCTTATGATGAACGTAATATTTGCAACATGTGTTGTATATAGGGGAATTAGGGTAAGGTATGTTTTTAATGATCACATATATTTTAGATTAACTTAGAGGGGTATTTTTTAAGAGGATTATTTAAGGGACTCAAAATAAAAATCATCTATATGGATGTGAAGGCTTCTATGAGAATTGATAATGCTAAATTCTCTACAGCACTCATGAAAATTAAGACATGTCCAAGGCCAAAACGGGTACAACTGTGAGAATTAAGCTGTGTCTAGAGATATTTTGTGTGAATTCTACTGTCATTGCTTATACAAACGACTGAATAGTTCAAGGCATCGCGTCCACTGATTAGCTAGTAAGTTCGATAGTTTTTCACTAAAGAAAGTTTAAAGCCAATTGAAGCTACCTATCTCCATGAAGGATATTTCTAATTGAATTCTCTTTGAATCTGTATTGAGTTTTGCATACTCTTTTGTCATTTCATTCATGTAGAGGATTGTTATAAAATGATTTGAAAACCATTAATAGGTGAATGAAAGATTGACTCTAAAGTGCACCATTTAAATATGGTTTTAAGATAAAATTCATTTAAAATTAATTTTTATTTAAATAAAGTCATTATTTATTTGGGTCAAAATTAAACTAGATTTGGTACAGAATTCGAACCCGTTTATGAGAATAGTCATGTCTGCGCTATTGTACCTATTTCATGGAAGAGTTGTGTCTCTTCATCAAAAAGTTACCATGACCATTCAAAGAGCCACCAATTCACCTATATAAACAAGCCCTCATTGTATTCATTTTGCATTGAATTCATCTTGTGTTTATTTTCTTCTGCACTCAGTCTTTTTTGTAAGAGAATTCTACACAACAAGATTCGCAAAAACTTGCAGTAATAATGCTGCTTCTTCAAGGTTTCAATCATTGTATCTTGAGAGATGAACGCCCAATAAAACTCGTGAATACTGTAGTGGGGGATGAATTTGTCTTAATGACATTGTGTCTAACATAAGCCTCAATCAAATTATTTTGGGTTCCAGATTTATACAATTTATTTGTAAGTTTTACTGTTTCTGTTTATTTTTTGGTTTGATTTTACCCAAACAAATTACGTTGTTTTCAACTTATTTTTTTTATATAATTTATTAATTTATTTGGTACAATTATTTACATGTTTTCACCATACATATAAGGATTTATTCCAACACCATTATCTTTCATATCTCTTCATAATCTATTTTATAGAGTTTTATTTTGGACTTATAATGATAATTCTAACCACTTATCTCATAAATTTTGAAATGAAGATTATTTGTGCAAAAAATTAATCATCAAATATCATTAGACACATAAACAAATTATATTTTACTTTTTAAAATGAATAACAATTGTGAGTGTAAACTTAAATCATCAATTTTATAGAACAAAATGTTATTTGTCTTAAATATATTGATATCGAAGTTGATTTTTTTACATAAACTGTTTTTATTGCGAGATTTATGAGATCAAACGATTCAAATCATCATTGTAAGCCCAAAGTCAAGTCCATATATATATATATATATATAAAGAGATATAGAAAATAGTGGTATGTAGATGGATTTTTGCCCCTCCAATTGCCTTTATTTACTAGTTTATTATTATTTTTTATTAATTATTAATTTTGGTTATTGATAAAAAAAAATTTAAAAATTTCACCCTAAAAACAAATAAAACGTTAAAAAATGTCATTTAAAAATTTCTGTAAATTACACTGACTTCTCTTTATATTTAGAGAAAAAATATAGTATGTCTTATAATTTTGACATAATTATATTAAATTCTCTTGAGATTTTAATTCATATAACACTTTACTTTACTTTCATTAATAATGTTTTTATTTTATAGATGAAAAAATTATTGTCATTTTTTTTTTACACAAAAATATATATTTTACATTGTTTATTTATTTTTATTTCCGCACCATTTACAGTAGTTTTGATCCATTTAATCTTACTAAAAAAAGTCATTGTACTATTATATTAAAATTACAAGCCTTATTATATATTTTTTTAAGTCAGCATAATTTATCTAAAAGTTTTGACTGTACATCAACCTCACTCTTCATAGTTTGATTCTGCTTCCTCCATCGCAAGGAGTAGAAGGAAAAAAATCGAAGAAAGGAGATAAAGTGGTGGGGATAGGGAGAGATATTTAGCCATTCTTTTTATTTATTTATTTATTTTTGAGTGAAAACGACAAAAAAATAATAATAATAGAGTGAAGTGGTAAAATGGGAAATAAATATAAATTGTTAAAGTGTACATCAAATGAAAAAACCTTAATTTGCAATCATGACTAATCGTAGTATAGTGCCTTCTGTTATTATGTGTTTGGGGACTTTTTGTCAATCGGTTATAAGTCCAGACAGAGTTATATTCAAAGCTTAGGAATATCTCATCTTACTTGTTTTCACTTTTCAAAAAATTCTTTGTAAAAAATTTTACTTTTTTATTTTTTGTATTTTTTTATTTTTACTGAATTTTTTTTTAATATTTTAAATAATTTTTTTTATTTTTTAAACACACCTAACATAAATATACCTAAAAAGTAAAAAAATTATAATTTTTTTTTTAAAAATTCACTAAATACCAAAAATATAAAAAAAAATACAAGAATTTAGTATATTTTTTATATTTTTATGTATTTATTAATTTTTTAAAATATTTTTTCACAAATTTTTGACTTTTTAGATATATCTAAGTAAGGTGCATCTAAAAAAGTAAAAAAAATATTTAAAATTTAAAAAATATTCACTAAAAATAAAAAAATACAAAAATAAAAAAGTCAATTTTCAAAAAACTTAATCCAAAAAACTCAAATCAAACACATTGATAGTGTTCCTGACTTGTCCTTAAAGGCAAATGCAAAGTCTAATCTAAGCTCCTCAATTATCTTCTTCTTCCTTTTCTATTTCTTTTTCTTTTCTTTTTTTTTTCTTTTTTATTTAAATAACCAAACTACATGCAAGTTCAACTTAGATCATCCAAATTTGACCATTTGATTGAGGTAAAAAAATTAAAATTTGACAGGTTGATTTCGGTTATTTTGTGAATAAAAGAAGAAAAAACTCACTTTTTGGCAAGTGTTAAAAAAATTATATTTTTTTTCAAATTTTTTTTTTTTGGGTCTATTGTAAAAATAAAAAATAATAATAAAAAAAACTTGGTGAAACGGGAAATAAATCTAAATTGTTAAAGTCTCGGGCAAATGTAAAAATTTAATTAGCAGCCATTACTATGTAATATAGTTCAATAAAACTTGGTGAAACGGGAAATAAGTCTAAATTGTTAAATGTCGATCAAATGTAAAAATTTAATTAGCAGCCATTACTATGTAATATAGTTCCTTCTGTTATGAATTTGGTGACTTTTTTTTATTAATCAGTTAAGCAATTCCTGATGTCCACACAAAACTATCTAATCTATTCTCGTCTGTTGCCTTTGTTAAAAAAAAAAAAAAATTTAATTAATTAATTACAAAAATTATAACCCTTAAAATATAATTTTTAAAATTATTATTTATTGTAAATTGGATCAGATCCAACCCAATCCATAACCATGGAGCATCCACATGGGTTATATGATTTTTTTTTTTGGTTTTGATTTCACATGGGTTATATGATTATTCTCATATAATTAAAGAAGATAATTATGAAATTATCTTTAAGTGTTTGTGTGATTGTAAAAGACTACATCATTATCTAGGGATGCAATTTTGATGGGCTTAACCCGAGTAACCCAAGTCCAACTCAATTATTTTTAGGATTTGGATAAAATATTTTTAAATTTGGTGAGAGCTTGGAAAAAAAATAAAAAATCTAAATTAAATTTGGACAAATTTGGACAAAAATATCAAACAATTCGAGTAAATCCAAAGTCTGAATTATATAGATATAAATACATAGAAATATTAAACAGTATTGCTACTCATGTCCAAAAATTAGACTCATTTTCTAGATCTAATGATGTGTCACTCTATTAAAATATCTAAGTCAAATCTTCCTCTTATTTATTCTCTAATCATTAACCAATTATCATTTTGACACATCACTAAGTCTAGAAAGTGAGTTTAAAAGGTAGACTTGAATATCATTTTTCAATATTACAAAAAATTAGGAGTCATTGGATGATGTTAAATTAATTTAGATTGTTAGATCATACTGAATATATATTATAAACACAAGTAATACAAAAGCTTAACTTTTTCTTTTTTCATGAATATAAAGACTATTGTAGCAGAACATCAGTTCTTCAATTATTATTTCTCTTACATTATATAAATTATTTGGTTTAATGTTAGTAACGATTTTATAAAAAAAATGTTAATAGAGCATAATTTTAACAAATTAATTAACTTAGTTGCACAAAACAAAATTTAAAAATAAAAATAAAAATTGTGCAACTCAAACAATTCAGATTTAACTCGGGTAGGACTTGAACAAACAATCTCGAATTACAATTCAGACTTGGCGTGGGCCTGATCAGCTCTCAACATGACTTGAGTTAAACTTAGACAACTTCTCAACCCGCTAGAGCCCACTAAATTGCACCCCTATCACTATCGATAGAAAATATGTCTATGTATTACTCGAAAAAATATCTCTGCAAAATGTTTCTTTCTGTTCATCCTTCTAAGGACATCATTTTTTTTGCCTTGGAATTTGGAATGTGAGCATTTCTAGAGAGACTCCAGCACACTCTCTATTGACGTAGGATTTGCAAGGAGGGTTCGTATTTTAAACTTTTGAATCTTAATTTATGAGTGATTTCTTCCACTTAAGATAACTTAAATATCCGTCGTTTTCATACATTGGAATTAAAATATCCGTCGTTTTCATACATGGGAATCAAAGCATTATAGCTTATTTTCGCCTCTTGATCCGTTTATATTATTAGATTGTTGCATTTTTAATATTGTTTTATGTCATGACATATTTACACGTTTTCTTTTTTTTTTTTAAAAAAGCCCTTTTTTGAAAACCCATAACAGCAGATTTTTGGTGCTCAATAACAGAAAATGAAGAACTTTTATTTATTTATTTATTTTTTGGTAAATGAAATTTTTATATTTTGATTGTACTCATCATTAACTTTTCATCCATATATAATGGGTCTGAACCATAATTAAATTTGCGAAAGTTTGGAAAGAAAACAAATTCAGAAATTGCAACGCAGCTCGGCGGGGTGTGGATGGAAAGATTCCCTCTTTACACATCTTCCTTGCATTTTTTATTTGCAGGGTCATTGAGCTCACTTTTAGTCTTAATTTTGATAATCCGAACAGTTCATATTTTAAGATCTGTTCAGTATATCATACCTGTAAAAAAATCAAGTTGATCGGATATCAGAAAATATGTGTTTGAAAAACTGTTTATTAAATTTAAAAAAAAAATAGTTTTTAGTTCGATTTTTTCAAACACATACTTTCTGATATCCGATCAACTTGATTTTTTACAGGTATGATATACTGAACAAATCTTAAAACATAAACGGTTCGAATTATCAAAATTAGACCTAAAAATAAGCTCAATAGCCTTACAAATAAAACAGCACCAGTATGTGCCCTGAAATTCAGGGACACTAATGTCCCGAATTTCTATATAAGGCCAAAAAAAAAAAAAAAAAAAAAAAAAAATTACCAAAACTGGAAATTAGGAACATTAGTGCTCACAATTTTAGTGCCACAAACCATTTTTACAAATAAAAAATGATACAAGAAGGGGATCCTTGCTCGTGTGGATGGGCCTGGACTCATGCAGTGGGCGCATGGATGCATATTCTTTTGGCTGATGTCACGCTTGCATAAGCAGTGACATGAACCATTTTTATTTGACTTATTTATTAATTTATTTTGTTTAAAAAAAAATAATTTTCTAATTTATTGGTTACTGTGCATGATTAATTAACTCTATTTTAAATTAATTAGTTTTTTTTTTTAGCATTTTTATTATGCTTTTAGATTGTAGTTGGATTAATTTATTTTGTGATTAATTAATATGTTGATTATGTATCAATATATTAAATATGAATAATAAGTTTTATTGCCCTATATTCTTTTTCATAAATAGAATTGTAGTTTAACTCCAACGCTTAATCAATTAAAAATGCTTCTATTTGTTAATTGCTCAATCTATTATGTTATTTTTTTAATGAACGGAGATAACATGGTATTTTTATACACACGCGTCTATATTTTATTGTGGATGGTTGAAATTATACCTCATAGATAAATTGGTGAAGTGGCATCCCCATATTATTTTATTTTATTTTATTTTTTATTGTATTAGAATTAATGTAGTAAGATTTTTTTGGATTGTAAAATTTTTGGACATATATTTTTCATAATCATATAAGGGGATGTGTTTATGGTTAAAAGTGCATAATTATTCGATTTATTTTGGATATTATTACACTTTTATTATATTAATTCTCTCAATTTATATTTAATTGTGATTTAATGAAGTTGTTTGGAATTTTCAGAAAATCTTGCAATTAAATGGAAGAATGGGCCTTCTAATGTAAATGGATGCACACAGCAAGGGTAAATCACCAATATGAAGCATATGAGATGGGCGGCTCCGACCCACCAGCAACTTAGAAGATTTATTTATATTTTTTATTATTTAATTAAATAGTTATATTAGGTTAGATCTTTAGGATTTGTTTTAGGGAAAATTAATCTAAGATTTCTGCCTAATTTTTGGTAGAAGGAGAGATTCACAATAATATTTTTTTGATACCTAAGGTCCCTCAATGTTATTTTAGGTTATAAAATACCTATTTTACCTTTTTTAATAATATACGTTGTTTTGGGGTTTGGGAATTGAAAATTATATTGCTATTTTGTAGGAGATTTTATGGGGATGAACTTGGCAATGGAGATTTTCATGGAGAACTTGATGATGCAGATTTTCGTGGAGATTTTCTAGAGATTTTGTAGGTGTTGAACGTGTAGGAGTTGCTGTGGTGTTTATTTTCTAGGAATTTTGTAGGGATTTCGTAGAGTTGAATCAGGTATGTTTGGATGAAAATAATATATTTCAATTTTTGTTTTGATTTTTATGTAAGGATTCCGATTTCATATTAGTTTTTCGATTGTATTTTGAATTATGTTTTTGTTTTCAGTTTTGATCAATTTGAGTGAGGCCAACTCAGTGAAGTTGTTTTTAATTTTTGGAGTTGATTTTTATTCTTTGTTATTGATTAATTTTAGAGAGATGCCAGCTCAATGGAGTTGATTTTGATTTTTGGATTTTATTTTTCGTTCTTTGTTTTTCGTCAACATGCTTATCAACGATAAGTTTCGTTCTCTGTTTTTGGAGACCAACTTTGTTTTTCTGCACTTTTCTAAGTTTTGTTCTTTGTTTTTTCTACATTTTTCATTTTTTCTACACTTTTCATTTTTTGGCACTTTTCTTAGTTGTCCAGAAAAAATTGTAAGTTTGTTATTATAATCTAGTGAAAATCATAGAGAAAATCAAACGAAATTTCTCTAGACTTTTATGTTGTGCTTTTTATGTGTTTTTTTGCAATTTTTTAAGTTTTGTTCTTCATTTTTTCTGCACTTTTATTTGTAGTCCAGAGAAAATTGTAAATTTGTTATTATAATTTAACGAAAATCATAGAGAAAATTGTAAGCTTGTACTCCAGTGAAAATCAATTTTCTCAATTGAATGTTTTGTGAACATAAACATAATAGATCTTCTTTGTAATTTTTGTCTGTGCTTGTGTTTACTAGTTAACATTTTGTCTTTTGATATTAATGTGTTTTTGTTTTTGTGATCTTGAAAGTGAATTTCTTTGGACTTTTATTTGAGTCTAGAGAAAAATTATAACTTTGTTATTATAATCCAGAGAAAATGATAATTATTACAAATTTCTCTAAACTTTGCTTTTTATGTTTTTAATATTGAACAAGTTTATTTATTTATTTATTTTTCCAATTTAGATGGATAGTGTAATGTTGCTGTTGTGCAAATATGAGAATGATACTACTGTCATTAATGTTTCATGCGAATTGAATTTTGAGGAATTGGTTGGCATTTTGTGTAAAACATGAGAGAATTTGAAACTTGAGATGATCTTTATTTCATATTCTATTGTGGGCCATCTGAATTGTATAGTTCGAAATAACATTTATTTTCTGAATATGTTGAGGGTTGTTTGTACACGTGGTGTTGATATAGTTGATATTTCAGTTGTTAGGTGTAGTACTTCTGATCAAGAGGATGAAGTGGGGTCTAATTGGGTAGATATTGTGCATGGTGAATGTGATAGGCACGTGGATATTAAAAAGATTTAACTCTCTAAGTTTTGTTCTCACCAAGAAAAGGTGTTATTGTCAGTTGGTCGGCAAAATAATATTAGAAGTGTTGGACAAAAGTTTGATAGTGGTGTAGTTGAGTTCTGTGCTGTTTTGTGCAACTATGCTATTGAGGTTGGTTTTGTGTTTATGTATGTTAAAAATGACAAACTGAGGGTTACGACAGTGAAATGCCCCTCCAAAAATGATTACAATAATTATATTCCAAACATTGGTACAATGTGATATAAATAAAATAAGAAGCTTTCATTTATCAGAGTTAATGTATAAAAGATGACACACGCTATATACATTCATAAATTGTTCATCCTAAATCTACAGCATGTGTTCCAAGACAAAATAAAGAATGGAAGCTAAACAGGTATTCCCCTAATGGCTTATATCTTTCTAAGACTGTGCTTGGATATAACAAAATGAGTCGTAAGCTCAGTACAAATCAAGCCCTAGGCTTGTACAAAAGATAAATACAAAGTAAACAAAAGTGAGCCTTCAGCTCCACAATCCTCCCAAACTAAGTTCTTAACGGAGGCTATCACTAGCACCTGAAAATGTTTTTCCCAAGTAGGGTAAGCCAAAGCCCAGTAGAAACAATCCAACACAATATATGAATCTTAACAAAGATATAAGTATGATATGCATATACAATACCCATGATAAGATCATTCGTATTCTTACAAGATCATAATATGTCAGGTTTCATATTTCAAGCCATTTTATCTTAATTCATTTCATGACAATTCATTTTACCTCAATCCATAAGTCAAGTCCATTATTATCCAGACAACTCAACTGAAGCTACAACTCAGTGGTTTTCTAATCAATACAATCATTATACAAACACTTCAAATTTGTCATTTTACGAAAATTTCGTCCCTGGGAATTGGCACCTATGTAGACGTGCGATTTTCGGGACTTTCACTCTGGACACACAGGCCAACTTAATTTACTGGAGTCCATCTCCTTTCTCTTCTCAAACATGGAGTACATCCCCTTTCCCCTTCCAAACATCATACATATATAATGTATAAAACACAGTCATGTTCAATGACAACTAATAAGAGATTAGTTTCAATTCATCTAATCCTCATGTAATTTCTACAACAATCATAGCTATCTTCCACTTATAGCCTAAAACAGATATATAATCTTCAAGACAGATAAATTATCCAAATTTCCATAGGTGAGAGATAATACATATCCAACTCTACCATTTATATAAACATTCATCTAATTTCATATTTCCAATACCAATTTCGTCATTTATGCAAAATAATTATTTGAAACATTTTAGGATAAAACTCCATGCTCTCTCAAATCCAACCCATGTGTCAAAATCAATAAATCTAACAAAACACATCCTCATATCTATACCCATAACCATTTTTGATACCTTCACTTAAAAACCCTTCTTTTGATTTTAAACCAAAACCCTAGGTTTGTCTAAAATCCTCCAAATCCCAACATTGTTTACACAATCAACGAATAACTAAGTTAAAAATCATAGGAGAGTGTAGAAAGTCCGTACCTCAAAGTTAGAAGACAAGTAAAGCAAGGAGAAAACTTCAAAGATGCCGAAATCGACTTTTGTTCGGATCAAAATGGAGCTCTTGAGATGCTCTACCTTTTCCTAAAGACACTAGGGTAGAGAAACCAAAGAATTTAGGTGAATATGTAGAGAGAAAGTAAGTTCTAGAGAGAGAAGCTCAAAATCTAGGGTTTTGAAATGTTTTAGAGAAAGAGAGAAAGAGAGAGATGAAAAAGTGATGTGAAAAGTGGCTGTTATGAACTGATATACGCACAGTCCGCTCGAGCGCAAGAAGTGATGCTCAAGCGTCAGACACAATAAGTTGTTCCGCTCGAGTGCAAGAAGTGACGCTCGAGCGCAGAATGCATACTCCCAATAGTTTTGCAGACAATAGACCAACGCTCGAGCGCAAGAAAGGCTGCTCGAGCGCAGAAAGATCTGCTTGAGCGTAAAATATACTCTCCCAGTAGTTTTGTAGACCTGTAAAAATACTAAGAGTTCACAAAGCCCGCTCGAGGGCACGAAGTGCCGCTCAAGCGGAGGAGTAGAATTCTGGGCAACAAGAGTTTGGAAATCAAGCAACAATCCTGTCCCAAACGCAACCACAACAATTTCAAAAGCCAAATTTAAGGAGATATAAGAGAAGCAAGAATTGAACAACAACACGGAACCAAGAAACCTGAGTCCAAGATGCAAAAAGGGTCGGGTTAAACCGGAATCACTATAATCTTCCCCTTGAAGGAATTTCGTTCCCGAAATTTCAAATCAAGTTTTACATGCTTGAATTAATTACAATAATGATAATCATTCAATTCCATCACCATGACCCATTCTCCGATCATTCAATCCCATCAACATGATAAACAAATTTTCAATACTGAATACAAAATTCATATTTCCAAAACATAAACAATGTTTATATTAACCTATGTTCCCAAAACTTATACAACATGTACAATGTACCCATGGTCTCATAACATATACAATGTTTTCATATTTCATTAACATAACAAAATCTTAATACATGATCAAACATCAATAAATAAGTCTAGGAACTTCTCACGGACTTCCAATTCACGTTCCCAAGTTGCTTTCTCAACCTCATGATGTTTCCACAATACCTTAACAAAGGGAATGGTCTTGCCTCGCAAGACTTGGTCTCAAGTATCCAAGACTCTCATTGGTCTCTCCTTATACGAGGCATCCTCATCTACCTCTAAGTCGGTCCAATCCAACACGTGCGATGAATTCAGCTCATACTTCTGAAGCATGCTAATATGAAACACATCATGAACCCCGAAAAACTGTGGCGGCAAGGCCAAACGATAAGCTACCTCTCCGATCTGTTTAAAGATCTCGAAATGCCTAATGAATCGAGAGGATAACTTTCCACTATTTCCAAACCTCATCAAACCTCTGATAGGTGATATCTTTAAGAATACATGATCTCCCACCTCAAAAGAGAAGGGTCTCCTCCTACAGTCGACATAACTTTTCTAGCGACTCTAAGCCTTAACCAACCTCTTACGGATAAGTGCAACTTTCTCTGTCATCTTTCGGACTGACTCTGGATCCAACATAAGTGCATCAGCCACCTTGGCCAAACACACCGGGGATCTACACGGTCGACCATACAAGGCCTCAAACAGTACCATGCCAATGCTCGATTGGAGGCTATTGTTATAGGCAAACTCCTCTAAGGGAAAGTGCCTCTTCCACGAACCCTTAAAGTCTAGGACATAACCCCGAAGCATATCCTCTAAAATTTGAATGGTGCGCTCTAACTACCCGTCAGTCTAAGGATGATACGCAGTGCTAAAGGTCAGTTTTGTGCCCAAGGCACTCTGTAGGCTCTGCCATAATCGAGCCGTGAAACACGAATCTCTATCCAAAACAATCATCATAGGGACCCCGTGCAACCTCACTATGTCCCTAACGTAAAGGTTGGCAAGATAATCTACCGAGTCACTCACACGCATAGGAATAAAGTGTGCCGACTTGGTCAACCGGTTAACTACCACCCAAATTGCATCACTATCCCGTTGAGTCCTCGGAAGGCCCACAACAAAATCCATTGTGCCGTGCTCCCACTTCCACTCGGCTATAGGCAAGCGCTGCAACAAACCCGCTGGCCTTTGATGTTCGGCCTTTATTTGCTAACAAGTAAGACACCTAGACACATACATGACTATATCCTTCTTCATTCCCCTCCACCAAAACTGGCGGCTAAGGTTATGATTTATCTTTGTGCCTCCCAGATGCACCGCAAGGCGTGAATGGAGAAACTCTTAGAGTACTTCCTCTCGGTAAGACTCCGATACAAAGAGACGGTCAAGGTATCTAGCACTCGAGTCGGAGTACACGTTCAAGCCCTTCGCTACCTTCCCACTGAAGATATTCTCCCAGAGGGATTCTACCTCAAGGTCACCCTTCTATGTTTCTATTACTGGGTTTACAAGTGTAGGTCGTGCAACAACCGAAAACAAGGCCGCAGACTTAACAGACTCGCCAAGATGTAAGTCAAACTCTCCAATAGCACCCAACATCTCCCATTCCGAGATGGCAATACAAGCTACATTGCTAATTGATTTCCTACTCAAGGCATCGACCATAACATTGACCTTTCACGAATGCTAATGTAACTCGAAATCACTATCCTCTATAAACTCCATCCACCTCCTCTGCCTCAGATTCAAGTGTTTCTGTGTAAAGAGATATTTCAGACTCTTGTAATCAGAAAACACCTCAAACTTCTTACCATACAAATAGTGCCTCCAAATCTTCAAGGCAAAGATTACCGCCGCTAACTCTAGGTCATGAGTAGGGTAGTTTCTCTCATGTGTCTTCAACTGCTGTGAGCCATAGGCTACTACCCTCTTTTCTTGCATCAATACACAACCTAAACCTTCCCATGAAGCATCACAATACACCGAATAGCCCAAACCCCTCTTTGGAATGATCAATACTAGAGCAGTGGTAAGTCTAACCTTAAGCTCTTGGAACGACTTCTCACAGGTCTCACTCCACAGAAACTTAGCTCATTTCCTCGTCAATCTAGTCAATGGTGAGGCTAATCTAGAGAAATCTTTCATGAACCGACGATAATACCCAATTAACCCCAAGAAACTACGGATTTCAAAAGCATTCTTAGGTTGGTCCCAATCTTGTACTGCCTTTATCTTGGATGAATCTATAGTCACCCCTTCCCCAGATACCACATGGCCTAAGAACTTAACCTCTCTCAGCCATAATTCACATTCCTAAACTTGGCATACAGTTTGCAGGCTCTAAGTAACTCAAGTACTACTCGCAAGTGTGCCTCGTGCTCTTCCTCAGAGGGTGAGTAAATTAGGATGTCATCCATAAAGACAACCACGAAATGATCTAGGAACTCACGAAGGTTCGGTTCATCAAATCCATAAACACAGCTGGTGCATTGGTTAGCTCAAAGGGCATCACTAGAAACTCATAATGGCCATATCGCGTACGGATTGCCGTCTTCGGAATATCCTCTTCCCTTACTCTCAATTGGTGATACCTCGATCTCAGGTCTATTTTAGAAAAGCAACAAGACCCCCTTAACTAATCAAACAAATCATCTATACGAGACATTGGATACTTGTTCTTAACAGTTACCCGGTTCAACTTCCGGTAATCTATACAAAATCACAATGCACCATCTTTCTTTTTGGCAAAAAGAGTTGGTGCTTCCCAAGGTAAAGTACTAGGGCGAATAAAACCCTTATCTAACAATTCCTGAAGTTGAATCTTCAACTCACTCAGGTGCCATAGAAATCAGTGCCGTGCTAGGCATTAAATCAATAGAGAACTCGATCTCACGGTGAGGTGGTAAATTGGTAAGATCCTTTGGAAAAACATCCGGGTATTCACAAATTACCTTTGGCAACTCAACTTGGACTTCATCACACGTAGTACTCAAGAAGTTAGCAAGAAGGAAACTAAGCTCACTCCGTCCACGTGGATCATACACCGGTGATAAAACTCTATCAACCCAGTCCCCCAAGAAATAAAAGCAATCACTGCTCATGGTACATACAGTAACCCTTTGACGGTATCAATCTATAACAGCCCAATATGATGACAACCAGTCCATACCCAATATAATGTCAAAACTAGATATATCAATCAATACAAATGCAAAAGGAAGTTGCCAACTAGCAACCTCTATGTCACAACCTGGACACCCCTACTTCAAAACAACCTCACCACCAATAGGTGATTCTACACAGATAGGAGATGCTAACTGAGCCAACTCTAACCCCAAACAGATGCAAATGAAAACGAGATAAATGAATGGGATGCACCTGTATCAATCAACACATTAGCAACTAAATTGCAAAATAAGAAGGTATCTTTTACTACTGAAGGTGCTGGTACTAAATTTGGCATGGTAACAGCATACACATGCCCTGTAGGTCTCTACTCAACTTGTTCAACCCTCGGAGCATAAGCCTGATGTACTGACTGAGTCGAAGAGGCTCCCTAATTGGCCCTCGAGGTCTGTGCTGACTGTGCAGGCTGGTGGCTTTGTGCCTGCCTCGAACAAGATGCACCAAGTGTGCCACCGAACTGTGGACAAAACCTATTAATGTGCCCCACCTGCCTACACTGATAATAAGTGAGCGGTTGGCTTCTCTCTTGACCTTGGCTCTAAGAATGAGCCGAAGACGATACAGACTGCTGCCCTCCTCTTCTCTGTGGGCAAGCTGGAGACTTGTGGCCTAACTGGCTACACTTGTAACAGGTGAAATCTCCTTGACCACCTCTCCTAGCACCTGAACTCAGCACTGGAAAAGTGGACCTTGACTGAGCTCCCTAGGACTGTTGTGGGTTAAGACCCTTCTGCTTCTTACTATCCCCCTGAACATCTCGACTTCTCCTGAAGCCCCTTATCCTCTCCTCCTCCATCTGCATTATGGTCTCAAGATGAGCCACTGCCTTCACAAGGCATCCATAGTCTCTAATCATTGACCCGGCCACTTTGAACATGAGCCCGGTCCTCAATCGCTTCTCGAACTCTAAACAATGGCGCTCCTTAGTCGCCACGAGTTCCGGTGCAAACCTCGACAAGCTAGTAAATGTGGTCTCAAACTTGGTCACCGGAGTGCTCAACTGCTTAAGCTTAGAGAACTGGTCTCTCAACTACTCCCTAATCGTGGGAGGTAGAAACTTGTCCTGGAAGGCGCTGACAAAAGCCTTCCAAGTCACCTCAATGCACCTACGCGCATACTTCCACCACTGACCCGCATCTCCCTTCAATTGGAAGGATGCCAAGGTCACTCGCAACTGGTCGTCCTCGATGCCAAGCATCTCAAACGTTTTCACTATATGCTTTAGCCACTCATCTGCCTTCAGTGGCTCCTTGGGATCACCCACAAACTTATCCGGATTTGATCGGAAAAACTCTCGTTTCTAGAATGACGGCCCTGCCTCACTTGCTTGGGCCTGGACTTGATTCTCAGCTCAAAGAATGTCCATAGGCTCCTGCAATGCTTCGGCCATTTCACGGACCAAGGTGCCCATGGCTTGTTGACCAACTGGTTCGGCCACATTGGCCTGACCAACCCCTTCTTCTTGTGCTAGAATTTCATTCGGTAAAGGCACTTCATGCTTCCTAGGCCTACCACTCCTACCACCACCACATTCATGCCCTGACATCGTAATGAAGGTAACAAAAGAGATTAGCACATTTACAAATGTGCAAAAGCTAACTTACTCGCGTCCTAATGCGGTAGACAATAGTAATTCACTCCACATAAACACGTAGTCACGTAAACACATACGAATTTCATTCCCAGATAATGACCATCGCGCGGCATTACTAGAGTTCCAATTAGAAACAACAGTGATCAATTGCCTTTCTAATAGGACTCCTAGAAACTTGTAGACTCGATCAACATCCTAGAAATTAAATCCCATACCCATATAATCACATAAGCATGTTATCACATAGAATTGCAAACATATAAACATCTCTGTCAAACGAGATAAACCCATTGTGGTACTAACCACTTCCCACGTACCCAAAGTATTCAAACCTGGTATGCTCTAATACCAAGTTATAATGTCCCCCAAAAAATGATTATAATAATTCAACTCCAAACACTAGTACAATGTGATATAAATAAAATAAGAAGCTTTCATTCATCAAAGTTAATGTACAAAAGATGACACATGCAATATACATTCATAAATCATTCATCCTGAATCTACATCATGTGTTTGTAGCTCGACTTTTTGTACTCCTTTTGGATACGACTAGCCCTACAGTTTGGACTCCCACGATTTTGAATCTGACCTCACAACTGCAATGTGAAATAGATGAACACCAAAGAGTCCAAATCTGGCAAATCTTTTGGAAAATTGATTTTGAATCAAAATGCCAAAAAATGGACTGTTTTGCCAAATACAGAGTCGCCACCTAAATATTTTGGGAAATTCAGGAAACCCATGACTCATGCCAAAGGCCACGTATCCATCATCACCAAGATTGTCTCGGCTCGGGAACTTAGGTACGAGAGGGGAAGGTCACTTACCCGATCAAAGATCAGCCTCTACTAATCATGATGCGATTTTTATTTACATTATATGCACTTGTTCTGGTTATTAGACTAACATTACTATGTGATGCGCACATGAGTATAGACTAATTTGCAAAAATTGGAACACTTGATCTCATGTTTGTTTTTGAAAATTGTTTCGAATATGTATCACTTGAAAAAGTGATATCATATAAATATTACTCAAATTATTCCAATTCAAGCAATTAGCCTTCATTCACAGGTGTTCAAGCAATTATAACACTTAAGTAATTTGCCTCATGGCAAGCATGCTATACATGACAACAATCACACTCATGGAATATGCTAAAGGAAAAAATGCTCACCTAGTACTCCGAGGTGAGCCGAAACAAGTAAAAGAGTTAGAAAACATGCATGTTCCTAACTAATGCGATATGACTAATGCGACACATGCGATATGCAATTAATAAGCTCAGCTACTAGTTATGACATTCGAAACAAATTGATAGCATGCAATTTCAACACGTATTCAACAAAGTATGTAAACTACAATGCTTTGTTAGAATGATGAATCGAGCCTCGACGCATGCAAGACAAGTGGATGCAAGGCATGAGAGATGCTAAACAAAACATGATGCCCTAAACTAACCATCATAAGCAGGTAAATAAAAGGGAGATAGACGTGGGGTTGGAAGACATACACATTATTACAACTGTGCCCTCACGCAGAAGGGTCCGAATAAATTAGCTAGCTAAGCTAATTAACTAGCTATTACAAAACGAATCAACTAGTTATTACAAACCGAATAAACTAACTATTCTATCTAGTTATTTACAAAACCAATTAATTAATTAACTATTCTATGGAACTAACTAATTAATTACACTAATTAATTAATTACAAATTAGAATTAACTAATTACAAAATGAAAGAAGTAACTATGCCAACTAATCAGCCCCGGGAAGCGAGGAATGCTCATGCATGCGCAGATTTCCACCCGAAAAGCCCACTGTTCTACTGCCAGAAGGCCACTATTTCACAGTTAGAACATCTTTTCACCTCAGCCTTTGCTTTGTTCTGTTCCAAAAAGTTGCTGCTCAATTTGACAAAAGTGGCTAGTAGGCCAGAAGTAGTGGCCGGCCGGCTACAAATAGTAGCTTGTCGTCCAACAGAAGTGGCCTGCCGGCTAGAAAAAGTGGCCTACCAGCAACTGAAGCTTGGTTCTTCTTGCTGCAACAGAAAGCATACAAAGCACAAACAGGGTATTCTCAAGGTATGTTTGTACACCTTACCCCTCTTTATCATCAAATAGCTCAAAGGAGTGCTAGGCTCAATTCACAAGCCATCAATTGATGCAATTTTATTGCATGATGGCTTATGAACCAAGGTGTACAATTTCAATAAATGCACAATAAAAGACTATCAAACCTCCTCCCTATCATGGATTGATCAAGGGAAGTGGTTGGCATTGACTCTTAAACCATTTTCATCACTAACAAGTATGAAATGACTCAAAACTCAATGGGTTCAATTAACGTCTGATTGAACCTAAGTTGATTTTATTATCTTGTATCACTTTTAGCCCAAATTTTATTACTTCATTTTAATTACCAACCATTCCTTAGCCAATTGAGTCCAAAAGTGAGCTTTAAGTCATCTAATGGAAAGAAATATCAAACAAATAGTTGCTTTAGGCATGAGAGAGACACCATGCCATTGGTAATGAAACCCCAAAGGGATTAAACCATTAAGCACAATACCTCAATCTCATGCTTAAACAAACACTTGGTTTGAAACAACTTTCAAACAAAGAAAAAGCTAAGAAAGGAGGGAGGTTGCAGAGGTGATTAAAGGTGATCAGAAGTATGGAAAGCTTGAAATGAACAATATCAACTCAAATAGGTTGGTGGCTAAGGCCTAAACCACCAAACCTATGAGGACTATTACACTACAAGCATGCTATACAAAACTCAAATGTAATGAACAACTAAAAATAGTCCTAAAACAGTGCTAAAAAGTGCTGGAATTAAGCTAACAATAGCTAGAACAATAAGCTAAAACATGGAGCAAGTTAAGCTAGTAAGCAAGCACAAGAAGGGAAGGCTACCCCCTCCATTTTTGGGACTTCAAAACATGGTTTTAACCTCTGAAAAACCTCTAAGATTCAGTATTGAAAAGCTCAAAAAAATTTGATAAAAAGGTGGGAAACACAAGGGCAAAGGCTTGAGAAGTGAGGTGCAAAGAAGGGTGATACACCCCTCCACCCCTAATGGCTTTAAACCACAAGTTTTAGCCCAAAAATACAGAGTATAAACAACCCAAAAACATTCTAAAAATAGTAGAAAAAATAGCAAATAAGTCAAAGAAACAAGCCAAGACTTATACCTCTTGAAGAGGAGAACCCTTTCTAAGTCACAAACCAACACTTACACACCCTCAAGAGCTCAAAGTAAGCTCAAAAGTACCTCAGCTCAAGTATCACCAGGTTTGGTTTAGAGTGTATAGTCAAAGGCTCAAGAATTTGCAAGAGAGAAAGGAAATTGTAGAGAGAGAGAGATATTTTTGCTCCAAAATTTCCAACCCTTATAATGGAAGGGGACACTTTCTATTTATAAAAAAACATGAAACTCCCTCAGAAATATCCATACATACACGTGTAGGCAGATGCATGCACCTGTGGGAATAGCTGGCACAGTTGGCACAAATATTTGCAAAAACACACAAGTGGCCGGCAACCCACACAAATGGCCGGCAACCCACATTGGTGGCCGGCAGCCCACACAAGGGAGCCTGTAGGTCTCAGGGTTTTTAGGCTTGAAAAAGTGTGGTTTTGGTCCAAAACAAGACATAAGGTGTCTAGGGTTTGAAGGCTCAAAGCTGTGGCATTCTGCTGAGGACTTTGAGCACTTGACAAGCATATACAAATTCATAATTGGGTGCACAAGTGGTGACGCCCAAGTCGTAAGGGCGGTCAAAAATGGGGTGTCTATAGTTTCCCCTTTTTGACAAAACTCGAAGTCATGAAATAACGTGAGTGAATGTCAAAACCCGAAGACGACCCATTTTGACAAGGCCGTAAGATTTGGACAAACAATCAAGACATAAATTAAATGGTTCCGCTCGCAAGCTGCCTACGTATCCCTTTGCAAAGAATCAAACCAGCGTAGTTCTGGGTCAAGATGCAAATGATATGCACAAAGATACTTTGAAGTTGGACTCACACGCTTCGCGAAGCCAACTAGTCTGAAAACTAATGATCATGCAAGATGATGCAATAAGCAATAACAGATGCGATAAGTAATAACAAGATAACAACATATGAATGAGTAGTTTCAAGCTTAAAACCAACACAGGTTCCATGCAAAAAGATCTAAAACACACTCTAACCACGCCAAAACGTGAGATGAGGAAAGAAAACACCGCTCAGGGTTGCGTTTCATGCGTCTTGAGAAATTGAGAAACAAAAACTACTCGGGGTTGTGTTGCACACATCTTGAGATAAAACCGCTCAAGGTCGCATTTAGTGCATCCTGAAATAAAAATCGCCTAGGTTCGCGCTTCACGTGTCCCAAGATAAAACCCGTCCAGGGTCGTGCTTCACGTATTTTGAGATAAGATCTGCTTAAGGTCGCATTCTGCCTAGGGTCGCGCTTCACGCATCCTGAGATACTCTAATCATGCTGAAATCGTGAGAAGAGGAGAAAAACTGCTTAGGGTTGTGTTTCACACGTCTCGAGATAAAACCCATCTAGGGCCGCGCTTCACGTGTCTTGAGATAAAACTTGCCTAGGGTCACGTTTCACGTGTCTTGAGATAAAACCTGCCTAGGGTCGCGCTTCACACATCCTGAGATACTCTAATCATGTTGAAATCGTGAGAAGAGGAGCAAAACTGCTCGAGGTCATGTTTCACATGTGTCCTGATATAAAACTCGCCCAGGGCTGCACTTCACACGTCCTGAGATAAAACTCACCCAGGATTGCATTTCATGCGTCCTGAGATACTTTAATCATGTTAAAATCGTGAGAAGAGGAGAAAAACCACTCGAGGTCGTGTTTCACACGCGTCTCGAGATAAAACCCACCCAGGGCTGCGTTTCACACGTCCTGAGATACTCTAATCACGCTGAAACCGTGAGAAGAGGAGAAAAATTGCTCGAGGTCGTGTTTCACATGCGTTCTGAGATAAAACTAGCCGAGGGCCGCACTTCACTCATCTTGAGATAAAACTCGCCCACAGTCGCACTTCTGCGTCCTGAGATACAAGCAATAGATGCAAAGAGGAATGAACAAGTGTGATAGATGCACAAAGTGAGCATGTGTGATAGATGCACAAAGTGAACAAGTGCGATAGATGCACGAAGTGAACAAGATTACAAATTAATATAGCGACAACGCATGTTCCATGCAAGATAGACAACTGATGTCTGATGTTAATTGAAAACATGTTCTACGCATAGAACAAGAGCATATTCTATGCAAAACTAAAAGCATATTCTATGTATGAGTCACAAAAGATAGGGCATGCATGCCACATAAGTGTAGATGAAAATGCACTTTCTATGCAACAGAAGAGAACAAATATATAATTTGACAGAACGAATAAAAATGATATTCGGCGACAACCTCAGATTTTTCCCTCGGAGGCTTTGCAACATGCTCAAAAAGGATACACCCTGTTCATATTGGTAAATGGAGAACATTTGCGCCCCAGAATACAACGAGTATTGGGAACGGCACAATCAGAACACAGTTTCGAGCTCCTCAAAGATCAATTTGAACCTAAAAGAGAACCTCCCATACATTGCCTCAGTAAAGGAGGCACACAACAGAACTAGGCCACAAATGAGGACCATCAGCCACCTGTCGGCCACAAGTGAAGGCCGCCGGCCACCTGCTAGCCACCAGTAAGGCTTGCCGATGACTAATGTGGCCTGCCGGCCACTTGAGCACCTTCGGGGGCAAATCGGCCATTTTGCTTCAGGTCTCTTTAAATACACATAAAGGCTTCACTTTTCACACGCCCACACATCTGAAATCACCTTCCTTCTCTCTCTAGGTACTTCCTCTCTCTAGATCCGTGCTTTATACGCGTTTTCCAATGCCCCATGCAAACTTTATTCACGAAACCCTCTTGATTCTCTACACTTTGAACCGATCAGATTTTGACTTCGTTGCTTTTCTTGAGTTTTCACTACTTTAGGCTTGTTACCCTCGTGTTTCTCTCGAGTTTTGTGAACTTTTTCGGGTTTTGATTTTTTCTCCCATTTTCTCTCTCCTAGGGTTGACTTTTTCCAAGTTTTCCTTGTTTTCTCCATTTTTTCTCATTTTTCACCCATTTTCCAGATGGTGGACGATGTTCCACGTGAGGGTGCTCCTCCCGAGGTTCCACCTCCACTATCACCCCCTGCTGAGCTTGAGGAGCTGGTGATTGCTGAGGCCAGTGAGGTGGTGGAGGGCATCGTAGTTGATCTTGAGGTGGAGTTTGATCCAGAGCTCGAGCCCGAGCCCGAGCCATTACCACTGAGGGTGCGGCCCTTTGATCCCATAACTTATCATCCTCGCACACACATACTGCTGCCCGGAGTCATCAGGTGTTTCAGTGATTTCATTGGTGGCATGCCGGAGGATCTTCTACTGAGGGAGCTAGACTCCCATCTCTCTTTCAGCACTACCGAGGTACGAACTCTATTTTTCATGCATTCTTGCCTTTCCCTTAACTGTATTTCTTGCACTGCCTTTTATTTGAATGCTCTTTTATCACTGTCTTTCATCTACTTCACTTTAATCTGCCGTAGGGGGACTCTTGTGCTTACAAGGGGTATGGGGCAACAGCAGCGAGAGATTGGTATGATGAGCTCCCCTCTAAGGTCCATGACCTTGTCGACAAGGCCAGCTTTGGCCTATTCTGCTCTAAACTTTCACGCCACATAACGAGCTGGGGTCTTCTCAGAGCTTTGGTGGAGAGGTGGTGGGACACCACTAACTTTTTCCACCTCTCTTCTGTTGGGGAGATGACGATGACTGCCTATGACTTTGCCATGCTCACAGGCTTAGGAGTAGGGGGTGATCTGATCCCCTTCGACATGGACATGGGTGAGTGAGAGGTAGCATCGATCTACCTGCTTGGAGTGCGCCTACCTCTATCTAGACTAGCGCTGATGAGATACAACTGGTTCACTGAGCAGTTTCTCAAGAGTGAGCCCGAGACACCAGAGGAGATAGAGCAGTATGCCCGGGGCTTCTTGATGTTTCTCCTCGGTACCACCTTGTTTGCGAACAGGTGGAACACTGTGGATTTATATTTATTGAGCACCCTGGTGACATTGCCTCGAGTTCGGTTCTATGACTGAGGTGGAGCTGGCCTCGCCACCCTCTATGGCTACATGAGCTTCACTTCCTGCATGAGGGGAGAGTGGATCGGAGGCTACTGGAGAGCTTGGGAGGTATGCACCACATCTTTCTACTTTTGTACTTTTTCTTCAACATCTGTTCATGCATTGTGTTTTCTGTTTTGCACTTTCTGTTCAAAATCTGTTCATGTATTATGCTTTCTGCTTTGCACTTTCTACTTCATATCTGTTCATGCATTGTTGATAACACTACTGCCCTTTTCTTGCAGTTATGGGTTTATGCCTATTTTCCTGTCCTGGCTCCAGAGCCTGTAGAGGAGATCCCCCGCGTGGTGCCTTACTCACGGCGGTATGACGGTCAGTGCCGGCGTCGGAGCCGTGGTGATATGACCTTCACCTTCTACTATCGATACTCGTTCTTATGCTTCTCTTGACGGACATTCGCGCGGGCAAGGCAGGGATAAGGGAACCCAAGGCGAGTGAGGCGACTCAGGCAATCGGGGCTGATACTAGAGGGGTTCCTCTTGTTGGGCAGATTATCGGTGGGCTGGGGATTCCCACTGTGCTTACATGTTGGCGACCGACCAGGACAGTTTACCAGATTATGATTGACCCGGCAAAGGTAGGGCACAGGTATGTTAGAGCTCGAGGCGCACCTCAAGTATGGACCACACTTTACAATTCGCACCCCATATTTTCCATTTCATATATTGATTATTCTAGATATTGATCATTCAAATGCACTTACAGGCACCCATGGAGTATACAGAGAGCCTTCTCGAGCTAGTTGCTTCTCTTATTGGCATGGTGCAGAGAAGAGTGACGCTGTTTGATCTCTACGATATTCAGATAGTTTCCTCTATTTCAGCATGCATTTCATTACTAACTCTGTGGTGCACCACACTATCATATTTCCACTAATATATTGGCACTTCTACTGTAGTCTTCCCTAAATTGCATTGATACACTGCATTGGCACACTGTACTCACACTGTATCTGGTTTATGCATGACGCTCATTCTGCATTCTCTGCCTGTATCTGATACACTCATTGTAATTGATATGTTGACAATTGTTTTTCCAGATTCCATCTATACCCAGGCACTAGTGCCAGCAGCAGTACTAGCACCGGTAGCACCTCTTTCAGTAGTAGGGAGGAGAGAGAGACGAACCCCAGCTCGTGACTGAGATGTGCACCGCGGTCGAGACAAGGATAGGGGTACCTGAGGTCGGAGCAGTCCCTCAGAGCTTGTTTTGAGTGATGATGATGCCGAGACCAGTGACTCTGAGGAGGCAGCGAGTCGACATTTTGAGTTATCTGAGAGCGATGATGATGATACTGGCTCGGGGTCTGAGAGTGGGGATGCCGTCGAGACTGGCTCTGAGGTAGGGAGCACCATATTTGCATGAAATGAAAATGAAATTGAGTTTGTAACAAGAATGCTTGATTGAAACAATGTTCTTAATCGGGTAATGAGCCGACCAACAACCAAAATACAACATACAACTTGATAAACAAAGCAAAAACAACTCAAATACAGATATGCACACTTGCTAAAACCAAAAGACTCAAAACAAGACCTTAAAACACAAAGATCAAGATAAAACCAGCCTGCCAAAATTGCTCGGCCCACAAGTGGACGGCTGGCCACCACTGGTGGACGGTAGCCCAGAAAAAGTGTATGGCTGGCCACTAATGTGAGGAACGACCAGAAAGCTGATAGCTGGCCTCTACTCACAGCCCTATCTTCTATAAAAGGTCCTCCTTCATGATTTCTTCTCCATAACCTCATTTTGGCTGCTGTTTCTTCCATAAATGGAGACATTTTTTTCCGAGAGCTCACGGATTGGATAACCACTTTAGACGGCATGGAAAAGGTAAATTTTTGAGGTTTCACTATCAATGCACTTTTTTCATTAAGCCATACTCCACTTTGCTTTCCATTCTTTCATGCCGCGGCCCGATGCTGGGACCCAATTATGCATATATTTCGCTTCGGAACACAGGAAATGTGCCTGAATTTTGAAGAATTTCGGGCATTGATGGAAACCCAGGGCGATGAGGAAATCATGCCTCAGCCCTGTTTTGGCCCTGCCTAAGCTTTGGGATGGATGTGTGGGCTTACTTTGCATGAAGCTCGATCTTTGGCCCATGACGGAGAGCTAGACATACCCGGTTTGATTCATCGATTTTCTGACATAGGTGAGAGAGGAGACCTTCTTTGGCGAGGTTTTCGGCAACATGCCCTCCATTTATGTGTGCTTGCATATTTTCTTCTTGCCTCTAGTTACGGCGGAACTAGCATTCGGTTGATCGAAGTGGCCTAATGTCTGAAAGAAGGTAAGAGTTGTATCGGTTTGGCGCTGGTCGAGACCCTGATGGGTTTAGATGCTTTTCATTGGTGAGAGACTACCAGGTTTGCAGGGAGTCTACTACTTCTTCAGGTATTGTTTCCCACCCTTTCTGATATATGCCTCGCACATTACTCAGCACTCATGCAATTTTCTTTCAAGCCCTTTCTTTACTTTTATCTCAACGTACATCTCTCTATTCTTTAATCTCTCTTATTTCTTCATCCTTTTCTAGGTATGGCTCATGGATAAGCTGAAGGTGGTGCACCCTTGCCCTGAGTATTCTACTTGAGCTTATTCTTCTACCAACGACTAGTGGACTTTCCCAATGAGGGATGATGGTGCAACTGGATGTGCAGTAGATCTGCAGCTGACATAGCTTGGTGTTGCCCCTAGCTTCATCTGACTGATATGAGTTATAGCATGACTCAGTAGCCTGGCATACAGTTGATTGGCCTCACGCATTGGGTGTTCTACTTTCCCTTTCGGTTCAGACGCTAGTTTGGGCATGATCAGACTTGCCCAGAGGAGGGGTTAGAATACCCGACTTCATTCCCGATTCGTGCTTCACACTTGGCTAAGTACCTTGCTACTTGGAGGACAAGAGAGCTTCTGGCCCCTGCCCCTAGTTTTAGTTATGCCCTTTCTAGTGAGTGCTTGGCTTGGCTCGGCTCGAGGATGAGGCATGAGTCGGGCCCACTTTGTCTGTAGAAGTTTCCGCAAGCACGAGCAGAGGACGCAGGAGCACCTGACTCGCCTATGCCCCTAGTTTATTGCTTTGACCTTTCTTTTCAAGTTTTATGATGTAAAAGTAACTTTATTTTATATCAGAGAGTTGGAAAACTTTATGTTGAAATAAATGGAATTAAAGTTGTGAGCACTAAAAATTTTCTTTTTGGTCCAAAAATGGTCCAAGTTGTAAAAGGTAAAATTTTGAACAAAATCAACTTTTATTAAAACTTTCCAAAACCATTTTCAAAAATGATCACTACCTGACATGCGCAGAATCGATCCTCAAGATGTATAACCCCGAATCAAAGATCATAATTGGCCCTGATTGAATACCACTATTGTTCTACTTCATAACTAGCTCTTCTTCTCAGAATGAAGATCACAACCGAATTGATAGATGATGAACAGAGATTACTTGACAAAAAAATGGGCAGGACAGTTGAGTGGGAGATAGTTATAGCCGAACTTCAAGATGGAGTTGCCTACGTATCCCAAAGATGGGAATCAGGCCTTACGTAGTTCGGTTCAGGTTCACTCGAGTATTAACTCTCTCATTTTGCACTCTAACTTTTGCCAAAGTCGCCCTTTAGGGTTTCTAACTTTGTGAGCTCAGTTTTTCTTTATTTCTAATTTTTCTTGGTCTAACTTTTACCCAGGTCGCCCTTTCGAGTTTTCGGCCTAGCGAGCCTCTCAGGGGTAGTATTTCTTCAACTTGTCAAAGTTGATTGGCTATGAAAATTCCAGGCCATCTAAGTCCATGAGAATAACTGCCCCTCCTAACTAGACAGCTTTGATGATGTAAGGACCAGTCCAATTGGATCTGAACTTGCCCCTAGGATCATGGATGAGAGCTTGGTTGTCTTTCAGCACCATGTCTCCCTCCTTCAGATTTCGGCACTTAACTTTCTTGTTAAAGGCCCTGGCAATTCTGCACCGGTAGCCCTGAACATGATACAACGCTTTTAGCCTCATCTCATCAAACAACATTAACTTCTCAAATCTGCTTTGTTGCTAGTCTGCCTTTGCTATCTGACACTCAGCCATAACTCGTAGTGACGGGACTTCAATTTCAATTGGCAAAACGGCTTCTATCCCATAGACGAGAAAATAAGGGGTTGCCCCTATAGATATCCGGATCGAGGTTCTGTAGCCCTAGAGTGTGAATGACAATTTAGCTGGCCAATCCCTGTAGGTCTCAACCATTTTCTGCAAGATGTTCTTGATATTCTTATTGGCGGATTCAACAGCCCCCATTGGTTAGTGGCCTCACCCCAAACTTGTCCTGTCACACCCCAAACTTGCCCTTAAAAGTTTGGGCATGACCGACCCAATGATGGGTCTCAAAACCAAATAATCAACTAGCATGAATACCTTATTTAACACCGGGCCCGAACGGAAGCAATTATTAATCTAATGTGACATCTATTGAGTAGTGCTTAAATGCCAGGATCACAAAACATTTCATCATATAACCCGACACATAACATAGTATATACGTAAGTGACAACTATATACATACATATACAAGCCCAACCCCATAAATGAGGGGTATAACTAGAATATTCAAGGGTGAGAGGTTATACATATCCATCAACGTTTGTTAAAAGTACGAGTGACCCAATATTATATGCCATGAAAGGAACTCTACAAAAATGAATAGGCTTCATTTAATTAGCTTGACACAATGGGGTCGACAAAAGAGTTGCTGGAGCTGGACTAGGACTGGCCTCCAGGTTGATTACCTACATAGATATACACATAACAGGGTGAGCGATGCTCAGTGAATAATAGCAATGTAAGCAAATTAATATATATATATATATATCTGCATAAGGCACATTGAACATAAACTTGTCATTCGTATGCTTATTTTGGTCCTGCATACATTCCCAAAACGGCCTCGGGCCCAATGTTATGCAGAACGGCCTTAGGCCCAACACATCAACAGCTGCTTGGAACATTGGAGGGTAGGTAGAACATCGACATGCCTCTACCTCCTTTGGCCATGAGCCATGAGTCACAACCAATTCATATCATAATAGGATTGATAAGACATCGACATGTTCCTACCATCCTCGGCCTTTGGGCCGCAAATAACAAGTAACTTGTATCTGAATGGCCTCGGGTCCATCAATAACAAAACAGAACGACCTCAGGTCCATAATAATATCGTTGTTCAAACATCATAACACACGTGTTCTAATTAAGCATCGTATCGAGAATACAATCCACCGACGAGTAGTGATATGTTAGCTATAACTATCAGAAGTACATGAAACACAACATTACACTACTATTACTCACAGTGCTGTGGAGAAGCAATAGTCCCTTCTTGTATGTGACCTACACACAACATGCAACCCACAAGTCAGTTATTTTTCTTTAGACAATATCGGATTCGTTCAACTCTTGCTTATTTTCAAGCATTTTAAAAGGTTCAAATGCACATTTTAATAAGTCTAGAGGGTCTAACAGAAGAAAAGAAACACACAGAAGTTTTCCTCTGGGGCCGCACGATGGAAGCCTTCCACCGCACGTGCGGGAAGGTGGGCCGCACGTGCGGGAGTCCTCCTCCGCACGTGCATTTATTTCAGAACCTCAAGTTTGTACTCCCCTGTTTTCCGCATGTGCGGCTATGATCCCTGCACGTGCGGTGGTGCTTCCCGTATATGCGGCCATGATCCCCGCACGTGCGGTCGTAACTCCTGTTTTAAGCAGTCCGAACCAAGGCAAACATCTAACTAGGTAAACACATCATAAGGTACAAAATAGAGGAATTCAATGCAATATTATGATACAACATTATAATAACATGACTCATAAGTTTAATTAGATCATCATCCCCTCCAAATTCATATACACAACTCAATTCTCTTAGATTTCTAGCTTTATTTGTCTAAGCAAATACATATTTAACCATCTAGTTGCATATGTGAGTTCAAACATGCAAAACTAAAGAATAAGATGTAATTCTCGTCCATATAGTGCAAAATAATTCCAAAACACCCTAAAACAAGAAGTATTCTTCCAATTAACCGTTGACCATACACTTGGCTTTAATTAGAAACCCTAGTTTTCATGAGTGTAAAAGAAATTCCAACTCAAATCAATTAGAGAGGTTATTCTTGGTGGGTTATTCCTACCTTGAATTCAAATCTCTACAACTCTTCTCAATTCCTTCAATCTTCTTCTTGTTAAACCTTTTTTCCTTTCTCTTCCTCTCTAGCACTCTTTCCTTTTCGGGAGATATTTCTTTTGTGATATGAAAAGTGACCAAGTTAAGAGTTTAAGAAGGTTATTTAAGGGTTAAACACAAATTAATCAATTTAATCATTACGAATCAAATTTTTACAAAAATTCATATTATGATCTAAAAATCATGCTCATCACAATTATAAAGTCAATTTCGGGTTATTGCGCTTCTAAGGCTTCCAATTACTAATCCAAACATCACAATTGTAACAGATTTTTCACACAATTGACAGATATAAATCCATAGTCATATAATTCTCACAATTAAACTTAATTTTACAAGGAATTTCACGTTCAGCATATAATTACACATATGATAAGAGATTGCAAGCATACCAGAAAGCATATAAGAGAGTCGGGTTATTACATGTCCAACAAGTCTATCACCTCTTTCTTGAAGTATGAGCCATTATCTGATATGATCTCATTTGGAACTTTGTACCAATAGATGATATTGTTTCTGATAAATTTGGCCACATGCGATGCCTTCAACACTGCATAGGATTGAGTTTCCACCCACTTTGTAAAGTAATCAATTGCCACCAAGATATATTCAGGCCCATTCGACCCTTTTGGCAACAACACCAATAATGTTGATTCCCCAAACTGATAAAGGCCATGGCAAAGTCCCGTTGTAATGATTTGGCAGCGGAATATTCATGCGATTGGCATGAATTTGACATTTGTGGCATTGCCTCACAAAATCAATACAATCCTCCTCCATGGTGGAGAAGTAACCTTGCCTAAGAATCTTCTGGGCTAGCATTACACTATTCATATGCGCCCCGCATCCTCTGCCGTGGATAGCCTCCATAAGGCTTTGATTCCTTTTCTTCCACACACAACTTGTGCATTCCCAGATGACCTTTTTTATACAGCTTACCCCCGTAAATGATAAATTGGACAGCTATTCACTGTATTTCCCGTTTGTCCTTGGCATTTGCCCCTGGCGGAAATGTTTCCTTTTGCAAGAAGTTCCAAATTTGTCTTGCACTTCATGTATCGCAGCAATAGTTTCATAAGCCAGCGTGTATTTCTGTTCAATAATAATTGGACGCATCTAGACTCCAAGTGGAATGTCTACCATAGAAGATAGAGTTGCTAAAGCATCAGTGAACCAGTTGTTCTCTCTCAGTAGATGTGTGAATGTTAGTTTTTCAAACCGCTGAATCAGAATATCCAGGGTCTGATGGTAAACCTTCATATTTTCTTCTTTGACTTTCCAGTCTCCATTTGCTTGAGAAACAACCAAATTTGAGTCCCTGATGACATCCAACCCTATTGCCCCTAGTTCTAGGGCGGCTTCTAAACCAGCAATACACACTTCATATTCTGCTTCATTATTGGACACCTTGAACCGGAGTTTGAAGGCTAAAGGTATATGGGAGTCATCGGGTGTTATCAGCAACACACCTATCCCATAACCGTATTGATTGAATGCTCCGTCAAAGTACATCGTCCATGTTTCCTCTTCAACTTGCAAAATGGCTTCATCTGGGAACAAGAATTCCACTGCCTCATCTCTTTCTACTGGGTGGTCTGCCAGGAACTTCGCTACAGGTCTTCCTTCGCTACTGTAAGTGCTAGTTTCTCAAAGAGATATTTGATGGGATCTAATCTTGAAATGAGGATTACAGAGTGAGCTAACAAGTAGTGCCTTAACTTCCTGGTAGCCCATACCAAGGCTAAGCAAGCTTTCTCCAACGGAGTATAGCGGGTCTTGTAGTCTAGCATTTTCTTGCTCAAGTAGTAGATGGATTTCTCCATCCTATCCTCAGATCCCTGAGCGAGCATGCATCCCATGGTTGTGTCTGTTACTGACAAGTACAGAATCAAAAGCTTTCCCGGCTCTGGTGGTGACAACATAGGCAGATTTTGGAGGTACTGCTTAACTTGTTCAAAGGCAAACTGACATCGATCATCCCATCAGAATTTCTTCCTTTTCTTCAAGAGACCGAATAGTGGTTCACAAGTCAAGGTTAATTTGGAAATAAATCGTCGTATGGATTGCACTTTACCCAGAAAGCTTAACCTCCTTTTTAGTCCTCGGTGGTGGCATTTCTAAGATGGCCTTGATTTTGGAAGGATCTACCTCGATGCCCCTTTGTGTGATAAGAAAGCCCAGCATTTTTCCTGCCGTTATGTCGAAGGTGCATTTCTGCGGGTTTAACCTCAATCTGTGTTCCCTGATCTGTTGAAAGAATTTCTTTAGCACGGTGTAGTGGCCCTCTCGTTCTTTGGAATTGACAATCATGTCGTCCACGTACACCTCAACCTCCTTGTGGATCATGTCATGCAGAATGGTGGTCGCAACCCTTTGATAGGTAGCACCTGCAATTTCAAACCAAACGGCATAACCCAGTAACAGTAGGTACCCTACGGCGTAGTGAATGCGGTCTTCTTTCTGTCCTTGGGCGCCATCAAAATCTGGTTATACTCGGAGAACCCATCCATAAACGATAGCAATGCAGGCCCACAGTGAAGTCCACTAACTCATCAATATGCGACAGAGGAAAGTCATCCTTCGGACTGGCTCTGTTCAAGTCCCGGAAGTCTACATTATAGTGACCCCGATCTTTTCCCATTTGATGGTTGTATCCGGACTTATGTTCCGTAGATTCCGTTATTATATATTTGTTGTTGTCGTCCTTTCATTCCCTATTCTTGAGTTATAGGATGTGTTGGGCAGGTTTGTTACAGGCTGGTTGGGTTTGGAAACCAAGTGTTGCTGTCCAGAATTTTGTGTCTTCGCTCGAGCGAGGAGTTGGTCGCTCGAGCGAGCGTTTGCGTCTAGTGTAGACCTGAGAGCAGGGTTTCTTGGCTCGAGCGAGCTTTCCTTCGCTCGAGCGAGTTTCGAGTTCTTCGCTCGAGCGAGCATTCTGTCACTCGAGCGTGCTTCTGGGTTGCGCACGAAGCATTGCATTCTTTGGCTCGAGCGAGACTTTCTTCGCCGAGTGAGTAATTTGTGTCCGTCGCCGAGCGACCAATCCTTCGCCGAGCGAGCTGTCAGCTTTAAATACGCAGCAGCGGTTTTTAAAACGTTTTTTTTTACATCTTTTGATCCTAAAACCCTAGTTCCGAGTTCTCTCTTTCTCTACTCACCTTTTCTCTTAGATTTCATCTCTTTTTAGGGTGTTTCTACCATAGGTTCTTTATTAAAAAGGTAGAGTGGGTTGAGGGCTTCGTTTTAATCTGAGAATTTGTGGATTTGGAGCACTTTGGAGTTTGGGTCGTCATCTCCGTCTTCTCCATTGGTGTTATTTTCTTCGAGGTAGGGATTTCTTACTCCATCTTATAAGTTTTGTTTTAAGTTTTAGTATTTTGATATGTTGGGGTTATTTTGGTAATTTTGGAAAAAACCCTAGTTGTTTTAATAAATTAATTTGCATAATTAATTTAAGGAGAATTGAGGAATTTATTGATTTAGTGGTGAAGTGGATAATTTAAATTACTCACCTATTGAATTGTTGTTATATTTATTTCCAGTCTAGAAATAACTGTTTTGGGCTATCGGTGTAGGATAGTCGTGATTGTTGTAGACATTGCATGTGGACTAGGGATAACTGAAACGAATCATATTGATTAAGTCATTAATTTTGACTATTGAATTAATACAGAAAATTACGTGTATTGATTGAGCATTGCATTTGCATATTGTGTGGGAGGAGATAGGGGATGTACTCCACGGTTTAGGGGAAGATAGGGGATGGACCTCTAAACCGGATTTTGTTTGGGAGGAGATAGGGGATGGACTCCATTAGCATCACTATTATGTGTGCTTATTGATATTGAAGTGTTTTTACATGTTATTGATACAGCACTAAAATGTGTATCAAACGGGAAGTAAGAAGTGTTTTGATATGAGCCTGAGTCTCATTTGTTTTCTTGATATTGGAAGAATGTGAATATGATATATAGTTCACTGTTGTAAGTTTGGCCAGGTTCTGAGCCATATTGATAATATTGGAAAGTGAAACGTGTCATAGACATTAGTGTCATGAGACTGTATAATGATATAATTGATTATTTTGGTTAACCATCTATTGAATACTATTGCTTTATTCAATGCTTATATTTGGTTTAGTATATTTCTACTGGGCTGTGGCTCACCCTATATGGGAACATCATTTTAAGGTCTAGGTGATAAGCTACCTCCAAGGACTTAGCTTGGAAGGAATTGGATTTTGAAGACTATCTTTAGTTATTTGTTTTTATTTGATAGTACATGTAAACATTCAAGCCTAGGGCTTTATTTGTATTTGAGTTAGAACTCATATTTTTGTGTCCAAGTGTTGGCTTGGAAAGATGTAAGCCCGTAGGGCATTTAATTTGATGTTACATGTAATGCATTTATTTAGTAATACTCTGATGAATGAGAGAATGAATTGTTTTCTTTTAATATTGCATGTCAATGAAATATATATTATGGGTTTAATTTTGAGGGCATTACAACTTGGTATCAAAGCGTACCGGGTTAGAATACTTTGGGTACGTGGGAAGTGATTAGTATCACAATGAGTTCGTCTCGTTTGATGGAGACTTAGTGTACTGTTATATGCTTATATGAGAACATGTTTATGTGATTATGTGGGTATGGAACGTAGTTTCGAGGATGTTAATTGGACCCTTGGGTTTCTAGTAGTCTTGTTGGAAAGTCACTTGATCAATGCTGCTTCCAACCGGAACTATAGTAACGCTTCGGGACTATTATCATCCAGGAATGAAATTCGTAGGTGCTTATGTGATTATGTGCTTACGTGGAATGAATTATTGTTGTCCAATGCATTAGGACGCGAGTGTTTAGCTTCGGCACATTTATTAATGTGCTAACGTCTTTGTTTCCTTTATTAGGATGTCAGGACGAGGACGAGGATGCGGTAGGCGTGGTAGGCCGGGTAGGCAGGAGGTGCCTGCGCCAGAGGAGATTCCGACAGTTTAGGAGGGAGTTGGCCAGGCCAATGTGGCCGAGCCAGTAGGCCAGCAGGCTATGGGCGCTCTAGCCTGAGAGATAGCAGGGGCATTCAGGGAGTCAGTAGGCATTCTCAGAGCCGAGAATCAGGCTCAGGTTGTTGTTACGGATGCCGGACCTTCCTTTCTGAAGAGGGAGTTCTTCCGATCTAATCCGGATGAATTTGTGGGTGATCCTAAAGAGCCACTTAAGGCAGATGAATGGCTTGAACAGACAACGAAGACGTTTGAGATGCTTGGCATCGAAGACGAAGGGTTGAAAGTGACCTTGGCATCTTTCCAGCTGAAGGGGGATGCGGGTCAGTGGTGGAAGTTCACTAAGGGTCGCATAGGAGGTACTTGGGAGGCTTTTGTGAATGCTTTCCAGGAGTGGTTCTTATCTCCAGCAGTTAGGGAGAAGCTGAGAGACCAGTTCTGCCAGCTTAAGCAGTCGAGTTCTTCTGTGGCCGAGTTTGAGGCTGCATTTACTAGCTTGTCCAGGTTTGCACCTGAGTTGGTGGCATTTGAGGAACGCCGTTGTATTGAGTTTGAGAAGAAGTTGAGGCGTGGCCTCAAGTTGAGAGTTGGGGGAACTATGATTCGGGAGTATGGGCGTATGGTTGATGCTGCAGCCCATATGGAGATCATGATGCAAGAGGAGGAGGAAGGGCAAAAAGGCTCCAAGAGGAGTCAGGGTGGCTAGAGTGATGGTAGGAGACAGAAGGGTTTTAACCCTCAGCAGTCTCAGGGTAGCTTTTCTAGATCAACTTTTCCTGTGCCGAGTGCTAGTTCGGGGAAAGGCAGCCAGGGAGACATTACCTGTTTCAATTGTGGCCAGCTGGGCCACAAGTCTCCAGTTTGTCCTCAGAGGGGAGGAGTACAGAGAGCAGCATCATCTTCGGCTCGATCTCCAAGCCAGAGTCAGGGTAGGGGCCAGCCGCTCTCTTGTTTTCAGTGCGGTCAGGCAGGGCACATGAAGAGGTATTGCCCGCAGTTGGGTGGCACACCTGGTGCATCTGGTTTGAGGCAGACTCAGGGTCGACCCACCACGGTCAGCCTCGAGGGCCAATCAGGGGCTTCATCGTCCCAACAGGCAAAGATCCTTTACGCTCCTAGGGGTGAGCAGGTTGATCAGAGGTCATCTGGGCGCGTGTATGCTGTTACCGCGTAGGATCTTGTACCGACTCCATCTGTTGTGAGAGGTATTTTCTTGTTTTGCAACTCGGTTGCTAATGTTTTGATTGATACGGGTGCATCTCATTGCTTTGTGTCTGTTGCATTTGCATCTGTTTTGGAGTTGGAGTTAGCACAGTTAGCATCTCCTATTTGTGTAGTGTCACCTCTTGGGGGTGAATTGATCTTGAAACAAGGTGTTAGGGGTTGTGATATAGAGGTCGATTATCATAGACTCTCGTTTCCTTTTGTAGTTATGCCTATGAAGGGCTTTGATGTTATTTTGGGTATGGACTGGTTATCGTCATACCGGGCAGTTATTGATTGCTACCGCCAGAGGGTCACTTGTTGTACCGTGAGCGGGGAGTGTTTTCATTTTCTGGGGGACCGGGTTGGTAGTGTTTTGCCACCGGGGTATGATCCGCGAAGGCGAAGTGAGCTTAGTGGTCTACTTACTAGCTTTGAGAGTGGTGAGTGTGATGAGACCCAGACTGTGTTGCCAAGAGTGGTTTGTGAGTACTCAGACGTCTTTCCTGAGGACCTTGTTGGTTTGCCACCTCACAGAGAGATTGAGTTCTCTATTGACTTAGTGCCCGGCACGGCGCCGATTTCTATGGCACCTTACCGTTTTGCCCCAGCTGAGTTAGTTGAGTTGAAGATTCAACTCCAGGAGTTGCTAGATAAGGGCTATATACGTCCTAGTGTTTCGCCATGGGGAGCACTGGCCCTCTTTGTTAAAAAGAAAGGTGGTGCTTTGAGACTTTGAATAGATTACCGGAAATTGAATCGGGCTACGGTTAAGAATAAGTACCCTATGCCTCGTATCGATGATCTGTTCGATCAGTTGAAGGGTTCCCGTTGTTTCTTGAAGATAGACTTGAGGTCGGGTTATCATCAGTTGAGAGTCAGGGAGGAGGATATTCCGAAGACGGCATTCCGTACGCGGTATGGCCACTATGAGTTTCTGGTGATGCCATTTGGGCTCACCAATGCACCGGCAGTGTTTATGGACTTGATGAACCGAATATTCCGGGAATTTTTAGATCGTTTTGTAGTCATCTTCGTAGACGACATCCTTATCTATTCACCTTCGGAGGAGGAGCACAAGGAACACTTAAGAGTGGTGCTTGAGTTACTAAGAGCCCATAAGCTTTATGCTAAGTTTGGGAAGTGTGAGTTCTGGCTAGAAGAGGTCAAGTTGTTAGGCCATGTAGTTTCTGGGGAAGGGGTGTCTGTTGATACATCCAAGACTGAGGCAGTGCAAGATTGGATATAGCCTAAGAGTGTGTTTGAGATCCGCAGTTTTCTGGGGTTAGCTGGGTATTATCACCGGTTTGTGAAGGATTTCTCCAGGTTAGCTTCGCCTTTGACTAGATTGACTCGGAAGGGAGTCAAGTTTGTATGGAGTGAGACTTGTGAAAAGTCGTTCCAAGAGCTGAAAGTTAGACTGACCACCGCTCCAGTCTTGATTATTCCGGAGAGAGGGTTGGGTTATGCAGTCTATTGTGATGCCTCACGAGAGGGTTTGGGTTGTGTGTTGATGCAAGAAGGGAAAGTGATAGCTTATGGTTCACGTCAGTTGAAAATACACGAGAAGAATTACCCTACCCATGACCTAGAGTTAGCAGCTGTGATCTTTGCCTTGAAGATTTGGAGGCATTACCTTTATGGTGAGAGATTCGAGGTATTCTCGGATCATAAGAGTCTGAAATATCTGTTTACACAGAAAGACTTGAACTTGAGGCAGAGGAGGTGGATGGAGTTCATAGAAGATTATGACTTTGAGTTGCATTATCATCCGGGAAAGGCCAATGTGGTGGCCGATGCCCTTAGCAGGAAACCTGTTGGTGACATAGCTAGTATAGCCATCCGAGAGTGGGAGATGTTGGGTGCACTTGGAGAGTTCGATTTGCTTCTGGGTGAATCCGTTGAGGCTGCGGCCTTGTTTTCTGTTGTTGCTCAGCCTACACTTGTGACTCGAGTGTTAGAGGCTCAGAAGGGTGACCTTGAGGTAGAATCCCTCCGAGAGAAGATCTCCAGTGGGAAGGTTGAGAATGGTTTGACGGTGTATTCCGACCTGAGTGTGAGATACCGAGACTGTCTGTTTGTGCCGGAGTCTTTCCGAGAGGAGGTACTCCGAGAGTTTCATCATTCGCGCCTTACGGTGCATCCGAGAGGCACTAAGATATATCGGGATTTGGGTCGTCAGTTTTGGTGGCGGGGTATGAAGAGAGATGTGGCAACTTTCGTGTCTAAGTGTCTTACTTGTCAGCAAGTGAAGGTCGAACATCAGAGGCCAGCGGGTTTGTTGCAACCCTTGCCTATTGCCGAGTGGAAGTGGGAGCATGTCACTATGGACTTCGTTGTAGGTCTTCCGAGGACTCAGCGAGGTAGTGATGCTATTTGGGTGGTTGTAGACCGGTTGACTAAGTCGGCACACTTCATTCCTATGCGCGTGAGAGATTCGGTAGATCGTCTTGCCAACTTGTACATTCGGGACATAGTGAGGTTGCACGGAGTTCCAGTGACGATCGTCTCGGATAGAGATCCTCGTTTTACTGCCAGGTTGTGGCAGAGTTTGCAGGGTGCCTTAGGCACTAAGTTGACCTTTAGCACGGCTTATCATCCTCAGACTGACGGGCAGTCCGAACGTACTATTCAGATCCTTGAGGATATGCTTCGGGGTTGTGTTCTTGATTTCAGTGGGTCGTGGGAGAGGCACTTACCTTTAGTGGAGTTTGCCTAGAACAACAGTTTCCAGTCTAGTATCGGTATGGCACCGTTTGAGGCCTTGTATGGCCGACCGTGTAGGTCTCCAGTTTGTTGGGCCGAGGTGGGTGATGCACCTCTGTTGGGTCCGGAGTTGGTGAGGGAAACGACGGAGAAAGTTGAGCTTATCCGTAAGAGGCTTGTTACAGCCCAGAGTCGTCATAAATCTTATGCCGACCGTAGGAGGAGACCTTTGGTGTTTGAGGTGGGTGATCATGTCTTTCTGAAGATATCACCTAGACGGGGATTGATGAGGTTTGGGAAGAGCGGGAAGTTGTCCTCTCGGTTCATTGGTCCTTTTGAGATCCTTGAGAGGATTGGTGAGGCTGCATATCGTTTAGCTTTGCCACCGCAGTTATCCGGAGTACATGACGTGTTTCATGTGAGTATGCTTCGGAAGTATGAACCAGATCCATCACATGTGTTGGATTGGACCGACTTAGAGGTTGACGAAGATGTCTCGTATGAGGAGAGACCGGTTCGGGTTTTGGATATGCGGGATCAAGTTTTGCGAGGCAAGACCATCCCTTTGGTAAAGGTTTTGTGGAAACATCACGGAGTGGAAGAGGCCACTTGGGAGCGTGAGTTGGAAGTCCGCGAGAAATATCCGGACTTGTTTGTTGATGTGTAATCATGTATTGAAATTTCGTAATTTTAATGAACTTTAAGAACATTATATATATGTCTTAAGTTGTAAAACATTGTAAATGTTTTGGTTTAATGGAAGTACTTTGAAACTTGCCTCAGTATGGAAGTTTATGGTAACATTGCATATGTTGAATATATATTGTAGAATTGGAGTTATATCATGAAATTGAATATGATGTGGAAATGGGAATCAGGTGTATTGAAAACTGTTGGAATTGAAAGAAATGCATGTTGATAATGCAAGTTAAAATACGTATTGTTTTACTTATTGTGAGATGCCTCTTGATAAGAGATGAAATGACCGGTATTGGGTCAAGTTGTTTATTTTTGAATTGTCATTTTATTGGAATATGAGAAAAACCTGTTTTTGAAAAACTTATGCTTAATTTCGGGGACGAAATTCTTTAAGGGGGGGAGGTTATAGCGACCCCGGTCTTTTCCCATTTGATTGTTGTATCTGGACTTATGTTCCGTAGATTCCGTTATTATATATTTGTTGTTGTCGTCCTTTCATTCCCTATTCTTGAGTTATAGGATGTGTTGGGCAGGTTTGTTACAGGCTGGTTGGGTTTGGAAACCAAGTGTTGCTGTCCAGAATTTTGTGTCTTCACTCGAGCGAGGAGTTGGTCGCTCGAGCGAGCGTTTGCGTCTAGTGTAGACCTGAGAGCAGGGTTTCTTGGCTCGAGCGAGCTTTCTTTCGCTCGAGCGAGTTTCGAGTTCTTCGCTCGAGCGAGCATTTTGTCGCTCGAGCGTGCTTTTGGGTTGCTGACCTGAAGCATTGCATTCTTGGCTCGAGCGAGACTTTCTTCGCTCAAGCGAGTAATTCTTGTGTCTGGTCGCTCGAGCGACCAATCCTTCGCTCGAGCGAGCCTGTCCAGTTTAAATACGCAGTAGCGGTTTTTAAAACGTTTTTTTTTACATCTTTTGATCCTAAAACCCTAGTTCCGAGTTCTCTCTTTCTCTACTCACCTTCTCTCTTAGATTTCATCTCTTTTTAGGGTGTTTCTACCACAGGTTCTTTATTAAAAAGGTAGAGTGGGTTGAGGGCTTCGTTTTAATCTGAGAGTTTGTGGATTTGGAGTACTTTGGAGTTTGGGTCGTCATCTCCGTCTTCTCCATTGGTGTTATTTTCTTCGAGGTAGGGATTTCCTACTCCATCTTATAAGTTTTGTTTTAAGTTTTAGTATTTTGATATGTTGGGGTTATTTTGGTAATTTTGGGAAAAACCCTAGTTGTTTTAATAAATTAATTTGCATAATTAATTTAAGGAGAATTGAGGAATTTATTGATTTAGTGGTGAAGTGGATAATTTAAATTACTCACCTATTGAATTGTTGTTATATTTATTTCCAGTCTAGAAATAACTGTTTTGGGCTATCGGTGTAGGATAGTCGTGATTGTTGTAGACATTGCATGTGGACTAGGGATAACTGAAACGAATCATATTGATTAAGTCATTAATTTTGACTATTGAATTAATACAGAAAATTACGTGTATTGATTGAGCATTGCATTTGCATATTGTGTGGGAGGAGATAGGGGATGTACTCCACGGTTTAGGGGAAGATAGGGGATGGACCTCTAAACTGGATTTTGTTTGGGAGGAGATAGGGGATGGACTCCATTAGCATCACTATTATGTGTGCTTATTGATATTGAAGTGTTTTTACATGTTATTGATACAGCACTAAAATGTGTATCAAACGGGAAGTAAGAAGTGTTTTGATATGAGCCTGAGTCTCATTTGTTTTGTTGATATTGGAAGAATGTGAATATGATATATAGTTCACTGTTGTAAGTTTGGCCAGGTTCTGAGCCATATTGATAATATTGGAAAGTGAAACGTGTCATAGACATTAGTGTCATGAGACTGTATAATGATATAATTGATTATTTTGGTTAACCATCTATTGAATACTATTGCTTTATTCAATGCTTATATTTGGTTTAGTATATTTCTACTGGGATGTGGCTCACCGTATATGGGAACATCATTTTCAGGTCCAGGTGATAAGCTACCTCCAAGGACTTAGCTTGGAAGGAATTGGATTTTGAAGACTATCTTTAGTTATTTGTTTTTATTTGATAGTACATGTAAACATTCAAGCCCAGGGCTTTATTTGTATTTGAGTTAGAACTCATATTTTTTGTGTCCAAGTGTTGGCTTGGAAAGATGTAAGCTCGTAGGGCATTTAATTTGATGTTACATGTAATGCATTTATTTAGTAATACTCTGATGAATGAGAGAATGAATTGTTTTCTTTTAATATTGCATGTCAATGAAATATATATTATGGGTTTAATTTTGAGGGCGTTACATACATGCACCCGGATTGTACCATACTTCTTCGGTGCTGGGACGATGCTGTCCAACCAAGTCGAATACTCAGATACTAACAAGAAATCTACCTCGATCTGCTTGGTAAGCTCTTCCTTGATTTTTAGCGCCCAATTTTGACGAATTCTACATAACTTCTGCTTGACTGGTCGGGCTTTGGGGTCAAGAGGGATCTGATGCTGTACAATTTCAGGATTGATTCCAGACATGTCTTCGTAGGACCACGCAAAAACATCTTTGAAATCTTTTAACAAAGCGATTAAATGCTCGCGCTCCTTCGAAGACAATGTGGACCTAATTTGGACCAGGCGCGGATTCTTCTTAGTACACACATTAATGGCAATGATTTCATCAGTGCAAGGTTTAGCAAACCTCTTCTCCTCTTGATTAATCAAGTTTTTCATAGCCGGGGGAACTTTTTCCCTTTTCTTTTTGTTAAAATTCTAAAAATCTTGGTTAATACAATAAACCAACGGTACAGAAAAGTACACAAAATCAGCAGAGTTTTCATTCAAAAGGTCCAGATCTTCGGTTACAGACTCAAAAGAAAAGCTGAATAAAGACGTAGACAGTACTTTGGTATCCAGGTTACCACGCCCAGAAATACCAAACTCAGACTCAGAAGAACTTAAATCTGATCCCAACTCCACAGACTCAGTGGAATCAGATTCTAGCTAATCACCCAGTTCAGAATTGGACAGATAGCCTTCCTCTAGTTACTAGGTAAGAGATGGTTCCCCTGATGCATCCAAAATGCCACTCGTTGGGCTCACACCCAATTTTTCCCTGATCACGGAGATAGTAAGGTTGTCCCTCAAGTTCTTTAGGTCAGTCGTAGGATCTGTCAGGAGACTAGCAAGTGCTGCCCCTACTCCAAGTTTGCTGCCATCTGAGTCACCTTCCGTGCTCTGTTCAGCTTTGACGCTTGGTTCAGCCCTTTTCTCATCATTGCTGTTTTGCGCTGCAGATCAAAGAAGATCTCGAACTTGGGGACACGCTACTTTGAGGAATTGACCCAAGGTTCGGGAAAGTCGCAAAAAGGGAAATCTTCTCACTCCCGAACAAAGCAGCCATTCAGTGTCCTGTGGATTGGCCGATAGATGAGTTCATAGTGTTTTCCAGCTTGCTTGGCCTTGGCTCTGCCTCTTATTTCTTCCCCCTTCCTTATCCAATCCGCTTTGGTGGGCATATAGCCCAGTCCAAAGGCATACGGGTTGTGTGGCACATTTGTCAGTGCTGTAACACCTTTCCAGCTACTTTTTCTGAGTCCTATTCCTAGAACATGCTGTAGTTTGTTCATGAAATAGATGGACTAGGCACTAACGTACATGCCTTTGTCTACGACTAGAATGGTCTGCATTACCCGGGCTTCAGCCAGAGTGAATCCCGAGAGGAATACATCCTCCTTGCCATGGTTGATCTCCAGCACTGGTGTAGTTACCTCTGGCGGCGGATGGATGGATGAATTTCCAAAAATAATTGCCACTCCTCCCCCATGAGGGTATTTCAACATCTGATGGAGAGTGGAGGAGACAGCCTTCACATGGTGCAACCAGGGCCTCCCTAGTAGCAAATTAAAGATAGCCGGCACATCCAAGACAAGAAACTTGATGTCTTGCTCAGTTGGGCCCACCTAGACTCTGACTTGCATTGTGCCCATGACTCTGACTTGTACTATACCCGAATTACTTAGGTTGTGGTAACAAAGTCCGCTGGTTTGAGGCCAATTGCATAGGTGGTGCGAGAAGGACAGACATTGATGGTCGAACTAGTATCTACCAACACCATCGGCACCCATTTCTCCCTATACTCCACAGATATGTACGACGGTTTGTTATGAGCCAAGCCTTCCAGCGACAGCTCTTTCTCAGAGAAGGTAAGGGTTGGCCTGGCACCACTTGAAAAAACCAAACCCACTAGCTGCTCGGGCATGGTGTTAATGGATAATTTAGCCTTGTTCATTGTCATCAACACTACCTGTCGGTGTACTCGGGAGGCCATAAGAAGACCCCAGATGGAGATGTCAGCTTGGATTTTCTTAAACTGTTTCAATACTGCCTTTTCTTCTAGTTTTTTCTCTTTCTGTTTTTGGGTCTCTCCGTCTTTTCTAGACGCCTCTGCTTGATCTAGGTGTGGCGGCTTAAAATACCACCCACTTCTTGTCAAAGGGTCTATTTCCTCGACATATCGCACATTGTCCGGAAGGCACTCGCCCCAATCTTTGTCGGTGTGGGCCAAATGCAGATCATTGTCATCCCACCATTTGCACTCAGTGGCCGACAAACAGTTGTCCGGCTCTGCTTGTATCACCTTTACATTATAGGTGCCCCCCACAGGGTGTTGTGCAATTACAGCTTCCTAGCCGTCTTCAATCCTTTCTCGTTTAAACTGCCTCAGTGCAGCTTCTTATTTAGTGTCCACAGTGTTCACAACGCCTATTTCTGGGGCTGGGTTGTCCACACCAGCGCTCTCAGGCACCTTTCCTTTCTTATTAGCCCTTCTTGCTACTACAACGATCTTTGCTTCTTTTTCCTCTGGTTTCATTTCAGTTTCTTTCTCTTTGTCTGGCTCATCACTTAGCCATCCAGTGTTGTCAGTTGATCAGTTCAGGTTGAACCACCCAACCCGTACATCTCTCTAAACCTGCTCATCAAAGAACTACAGGTTATCCAAATCCTTCTTGAGTTCTGCTAGATCATCCAACCCTTGGCTCGGGCATCTTCCCTGACTACATTGATGTCTATCAAGGTTAGCAGCACTAATTCAGGTTTGATTTGACCAGTGGACACAATGTAGCCACTTGGGTTATACACCCTATCAGGTAAGTCTCTCAGAACACTCCATCAATAGGCTAGTACCTTTCTCCAAGGTCGACTCCCCTTCCACTATAAGTCTCATCACCACATGCTTGGGTTAAGGGTTGGACGTGTCCATCATGCACAGGTCTATGCTTTCTGGAATGAACAACGTCGATTTTGGTAGGTGGAAGGGAGTAATATATATGCTGGGGTCATAAGGGGTGGCCAGTGTATGGATCAGGTTGAGATTTCGAGGTGGGGGACTTGGTTATGGGCTGGGAGTGGATTTGTTGTCACGTTTGGCTTCTAAGGTGGAGCGATCACCTTGTTGTTAATGAGATCTTGAATCTCATGATGCAATTGAAAGCACTAGTCGGTGTCATGACCATGCTGTTGGTGAAACGCATAGTATTTTGCGGGGTTATGTTTAGGTGGGAGAGGATCAGGAAGTGGGCGAGGTTCTAAGGGTTTGAGGTGCCCTTTTTTGGCTAGCACCTTCATGGCTTGAGAGAAAGTCATGTACAGTTCGTTGAAAGTTCTCCTGGATCGGGTAGGGTTGGACGGCGTTTGTGAGCTTGTATTGGCAAAGGAGATAGCAGTCTTGGTTGTGGTGACAACGCTTACATCTGTTGGCCTCCCAGCTGTGCTACCATTGGTAGCACTAGAACTACAAACAAACGGCCTTTTTTCCTGCTCATTCTTATCTGTAATCAGCCCCTGTTTCATGGCGTCTTTGACTGGCACTTCCATCTCATGAAGTTCTGTAAATGTGAACAGAGGTAGGACAATTATTTTTTACAGGAACTTGCTGTGTAAATTCTGGACAACCATCCTGATCTGATCCTTCTCGGAAGGCCTCATGGTCATCATCGAGGCTTTAGCTCTCCATCTTGTCACCAATTCAGAGAAGCCCTCCTTCAGCTCTTGGTATGTTGCCTCGAGATCACGACTTGTGACCTCAATTTGAGTATTGTACGAATACTGCGCAATGAAGTCCTCGGCCATCTCCTCCTAATTCTATTTTATTGAGTCTTTCAACTTAGCATACCATATGGCCGCTATACCAGACATGGTATGGCCAAAGAGAGATAGCTTCTGTAGTCTAGTCAGGCCTATCGGCCGCAAGATGTCTGAAAATAGCCGTAGGTGAACCATCGAATCTCTGGAACCGTTAAAACAATCAATGTCCGACATTTTAAACCGATCGGGTAATGTCACTGCATAATCAGTATACCCGTCCTCTATGTCCGGGATGGAGTTAACCTCTTGTGCCCTTTTGAATAACTTTTCCAGTTTATTGACCTTGCGTATAGTTGGGTCAACCTCAAACTCAAACGGAGCCTCAGTCTAATAAACAGGGGTTTTGGAGGCTTGTGCTGGGATTGGTTCTGCTAGATTGCCCTAGTTTTCTTAGACATTGGCAGTATGAGTGGTTGCTTTAGGTGCTAGGATACCCGTGGGAGGTGCATGGGATGCACAGGCTGTAGTCGGTTGTGGTTGCTATTGTTGTAGCCTAGTTATAACCTTGGCTTGACAGGCTGTGACCTCGGCCTGGAGGGTAGCATTTTGCTGTAGGGTCTCAACTGTCTACTGTAGATGATGTATCAATTCTTCCATACTGACTAGGGGATACTATCTCATTGGAATAGGTGAGTGATCTCGTACTGGGCTAGAAGTAGATGACCATTCCTGAACCTGACTAGACACAGGTGAGCCAAGAGGTGACTGCCGTAAAAACTGAATCGGTGAACTTTGCCTGATTCTCTTCTGTCTTGTAACCGGTGGGAGTGAGGTAAACACGGGTTGTCCCCAAACAAGATCCCCGGCTTTACAAAGTCTTCTGACTCAGGTTCAGAGTACTTGGGGGATATCTGAACTATCTGAAGCTATGGTTTTAAACTACCTATCAAAAGAAATAAAGAAAGAGAAGACAGTAATAAGAAATCGCACAGGACCTTAGTTAAGACATTATTAACACAGACATGATCAAAGCTGTAGGATTACACTGAATTCTGCCCCCAACATAGATACCAAATTTGCAATTGCTATGCACATTCCTGTACAGTTTCATTGTAAAGCACATACCAATTAAGAGAGAACCAAACGCCCCTATGAAGCGGTAGGGTTATCCTGTCATAGTTTTGTCAGGAACTAGGGTTTCACTATTTCAAACAAAGTGGCTTCAAGCAATCCTGTATTTTAGGTGAGCATCTTGTCCTAGTTTGGAACAATCTTTATGGCTTTTCTATATGCAACTAGGCCAAATGGTCAAAGAAGGTACCTCAACAAGACAACCTAATATATCTCTCACACCTAACTCTGAGAAGTGAAAGGGGGATCAAACAGTACAGCGGTAGTCCAGATCCAAGGGTTGTGTTCCCAACATGGCAGAGCCCACGACCGGTCAGCCTTTTGGCAAGCTTTTGGGCAAACCTCCAGCAAACCGTCTACGAATAGCAGATGGAAAACACAGTGACTTAAGCGCACCAATGCAAATGCAATGCAAAAAACATATAAGTGTAGATAAAATTTCACATCATGAATTTCAAGTTCTCTAATTTCCCCAGCAGAGTTGCTAGAAACTGTAACTTAACTTTTCGTGTTCCTTTCGGATACGACTAGCCCTACAGTTCGGACTCCTGCGGTTCTGAATCTGATCTCACAAGTGCAATGTGAAATAGATAAACACCAAAGAGTCCAAATTCGACAAATTTTTTGGAAAATCAATTTTGAATCAAAATGCCAAAAATGGACTACTTTGCCAGACACAGAGTCGCCACCTAAATATTTTGGGAAATTTAGGAATCCCATGACTCGTGTCAAAGGCCACGTGTCTGTCATCACTATGATTGTCTCAGCTCGGGAACTTAGATACGAGAGGGGAAGGTCATGAATTGAGCACCTCACTCGCCCGATTAAAGATTGGCCTCTACTAATCATGATGTGATTTTTATTTACATTATATGCACTTGTTCCGGTTATTAGACTAACATTACTATATGATGCGCACACAAGTATAGACTAATTTTCAAAAATTGGAACACTTGATCTCATGTTTGTTTTTGAAAATTGTTTTGAATATGTACAACTTGAAAAAGTAATCTCAAATAAACATTACTCAAATTATTTGAATTCAAGCAATTAGCCTTCATCCACAGGCATTCAAGCAATTATAGCACTTAAGTAATTAACATCATGGCAAGCATGCTATACATGGCAACAATCACACTCATGCAATATGCTAAAGCAAAAAATGCCCACCTAGTACTTCGAGGCGAGCCAAAACAAGCAAAAGAGTTAGAAAACATGGATGTTCCTAATTAATGCGATATGACTAATGCGGCACATGTGATATGCAACTAATAAGCTCGGCTACTAGTTATGACATTCAAAACAAATTGATAGCATGCAATTTCAACACGTATTTAACAAAGTATGTAAACTACGATTCTTTGTTAGAATGATAAACCAAGCCTCGATGCATACAAGACAAATGGATGCAAGGCATGAGAGATGCTAAACAAAACATGATGCCCTAAACTAACCATGATAAGCAAGTAAATAAAAGGGAGAAAGACGTGGGGTTGGAAGACATACACACTATTACAATTGTGCCCTCACGCAGGAGGGTCCGAATAAATTAACTAGCTAAGCTAATTAACTAGCTATTACAAAACAAATTAACTAATTATTACAAATTGAATAAACTAACTATGTTAGCTAGTTTTTTTACAAAACCAATTAATTAATTAACTGTCCTACGGAACTAACTAATTAATTAATTACAAATTAGAATTAACTAATTAATTACAATATGAATACAACATGAAAGAAGTAATTATGCCAACTAATCAGCCCCGGGAAGCGAGGAATGCTCATGCATGCGCGGATTTTCATCCGAAAAATCCACTATTCTGCTGCCAAAATGCCTTTGTTGCACAGTTAGAACACCTTTTCACCTCAGCCTATGTTATGTTCTGTTCCAAAAAGTTGTTGCTCAATTTGACAAAAGTGGCCGGCCGGCTGGCTACAAATAGTAGCTTGCCGTCCAACAGAAGTGGCCTGCCGGCCACTGAAGCTTGGTTCTTCCCGCTGCTACAAAAAGCATACAAAGCACAAACAAAGTATTCTCAAGGTATATTTGTACACCTTACCCCTCTTTATCATCAAACAGCTCAAAGGAGTGGTAGACTCAATTCACAAGCCATCAATCAATGTAATTTCATTGCATGATGGCTTATGAACCAATGTGTACAATTTCAATAAATGCACAATAAAAGACTCTCAAACCTCCTCCCCATCATGGATTGATCAAGGGAAGTGGTTGACGTTGACTCTTGAACCGTTTTCATCACTGACAAGTATGAAACGACTTAAGACTCAATGGGTTCAATTAACGTCAGATTGAACCCAAGTTGATTTTATTATCTTGCATCACTTTTAGACCCAATTTTATTACTTCATTTTAATTACCAGCCATTCCTTAGCCAATTGAGTTCGAAAGTGAGCTTTAAGTCCTCTAATGGAAAGAAATATCAAACAAAGAATTGTTTTAGGCATGAGAGAGACACCATGCCGTTGGTAATGAACCCCCAAAGGGATTAAACCATTAAGCACAATACCTCAATCTCATGCTTAGACAAACACTTCATTTGAAACAACTTTCAAAGCAAAGAAAAAGCCAAGAAATGAGGGAGGTTGTAGAGGTGATTAAAGGTGATCACAAATATGGAAAGCTTGAAATGAATACTATGAACTCAAATAGGTTGGTGGCTAAGACATAAACCACCAAACCTATGAGGACTATTACACTACAAGCATGCTATACAAAGCTTAAATGTAATGAAAAGCTAAAAACAGTCTTAAAACAATCCTAAAATAGTGCTAAAAAGTGTTGGAATTAAGCTAACAATGGCTAGATTAATAAGCTAAAACATGGAACATGTGAAGCTAGTAAGCAAGCACAAGGAGAGGAGGCTACCCCCTCCATTTTTGGGACTTCAAAACATGGTTTTATCCTCTGAAAAACCTTTGAGATTTAGTATTAAAAAGCTCAAAAAAAGTTGATAAAAAGGTGGGAAACACAAGGGAAAGGCTTGAGAAGTGAGGTGCAAAGAAGGCTGATCCACCCCTCCACCCCTCCACCCCTAATGGCCTTAAACCACAAGTTTTAACCCAAAAATATAGAGTATAAACAGCCCAAAAGTAGTCTAAAAATAGTAGGAAAAATAGCAAATAAGTCAAAGAAACAAGCCAAGACTATACCTCTTGAAGAGGAGAACCCTTTCTAAGTCACAAACCAACACTTACACAATCTCAAGAGCTCAAAGTAAGCTCAAAAGTACCTCACCTCAAGTATCACAAGGTTTGGTTTAGAGTGTATAGGCAAAGGCTGAAGAATTTGCAAGTGAGAGTGGGAATTGTAGAGATATATATATATATATTTTTTGCTCCAAAATTTCCAACCCTTAAAAATGGAAGGGGACGCCTTATATTTATAGTAACACATGAAACTCCCTCAGAAATATCCATACATACACGTGTAGGCAGATGCATGCACCTGTGTGAACAACTGGCACAACTAGCACAAATATCTGCAAAAACACACAAGTGGCCAGTAGGCCACTAATGTTGACTGGCAGGCCACACAAATGGCCAACAGCCCACATTGGTGGCCAACAGCCCACACAAGGGGGCCTACAGATCCCTGTGTTTTTAGGCTTGAAAAACTGTGATTTTGGTCCAAAACAAGACAAAAGTTGTGTAGGGTTTGAAGGCTCAAAGCTGTGGCATTCTACTGAGGACTTCGAGCACTTGACAAGCATATACAAATTCATCATTGGGTGAGCAAGCGGTGATGCCCAAGTTACAAGGGCGGTCACAAATGGGGTGTCTATAGTGTTTCAAGACAAAATAAAAAATGGAAGCTAAACAGGTATTCATATGCCCTATTGACTTACATATTTCCAAGACCGTGCTTGGTTATAACAAAATGAGTCATAAGCTCAATATAAATAAAGCCCTAGGCTTGTACAAAAGATAAATACAAAGTAAACAAAAGTGAGCCTTCAGCTCCACAATCCTCCCAAGCTAAGTCCTTGCGGAGGCATATCACCACCACCTGAAAATATTTTTCTCAAGTAGGGTGAGCCAAAGCCCAGTAGAAACAATCCAGCACAATATATGAATCTTAATAAAGATATAAGTATGACAATTAATTTCACCTCAATCCATGAGTCAAGTCCATTATTATCCAGACAACCCAACTGAAGCTACAACTCAATGGTTCCCTAATCAATACAATCATTACACAAACACATCAAATTTGCCATTTTATGAAATTTCTTCCACGGGAATCGACACCCATGTATACGCGCGATTTTCGGGACTTTCACCCTAGACACACAGGGCAACTTAATTTATTGGAGTCCATCCCCTTTCTCCTCCTAAACATGGAGTACATCCATTTTCTCCTCCCAAACATCATACATATACAATGTATAAAACACAGTTATGTTCAATGACAACCAATAAGAGATTAGTTTTAATTCACCTAATCCTCATGCAATTTCTACAACAATCATAGCTATCATCCGCCGATAGCCCAAAACAAATATTTCTAAATAGATACATAATCTTCAAGACAGATAAATTATCCAAATTTTCATAGGTGAGAGATAATGCATATCCAACTCCATCATTTATATAAACATTCATCTAATTTCATATTCTCAATACCAATTTCATCATTTATACAAAATAATTGTTTGAAACATTTTAGGGCAAAACTCCATTCTCTCTCAAATCCAACCCATGTGTCAAAATCAATAAATTTAACACAACGCATACTCATATCTATACCCATAACCATTTTCAATACCTTCACTTGAAAACCCCTCTTTTGATTTTAAACTAAAACCCTAGGTTTGTCTAAAATCCTCCAAATCCCAACATTATTTACACAATCAACGAATAACTAAGTTAAAAATCATAAGAAAGTATAGAAAGTCTCTACCTCAAAGTTAGAAGACGAGCAAAGCAAGGAGAAAACTTCAAAGATGCCAAAACTGACTTTTGTTCAGATAAAAATGGAGCTCTTGAGATGCTATACCTTTTTACCAAAGACACTAGGGTAGAGAAACCAAAGGATCTAGGTGAAAATGTAGAGAGAAGGTGAGTTCTAGAGAGAGAAGCTCAAGATCTAGGGTTTTGAAATGTTTTAGACAAAGGGAGAGAGATTAAAAAGTGATGTGAAAAGTGTCTGTTACGAACTGATATACACACAGTCCGCTCGAGCGCAAGAAGTGACGCTTGAGCGTCAGACACAATAAGTTGTTCCGCTCAAGCGCAAGAAGTAACGCTCGAGCGTAGAATGCACACTCCCAGTAGTTTTGCAGACAACATACCAATGCTCGAGCACAAGAAAAGCTACTCGTGCTAAGCCTGTCGAGCACAAAAAGATCCGCACAAGTGTAAAATACACTCTCCTAGTAGTTTTGCAAAGCTACAAAAATATTAAGAGTTCAGAAAGCCCGCTCGAGTGCAAGAAGTACCGCTCGAGCAGATGAGCCAAATTCCGGGAAACAAGAGTTTGGAAACCAAGCAACCAACTTGTCCCAAACGCAACTACAACAATTCCAAAAGCCAAATTTAAGGAGATACAAGGGAAGCAAGATATGAACAACAACATGAAACCAAGAAACCCGAGTCCAAGATGCAAAAAAGGTCGAGTTAAATCCGGAATTGCTAAAGACAGAATGTGCATATAAGGAATCAAAGGGATGTATGAGGTGTGTACATGCGTCATTTGAAAAAACAAATGGGTTCTTTTACATAAGAGCTTTGAACAATGAACATACGTGTGGTGTGACGGTTCGTACTAGTAAACATGGTAGGATGACTTCCAGCTTAGTTTTTGGGTTGATACTTGAAGAGGTAAGTGCGAAGCCTTTTACTCGTCCAATGGATGTTGTCAAAGAAACGAAAGACAGGTATGGGGTCTCAATCAGTTATAACTGTGGTTGGTTGGGGGTTGAAAAAGCAAAAGGTAGTACATATGGGGATTCTTGTTTGCCATTTGATCAATTACGGTGGTATTTTGATGAGGCATGGAAGAACAATCCAGGTAGTCATTTTGAGTTAGATTTTGAAGATAACAAGCATTTCAAAAGAGTGTTCGTGGCTTTTCATGCATGCATTGCTGGTTTCAACTATTGTTGGTCATTGTTGTTTCTTGATGCAACTTTTTTTTGAAAGGACGATACAAAGGAGTTATGATTGCTGCGACAGAGAAAGATGGGAGTGAAGGTAATTGTAAATGCATCTAATTTTCTCTAAGTATGTGAATTTTCTATAGATGTGGGAATTGAGTGAATTTTCTATAGATGTGGGAATTGAGTGAATTTTCTATTTTTGTGGTTATGTTTTGTGAATTTTCTCTAACACTGTGAATTTTCTCTGGATGTTGTCACTGTGTAAATTTTCTCTGGATGTTACCATTGTGTGAATTTTCTCTGGATTTTTCCACTGTGTGAATTTTCTCTGGATGTTGCCACCGTGTGAATTTTCTATGGATTTGGTCACTATGTGAATTTTCTCTGGATGTTGCCACTGTGTGAATTTTCTTTGAATTTGGTCATTGGGTGAATTTTCTCTGGATGTTGCCACTATGTGAATTTTCTCTAGATTTGGCCACTGTGTGAATTCTCTTTGGATTTTAGCAGTGTGAAATTTTTCTAGTTATTTATTGTGCTAATTTTCTTTGCATGTGTACATCTAATATACTTGTTTCTATTTGTTTTGTAGGGCTTTTTCCTGTAGCTTTTACTGTTGTTGATGTTGAGAATAAAGACAATTGGTGTTGGTTCCTTGAACATTTATGTGAATTATTGGTATCAGAGAGGGTGATAAGTTTCATATCAGATCGACATTGTGGTATTGTGGAAGGAATTGCTAGGTTTTTCCCTAATTGCTATCAAGGATTTTGTCTTGAACATCTAAAGAGAAATTTGAGGGATAGGTTATCATGTGGAAACACAAATTTGGTTAAGACAATCGTGCCCAAGTTTTCAGAATGTGCATATGCGCCAACAAAGGCATCATTCCATTTCAAGTTAAATGAATTAAAAAGTGAGGGATGAGACATTGTGAGTGTTTTCATGAGAAGTTTACCATATGAAAATTGGAGTGATGCATATTTCGAGGGGAAACGTTATGGTGAAATATATTCAAATGTTGTTGAGTCATTCAATTCATGGATATGAGAAGCTCGACACTTGCCAATAACAAATTTGGTGGACATGATGCGGATGCAAATCATGAATATGAGGTCTAATAGGAGGCTGGTTTCTAGTAAATGGAATAAAGTTCTCTGTCCTCATATGGATAGTGTGTTGGAGAAGGCTTTCATGGATGGGACGACGTGGAATGCGATTTTATTATCTGATAATGTGTTTGAAGTGCATTATTTTTCTTCGGTTATGGTTGATCTTGGTTGAGAACTTGTTTATGCCGAAAATGGGAAATAAATGGGTATCCATGTTAACATGTTGTTGCTGCAATTTTTAGGAGTGGAAAGAATTTGAATTCATTTGTTAAACCATTTTTTCATGCTGATATGTATCGTCAAGCATACTCATTTTCGATTGGACCAGTTCCCAGTTCTAACTATTGAAAAACCTATGTGTAGCACTGATGATGCTTTGATTTTACCTCCATTGAGTACGAGACCAGCTGGGAGGCCAAAGAAGAACATAATTGCTTCTATTGGAGAGTTTAGAAGAGTGATGAAGTGTAGTCAATGTGGGAGTATTGGTCGCCATAATAAAAGGACGTACAAGGAACTTTTATTAAATAGTTAAGGATAATACATTTTATTAAGTGAATAATACAATTGAGGATGTTAGAGGAATTTACGTTGTATTTTTCGATGTTGGTTAACAGAGAGAAATTTGCATAGGTATGGATCTTATTACAAAAATAATGTGTCTGTTGTGCGTTGTGTTTAGTATTTTCTTTGAAATTTTTTCTATAATTTCTGGATCAATGCACTTGTGTTTTTGAAACATACTTTGGGTAGTGTGTTTATAATACTAATCAAATTAATCTAGAGAAATTTGCCAATAGTAGAGAAAATCATTTTGTGTATTGTGTTTTTTGAAATGTACTTTTGGACAGTGCGTATATAATACCAATCAAATTCATTTAGAGAATTTTTCCAATAGCAGAGAAAATTTCTTTGTGTATCGTGTTTTTCTGAAACATACTTTGGATAGTGTGTTTATAATACTAGTCAAATTCATCCAGAGAAATTTGTCAATAGTAGAGAAAATTACTATGTATTGTGTTTTTTGAAACATGCTTTGGGCACTGTGTTTACAATACTAGTCAAATTCATCGAGAGAAATTTGCCAATAGCAGAGAAAATTACTCTGTGCGTTGTGTTTTTTAAATTTGATGGTGTGAATTACTTTGTGCATTGTTTTGTACCAACACAGTGCATTACAAATTACTTGATCATATAGGTACCCTCTTTGCATGATATAAGATAAATTTCTCTATAAAATTCTGGTAACTTCAAACTAGAGAAATTTCTTTAGACATATAATTTTCTCTGTGTGCATTGTGTTGACAATCACCACTTAGGATGCATTATAAAATAAAAAATAATAATAATAATTAACCATTGATAGCTATGAAATTTTGAAGTTTACATTAGTCAAAAAAAGATATATACATATGTGTCAAACATCATCATTCCTTCAATATATGAAAAAAAAAAAAAAAATATTGAAGGGTTATTCCTAATTATATTGTGTGCATTGTCTTCCTTTCACTAGTGTGCTTTCACTATTATACTTTTAGTACTTCTTCTGGTGGTATTTGAATTGCTTCTGTCCATGACATGCCAACTTCGGTCGCAAATCTTTCTATGATTTCTGCCCTCATCAACCTTATGTCTTTTGTTGACAATGTCGAGCTGATAGGTTCATGCTTGATACATTATCTCATTATGTAGCATACAAAGAGGCCACAATCCACACGGCATACAAAATATAGGTATAGTTAGTTTTGAGAAACATTCAAATTAAATTATCTTATTTATGGATGTTGTATGAAACTTACAAATCATTGGCTTGTTGTAGAGCATTATCGACATATTGAAAGTCATAATTTGTGCTTTGTGAGTCTATCAATTTGAATGAGGGTTGTGATTGTGCTTCTCTTTCAAGGCATGCTTTCAAAAAATTCTCCACATAATCTTGCTGCAAAGAAGATAATTTTAAATAACAGAGAAATTTACACACAAGGACACTAAGACACAAATTAATGAGAGTCTATGAAAATTATCATCACATAAACATTATCATGGATTAGAGAAATTTGCACTGTTTTGCATCTTTAAGATATTTGTCATGTGCATTGTCTTTCGTCCTTAGTGAGTTGTAGTACCTTCATAAATTGTCTTTTTTGTCCAAGACAAGCAAGGTCCAATGATTTCTATTAGTTGACTTCTCATTGCTACCGTTATTTATTGAGAAATAGAGAAACCTGTAGTTCTTCCATGCGGGTTCAAGATGCTTGTCAAACAATGAGATTCGAAAAGTTTGATTTTTTGTCATCTTGATGAAGTTCTGTGGTCAGAGAAAATCAAACAATGGTTGGAGAAAGTTGAAATGATAGGAATTTCAAAAATATACATAGAGAAATTTGAAATGCACACAACTAGCCAGAGAAAATTAGACAAGTCACATAACTGGCTTTAAGAAGTATCGTAACAAGAGAAAGTAGTAAGTAAATTTAAGAGAAAATCAAATAAAGGAGTAGTAACATACCAAGCTCATGCATGTGAAAAAAAATGAAGTTGCTTGTTATCCCTTTCTCCTTTGGTCAACAAATAGCATCTCTCCATAACCATAAATGACCTGAAAATATCATTTATAATTGTAACATTGGTTTATAAAGACTTATGGAACATGACTGGGAAATTTGATGAAAGACTTACATTGTTGGCAATTTCTTTTTCCTTTATTAAGTTTCCGATATCTTCAAAAGTAATGATATTCAGCTCACTTGTCCAGATGAAAGCCCAACAAGATGACAAAGAAGGGATTTAATAGTTGTTAATGCAATATAGGTTAGTAAATTTTTGTTTGTTATCTTCTATTTTATTTGTTGTAGTTACTCTAGTCCAAACTCATTTGATATATGCTACAAGATATCTTTGACATGTTCTTTTACCAATTTTGCAACCGGTAGACTTGATGGAAAAATCCAAGATTTTCTGACGTTTGTCGGTTGAGGCAAGACATAGTCATCAGTATCAAGTACTTCTTCGTCTTTAGTGATTTGCTTTATTGGCTTTGCATCTTGCTTTGAACCTCTAGTGATCTTCACAACTTTGGGATATTGAAAGTCTGGATCTTGCTTTCCTATCCTTTCTTTTGCCTTTAAATTCTTTATCATTGATGTAGGATCTTTTTTCATTGTAGACAGTGAAAATATCAGTAGAAGTTGAATTTCACTGAAGTAATAGACCATATTTCAATATGTAAATTTATCTGATTCAATATTTTCCAGTTACCATAGACTTTTGTATTTTGTTTTGATTGTTGTTTGTTTGCCACTTTTTCTTGTTGGGTTATTGGTTGTTGTTCCACTTCCATTCCAACTATACACAGTGAAAATCAAACATGCCCCAAAAATCAACGTGGTCAGAGAAGTTAAAAAATCTAGAGAAAATTATACACATATGGAAGCAAATAGACTGAGAAAATCAAATAAACAGCAGAAATCAAACTAGCCAAACTAATGTGGTCAGGGAAATTTAAATTCCAGAAAAAATTACCATTAAAAGAGAAAATTTTAGTAAATAGAAATTTCTTTGAGTTATGTTGACACAAAGAGCATAACTTGTTGTGGTTCAAGATTTTCACTGACCTTGGAGTTGAACTTGTTTTGGTATTTGGTAAGGTTGTGTTGCTAGTTAGAGATAGTTCTTGAATTTGTTCATGCAATCTAGTATTTTCAGTTTCAAGTTCTGAAATTGAATGGCTCAACTGTTGAATTGTTTTTTTTAAGATCTTCTTTTTGAACCTACAACATCCTTAGTTTCAGTTGGTTTATGCTATCTCTTTCTTGAACTTCTGAATTATTTGATGTCAATGTTCTTATTACAATGTCCTTTTCTTCAAGTAATTGATTCCAATTTTTCTTTTCTATTATTTTGGATTTAGAAAGTGCCTTTAGTCTTTCATGTAGATTAGTAATTTGAGCATCCTTTGATTTCTCAGATTCTTGAGATTGTTGCATTGTTGAGCTACAAATGCTATCATGATGTTGGTTCATCTGCTCATTATTTTCTTCTACATCCCTTTCCTCATTGTTCTCTTCTTTCTCTTCAAATTCAGTGCTTTCATCTTCTTCTTCGTTGTCTTTTTCTTCTTTCCCTTCATATTCTTCTTTGTGTTCTACTTCTTCATTTTCTTCTCTAGCTTACTCTTTTGTATTGCTTCCTTGATCTTCTTCTCCATTGCTTGCTTCTTGTTCTTCTTTGTTTCCTTCTCCTTCTTCATTCCCTTATTCTTCTACAAATGAATCTTTTTGTATTAGAGAAATATTAAAATTTCACTGAGAGAAAAATTCAAACAAGATCAACCAAATGCTAGATAAAATTCATCTAAATGAAACTAATGGGAAAGAAATTTCAGAGAAAATTTTACGGGCTAGAGAAAATTACACAAGGAGACATAATTTTATGGGTCAGAGAAAATTATGAAACAAGTAACATAATTTGATGAGTCAGAGAAAATTTAGATATCAGAGAAAATCAATCAAGGCATATAAGTTAATGTTTCTATAATTGTGGTCAGAGAAATTTGGATTCCAAAGAAAATTCATTACAAGGGAATAAATAAACTAGTGTTAATCAAACAAGCAATATAAATTGAAATTTCAAAGAAAATTGATATTAATCAGTCAAGGCACATAAGTTATTGCATTGCAGAGAAAATTACAGATAAATTTTGATTAACACTAGTTTATAAGTTATTCCATATAAATTGATGACAAGAAGGGAAACAAACCGATGGTCAGAGAAATTTTAGAATTTCACTAAGACTTGTGTGACATAGAAATCGAACCTGTTGAGGTGCAAGAGATTAGATTGGTGTCTTCTGCAACCGTTTGGTCAAGCTTTGTAGGTTCCACTTGGCACAATCTTGGGAATTTGGTTGTGTTACTGTCTTCCTAGTCAATGATAGTTGCATGTTTGCATAGCCAATACTATGATGGAAATTGAAGTATTTAAATTTTACTAAACACACAAATTTGTAAGTATCATAACTGTAAATGTAAATGGAAATTCTACTTACTTGCAATGCAATGACACACCCTGTAACTTTCTCTAGAGTTTTGTACAATTCTGTTATAGAATCGATCAATGTTACTGTTATTGCTTTTGGCCAATCATACTTATTCATTGATTCAAGCGGTTCCACTTACTTGATAAAAACCCATTCTATTGAATTCCCGTTTGTTGTAAAAAATAGGGTGAGACAGAAGTACAAGGTAACAATGATCGCTACATCTTTGAAGTCATTTGGTTGCTTCCCTTTCATTGCTTTGACCAATGCCTTCTTTAGAACAGGACCAGTAAGCCTTGTTTCCTTTGGGAATCTTCACCTTAGGAATGGCGTGTTTGGTTTCTTTGAGTATCTTAATGACATGGCACCTTTACCACTTTCCAAACCAAAAATTAAGGTCATGTCATTGGTTGTAAAGGTCAAGTTTTGCTTACCAATTGTGAATGCTTTGGTTTTTTTCTTTGTATCGTTGGATGATTGCAACTACATCATCATCTAATTTCCTACACTTCTTTGGATCCATCCTTCCCATTGTTAGAGTTTGGATCAAATACAAGAATGGGGTCTTTTGGAGCTCTACAACTTGGTTTGAATTGAATTTAAGTGTTTGAAAAAAGGACACAACAGATGAGATGTTTGATCGGTATTGAATGTTGTAATTAGCTCTCTTCTTTTGGAGTTTAATAGGTCTTTTTCCCTTTGAGCTTAAGTCTTTTGAAGTTGGCGTATTCCTTTTGATGCTTGTTGCTTCTTCAACTTGGACTTCTGTTTTTTGGTGTGGAGTTTGTGGCTTTTTTATGCTTTTTGATCTAAGATCATAACTGGCAGGCTCAGAGAGTTTATGTTTCTTTTTTTGTGTTTTTGGTGTTTTGCTACTTTTGCATTTCACCATTTCTAGACAATGAAAACATAAAGATGTCAACATTAAATCCTAGAGAAAATTACAAATGGTAAAGAAAATTGAACATGCTAGAGAAAATTAAACATGCCAGAGAAAATTACACATAAGGGAGAAAACTAAGGTGGCTAGAGAAAATTATAAATGTCAGAGAAAATAAGATGTCAGAGTACTAAGTATTTTCTTGTGGAATACATCTAGACATAGAAAATTTCCAAAAAAAGAAAATTAAAATGGCAGAGAAAATTAACCCATGGCAGAGAAATTTTCAATAATTGCTAAAATTACATATAGAAGTAAAATATAGCCAGAGAAAATTCAAAAAAGAAACATAAATCTAGCAAGCCACAGAAAATTAAAATGCCAAAGAAAATTACACATGCCAGAGAAAATTAAGCTATGGCAAAAGAGAAACAACCAACTTATGTTTTTAACATCTTGTTGTGTTTTGGGTAACATGGATATTTGTTGGAATGGAATGCACAATGGGCCCATAGGATTTATTAAGTGGTTTTTAATAAAATAAATCAAACATGGCAGAGAAAATTAAACATGCCATTGAAAATTAGACATAGGCAAGAAAGAAAAGTAATGTGGCCAGAGAAAATTATAAATGCTAGAAAAAATTAGACACACAGGAGAATACTAAGTGTTTTTTTTTGTGGAATACATTAAGCCAAAGAAAATTTCCATTCCCAAAGAAATTTTCTATAACTTAGAAAATTAAACAAACGAATACATAATTACTAAGTGAAAATAAACAAAGCAACATAAACATGCCACGGAAAATTACACAACAAAGAAATTTGAAGGAAAACAAGAATTGAACAAAATAAACATGCCAGAGAAATTTTCAAAAAAGAAACATAAGTCTAGCAAGCCACAAAATATTAAAATGCCAGAGAAAATCGGAGAGAAAAACAAAGAGACAACTAGCCAGAGGAAATCAAGCAAGGCACATAGAGTAAACGGAGTCCAATTTGTTCAGAGCAATTTGATGGTTGTTTAAATGTGGTTAGAGAAAATTCATATTCGAGAGAAAATCAAACAAACAAAGGAACCCAGTGTGTTCAGAGAAAATTGTAATGTCAGAGAAAATTTATCTTAAGGGGATATCTTAATATTATTATGAAATCAAAACCCTAGTTAATGGAACGGTATTATAAAATGCAATGAACTATAGATACAGAGAAAAACTAGTTTTGGAATAAAAACACTTACTAGAGTGAGGTGATAAGGACGAAACCCCAATTACGAATGAAGATGAAGATGAACAGACTCAAGGATGAATAGTAAAATGAGTCCGAGAAATTTGTGAGGAAGAAATTTTGAAGTATTTCGAGGAAGATGAGAGCCTAGCTTTGCTGAATATGACGAAACCCTAATGTTGATCGTGAAGATGAAGAAACCCTAGTTCGCTCGTGTGTAGCTTGTGGATGTTAGTTGGGGATATCAAGCATCGCAATACTAGTTCGTTGTTCGCTGATGATTGTGGAGGGTATTTTTGTTCAAAAACAGAATAAAAAGAGCGCGTTTATGTTTGAGGGACCTGAGGAGTCATATTATTTTCTAGTGTCCTTTATCCTTTAAATTGCTATTATTAGGGACCTTAAAAAAAAATTCCCCGTTCTTTTATTATAAATACATGTTGAACCCATTGTGATGGGATATCATTCATTCAATCATCGTTTTTAAGACAAAATTGTCTTTTCTTTTATAGAGTTCTAATTTTTTTTGCTATTAGGGGGAAATCCCAATGGATTATTTGTGAATATATTATGATTCAATCATAATTTTTATTGTTAGATTAAATTGATTGATTGATTTAAATATTTTCTTAGTAAAGTTTTTGTTCTGTAAAATTATTTGTTCTATCATAGACCCATAATAGATGCTTAGAATTTCCTGCGAATCAAATAACTATATTTTTATGGTGTGATAAATCAATCAAAATAATCAACTTTTGAGATATTTTTTTTATAAATAACTTTTTTATCTTCCGATTGGAAACACTTTTTGTGTGATTTTCAATTGAGTAATTGTAGACACCCTACTTTTGACCGCCCTTAAGACTTGGGCGCCTTAGGTTGATCACTTGATGATGAAAGATACGCTGTACAAACGTTCGATTTCTTCAGCAAGAAACTTTAGTATTGAGCTCTAAACCCAACCTTACAACCCATTTTGACCAAAACTATTTTAGACTTTAAAACCCTCTTTTTCAAAATATTTTGTTTAAATGTGTCTACGATATTTCGAGGCTCGTATTTTGTTTAAAATATTACACTTTTTGGTAACCGAGTAAGGACAAAGTGGGAATAAATGAAAGGGAGATGAACTTTTTTCAAAATTTTTAAAAATATCTTATTTATAGGTTTGGAGTCGGAGGAAATAGGAGGGGAGGGAAGAAAACTGGTTAGGGGAAGGTTGGGCATCAAACCATTAAGAAAGAAATGAGTGGCCTTCACTTAATTAGGCATATCTCTTTGCACACTTAGAATTTAGATATTAGGCTACCACTATTGGAAAGAAGACTTCCGGGGATTCAATTTGGACTCAAGAATCACCTAACACTGAGTCCGGATGAAGGAGATATGCCCGTTTGAAGTCGGACTTGAAAAACAAATTCTTGTGGTCGGCCAGCCACTTTTAGTGGATGGCCGTACAAGCACTTGGCTGGCCGGCCATGTCCCCAGAGGCAAATATTTATAGCCAAGTGTCCCCACTAGTGGTCGACTGGCCAGAAGAAGTGGACGGCCGGCCCCCTAGTGGCCGACTAACTAGTTGTGCCAACAGAACAAATATTTTCCTGCCAGATGTGCCAGCTGTCCCCACAGGTGCATGCACTGCACCAGTTGTCTTTATACTGATATTTCCAACTGAGGCACATGTTTTTCTATATATAGATGATCACCACTCTTGAAATTAGGTTACAAAAAATTCCAAAGGCTCAAATTCTTGAAAATCTCTCTCTCTCTCTCTCTCTATATATATATATCTTGCAACCTACACACTCTCTCTCTACACTTCCTAAACTAAAAATTTGGCTCTTCTTGCTGAGGTTCTTGAGCTCAAATCTCAGCCCTTAAAAGTGAGAACTTGTTGGTTTGTGAACAAAGGAGTTACCTATCTTCAAGAGGGAGAGGGAGAGAGGATAAACATCTCCTAGAAACACTCTGTTTTTGCTTTGTTCCTTTTCTATTACAGCAGGGCAGTACCAACAATAGGGGCCAGCCGGCCACCATTTGCATCTGGCCGACCACTTTTACTGGCCAGCTGGCCATTTCTTTTTAGCATGGCAGTGTCATTTTCCTACAAAACAGAGCAGAAGTTGAGGCAAAAACAGAAGTATTTTCTATAAATAGAACAGTTTTGGCAAAAAAACAGAGGCGTTTCTAGGAGGATGTTCGCATTGGCATGTGTGGTTCCTTAAACCCCGCTCAATTTTACTTCGCTTGCATGGCCCTCAGTTCATTAATTAATTAGTTAGTTAGTCCCTTTGAACTTGTAATAACTTAGGTAAATAATTTTGTGTTGTAATTAATTAGTTAGTTTAATCTTCACTTGTAATAATTAGCTAGTATAGTTAATTTATTTCATTTGATTTGTAATAGCTAGTTAATTAGCTAGGACATTCATTCGTACTCTCCTACGCGAGGGTAGATATGTAATATTGTGAATGTCTTCCAACCCCACGTTTTTCTCCCTTTAATTTTTCTACTTATAATGGCAGCATCATGTTTTACATTTTTCATATCATTACCATGCTTACCGTATCCATTTTTTGCATACATTTGGCTCGGCGCGTCATTCTAACCTTATGGTTGTTTATTATCCAAGAGGACGTGTTTCACTGCATACTATCAAATTGCTTCACATGCCATGCATAGTCATTTGCCTTGTTAGAATCATGCATTTTTTCTAATCATTTTATTTTCCTTGGCTTGCCTCAGAGTACTAGGTGAGCACTTATTGCTTTAGCATATTGCATGTGTGTGATTGTAGCCATGTCAAGCATGATTACCATAAGGCTAAGTGCTTAAGTGATATACTTGCTTGGATGCTTGTGGATGAAGGCTAATTGCTTAAGTTGGGATAACTTCATAAATGTGCATATGAGATCACTTTTTCAAGTGGTATGTATTCAAAACAATTTTCAAACAAACATAAATCAAAGTGTTCCAACTTTTCCAAATTAGTCTATACTTGTGTGCAACACATAGTAAATTAGCCTAATAATCGGGATAAAAGCATATAATGTAAATAAGAATCACATCATGATTAGTAGAGGTCGATCTTTGATCGGGTAAATGGGGTGCTCAATTCATGACCTTCCCCTCTCATACCTCAGTTCTTGAGTTGAGACACTTTGGTGATGACGGATAAGTGGCCTTTGGCATGAGTCACGGGTTCCCTAAATTTCTCAAAAATATTTAGGTGGCGACTCTGTAATCTAGCAAAACAGTCCTTTTTTGGCATTTTTGATTCAAAATCAAATTTTCAAAAGATTTGCCAGATTTGGACTCATTTGTGTTTATCTATTTCACATTGCATTTGTGAAATCAGATTTAGAAACACGGGAGTCCGAACTGTAGGGCTATCATATCCGAAAGGACCACGAAAGTCAAGATACAATTATATAAATTGAATCAAAAATATTTTACAAATAAAATATTAGTGATGAATTCTTAATGCCTCAATACTTTCATATTATTGTTATTTGAATTTACTTCAGTTAATTAATTTTCTCAAATCATACAAACATTTCTCAATCAATTTTATTTTGTTTTATTCTCGGTCACTTGGTTATTTATTTGAATATACCAATCCCTATGGATTCGACCTTGAACTCACGGAGACTTTATTATTTTGCGACAATCATTACTCGGGTATCCATATTCAAAGTTGTATCAATCCAATATATTTCAAGGTTTCCTTAATATGTTATACCAAAATACTAATAGGGCTTCAAGTGGAGCTCACACGCAAATTGTATGGTGTAATTTACGGACTCATTTATATCATACATAATTTAAATTTGTATAATTAAAGGATGTTTGTTCCTCTTAAAATAGTTTTATTTGAAATTAATTGGATGCAGTATTTTAGCTTGCATAGAGAGAGTTGATTTTGAGTTTTGTGAAATTTTCTATCTCTTTATATAAGTAAAAATATTGTATGCCAATTAGATTTATGAAATAAAGTGTAAAAGTGTGCTAATGTCAAACTCCATGCAATAAATGTAATGAAATGGTCTCTAGGAATGTTGTTGCTAATCTCATTGAAGTGGAAAAATTAGATGGCACCAATTATGATATGTGGTATAGAAAAATTCAATATTTTCTAGATGAACAAGAAGCCCTTAACACTTTGAACACTGTTATGATTGTACCTGTATAACAATTTTGGTTTAGACCCGACCCGTTTATTGTTTTGGATCTGGACTCCTTGTCTTATCGGGTTGTCTATATCCTTGTTCATCTTATTCCTTATTGAATTAGGTTGCTTGGGTATTGTAGTTGCGTTTGAAACAGGTTATGAGTTCATTTTTTTCAAAGGAGTCTTTGCTCAGGTTTTGGTCAGTTCACTCGAGCGGTCTATGAGAACTCTTAATACTTTTGCACGCATGCAAAAGTTTAGCCTTTGTCTGCAAAACTTCTGAGAGTATGTCATTGTGCGTTCGAGCAATACTTTGTTCGCTCGAGTGATCTCACTTTTTGTATCTGGTCACTCGAGTAGTGTTTTGTTCGCTCGAGCAGTTTGTCCGAATTTAGCATTTATAAAAGTCACTTTTAGTCACATCTAGATCATTTTTCTCTCTCCTTTCTCCCTCATTCCACCATTTTTGAGCCTCCAAGCTCTTCATCCCTTAATTTCATCTATTTCTACACATCTTTGACCCCTAGTTCCTTATACCAAAACGCAGAGCTCGGCGAGGGCTTTCATTTCATCTGAGTGGATCGTTGTTTCGTTGCCGGTGATTTTTGGGTTGTCTTCTCTTCGTTTCAAGAGGTAGGGATTTCCTTATTCCTCTTCAATACCTCGTCTATAGATAGACATGTGCTAGATTGTATTGCATAAAAAGCATGTTTATTAGAAGTTTTTGAAAAGCATGTAAAGGGGATCTAGAGTTTGAATGTTTGGCTTAATTGGGGAGTAGTCTAACATGTTTATGTTGAAAGGAAGAGAAAGCCTTAATTTAATAATTTGACCTAATGAAATAAAAAGGGGTAAAGTTAAATAATGTTGTGTTTTGTTAATTTGAGTTGTGTTATTGTGTTGTTAGCATAAAGGGAGAAGCAATTTTGGTATTGGAGTTTCAATTGGATAATCATGTTAAGCTGAGTTGGGTTATGGCTCGGAATCCATGGATTTGGTTTATTGAAAATGTGGAAATTGGTCTTTTTGAAAGAAAAGGATTTGGGCAAGTTAACTTGGAAGATAAAAGAGTTGATTTTGAAAAGAGAAAGAAACCATGATGTATTATAAATTTAGAATTTGAACTTGAGGTTGGATTTTGAAGCCATTGAATATTGTTGTTATTATCATTATTGTTGGACTTGAGGCCAAGTGAGCATTGGATTATTGTATCACGTGTGTTTAAATATTATGCTTAGAGGTTTTGTCCTTGGTTATCGGTGAAGGATGATATTGTGATGTTGAATAGATTTTGTGTATGTAATGCACATCAGATTATTTATGTTTACTGAATTATGTGATGGTTGGAAATGTGCATGCGCTGAGAATAAGGGGTACCATTACCTTCCAGCTAGCACCTGGAGAACTGGTTGTGCTAAGAATGTGGGGTACCAGTACCTTCCAGCTAGCACCTAGAGAACTTGGCAGAGGTACCATTACCTTCTAGCTTGTGACTAGTAAATTAGCGTGAGTATTGTAAAGATGTATCCTTGGCTTACCATGCTTGAGGCTGGTAGAGCGTTGTTGGGTTTCTCATTATCATCTTGGTTCTATTTATGTGTCTCATGTATAGTAATGATTACTTCGTGGAGGATGTCAATTGTCTTATACGGTTAGGTAATAAGGAGCATTTTATATGTATTGTCATCATGTTTGTTTGGGATGTTTCTATTTTAAAATCATAATTTGGAATTGGGTGTAAGTTCAGTAATTGGGGGAAATGTAATTGGATTTCGTGGGCTGTTTTCAAATACTTGTTATTTTCTGGAAAGTTAAATTAAAAAAGGGTAACAAGAAGAAAGAAAAGCGAATGGTTTTGGTTGTTAAATAATTGAATGATTTTGAGAAAAGTACCTATGTAAGTATATCTTCATGTATAAATTGACACTTGTGTATATGGTATGACTTAAAGCATTCATGATTATAACTATCTGTATGTTGTTATTATTTAGGATCATGTTGAGATCCCTATTGGAATTTATGTTCATCCCATGTTGTTAACCTTTTTTCAGGTGAATGTCGAGAAGTGGCTCAAGATCGAGGATCTTTAATAGCTATTGGCCACAGGGCCTTTTATTTGTTGGCTGAATGCCATTGTTGTAAAAGGGTTGAACCTTTTCTTTTTATGTGATTATGTAAGCCTATGGGCAATTTACTGTAGTTATGTCACATGTTGCATTTATTTTGTATACGAATGAGAAAATCTTCATTTACCTATCTTTACTAAGACATTGGAACTTCTGTTTGCTATCTCTGAAATTATTATAGTAGTGATTTGGTAATGTTATCCGAGTAATTAAAAAGCGGGGCATTATAACCTGAGAATGGGAACACTGCTCGACATCACCATGAAATGGAAGCCTATCAGGCTTGGGTCAAGAAAGATTGGTGTGCATGTTTTACTATGCTTAGTAGCATGTACAATGATCTCAATTGGGGAGTTTAGACTACCTCCACTGCCCATGACATGTAGAAACAACTAAAAGTTACCTATGAGACCACATCTGCAATCAGGTTACCTACTCTCACTCTAAAGTTTGACCAATATATTATAGACCCAAAAGACTTGATGATTGAGAATCTCAAAGCTATTCAACTATGATACGTGATTTGAAGGCTGCTAGTAATCTCCTTACTGGTGAGCAGTAGGTTACAATTGTGATACGCTCTTTGCTTGATTCTTGGGGTCAAATGAACTTGTTCTGACACATAATGAGAACATCAAGACTTTGGCTAATATTTCTCGCCATCTTGAGCTTGAGGCAGAGCCTGAAGTCGCACCGTAGCACTCTCCTTATTGCCCAAGTAGGGTAGCGTCAGTTATTCAAGCCTAAGCGCAAGGGACAAGGAAAGCATGGTGGCGCAGATGGTAATCTTAGGCCTATAAAAGGTAATGTGAGAAAGCACCGTAGAGGAAAACATGTCGAAAATAAAGAAAGTGTAAATTGAAGTACTATTACTATAGGAAACAAGGTCACTTAGCTCAGGAGTGTCCAAAACAAAATAAGGTAGACCTTATATTTAACTCTTTAAATACTTTTGTTTGTTCACATGTATATGTTGCTCATTCTCTCCATGGTTTGATTGTAAACACATGAGCAACCCGCCATGTAGCCAAAGAAAGAGTTGGGTTCGTGGATTACAGAAAGATATACATGTGGGCAAGTAGTAAGTTACCTTGGGTAATAGAAGTCATGAGGATTTCCTTGGAGTTGGTACTTACTAGCTCAAGGCGTGTCTAGGGCGTGCTTTATGCACCTAGCATCCAATATAATCTTTTATCAGTTATTGCTTTGTTAGAACTTGGATTTAGTTTTCATTTTAATTCTAGTTAGTTGGATTTTTGTTTGAACAAGGTCTTATATGGACAATATTTTATTTCCAATGGTTTCTTCATGCTAGATTTTAATTTTTCTTCATATCCTTATTTGTCTGATGATAATGGCAATGATTCATTAAATTTTGTACAATGACATGCTAGACCTGGGCACATAAAAAAAGATAGAATAGCTAGAATAGCTAGACTAGCTGAAGAAGGTCTGTTGGAGCATCTTGCTAATGTGAGCCTTTTTGTGTGTGAGCCTTGTGTAGAATAAAAGGCCGATAGGAAGCTTTTTGGAAAGTCACCTAGGACATTATATCCTTTAGAGTTGATCTATTCCAACATTTGCAGACCTATAAACGTAAAGTCACGCCATGACGCTTCTGTAGCTTGCTTTTTGTGCTCTTTTCGGATACGACTAGCCCTGCAGTTCGGACTCCCGTGGTTCTGAATTTGATTTCACAAGTGTAATGTGAAATAGATAAACACAAATGAGTCCAAATCCGACAAATCTTTTGAAAAATTGATTTTGAATAAAAAATGTAAAAAATGGACTGCTTTGCCAGATTTTAGAGTCGATACCTAAATATTTTTGAAAAATTTAGGAAACCTGAGACTCGTGCCAAAGGCCATTTATCCGTCATCACCAAAGTGTCTTTCGGCTTGAGAATTTAGGTATGAGAGGGGAAGGTCATGAATTGAGCACCTCACTCGCCCGATCAAAGGTTGGCTGTGCTGCACACAAGTATAGACTAATTTGTAAAATTTGAAATGCATTGATTTTATGTTTGTTTGAAAAAAGTATTTGAAAATGTACCACTTAAAAAAGTGAGCTCATATGTACATTCATCGAATTATCCCAATTCAAGGGCCTTCATCCACAGGCATTCAAATAGGTATATCACTTCAGCACTTAGCCTCATGGTATCATGCTTGACATTGCAACACCAACACTAATGCGGTATGCTAAAGAAATAAATGCTCACCTAGTACTCTAATGCAAACGAAAAAAGGAATAACAGAGTTAGAAAAAATGCATGATCCTAACGATACAAGATGGCTAATGTAACACATGCAAAAGTGTAACTAAGAGGTTCGGTTGTCTAATATGTCATGTGAATCACTTTAATAGCATGCGGTTACACACATATTCAAGGAAGTAATAAAGGACAATGCTGTTAGAATGATGAACCGAACCTTATGCATACGATACGAATGGATACAAATCATGGAAAATGCTAAATGAAACATGATGTAATATGCCATCCATCATAAGCGAGTAAATAAAAGGGGGAAAGAAATGGAAGTTGGAAGACATATACGCATTATTACATATTTGCCCTCGCACAGGAGGGTTCGAATAAATGTTCTAGCTAATTACTACAAATTACCTAACTATTACAAACCAAATGAAATAAATTAACTACACTAGCTAATTATTACAGATTAAAATTAACTGATTAATTACAACACAAGATTAATTAATGAAGTTATTACAAAATTCTAGGGAAGTAACTCACTAATTAATTTAACACTAATTAAACCCGAGCGGTGGTTAAAGAACCATGCATGCCAATGCAATCATCCTCCCGGAAGCACCTTTGTTTCGCTGCCAGAACTGTTCTGTCGGTAGAAAATGACTCTGTTTTGCCACTGCTTTTGCTCTGTTTTGCAGGAAAATGAAAATTGTCTGGCTGAAAAGGGTTGCCGGCCTTCCAGTAAAAGTGAACGACTGTACATAAGAGGTGGCCAGCTGGCCATTATTGTTGGTATTGCCCTGTTGCAGCAGAAAAGGAACAGAGCAGAAACAGAGTGTTTCCAGGAGATGTCTGTCCACCCTGCCCCTCCTTCTCATTAAACAGATCAAAAGAGAGGTAGACTTGATGTGCAAGCCATCAATCGACACAGAGTCATTGCATAATGACTTATGGACCAAGGGGCACAATCTCAATAAATGATGATAAAGACACACAAAAACCTCTCCCTATCATGGCTTTGATCAAGGGAAGTGGTTGACCTTGGAACCTTGAACCATTTTCATCACTAACAAGTATGAAATGACTCAAGACTCCATGGATTCAATTAACATCCGATTGAACCCAACTTGATTTTAGTATCTTGCTTCATTTTAGCTCCAATTTTATTACTCCATTTATTTACCTTTCTATTCATTAATCAATTGAGTCCAAAAATAAAGATTAAATCCACTAATGGAGAGGAGTTTCAAACTGAGGGTTGTTTTAGGCATGAGAGAGAGAGAGAGAGAGAGAGAGAGAGAGAGATCATGCCATTGGTAATGAACCTCCAAAGAGATTAAACCATTAAGCACAAGGTCACCTCTCAAGCTTAAACAACACTCATTTTGAAGCAACTCTCAAAACAAATAAAATGCCAAGAAAAGAGGGAGAGTGCAGAGGTGATTAGAGGTGAACAGAAGTATGAAATGTATGAAATAAATGCTATTAACTCAAATAGGTTGGCGTCTAATGCCTAAAACACCAAACCTATGAGGACTATTACACTATAAGCATGCTATACAAAGTATAAATGAAATAAACAATCTAAAATAGTCCTAAAACACCTAAAAACAGTACTGAAATTAATGTACAAAAAGATAAAAGAGTAAGCTAAAATAATGGAGAAATTAAGCTAGTAAACAAGCCAAAGGAGGGATGGCTAACCCTTCAATTCTTGGGATTTCAAAACCACTTTTTGTTAGCCTATGAAAACCTCTAAAAATTAGTGGTAAAAAGCTCAAAAAAAAAAGTTGATGAAAAGATGGGAAACACAAAGGTAAAAGCCTAGGAAGCAAGGTTCAAAGAAGGATGGTCACCCCCTCTACCTTTAATGGCCTTAAACCACAAGTTTCAGCCAATAAACACAGGTGAAAAATAGTACAAAAACAATAATAAATGATGGTAAATAAGTAGAGGGAAAGAAGCTTGGAGTTGTTCCTCTTGAAGAGGAGTGACCCTTTGAATTATAAACCACTAATTTCACACCCTCAAGAGTTAAGATGCAAGCTCAAGAACCTCAGCAAAGAGATCTCAAAAATTGTTTAAAAAGTCTAGGTAAGATGTGTATAGGTTGCAAGGTAGAGAGAGAAATATTTTTTAAGAATTTTTCTTCTCCAAATTTTTCTAACCTCATTTTATGAGAGCGGGTCAAGTATATATAAAAAAAACATGTTAGGCTCTCGAAAATATCTTTACAGAAATAGCTGGTGCAATGTATGCACCTGTGGAGATAGTTGATAGCTGGCAAAAAGATTTGGTTTTTTGACATAAGTGGCTAGTAGGCCACGAAAGGGGACGGTCGTACACTAATTTGTGGCCAGCCAGCCACTAGTATGTTTGTGGGCCCCTAGATGGTTAGGCTTGGTCAGGCTTGGAAAACAGTTGTTTTGGTCAAAAAATGGTGCAAGGCCTTTGAGGCTCAAAACTGGAACTTTCTGTTGAGGAAATCAAGCGTTTGACAAGCGTATAAATTCATCATTGGGTGATCCGTCGGTGGCGCCCAAGTTTTAAGGGCAGTCAAAAATGGGGTGTCTACAGCTTTTTATTTCCTTATATTTGTTGATAACTATTTGTGGACGCCGTGCCTTTGGGTATAAGGCATGCTTCCATCCAATATTGTACCGACTTGTTAATTCCACATCGAAAGAGTCACCACTTAATTTTATGGAGAATTAAGAATCCTTTACCAATGAAAGCTAAGTTAAGGATCTGATCCGTCATAACTAGATAATTACCGATTTAGGAGGGAAGGTACAAAAGGGGAAGGTCATAGAATGATACACCTCCTTTTGCCCAATCCGGAGATTGGCCTCTACTAATATTCTATTTTATGATTTTAGTGATTATGTATTTCATACAACTCAATTTAAGCCTAAAATCTTTACTAAGCGTAAAACTAAGTGATTTGAATGTGGATAAAAAACATTTATTTCAGATTCAATGAATAAAGCCATGTTTTCCATAAAATGATGATTTTTCAATAATAGAGATTTTTAAACATTCCATGGCCATAAACATGAACTAAGACGAACAGTATTTATTAAAAAAATCAAAAATAATCATTTTTGCATAGAGAAGCATTTAACTTGATTTATTGAAAAGACAATGTAATTAAGGACACCCACATGCTATGGAAGGAAAGAGAATACTTACTTGGAAGCCTACTTAAGCGACTTTCATGCAATATGTAAATTAAACATGACCTATATAATATACATCTAAACATACAAATGATAGCCCTAAGCCCAGTTTGAGACTACTAACATGTTGATTATGCAAGAGAAGCAATTAACAAATAAAATAGGAAGATATGCTAAACTACATGATGATCAAACTAGGCTTAATGTATGATTTCTACATCATTAAATAAGCCTAAACATGCTATTTTAATGAAAACAAAGAAATCATGCGAAAATAGGAGAGAAAACTAATAAAATAAACAAACTACATGATGGAATGATGAATGAATACCTTAGCTATGATTGACTACCGAATAAGGACTAAAAGAGGTGCTGAAATTAATAAAAAAAAGTGAGTTTCCCTGCTGGTGTTATTAAACTGAAGGCACGAGAAGAAAAGTGCAGGAAAACTAAGGTTTTCTTGCTTGCAAGCCTCCCTCAAACAAAGGTTTCTAAGTTATAGTCCAAGTTCCAAGATTTAGATTGTTTTTAGTTGATTAGAGTTGTTGTTGTTATTGTTGTTGTTGTGTGTGTTTGTTTACTTTCAGAGCTAAGGCAAGCGGGGAGAGGAAAGGGTGATTTTTCTCTCAAAGCTCACAGAAGTTGCTCAAGTATCTAACCCCTTTCAAGAGGGGGTGAGGAAGCTTGGGAAGCACCCTAAAGCTTCCCATCGTATTCCCTTGTTGCCTCTCTTCAAAAATGTACCAAGATTGAGTTTTCAAAACTGGCTCTGTTATGCTTGGAAGTGTGTATGTATAACTTATGTGCGTATGCATAGTCTACCTTGGTGCACATGTCATCCGTGCATGTAACAACCCCATTAAGTATTATGCTCTTAATCGTTGATTTTGAATGCTAATTATGATGGCGTTTGGGAAGTGGGTTTTTATGTAGTTTTTTTTAGATATAGGATATTATTGAAGAAATTTTTTTTTGTGTTTGGGAAGATAGTTGGGTTTTTTTGTGGTTGGATGTGATGTTTGTGAGAGAAAAAGTGAAATGATTATAGGGTTGGATGTGATATTTTGTTTGGATGTGTTTTTTTTGGTTTTGCAAAATTTTTGTCTTCTAGTGGAAAAAATGAGAAAAAACCCAACTAAAATTCTTCCCAAACACCACCTATGTGTTTATATGGTTTTTGGACTCATATCTGTTATTCGTAGGAATATCTGTTGTGATTTTTATTATAATTTGAAATTGAAGGCCTTAATGGCGTCAAAAATTGAAATTGGTTAGTTTATTGTGAATAGCATAATTTTTAGAGCCTATTGAGAAGTTTGATTAAAATTTTATTCAGATTAAATTAATTAGAATTAAGTGTGATTAGTTAAACTTAAACCTTGATTAGCATGTTAATCTAATCCACATGTACATATCTGTTAAAATTAAGAGCTTGAGCTCAATAATCATATTTTGGCTGAGATTTTGCAAGCTAAGGAGAGAGAGAGAGAGCTAGAGAACTTGGATTTTGGCTTGGAGATTGAAGAATTGAAAAAGGGAACTTAAGTTCTTGTAGAATTTGCTTGATTGAAGACTTTAGGTAAGTGATTAGCTCCTAATTCATGAGTTTAAGTTAACAAATATGTGTATTCAAGAAGTTATGGGATTAAATACAAAATATGAGCTAGAAATAATGAATTTGGAGGTAAATCATACATACATGTTGTGGCTTGCTTTTTGTGCTCTTTTCGGATACAACAAACCCACAGTTCGGACTCCCGTGGTTCTGAATTTGATTTCACAACTGTAATGTGAAATAGTGAAAACACAAAGAGTCCCAATCCGGCAATTCTTTTGGAAAATTGATTTTGAATCAAATGCCAAGAACGGACTATTTTGCCAGATTTCAGAGTCGCCATATAATGTAAATAAAAATCACATCATGATTAGTAGAGTCTAATCTTTGATTGGGTGAGTGGGATGCTCAATTCATGACCTTTCCCTCTCGTACCTAAGTTCTCGAGCCGAAACACTTTCGTGATGACAGATAAGTGGCCTTTGACACAAGTCTCGGGTTTCTTAAATTTCCCAAAATTGTTCTGATTCTTAGACAAACATTACTATGTGATGCACGCAAGTATAGACTAATTTGCAAAAGTTGGAACATTTGATTTCATGTTTGTTTGAAAATTGTTTTTGATACTTGTCACTTGAAAAGGTGAGTTTGCATGTACATTAATCAATTTATCCCAACTTAAGAAAAAAGGCCTTCATCTACTGGCATTAAAAGAGTTATATCACTTAAGCAAATAGCCTCATAGTATTATGCTCGACATGATAACATAAACACACTTTAAGTGGTATGCTAAAACAATAAGTGCTCACCTAGTACTCCAATGGCAAGCCAAATAAAGAAAAATATTTAGAAAGTATGCATGTTTCTAAACGATACAATATGACTAATGCAACACACACATTGACGCAATTTCATATGCTCGGCTATGAGCATGGTATGTGATCCAATTCAAGACATGTGATAAATCATGTATTCAAGCAATGAAATTGACATTTTGACATTGGTTAGTATGATGAGTCGAACCCGAATGTTTCATAAAACAAGTGTATGCGAACATGAGAATGCTAATTAAACATGATGCTATATTCTACCATCATAAGCGGATAAATAAAAGAAAGAAAGAAATGGGGGTTGGAAGACATACATGCTTATTACATATTTGCCTTCATTCAAGAGGGTTCGAATGAATGTCCAAGTGTCTGAACAAAACTAACTATTATAAAACCAAATTAATGAATAAATAACTAATTTAGCTAAGCTATTACAACAAAGACTAATCATAAGTAATAAGCTAGCTACCTAATTTATTACAAGAAAGATTAACAGTAAAACTGACTATCTAAGTTAATCAACAATAAACATTCATAATAATTACAATAATGCTAATTATATTTAATTACAATGCTAATGAGAGCATTAATTTACAACATTTGATAAAACCAAGAAGCACAAGGATGGCATGCACGTGACGGTTTTCAGAAGCGACTCTATCTGCCTTCCTTGGAATTTGCCCTATTTCACCTTCAGCTATTGTTCTGTGTTTCTGCAAAACACTCTATTTGCCAAACATTGGAGGCCAGCCGACTCCCAATGAAGCCCGGCCAGGCCCAAATAGGGCCAGCCGTGGCCTAATTTTGTGCAAAACTTTGTTTTTGTGCTCTGAGGTGAAAACAGTGTAGACAGAGTTTTTCTAAGCCTTGTTTGTCCCTTCTACCATTCTTTGTCATGGAAAGCCTCGAGAGAAGGACGAAATCACTTCCAAAAACATCAATGAGCAAGTTGATTGCTTGATGATTTCGGGCACGAGTTGGACAAAAATTGATGAATGCAATAAACAACACCTACCCCTCCCCTTTATCATGGAGTGAGCTCAAAGAGAGAAATAGAGATACTTCAAGGGTCGTTAAAATACTATGAATTGATGTGTGATGACTTTTGACATGATGGACTTGGCATAACATCTGGCCGAACCCGAGCGACTTTATCCATTTTGTTTATGTTGGTTGGTTCAATTTTAAGCCAATTTCATTAGTCTTGTTCATTCTTTAATCCATTTGTCCAAAGTGATGATTAAGTCCCCTAAACGAGAGTAACGTCAAGTGAGAGGTACTCCTAAATATGAATGAGAGACCATGCCTTTGACGATAAACCTCCATAGAGATTAAGCCATTGAACATAGGTCTCTAGCTTGTATTTCGAATAACCATCAACCGGTTGAAATAACTCTCATACAAGAAGAAAAGAAGAAAGAGGGGAGATTGCAGACATGATTGCGAGATTGATTATTGATTAACCATAGAAATGCTATCAAAGCATGTATAACACAACATAACAAGCTAGATGTGAAGACTTACTATCCGACATGCTTGACATTCAACCATATGCTAATTAAATAAATTACAACAGCCCTAAAAGAGCCCCTAATATGCTAAAAAGAGTGACCAAAAATCATGTTAGAGAGCACAAAAAGGTAAGGAAGAATAAGGCAAACAAAGCTAGTGAACAAAAAGTAAGGAGACGTGGCTAACCTCTCTATTTTTGAGACCTCAAGCCATGTTTTTTAGCCTTTTCCAAGCTCTGAAAACCAGTTTAGAAGGTAGAGAAGAGAGTGTAAAAACAAGGGCTTGAGCTATGAAATAAGGTGCAAGAGAATGTGTTAACCTTTCCTACCCTTTGGTATCTATCAAAACCCAAGTTTAAACACTTGAAATGGACTCAAGACAACACAAAAACACAAGAAGTAGCTAACAAGAGATAGAAAAAGAAGTAAAACAGGAGGTGGTAAGCTTATACCTCTCAAAGAAGCAAGCTCTTGTTTGTAACACAAACTTGGTTCAAGCACACTCTCAAGCTTAAATTGTGATGTACAAGCCTCAACCATGGCTCTAAGGTTATGATCTAAGGTGGTGTATGGTGTATAGATATTGATCAAGAGAGATAGGTTGGCTCAAAGGTGACTTGTATAGGAAGAATGAGCTCTCTCTTGTGTGTATATATTCTTTTGAAAATTTTCAACCCTTAAAACAGAGGTATAACCTCATTTTTGTAGAATTTGAGCAAAACAAGTTGAAAATATCTTCAAAAAAAGACAGTTGGCGGGCTCTCACCCAGAACAATGTGTATCGCTAGCAAGGCTCGGCTAGGCCCAAATAACCACGGTTGACTTTTAATGGGGCACTGCTGGGCCCTAATGTGCTACCCCATTCCCCTGTTTCAAACTCAGTGTATGGTAGCACAATGTTAAAAAATGAACCTCTGAGGTAAGAATAAGACAAGTAAGAAGGTTTTGGGATTATTTTGAGACTCGACCTTGGATTTCTTCGCCATGAACTTGAATCACACAATGTAGTTTTCATCATCAAGTGCGCTGGACCAAGCGCTTAAGCCTTACGAGTGGTCAAAAAAGGGGTGTCTACAGTTGACCCTCTTTGACAGAGTTCGAAGTCATAAAATGATGTGAGTGAATGCCAAAGCCCAGAGACGACCCATTTGACGCGATCGTAAGACTTGGGCAAGAAAATACACAAAAATAAAAATACCAAAGGTTGAACCCAAAGGTTGCCTACATATCCCTTTTGCGAGGAATCAAACCTATGTAGTTCAAGGGAAAAATGCAAAATGATATGCAGGAAACATAACTTATGATCATGCAATGAAACAATGCAATGATATACAATGTAAGCAATCTAAGCCACGAGTAGTGTTTAACACACAAATATCATAAAGGAATAGGGATGCAAATCAAACTACATTTTATATAGAAAAGAAGTGTGGACATGAACCAAACAACGCCTAACACAAGCTAAGTGCCTACATCCTTAATACTGGCCTCGGCGCAGTATGGATGCTTACACATAACAGAACCATGTTTTAACATGAAAGGGGTGTGAGCACCTACAAAACTATGTTTTTCATAGAAAGAGAAAGAGTACAAGTAATTGGGTGGTATGATATAAGTGGGGAATGATCTGTTGGGGAAAGATAATGATCCTAAGTGCTGAATGCAACAAGACAAAGTACAATACAATGGATGCTATAGATGCAGTGAATAAGGGGTGCAGGCCGAATCACGTCTTACTTCGAAAAGGCATGGACACAAAACAGACCACGTCTAACACAGAAAAGGTGCCGGCACCCTCAAATACTAGCCTCAGTGCAGCATGGGTACTTACAGATGACAGAACCATGTTTCAACGAGAGAAAGATATGAGCACGTGCTAAACTAAGCTTACATGGAAAGGATGCAGACGATAAAATGGTATGATGCAATAGATGTAATGGACAATGGGGTAGATGCATGCGATAGATGTTATATGCATTGTGATAGAGGTAATTGATAATAATGGATATGATGTAGTAGTTAGGAAGTGAAAGTACCTTACGGGAGTAATTGGCAATGACTCACCTTATGCTGCGTCGGATCTTCCTTTTCTTCTTGGCTTTAAGACTTCTTCCTTCATCTTGCGCTTCCAAACCATGGGTACTAATTTTTTCCTTGGCCATGTTTGCAACTTTCCCTATTCTCTAATAAGGTGACAGACTAGGTGGGTTGAGTATACAGAATTAAAGCGCATACTAGCTACATTAACCTATAGGACTGCCATACAGATTTCAAGCCGAGGATACATCCCTGGGTATTTAAACCAGACTTTCGTCTCAGAAATTCTAAACCTTTGCATTCTAGGCATCGCTATTCAAACTCTAGTTTCCACCATTTTAGTTGATCTCCTAGGAACTCACTACAAACATAGCCAGGTGGGTATACCAAACCACCTGAAGCCGTTCGGGCACGACAAACACCGAAGAAATTAAACCTTGAGGGATTTAAGGTCTCCTAGACCTAGTGAGTGCACAAGACAGTGTGGGGGAGGTGAATGCTCAAAACATTGTTGTGGGTGCACAAGATAGTGCGATGCAAGAGGTACAAAATAATACGATGCAAAGTACACAAAAGAGTGCGATACAAGGTGAATGCACAAAAGAGTGCGATGCAAGGTGAATGCATAAAACAGTGCGAACACAAGGTGCACAAAACAGTGTGATATAGGGTAGAATGCACAAAACAGTGCGATATAAGATGAATGCACAACACAACGCGATACAAGATGCACAAAATAGTGTGATACAAGGTGCAAAACATAGTGCGAACTTAAGGTGCACAAAACAATGCAATACAAGTTGGATGCACAAAAAGTGCGATACAAGGTGCACAAAACAGTGCGATCCAAGGTGAAATGCACAATATAGTGCAATGCAAGGTGCACAAAATAGCGCGATGCAAAGTGAATGCATAAAACAATGGGGTCTCAAGGTGAATGCACAAAACAATGTGATACAAAGGTGGATGCACAAAATAGTGCGATATGGGTGCACAAGATGGTGCGATGTAGGTGCACAAAATAGTGTGATACAAAGTGCACAAAACAGTGCGATATGGGTGCACAAGACAGTGCGATGTGGGTGCACAGAATAGTGCGATACAAAGTGCACAAAACAATGCAATATGGGTATACAAGACAATGCGATACAAGGGATAGATGTACGAATGCACAAAACAGTGTGATACAAGTTGCACAAAACAATGCGAGATAGGGTGCACAAAACAGTGCGATATAAAGTGAAGATGTATGAATGCACAAAATAGTGCAATGCAAGATGCACAAAACAGTGTGACACAAGGTGAATGCACAAAATAGTGCGAACTCACGATGCACAAAATAGTGCGATACAAACTGAAAGATTCATGGTATGTAGAGGGAAATGAGCAATACTCACTATAACAAAATTGATTTTTTACGGCACCGCATCAACGACATACAACAAATGCAATTCGTAGTTTCACACTTTTACGACTTACTTTTTTTGCATGTCGTAAATAATTTTTCAACAACGACATGTCTATTGTGTAGGTCGTGAATGCTAATAACGATGATTTTTTTACAGCTTGCAATGTTAACATAAATAATAAAACCTTCTATGACATGCATATGGCATGCCGTTAATACATCAATTATACACGACATACGTTTGCTAGCCATTAAAAGTATTGCACTTTTCACGGTGTACAAAACGCTAGCTATTAAAAGTATTATACTTTTTACGACGCACAATTTATGTCGTAAATAGTATGACAAAAAAAAAAAAAAAAAGGTGGCAAAACAAAATATTTTAGCACCAAGCACCAAAAATATATTAAAAAATACAAATTCAATCAAAATACAACCATGAAAAATTGTAACTGTTGCTATTAAGCAAATAAGACATGGAGAAGAGAAACGGTTAGCAGGGAGACTAGGCAGTGGCTCTTCTACCTAGAACGGTGCTCTCTCTTCGGTGGCAAGACTCGTTCGGTGGCGGCAACGATCGACGGTTCAAAGGGGAAGGGTTTCATTCTTCTCTTCGCATCGATCTGGAAAAAATCTCAGTTCGATTCTTGAGGTATGTTCGGATTGACTTAATTTGTACCATTATTTGTTGTTCTTCTCATCTCTCTCTCTCTCTCTGATGGTTTTATGATGGCAAAGGGGCTGGGAAGGGGTAGGTGGATCGTCAGATTTTGGAGGATAAGTGAGGGGATTATTGAGTTTGGTCCTGGAGGGTGGTTACCAGAGGGGATTGCTGGGGAGGGGTGAGGCAGGGGTATAGTTAACAACTTAATTGGGAGGGGGGGGGGAGGTCTTGAAAACTTCGATAATCCTTTGTTTTTCCCCCCAACAATTTCAGCTTCTTCCTTTTTCTATTGACAAATTTGAAGGCTTGGGTTCCTCTCTCTCTCTCTCTCTCTCTCTCTCTCTCTCTCTCTCTTTTTTGTTTTTTAACTTATGTCATAATATGAGAGATTTTCATCTTTGAATGCATTGATTGTTGGTTTGGAGTTTGACGGATATGTCTGGATTTCATGGATTGATATGTATGTGAAATATGTAAAATTGATTGATGTTCATATATTTGATAAATTGTCTACAAGAGATGTTTCATCTTCATGAATTGATTGCTTGATAATCTGCCTGCAGGAGATGTTTCATTCTCATGGCTAGTGTATGGGGGAGATGGACAATATGGAAAAAAATTTGAAGAAAAAGAAAAATTAAGCATGTAGTATTTGAATTCTCTCTCCCCACTCTCTGTTTTTGTAATGAAATAAGATTTTTAGTCTATGGCTATTAATCCTATATATGAAATTTAGGTTATGTATGCATTTGTATGCATATGATTACCAAAGTTGTTGCTTTCAAAGTTAATCTTAACTAGTTCTTAATATCTCATGTGTCACTGGGTTCTTTCAGGATACATGGGAGGAGTTAGATCCGGATGAGCTATCATATAAGGTAAATTTGTCTATTGAATCTAACTTTTAAAAGGCACTCATGAATGAATAGTTGGATACTGACTTCCAATGTTATCATTGTGACAACCCTACGTTCAACACCCTTGCAATTTGAAGAAGCTAAAACTTATTGCAAGTATTCTACTAGATGTGGCTTATAAACCTTTGTTTAAGACCAAGGAAAACTTGAAGCATAGCAAATGAGTTTGTAGTTGTCTTATGTATGCCATCTTTGTTGTCTGTTTAAAATCATAATTTGGGAAATTACTGTTTTGGGTCAAACAGAGAAAGATAGAATTGTGTATGATCTTAATATGAACTCTTTGGTTGCAGCATACGGTAATACCTTACTGTAGACACGCCCGAACGTCCCGGGAGGGAAATCCCATTTTGTTCATTTGGGGCTCACTACAGTTCAAGACTCAATGTCACGGTCCTGTATCTAATCTCGCAGAGTGCAATGCAAGACTGATGAATCATCAAAGAGTCCAAATCCGGCAAATCGTTTTGAAAACAGATTTTTTGAAAGAAGTGCCAAACATGGACTGCTTTGCCAGATACAGAGTCGCTACCTAAATATTTTTTAATGGGGGAATTTAGGAAACCCTGACTCGGTGCCAAAGGCCACGTGTCCGTCATCACCAAAGTTGCCTCGGCTCGGGAACTTGGGTACGATTGGGGAAGGTTAGCTATGAGCACCCCCTCTCGCCCGATCCGAAGATCGGCCTCTACTAACCATGATATCTGATTTTGAAAACGTTATGTGTTCTTATTCCGATTAATTAGCTAGAATTACTATGTGATGCGCACAACAAAACAAGTATAGACTAGATCGCCTAATTTGGAACAAAGCATTGCATATCCGTTTGTTTGGAAATGTTTTGAAATTTGCTACTCGCAAGTAGGCTAAAAACACGGATTTCAATGAATTGTCCCAACTCAAACAATCTAACCTTCACCCACAGGCATTCAGGTAGTTTATCACATAAGCATATAGCCACATGGTAAGCATGTTGTCATGTTCACATTCACACTCATGTGAGATGCTAAAACATAAATACTTACATTGTATTCCAAGCCAAAACAGAAAACTTGTTAGCAATCATGCATGATCCAAGTCCATGTTAAATGCCTAATGCATCGCATACAAAATGCAATCTAGAATAGGCTCGGCTAATCCTAGGATGGCATGTGGAATGTGATAGGTAACACGTATTCAAGTTAGATTTGGAATACTTATGCAGTTAGCATGATGCGCCGAGCCCGGTGCATGCAAGACAGATGAATGAATGCACGCATGCATAGCATAAGGTATGCTAATTGAAATATGCCTTAAATCTAACCATCATAAGCAGTTAAATAAAATGGAGGAAAGACGTGAGGTTGGAAGACATACACCACACTTACGCACACTTATTACAAATTTGCCCTCACTCGGAGGGACCGAATAAATAATACAGGCCGCCTAATCAACTAGCTAACAAGCTAATTAATTATTACAAATCCGAATTGAATAACTAGCTACAACTAATTATTACACAACTTAATTAATTAACAAATTAATTATTACAAATATCAAATGCTAACTAACTAGCAAGTAGGGAAAGCAGTAAACGGTGCTATTCCAACTCTGTTTGGAGAAGGGAGGCACGCATGCTTGCTTCGGTTCCTCGCCTTGACACGCCTTCCGGTTGCTCTTTAGAGGCTCTGTTTACAGGGTGTCTTCCAGTGCTTGCTGCAGAAACTTACCAAAACATTGCAGGGGAAGTCACCAGTGGCCTGTCGGCCATGAAAGAACCTTCTTAGGCCAAATGTGGCACTGCTTGCCGAGAAAGTGGCACATCGCCGGCCATCAATGGCCACCCGTACCTGGTGTCTTTGTGATACCAAACTGCAACAAAGCACAAAATAGAGAAAATGGAGGGTTTCCCAAGGACATGTACGCACCATGGCACTCCAAATCACCTCAAAACATCAAGGGAGAGGCCAAGTCGGATCCACGACCATCAATCACGCATCCCGATGCATGATGGCCAAAGATCCAACTTGTGCAAATCAATATGAAAATGAATGCACAAATAAAGCAAGTAAAGCCTAGAACTCTATCATGAATCATCAAGAGCTTCGGCGACCGAGAATTGAGACACGTTCCGTCACTCGGAGTATGAAACGCCCCTCGTTCCTCGTGCTCGGATTAACACTTAATCCAAACAATGCAACACGTAAGCACGACAAACATGCAACATGACCTAAGTGTGCGAACATGCAGTTAACCCAAGCATGCAATAAGCATATAAGCATGATGTGAGGCAACAGCCTTGGACAACATGACAAAATGCAACATGAACATGTGAGCATGCAGGGTATGCAAAGCTATACAAGTATGTGACAACATACGAAATGAAACAAGCATGCGACAACATGGTAAGATGGGCTTACACCAAAGATGGACAACTCTCAACTAGGTCCAAATCAGTAGCCAAAGGGATGAATTAAGCCACACAATACACTCAAGCATGCAAAATGCGAAAGGTTCAATAAAGGGGCCTAAAAGGGGTAACTCTCAAAAGTGCCTAAGAAGTGACAAATGTGCAAGTGCAACAACACTATATGCACTGAAATGAGGTGATAAATGATGCCAAATCATTTAAATAGCTCAAAGATAGCATGCGTGAATCACCGAAACACGAAGCTTGCAAGGCCAATTACACTACAGCTATACAAAGCATGAAGGATATGGCAAGGGCAACCCAAAATAGTCCTAGTACGTACTGATATGAGACTAAAACATGCATGGAAGTGAGCCAAAGCAAGCTAGCATACAATGCTAAAGCATAGAACATGCAAGGCTACAAAAGAGGCAATGCACTACACCTATGAGAACCAATCATGGCATGACTTGGACAACCAAAAACAGAGTTACATCATGGTATATTAGGACCCAAAATGCACTGAAATGATGAGCCAAAGGCTTAGGCTAAGTGGCATGCACAAAAGTCCACTCTTGAGGCATAAAGCACAAGCTATACAAAGCATTCAAGGCATGTCAAATGCAAGTGTATGACAACATTTCATAGACTGAAATAGCGGGTGGAATGAGGGCAAGACATGCAAACATCACATGTATGACATGATAGAGACCTTAAAACCCAAGATTAGCCTAAGCATTTACACTATAGTTATACAAAGCATGCATTATTTGACTATGAGGCACAAAGACAGAACTAAGGCAGTCCCAAAACATGAACATTTCTAGTTCAAAGCATGGCCAAAAGGTGCTCACATGAAGGGCTAAGGCAACATGCAAGATTGGCTAGTAAGCATGAGTTGTATGGCATGTATATGAAGCATATGAAATCTCACCAAATCAGCCAAAATCAGTGAACAAAACATGCTAAAATATGCCTAAATAATCATGGAAATGCAGCTAATGCATACAAAAATGAGGGGCTTCTTTGGAGGGCCATGCAAGGGGTTGTTAAGCACATGCAAGATGGACACTTAGCATGAAAAAACCAACTCTGGGAATAGCCTATGGGGGTCCTAAAACCCACTGAAAAGGGCCTGGAACAAGGCCTAGAAGCATGCAACTAAGAGGTCCTTTGGAAGGCCAAAAATGCAAGCAAAGAGGAATACAAAGAGAGGGGACTACCCCCTCTGATTTAGGACCTCAAAACCACACCTCTACCACTGAAAATCCACTGGATTTCAGTGGTAGGAAGGCCAAACCAAGGCTAGCTCGGAGGCCTCCAAATATGGCTTAAAACAAAGCCAAACAAAGCATGCAAGGGGGCTACACACCCCAAACAGCAAAATGACCTCAACCAAACTTAAAAAACACTTAAAAACAAGACTTTTTCCAGTTATAAGCAAAGCCTAAAACAATATGTAAAGAGGGCTAAAGCGAGGTGCAAGAAAATGCAAAAATTGGGAAAATACTCACCCTTGAAGACCCTCTTCGAAACCAGCAACTTCAGGGGGTGGAAACCAGTTTTCAAACCTCAAGAATCCCTCCCAAGAAGCTTAGTCCAATGGTGGTGTATTATATCTATGTGTTGTAGTGTAAAAGTGCAAGAAAAATCAAGTTCAAGGCACAATTTAGCAACAATATAGAGAGAGATATATCTTCTCAAATATCATCCAACCTCTGATATGAAAGGAGCCTTCTTGCTTATATAGAAGAAGGCAATGCAAAGCTTCTTCAAGAAGCTTTGCAAGAGTTCCATCCCTCCATAAATGTGTATGGAGGGGAGATAACAAAAATCCAGCTGGCTCAAAAGATCTGGAGGAAAACCAGCTGAGAGAGGGGGGGTGCCGGCCACCATCAATGGCCGGCAGTGGCTCACCATTGGCCGGCATGGCATCACCAAGGGCCGGCAGGGTCAAGGCCATGGCCGGCAGTGCACCACAGGGTCCACTTTGAAAGGACCTAATCAGGGTCCAAAAAAAAAAGGGCAGAAAGGATACAGGGTCCGGGAAGCTCGAACCGGTGACGTTCCGCCGCGATAGTTGAGTGCTTGACGAGCAATCGAACTAGTCGTTGGGTGTACCTGCAAGCACAACCAAGTCTTGAGGACGGTCAAAAATGGGGTGTCTACACTTACCCCGCCTTTTTCCGCGCCCTGTCTTTCAAAAAGGTTTGAAAAGAAGGCCTCACAGTTCGGACTCCCACAGTTCTGAATCTAATCTCACAAGTGCAATGTGAAACTGATAATCACCAAAGACTCCAAATCCGGCAAACCTTTTTGGAAAATCGATTTTAAATCAAATATTGCCAAAATTGGATTGCTTTTCCAGATACAGAGTCGCTACTTAAATATTTTATTTTTGGGAAATTTAGGAAACCCTGACTCGTGCCAAAGGCCACGTGTCCGTCATCACCAAAGTTGCCTCGGCTTGGGAACTTGGGTACGAAGGGGGAAGGTCATGAATTGAGCACCCCCGCTCGCCCGATCAAAGATCGGCCTCTACTAATCATGATATGATGTTTTATAAACATTACGCATTCTTATTCCGGTTATTAAACTAGCTTTACTATGTGACACGCACAAGCAAGTATAGACTAGTTTGCTCAATTTGGAACAATTCAACTCATGTTTGTTTGCAAAAATGGTTTGAATTTGCTACCTCAAGTGGGCTTAAAGATGCGGATGTGCCACCAAACTTGGTGGGCTTAAAACATGATTTGCCACTCAACAAAGTGGGCTTAAAACGCACATTCATTGAATTGTTCCAATTCAAACAACAAGCTTTCATCCACAGGCATTCATGCAGTCTAGCATTTAAGCACATAGCCTCATGGCAAGCATGCGAATCATGGCAACATGGCAATCACACTCATGCAAGTATGCTAAAGCGTAAAAACTTACTGAGTACTCCAAGCCAAAACAGAAACTAGTTAGAAAAATGCATGATCCTAACTATACAAGATGTCTAATGCAACACATGCAATATGCAATTAATAGGCTCGGCTACTAATATGGCATATGGATCGATTTGAACAACATGCGATTAAACACGTATTCAAAGATGATATTGAAGTTGCGATACAGTTTGAATGATGCGCCGAGCCTCGATGCTTGTAAGACAAATGAATGGATGCAAACATGCAAGCATAAGGTATGCTAATCGAAATATGTCCCTAATCTAACCATTAAAAGCGATTAAATAAAAGGGAGAAAGATATGGGGTTAGAAGACACACACACACGCACACACACTTATTACAACATTACACCCTCGCAAAGGAGGGTCCGAATGAATAAGCTAACCAACTAACTATGCTAACTAGGGCTAAGCTAATTATTACAACAATTGAAACGAATTAACTAACTTATTCTAAGGTAATTAAGTATTACAAATCGAAGTAATTAGCTAAATACTAAGCTAATTAAGTACAAAGCAATTAAACTAATTAATTAGCTACCACTAATTAACTAATCAAAGCAATTAAATGGCCTCGGTAAGCGAGGGATGCATGCATGCTTTGTTTCTCCACCCGAAAAAAGCCATCGACCTGCCATTGAACGCCTCCGTTTGCACATTTGAACACGCAAAAAAGCTATCCACTTCCAGAACACCTCTGCTCCACCTCAGGAGCACACTGTGCAAATTTCATTAGTAGCTGACAAAGGGCCTGTCGGTTACCAATGGTGGCCGGTCAGCTACTGGTGGTGGCTGGTCGGCCACTGATGACATGAACTTCTCTTTTTGCTGTAACAGAGAGTAGACAGAGCAAAACATTGTATTCATAAGTTGTTTGTCTTGTTTACCCTCCCTATCATCACACAAGCTCAAAGGAGAGAAACTCTTGGCTCTCAAACCACCAATGAAGAAATTTCCATGCATGATGGCCAAAGAACCAAGTTTTGTACAAGTTTAATGAGTGCAAAACAAGACTCAAAAGACCACCATCCCATCATGCATGATCAAGGGTGACAGTGACCAACGAAAGTGGCACATTTCATCACTTTTAAGTATGAAATGTCCCATTTTCCTTATGTTTGAATTAACGTCCGATTCGAACACATGCAATGCAACACGAAAGATGTTTATCTTGCCTTTTTTACTTGTTCCTTTTGTTTACCCATTTTACATTACCGATTCATTCTTTAATCGATTAAGTCCAAAAGTGAGTGTCCTCTAATGGAAAGGAGTGTCAACAAAGGGGTAATTCAAGGCATGAGAGAGATCATGCCGTTGGTAATGAACCCTCAAAAAGGATTAAACCATTAAGCATAACCTCAATCTTAAGCTTAAAGGATCCTAAGTTTGAAACAACTCTCAAAAGCAAATAAAAGAGTGAAGCAAATAGGGAGGTTGTAGAGATTTAGATGCTGAAATTAAGTGTAAAACAACACTAAAACATGCCTTCAACTCAAACCAAAGATGATTGAAGCATTAAGACATCAAGCTAGTGAAGGAATTAACACTACAACCATGCATGACAAGCCTCAATTGAACCAACCAGCCCAAAATAGAGCCAAAACAGGTCGTTTCAGAGGCAAAAACATGCTGGACTTAAGCTAAATTAAGCTAGAAAAACATGCTAACTCATGAAGCTAATTAGGCATGCAAATAAGACACAATGAGAGGCGGCTAACCCCTCCAATTTTGAACTTCAAAAGTTGATTTTTACCACTGAAAAATCTCTGAAATTCAGTGGTTACAAGGACCAGAAAAGTTGTTTTGAAAGTGATGAGAAGATGGCATAAAAGCTTAACAAGCTAAGAAGCAAAACGGATGGACAACCCCCTAACACAAAATAACCTCAAACCACCATTTTTAGGTCATAAAAACAGAGGTTTTTACACTTCAAAACCATCCTTAAAACAATAAGAAAGGATGGAAAAACAAGTATTGAAAACAAGCTTAAATAGGGTAAGTTTTATACCTTTGAAGCAAAGCACAAAATAGGCACAAATCTGAGCTTAAACCACCTTCTAGAGCTTAAAGGAGGCTCCAAGTAATCTCAGCCCAAAGGTGAGAGTGTTTGATTAAGGGTTGATGTGCAAAAGCTAAGAGAAACTAGGCAAGTGTATGCAAAATAACAAGAGAGAGAGAGAGAGAGAGAGAGAGAGAGAGAGATTTGTTCTAAAAATGCTAGCCCTCAAAAATGGGGGAGGACACCCCCTATATATAGAAAAACAAGTCTTGAGCTTATGAACATCTCACCATACCCATGTATGAAGATGCAGCTTAGTGAGCAACAGTTGGCACAACTAGCAACAAATATCTGGAAAAAGAGACAAATGGCCGTCGGCCACCACTGGTAGCTGACAAGAACAAGCCTTGGCTGACAGCCCAGGGGGCTGGCCGACAGGTCTCCCACTCCTCCAAACCAGAGGCAACAAGCTCTGGGTCCGAAAACATGCATAAAATAGATAAAGTTTAGAGGCTCAAAGTCAGGGCGTTCCGCCGAGGACTCCGGGCGCTCAAAATGAACACAAACAAGCACAATCATCGAACGCACAAATGATGAAGTCCAAGTCTTGAGGACGGTAAAAAATGGGGTGTCTATGCCTTTTTAGTTATTTGTTGTTTATTTACGCTTTTTTTGTTTGGGCCACATTTTCTGCCATTTGGTACAATGGAAAACGTTTTCCATGGTTAACGGAAATTTAGCCTATTTGGGTGAAATATGTTTCACTTTTAAAGGTGGAAAATGTTTTCTGGGCTAAAATTTTACTATCACCACCACACTAACACTACTGCCACCACGACATCACTATTACCAAACATAAGAAAACTTTTTCTCCAAAAAATTTTTCTAGAATAAGTTTTCTGTTGAAACAAACAGATCGTTAATTATCGTTGTTCTGTTTTTGTGGTTCTTTGACTATGTGCCTTTACCTTTTTCTTTTCTTTTCTTTTTTTTTTTCCCTCTTTTTTTTGGTTCTTGTTGATGGTGAGTCAAAATTGGTCTGGAAATTGGTCATGCATCTTAAGCAGGGCGGGGTAAGAAAATAATATTAATAACCAAGTATTTTTTTTCCTGTCCTGTCACGAGCCACATAGCACTTGTGTGTCTGCAATATAGCTGTGTCCTGATATATGCATAAGATAATGTGATTAACAGTTGTGCTAGACCAAAGCCTCATCGCTTTTAATAGTACTATGGGTGGTCAAATACTTCTATTCTAAACATATTATAATAAATTCATAATTGTTATAGGACTTCATAATGTATGAGTGCTTGAATTGCTGATTAACCGAGCTAATAATGGCTTTTTTAGGAAGAGATCCTGTCAGCTATGAATACTAATCCTTGGTATTCTGCCTATCACTATTCTCATCCTTCCCTTGTCGAAAGACTTGCTGCAATCGATGAACCTGACAAGAAGGAAGATTGAAAACGAACACAGGCTACCCAAAGCCAGTGAATACACTTTCTAGTCCATTTTATACTCTTTTCAACTTGAGCATTTTCAAGCTCTAGAAATCGTTGGTTTTGAGTTTCGCCATATGAGTCCTGTTGGAATTGACATTTCTCCATTCCAGTATTAAATTCCACACCCAACAAAGGTAAGGTTGAGTTATGGGGATTTTCTGAGTTAGGTAAAAAAAAATTACAAAAATGAATAGGAAATTGCTTAATGTAACTGAGTTTCTTTACGTACTATTCTTCTGCATGCTTCATGTCAGTTTTTCAAAAACGAAAACGAAAACACTTTTTGTCTGCTATGTTGTATCCAGATTTTCTTAATCAAAGGGGGATATCTTGTTCTTTCCAAGTGCTTTTCACGTGCTGATGTGGGTGTGTCTTGCAATTTTTGAGGGGGATGTTGAATGCTTTTAACTATTTTTTTGTTCCCTGCTTAAAATTCAGTTACAGATTACATCAAGTGTTTCATCTGTGCTTTCCTACTGGTTTTGCTTGTCCATCTCAAGAAATTACCTCAACAAGTAATTTTTTGTTTCTATATACATAGATTTTTATATTCTCTATCATTTGTATGTGTGCACGTTTATGCTTTTGGATTTGTTTCCAGCAAACTCTTATGTCTTTTGTATGCTTGTGCTAGTTTCGTGAGCATTTTTTGGTTATATTTACTTGCACAGGGTTTGGCTCTGCTTTAAATATTGAAACACTTGTTGGTTGCGGAGAGAAGGGAAACTCCTTTAGAGGTAATTTATTCAAAGTTTGATTGTCATCTATGTATATATATATATATTTGATTTTATTATCACTCATGTAGTATGCATGGAGTATTTGTTGCATACGTAGTAGATCACAATTTCTTACTAATCAACCTAGAATTGGCGTATTCATCGTTCACCAAAAAAATAGCCTAGATTTGCCTCCTTGTTCAAATAAAAATTGCGTACCTCCTATGATAGCATTTTGAGAACTTGAGACCACTTTGCTTACCACCTATTTCCAGTAAAAAGTCAACACTTCGGTATAATATTTTTACAACCCCCTCCAAACAAAATTGAAGCCATGAAAATACATTCAGGCTTTTCTCAAATCCATCCTAGAATTAAACATGGCCATTAAACATGTCGCAGCCTCCTTAATTATCCACTAAAGGTTTTAACAGGGTCTTTCCAAACACTTCCTTACATGAGAGGATAACACAATGAGTTTTTCATTCAAGAGCATCTAACCCCCATATCTCAACATCATGCAATTAGCTGACACCTCCATATGCTTGAGACCCCCCTTGAAAAACACGACACCCGTAATTTTTTCAAAAAAGAAGCAAAACTTGAATTGTGTACCTGTTCAGAGAACTCATTGTAAGCATCCATTTCAATATGCTTTGAACTGAATTCTTTTTTTGTGGACAATCATTGGCTTGTGAGCTCTCCTTTATTGCTGTTCATTATACATTCTGATGGAATAAGGAATCCTTTGTTCCTTATTTTGTGATTCCTTAGCAAAATACAACACACTGCCATTGCTGTTTAACTAATTAGTGATGTAAAAAATAAGGCAGGCAATCACCTCTTGCTTCTAGTTTGCTTAAAATCTTTATCTTCATCTTATAGTTAATGTTTCAATGAAATTGCTCCTATGGATTTCATCATAATTTGATTTCCATTTTACATCATGAATTTTTGCATTCCATTTTACATCAATAAAATCTTTATCTTCATCTTCGTCTTGAATGTTGGAAATTTTTTCATCATGACATTGCTTTTATGGGGCCATTGAATTATCTTATTAATTTTGGAAATGTTTTCTTGATGTTTTAAAATTTCTTGATCATTTCTTAACACCTAAAGAAATCTTTTCGTCTTTTAGTCGTTGGTTTTTGTACCTATGTGAAGTTTTCTTTGTCATGCAAACAAGAAATGCAATATCTGGAGCTTATTTAGCATCACAGAGGTCTGCCAGTTCAGCTGCTGTTTTGGTTGGAGACCCTACCGCTATGCGTAATCGTGAGATGTTTGGTTAGAGATAGCTGAACTGGCAGACCTCTGTGATGCTGAATAAATATTTGTTGATTTCTTTAACAACAGAAAACATTAATTTCTTTAACATTGATTTCGGTAGGGTATCCAACCAAGTTATATACAATTGTCAAAGAAATCAACGTTTTCTATTTCGAAAATAGTACAAAAACTTCTTTGGTGTTTTTAAAATACATAATTAGGAGTTCTTTTCTTTTTTATTTGTTTTTTTGTAAAAGATCAGTGTGCACATTATGGGTCAGAAGAAACACATTCTTTTCATTGCTGTGGTTGATCTATTAGATAATTATTTGACTGTTGTTTGGATTTTCCTTGACACAGTAACTTGCATCCAGTTTAATCCTATTGATGATAGATACTTCATTAGCGGATCCTTAGATGCTAAGGTTCACATATGGAGCTTTCTTGATCATCAAGTTGTTGATTGGAATGATTTGCATGAGATGGTCACTGCTGCTTGCTACACATAAGATGATCAGGTTGGCCATATCTAGACAGAGCCTTTGATTTACTTTTGCTCCACTAGAAAGGGGTAGAGATGTCATTTTATAGTATGTGGGTGTTTTATATATGGCTCGATGAATATTTGTTGATTTCTGAAGGGTGCACTGGTTGGTTCATACAAGGGGAGCTGTCGCTTATACAACACTTCTGGTACGGAAGATAGTTCTCTCTTTATCTCTTCTCTTTCTCCTATCACTATTATTTAACTTTTTTCCATCTTTTCCATAAAATAAGTTACAACAAAAAGCTCAAATCAATCTGCAAAATAAGAAAAAGAAATCTCATCAAAAGAAGATCACTGGTTTTTCAGGTAATTTATTTGTCAATCCTATGTACTTCTGTGGACATGGTAGGTATAGAAGATAAAATGGAATTCCTTTTCTTTATTTTTTTGGCTTCACATAAAGTTATTTACCGTTTTCCATTGCAATGGTCCTTGCACCATTTACTTCTGAGCCAGAAATGTTTGCTCCATGCTCTTTCAGTTGCTGATAAATTTTCAATTAACAGTTTGCACGAGGAAGCGCATCAGAAGTGCACATTACATCCGCAGATTCATGGATACAGGTCATTGATGTTGTTGATCTGGTTCACAAGTTTAAAGGTGAGACTAATACGCAATATATACTTTTTTGAATGTGTGAAGCTAGTTACAATCTTTTTTATTTTTTTTGGGTACATTGGAGTTAATAGCCTTGGGTAAGAAATCTGGTTACAGTCTTACAGAGTGCTATTTAGTGCATCAAATAGATACTTCGGATATTGATACTTGATTGAATCAATCAACTCGGTAGTGTTAGTTAAAGTTGGCACCATTGTTTAGAACATTGTAACCCTTCTATGGAGTAGAATCATGGTTACTTTCATTGCAGGAATTTTTGGCATTAGCGACGTTTAAAAAACGCCACTATAAGCCTTAGAAATGCCGTTAAAGGCTACAGTGATGTTTATAATTTGCGTCAAGGATACGGCCGCCGTCTTAGGTATATGACGTTTATTAAACGTCATTAATGACTTTAGCCGGCGCTTTTTAAAACGCCGTAAATTCTCAAACATCCGTTATGTAAAAACCGTTATAGTTAAACGCTGACGTCATATGACGACATTTAGTGACGTTTTTGAAGAAACGCCATCTTTTCCGTTACAGTTAAACACTGACATCATATGACAACATTTAATGACGTTTTTTCAAAAACGCCATCTTTTCTCCTTATTTAAAAAAAAAATAACACTGCTATTTATAGAAAAGAAAAAATATAAACAAATTTCATTTGAACTCACTAAATCTGTAAAATAATGCTTCAAAAAAAAAAAAGAAGAAAAAAAGCAGCAAAGTAAGGATTCAATTGTCAAATTGCACTATTAGCTAAATAAGGTCAAATCTAAAAGTCAAGGATTCTATACAAAAACACATAAACTAAAAATAAACCAAACAAGTTTAATTCCTCTTCTATCCTCTTCCAGATTGCTAAAATTTTACATTTGACAAACAATAGAAGAAAAATTGTAATATTTCCTACCTATTTATATTTAACCACAAACCATACCCCAAAAAATGTTACAAAACCATCAAAATATTTGATAACTCATTCATGGGCCAATGCTTATTTCAAGGAACAAGCTGGCCAATGCTCCTACAAAAAAAAAAAAAAAAGAAAAAAAAAAAGAAACACTAGAATCAATCATAAAAAAAATAAAGAAACTAACCCAAAAAAGAAATAAAAAAAATATAAAGTTAGCAAATTATAATCATTGTCAATAACAAAGTTAGCACATCAATCGCAAGCCAGATTTAAAACTCTCACCTCCACTTGCAAGCACCACATTCAAACTTCACGTTCATCACATAAATACAGATAGTTCAAGTATGGAGAGCACCACCAGAACTTGTTAAAAGGTAAAATAAATGTTATTAATGCAAGAACACATTAATTATGTAGAAACAATAAATAATAAAATTAAGTAGTTGTTTCACCACTGACAAACTATTCATTACTAATTGTGAAGATCAATCACAACCTTCTTAGAGGCACTTAACAATGCAACTATATAATTAGAAAAGCCTAATAATGTCTTTAGCAAAGTAATAAAATATGAATTTTTCCAATTTAGATGTATTATATTAATATTTATTTCATTTTAAACATTGTGAAGTAATATATATAATTATAGATTATGCTAAATAAAATGAAGAAAGATTAATTGGCCATGAACAAGTCCATAACTAGAGCATCAACCAGAGAGCATCCACGATATCTATATGATTGATTGCTATAATCAGGTGAGTGAAGAAAGATTAATTGGCCAGCTTACCATAAGGGCTATAGTACTCAACATCAGACTTTCTTATTATTTCCAGAAAAACTTGGCTTGAATGTCGGGAAGCAATTTTAATTTGCTCATGACCTTTGAGACAGCTTGACGCTTCCATTACTATTGGACTAGCTTAGGAACAATTCTCACCAAATATGGTCTAAATATTTGTTAATGCCCCTATTAGCATGAAGTTGCTTCGTGGATTTGATTGCTTAAGTAGCACTTTTTCAATTTAGCATTAGAAGCATATAGAAATTTGCTCCTGAATCAAGAATCAGGACACCTAAATACAGAGTTTGGGATGGAGGTTCAGCTCAAGTCAGTAGGCATGACTAGCATTCTCATCAGTAAGTTTTATTTTATGTACTGCTCCAATAATATAACTTTATGCTCTGAGAGAGAGAGAGAGAGAGAGAGAGAGAGACTTACTGTTCCAGCAACAAATTTTGAAGATATGAAAGTGTTTGCTTTGAATCTGGACAACCCAAAATCACATACCTGAGCATAATGTATAAGATAAAGCTTAAGTTTGTTGTTTGACTAGCAACAGGGAAAAGATTATAACATTCATAGATGTACCTTCACCGTCCAATTTTTATCAACCAACAGATTTGGAGATTTAAGATCCCGATGAACTCTGGGAGGGCTAAGACAATGAAGATAGTTAATACCCTTGGCCTGCATCAATTGCAATATCATAAATTAATAATACAACAGCAAGTGTTAACAATAGAAAAGGTTCATAACAGTAAAGCCCACTACAAACCACATCCAGAGCCATGCGTAAGCGCCTCCTTTGGTCCAAAACTTCACTAGCATCTGCCCTATGGATGAGGCGGTATAGACTACCCCTGTTCCACAAAATCAGGATTTGTGCAAAGTTAGCCTTCCATCACTTGCTTTAGATAGAAGTAGTTCAAATAATAAACTAATTCAGGAAGCAAATTGCTAAATTCACAACAATTTTGACTACGTCCAGCAACCCCTCTCTCGTTGCAGTACCAACCCATGTGAGAAGGATGGCAGTGGCACAGCCATCAAGACTGCAGGACAATGCATTAGGAACTAAAAAATGTCTTTACCTTGGTAGATATTCTGTCACGATTGACAAATGTGGCCGTTGTGTAACCGCACCCATGAAGAGCACAACATTAGGATGACGAACACGCTTCATTATCGCAACCTAAAAAAAGTTAACTACAACTTAAGCTACAGATAAACAAGAAAGGCACTGAACACTTGCGTTTTGGAAATAAATGGATTCAATTTATGGCTCAAAAAATATGTTGATACATGAAACCACATGCACAAATCTAGCACTTCAGATGGAAGTTCTAATTCAATCAACACCTATCTAATAACAGAGCATATACTCTTAATAGTGTCTTGGGAAGCAGAGGAGTGTTCAGTCTACTAAATACATACCTCCCTCGGGAATTCCTTCAACTGATCATCACAAAAATCTTGGACTGTTAGAACCTTGACTGCAACATCCTGTAGCATGCAATATATTTTTCTTAAGGAAGAGTGAATACGGTGCAACAATCAAGACCAATACCAAATTTGGACAGAATTTACATGCGAGTTTCTCAAGAGACTCAATAATATCCATTACTCACTTTTATTGTACCTGATAAATTACTAAACCATAAACAACAGAGAGTTAATTTGATTTTGTATGCAACAATTCCATCACACTATTAATCGCTTTCTCATTGTGCCAATCAGACAAACTCCTAATGTCGATGCCCTTATTGCACAAATTCATACTGAATTTCTAGGTGCCTAGGATCCTTACACCTCTCAAGCCAGAGAAGAATATCTCAACATGAAACATTGTTCTTTCAAGAGGAAAGATGTAGAAATGCATTAAGAGCGCATGTCTAAACGCTTCTACGCCCTCAATAGCATCGATGATGTCAATTTGAACCAAGCCTGGTTACGACAAATTGGGCACTCACATTTTATCCAATCTGATCCCTGCACTTGAAGGAATTCCCAAAGCAAAAAAAATCAAATACCATATGAACACCAAATCAATAATCAAATTTTATTTCAATCCAAAAACTCAAATACAAAATAATAGTCAAATCTCACTCCAACCAAACACCAAATAAATAAACAATCTCAAAACTAAAACACCAAATACAAAGTCAATAATCAAAAGCTCATTTAAAACTTAAAACTATACACCGATGCTGGAGCATGATTGATTATTTATTTATTTTATTTATTAGAAGTGATATATTGAGGGATGTAGTATTTTTTTAGAGAGAGGAGAATGAGAAATGTGAATTTTTCTTTTTTATGATCCATTCCATATCAATGGGGGTGAATTGAAGCGTGCACAATTAGAGGCTCTTAAAATGAGAGTGATATGTTGGGAGATGTAATACCACTGTAAAAATTAGTAGGTACTAAAAAGTCATATATATATATATAATTTTGAAAAAAAAAGGTCAAAATTTCTTTTAATTTAGTATATATTTTTTCATAAAAAGTCAAAATCATTTTAAAACGCTTTATATATTTCCACTTCATAATTTAGTCAAAAAATTACTAAAAAAAATCACTTCCCAAAAGAATCCTGAGTTTGTTTTTTCTCATTATGGGCTATTTTCTCCCTTTTATGTTGGTAGTTGATATTGATTGCTAGGCTGAGAAATTTGTGTTGGTTATTATTTGTACGGTTTGATGAAATCTTCCTCAATTGAAAATAAAAAGTAAGTAAAAAAGAGAGAAACACCTAATGTATTATCCTTGTCATGTAAGTAATGTGGGATGTTATTTTGGTATGATGTTCCAAAGGCTATTTTAAAATCTATTCTTAACCAATGTGGGATTATAACATATGTACCTACAAAATTAGAAATTTCCCTATTGTCTTCAAGAAGTGTTTCGTGAAAGCTTGAACTCTCTTGTTATTGTCTGGTGAGCACTGACCAGAAGCCCTTAAATGAGAATGATTATTACATTCCCTTTCTCATATGCATTGCATTCTAATCATTTTTATTCTATTGTACCAAACAGAACCATTTTTATTCTATCATATCAAACAGTCTTAAATCATGTATAAAAAAATATATAGAACAGTCTTAAATCATTTATAAAAAAATATAAATCATGTACAATCATTTTTATTCTATCATATCAAACAGTCTTAAATCATGTATAAAAAAAAATATAGAATTAATTTTATGATTAATTCTTTCTTTTCCCAACTTTACCCAATAAATAAAGTCACAGTTATTGAACTAATCAAACCACAAAGAGAAACAATAATATCTAATCATGAATCTCATGATTCTTATAATATTCTCACTCAGCCAGAAAACAAACAAGAAAAGCCAAAAAGTTGAGGATCAGATGAGTCCGGCAAGTTGCAGCCTCAAACAACAAGATGCTGGAAACACACACAAATCAACCACATAAACTCATGCAAAATCAACCAAAGCCCAATCATGGAATTAATAACCAAATTCAATATATATATATATACTTTAATAAAAATCAAGAGAAAGCTATGTAATCAAATGCATAAAAAGAAAATAGAGCAAAATCATACCTTTCCAATAGTAGATGCTGATGCTTGAAGCAGCCCATTTCTCTCCTCTAAGCTCTTCTGCAATCTATACATCTCCTCCTCTATCTTCTTAGCTTTGGCCTCTGCCTAGGAAAAAAAAAAAAAAAAACCAAAAATACACAAAATTAGAGAAGGTCCCACAAAGAACATCACTTTACAGAGAAGAACAAAAAGGTGAAATGAAATGATTTTATTTCCAAAGTACACACAGATGCAAACAAATATACATAGAAACATATAAACAAATATACAAATTCACATGCCTGTCTTGTTAGGGTTTGGAGAGCAAATGACTACTCTTGTGAAGCGAGACGGCTTCAGACCTTCTTGAGCTCCACCGCCAGCGACACCACGTTCCGCCGGAAGCTCTGTTTTTTCTTACTCAGATCCTTCAAATCGATATTTCTCGGCATACAGAACGGTTCATTCCATGCAATCACCTCATTTTCCATGCGATTGAAGCTTCTCTCCATCGCAATCTTCCACTCCTTCGTACTCGAATCCTTCTTCTCTATCTCTTCCTTTACAAGTTCATGTAACTGATCTCTACACTTCATCGCCACCTACAAAGAAATCAAACATCGATTAACACTTGTTAATGAAAAATAAAATAAAAATGACTTCCTTTTTCAATTTCGGATCTGCGATTTGTGAGAGAGAGATCAGATCTAACAAAATGCAAGAGAGATCAGATCAGATTGAGTTCGGATTTCGATCAGATTAGATCGACTTTCTTTTTTGATTTCGGATCTGCAATTTGTGTGAGAGAGAGAGAGAGAGATTGAGTTCGATGAACAGCTAGGGTGAGAGAGATCGATATTAATCGCGAGAGAGGAGCAGTTTATGAGAGAGATTGCGTGTTACTTTTGTAATTGGAATGGGGTTAAGTGTCTGTTAAGTTAAATAGACTTGGCTCATTGAGACCATCAACAAGCATCACGCCTTGAAAAACGTGTTGACTATTGAGGTATACCACAACGTTTTTTAAAACGTCTTGATTCAAGCGCCGTTATAGACCACTTTTCTTGTAGTGTTTGATAGTTTGGTTCTCTTGTCAACTCTATGAGAGAGTATGATACTATGATGCTGATGCGGTTAAGTTAATGTGGAACCCACAGAAGATGATAAATATTAAGTGATTAGTCTTGGTAGAGCCTTTGATTTAATCTTGCTGAATTTTCATTTTATTAAATCTTTTAGATGCTCAAGTAGTAGCTGGTTGATCTCAGGATGTCGCGGTGGCAAATTCCAACCCAAGCCCAAGGTTCAAATTGAGAGAGAGAAACTTGGTGCCGACACTTCTCATCTAGATGCAGTTGAGTCCATTCCATGTCCACAACAAGCTCAGTCAATTCCTTCTGAAACTGAATACATGAACGAGGGTTCAAACCTTGCATTCCCATCTAACAATATTGCTGATTTCCCATCCTTGAGGAAATATCCAATATTTTTTTGGATGATTTAGAACATTTTGGACGGTTTAGAACTTAGGAATAGTTTTTTTATGTTTAGAAACATAGTTTTTAGATAGTTTGGAATGTATAGATAGGTTTTGGATATTTAGAACTTGTGGATAGTTTTTTTTATGGATGTTTGAAATAATATTTTGGTGTTTGATTAATGTGTATATATATATTTGTGAAACTTGTTTGTAATGTTTTCTTAAATTATACAAAATAGGTGAAATAAAACCTGCTGATTTTATTTTATTTTATTTTTTTAATATATATATTCAACGGTATGCAAAAAATGCTGTGAACTTGGGCTATCTACGATAGGCAAAATAGGTCATTGTATTAAATATTCAACAATTAGTAATGAATGTCGTGGTTTGTCCCTTGAATTAACGGTGTGTAAAAGTAGTTGTAGAAAAATAAAATAAGACGCACAAGATCCGCTATTAAAGGGTTTTTCACGGCGTGCAAAAGTAGTCATAGAAAGAGTAACAACGACGCCCAAAATCTTTCGTTAAATAGTTTTTAACGGCATACTATAGCATGTCATTGAAAAAGTAACAACGACGCACAAAATCTACCGTTAAATATTTTTTAACAGCGTACAAAGCATGTCGGTTAAAGTGAATGACTTTCCATGACTGCTCATAATATGACGCGCACTGCACGTCGCAGAAGGGTTTTCACGCCGTAAAAACCTTTTTTTGTTGTAGTGACTCAGAATAATGCTTCATGTACTTTATGAAATGAGTGTAGGGCAACTTGCCATAACTCATTGAAGTGCAACACAAAGGGAGGCAACTCAAGAAAAACTCTATTAAGTGCAGAACAAAGTCAAGAGCAAGAGCAACCAATTACGCAGTTCAAATCAACCAGAGTGTATGAGCATGCATGCACAATCCAAAGCACATGTATTAATCACAGGGAAGATGGAAATCCCAAGAGAGTTTTGAAATGGTTACAGACAACTTTCGAAAGCTGAATCATAGCAGAATCATCATGGGGGTAAACTCCCATAATCTAGGGGAAAGTGCCCAACAAATGGCTTGGAAAACTGAGGGAAAGGTTGGGTTCATGCCCCTTGTTTAATAGATGACTTGATCAGATGTACTGAAAATTACCCCTAGTGTCTAGTCATTGGCTACCGGCTGGGTTCATGCCCTTTGTTTGATGGATGGCGCGGTTAGATGTACTAAAAATTGCCCCTAGTGTCCAGTGTTTGCCATCTTTTTAACATTATGTAGGCACGTGTGATAGGGATCATCAGATCCTGGAGTGGTTGCCAACCAATCAAATTGATGCTTCTCTTTTGTCCCAGCATGTTGAGAATCTACTCCATTTTTCCCTAAAGTAGTAACGGATTCCACACATACACTTTGCAATGATCATGAATGCGATGCCCCTTATATGGGCACTCTCAGTTTATTATAAATTCCACACATGGACTTGTTTTTGAGTTTGGAGCAAACACTCGTGTATGGAATTTTGACCATGCCACTTTGTTGAACATGAGGGACAGATACACTATGGTGACTCGATGAAGAGCGCTTTTCAGCGATAGATACACTATGGTCACTCGATGAAAAGTGTATACTGAGACAAACACCAGGCACGACACAACAGAACTCACAACTGACCCAAAAGTAGAAAAAGACTTGAGGTGACTGATCATTCATAGTGCCCCTAGTATTACTTATGCTCCCTTTACAACTCAATTTCACAAAACCTGAGTTTTGATTCAGTTTTTTGTTCAAGTTAGAGCTTCCACTGATAAGTTAAATTATTGAAAATTGTTCCACTTGTTGATTCAAGCTAGTTCTTCCTTACCCAATGCAAGTATGATATATGCAACAGTCAGTATAGCTCATGGATTGATGTGAAGCTGACGACGCGAATCGAGCAAGCTGATTGGGTCAAGATGAACAAAATGGATATGATTGAGACCGAACTTCAGGATGAAGTTGCCTACGTATCCCAAGAATGGGAATCAGGTCAACATAGTTCATGGCTGAGGTTCACTTGGGTATTGATACTCTCCTTTTGCGCTCCAACTTTTGCCAAAGTCGCCCCTTAGGGGTTTTCAACCTTATGAGCTTTATTTGTTTGATTTCTCATTTTTCATGCTCTAACTTCTGCCTAGATTGCCCTTCCGGGTTTTTGGCCTAGCGAGCCTCTCAAGGACAGCGTTACAATATTTGTGGTGAATTTGATCAATAGTCATCCTTGCCCTGACACGGGAATCGGCTTTATCTTGATTTGAGTTTGGTTCGCCATTCTGTATGCATGTCTTCTTCTTTTCTTTTGCTCCATTCTGAAAATTGGTTCTTCTTGTAATGTGGTACTCCATCGCATTGGCCTTCCCGAATTCAGACCAAAGTTCATTTCCACACAGTTGATTGGATTTCATTCCAATGAATGCCCCTGGCTTGATGGTTGACTTGTTTTCCTTTTCTTTTTATTTTCTTTTTGGTATATTTTTTCTTTTCTTTTCTTTTTTTTTGGTTTTTTTCCTTTTCCTTTTTTCCTTTTTCTTTTTTGATTCCTTTTTGTATGGTTTCTTTTATCTATTTCTTTTTTGAAGTAATGAAAACATCAGGAGGAGAAATTCTATGATTATGAGGTCTAAAAGTCTCCTTGTACTTGTAGGTTTGAAAGCCGCCTTGTACTTGCCAAAATAATTGCCTAATGGCGAAGAGAATGTCCAGGACGATGTAGAATACCACGCACAATTCTGAATGTATCTTCGCAAGTTTGCAAAAGAAACAACTGAAGAAGTAGCTGAAACTTCTGAGATCATGAAGGACTTTGTGCCGATAAGTCAGAATCCACTCAAACCATTTGGGGGATCCTTCTCAATACCTGAGCTTATTAACAAAATTTCATTCCAAAAAAAAAAAAAAAAAACAAATTCAAAGATTTTTCTATTTTTTTTTTTTTAAAAAAAGGTCACACATGCATTACTATAGGCACAACAAAATGATCAAAAACTTGACTCCTGCTTTCTTGTTTAGAAAAACAAAGACCTAAGGGTACACGAGAGCGACTTAAAGAAAGAGACTCAACTGACGCAACACCGCAGGAAAAGACAAAGAAAATAATACTCACAACACAACTATTTACAAGACGCGACTCAAATCAAAATCAGCATCCCGGAGAAAAAAAAGGTTTTCACTCTCCAAGTCCATCTGTAGATTTCAAAAACAACTTCAAGTAGCCCACAGGAGGGTCCAAACCTGCCATCAATACTAACATCCACACCAAGCAGGATTGATTTCAGACTTTTCAAACTGAGTCTCACAGATTGAGGTTCACAATTACCCCGGTTGTCCCCATACATCTTTTTGACCATCCTGGCTAGGGTCAAGGTTGGTTGTTGGCAAGCAATGGATGGGATTTATACTATGGGATGGCAATCTATTGTGGTCAGGGAGAGGTTTATTGACAACTTTGGGATTTGTAGGTGGGGTGATGACCTTATTGTCAATCAAGTCTTGAATTTCATGGCGAAGGCGAAAACAACGGTCAGTATGGTGACCGCACTGCTGATATAATGTGCAATATTGGGTAGGGTCATGTCTAGGTGGGAGAGGATTAGGCAGAGGTCAAGGATTAAGCGGTTTGAGATACCCTTTCTTCATTAGTACCTTCAATGCACAGGTTGGGCTCATACGGAGATGGGTGAAGGCTCGTTTTTGGGAGGATGAGGCATTAGTTTTAGAAACATTGAAAAATAGGTTGGCGGGTGTTGGCTAGATATTTATGGGCTTGGGACTGGAATCAGGAAGGGTGTTTCTGGTAAAGCGTCCATTTTCATAGCATGCCTCCTGATTTAAAATGCTCCTAACCTAAGCGATAAAAGTTTCATCCATAGTCTTTGCAACAACTACAAGCACTTGCTATTTGTTCAATCCTTTGACCCCTTTAAAGTCTCAATAGCCCACCGAAGATGTGCATAGGTATCAATACTTGCCCCGACCTTATTCTTGCCACTTGTTTCAGCTTGGCCCAGGGATTGGGTGGCTATATCGAAGCAAGGCCCATTTGTTGTTGGTATGTCATCGCCCAGACCTAAGATAGTTTTGGGTTGGCCCTTTCCAACTGTAGCTCGCCCTAAAATTGGGGAGCTTTTTGACACGAACCTTTTGGCATATGATGTGGTCGATGATGGAGCCAAGACCCCAAAGGCTAAATCTGCCATAGTTCCCTGAAGATCTTCAATCGTGCACAACAACTCAGGAGTAGTCGAACCCGTAATGTATTTGAACCAACTTGGTCTTGATGGATTGGTTGGGTTGGACTCTTTGGAGTAGGTTAGATGGGCACTGGGCTATTGTTAATTGGGATCCAAGTGCCTCCATCATACATAAGTTTGTGCTTCCTGGAATGAACACCTCATGCTTGGGCAAATGGGCTAGGGTGATGCATATATTAAGGTCGAAGTAGGAGGTAGTGTATAAATGAGGTTAAAGTGAGGAGGAGGTACTAGGTTGTGGATGGGAAGTGGATTGGTAGTAACATCGGGTTTTTGAGGTGGAGCTATTGTCTGGTTGTCGATGAGATTCTAGACCTCATGACAAAGGCGGTAACGACGATCGGTGCCATGACTGCGTTGTTGATGGTATGTACAGTATTTGGTGGGATTATGTCTGGCAAGCAGTTGGTCAGGAAGAGGTTGGGGATCTAGGGTTTGAGATGCCCTCTTTCCATCAAGATTTTTAATGCGTTAGTTAGGCTCATATGGAGGGGGGTGAAAGTCCTGCCTTGAGCTCAGGTTGGGCCAGCTGTTTGTAGGTTGGTATTCGCCAAAAGGGTCAGCAGTTTTGGGATTGGTAGTGATGGTATTGATTTCAGTGGGTTTGGGGATAGTGCTACTGCTAGTATTTGTACTCCTAGAAAACACTCTCCTTGTTGGTTCACTTGCTCTAGAAATAATCCCTTTGTTAAATGCACTCTTAATCTGAATCCCTAACTCATGCAAATTTTTGAAAGCGAACAGTGGAGTGACTATTAATTTTTGTAACATATCAGGCTCATGGTTCTGCACCACTATATGTACTTGGTCCCTTTCAGAAGGTCGATCTATCATTTGTGCTGCTTTTGCTCTCCACTTTGTAACAAATTCCATAAACGGTTCTTCAGGATTCTGGTGGGTTGCTTCAAGCTCTTGGCTGGTCGTTTCAATTTGGGTATTGTAAGACTACTGATTAACAAATGCCTCAGCCAAATCTTCCCAGTTCTGCTTCACTTTACCCTCCAGCTTGGCATACCAAATGGTTATTATATCCGATAGGCTTCTTCCATACAAAGAGAGTTTCTGAGGCTTAGTCAGATCCATCGGTTTCAGGACGTCCAAGAAAAACTAGATATGTACCATCTCCAAACCCGTCGAAATGGTCAATGTGTGGCATTTTGAATTTGTCTGGGAGCCTTACGACAGCCTCGGTGTACCCATCCTCAATGTCGGGAATGGAGTGAATTCCTTATGCCTTTTTGAATTACTTCTCAAGGTTAGCAATTTTTAACAAGGTCAGGTTGAGATCATTAATATCAAGGGAACAAAGGCCCTCATTAGACTGCACCAAGGGTCTGAAAACCTGAGCTTGAGCCTGAGCCAACCCTTCTCGAGGATCTGGACCTTACAAATCTTTAGCTGGTGGAGGTGGGTCAAAGTTCGGCTGGGGGCCCAGGACTGAATGTATGCTAGATGCCCAAGATGGGCATTGCATTTCAGCAATGGTCTTATCCTGCATAATAATTCCCTGGTTTAGGGCCGTTATCATGGCCACAACTTCTTCTGGACTCTGAGCCATCACGGGTTTGCTGAGTTGGATGGGTATAACCTAAGAGCTAACTAACAAGGATTTTGACCTTGTTATACTTGATGTATCTAAACTAGATTAGTCTAGACGGGTTTGATTGGATTGGGCTTTTTTAGAATAGGTCTTTTGGCATTGGATGGATCTTTTCTGAGTTGGTCGTTGGGGATCAGATGGACTGGACCTTTGCTGAGTAGTTTTTTTTTTTTTTTGCCCTGGGTTTGAATGGATATGGCTCCTTCTTTGGCTCAGACAAACCTAGCATTAAAAACAAATACTCCATCAGATCGGGATACTGGGTATGCTAGTCAAAACAAAGCAAGATACAATTTTTGGCCCTGGTGCTGGTCTTGCTAACAATTCACCCATATCAAACACAAATCCCTGGATTTTGACCCAAATTCTGATTTTGATGTGACCCTCAAGTTTGAAAGGAATCACCTCAAGAGACTCCTAGGATTGCATCACACATTTTCAAAGATTTCACATTTTGCATAAAAGCACTCAAAACACCCCTATAAGAGGTTAAGGTTTCCCTGTCCTAGCTTTTGGAGTGATCTAGGCTTCACTACTTCAAATAAAGAATTTCATCACATCCTACACATGGATGAGCATCCTGTCGTAATTTGGAATAGTCACTATGGCTTACTATATGAAGCTAGGCCAAATGGTCAAAAGAGTACCTCAACAAGATCACCTAATATACCTCTCACACCTATCACCGAGAAGTGAAAAGAGGATCAAATGGTACGGTGATAATCCAGATCCAAGGGTTGTGTTTCCAACATGGCAAAGCCCATGACCGGTTAGCCTTTTGGCAAGCTTTTGGGCAAGCCTCCAGCAAACCGTCCAGGAATAGCAAATGGAAAACATAGTAACTTATAGTAACAATCCAAATGCTATGCAAACAACATATACATGTAGATAAAATTTCACATCATAAGTTTCATGTCAAGCTCTTTAAATCCCCAGTAGAGTTGCTAGAAACTGTGGCATGCTTTTCATGCTCCTTTCGGATATGACTAGCTCCACAATTCGGACTCCCGTGGTTCTGAATCTGATTTCACAAGTGCAATGTGAAATAGTGAAAACACAAAAAGAGTCCCAATCTGGCAATTCTTTTGGAAAATCGATTTTGAATCAAATGCCAAAAACAGACTACTTTGCCAGATTTCAGAGTTGGCACCTAAATATTTTTGGAAAATTTAGGAAACCCGAGACTCATGCCAAAGGCCACTTATCTGTCATCACTAAAGTGTCTTGGCTTGGGAACTTAGGTACGAGAGGGGAGGTCATGAATTGAGCACCTCACTCGCCCGATCAAAGATCGACCTCTACTAATCATGATGTGATTTTTATTTACATTATATGCTCTTGTTCTGATTATTAGATTAACATTACTATGTGATGCATGAAAGTATAGACTAATTTGCAAAAGTTAGAACATTTGATTTCATGTTTATTTGAAAATTGCTTTTGATACTCGTCACTTGAAAATGTGAGTTTGCATGTACATTAATTAATTTATCCCAACTTAAGTAAAAAGGCCTTCATCTACTGGCATTAAAAGAGTTATATCACTTAAGCAATTAGCCTCATGGTATTATACTCAATGTGGTAACATAAACACACCTTATGTGGTATGCCAAAACAATAAGTGCTCACCTAGTACTCCAATGGCAAGCCAAATAAAGCAAAATAATTAGAAAACATGCATGTTTCTAAACGATGCAATATGACTAATGCAACACACAGATTTATGCAATTTCATAAGCTTGGCTATGAGCGTGGTATGTGATCCAATTCAAGACATGTGAAAAATCATGTATTCAAGCAATGAAATTGACATTTAGACATTGGTTAGTATGATGAGCCGAACCCAAATGTTTCATGAAACAAGTGTATGAGAACATGAGAATGTCCAAGTGTCCAAACTAAACTAACTATTATAAAACCAAATTTATGAATAAATAACTAATTTAGCTAAGCTATTACAACAAAGATTAATAATAAGTAATAAGCTAGCTACCTAATTTATTACAATAAGGATGAACAATAAAACTAACTATCTAAGTTAATTAACAATAAACATTCATAATAATTATAATAATGCTAATTATATTTAATAGCAATAATAATTAGAGCATTAATTTACAACATTTGATAGAACCAAGAAGCACAAGGATGGCATGCACGTGATGGTTTTCAGAAGCGACTCTGTCTGCCTTCCTTGAAATTTGCCTCGTTTCACCTTCAACCACTGCACTCTGCTTATGCAAAACACTTTGTTTACCAAATATTGGAACTCAATCGGCCCCCAATGAAGCTCAGCCAGGCCCAAATAGGGCCAGTCGTGCCCTAATTTTGTGCAAAACTCTATTTTTGTGCTCTGAGGTGAAAACAGTGTAGACAGAGTTTTTCTGAGCCTTGTTTGTCCTTTTTACCCTTCTCTGTCATGGAAAGCCTCGAGAGAAGGATGAAATCGCTTCCAAAACTATCGATGAGCAAGTTGATTGCTTGATGATTTCGGGCACGAGTTGGACAAAAATCGATGAATGCAATAAACAATACCTATCCCTCTCCCTTATCATGGAGTGAGCTCAAAGAGGGAAGTAGAGATGCTTCTAGGGTCATCAAAATATTTTGAATTGATGTGTGATGACTCTTGACATGATGTACTTAGCATAACGTCCGGCTGAACTCGAGTGACCTTATTCATTTTCTTTGTGTTGGTTGGTTCAATTTTATGCCAATTTCATTAGTCTTGTCCATTCTTTAACCCATTTGTCCAAAGTGATGATTAAGTCCGTTAAATGAGAGTAATGTCAAGCGAGAGGTGCTCTCAAATATGAAAGAGAGACCATGCCTTCGACGATGAATCTCCGTAGAGATTAAGCCATTGAGCATAAGTCTCTAGCTCATATTTCGAATAACCATCAACTAGTTGAAATAACTCTCAAACAAGAAGTAAAGAAGAAATGGGGGAGATTGTAGACATGATTGTGAAATTGATTCTTGATTGACCATACAAATGCTATCAAAGCATGTATAACACAACATAACAAGCTAGATATGATGACTTACAATGCGACAAGCTTGACATGCAAGCATATGCTAATTAAATAAATTATAACAGCCCTAAAACAGCCCCTAATATGCTAAAAACAGTGACCAAAAATCATGTTAGAGAGCATAAAAAGGTAGGCAAGAATAAGGCAAAGCAAATCTAGTGAACAAAAAGCAAGGAGAGGTGGCTAACCTCTCCATTTTTGAGACCTCAAACCATGGTTTTTAGCCTTTTCCAAGCTTTGAAAATCAGTTTAGACGGCAAAGAAGAGAGTGTAAAAACAAGGGCTTGAGTTATGAAATAAGGTGCAAGAGAAGGTGTTAAGCTTCCCTACCCTCTGGTGGCTATCCAAACCCAAGTTTAAACCCTTGAAATGGACTCAAGACAGAACAAAAACACAAGTAGCTAACAAGAGATAGAAAAAGAAGTAAAAGAGAAGGTGGTAAGCTTATACCGCTAAAAAAAGCAAGCTCTTGTTTGTAACACAAACTTGGTTCAAGCACACTCTCAATCTTGAATTATGATGTACAAGCCTCAACCATGGCTCTAGGGTTATGATCTAAGGTGGTGTATGCTGTATGGATATTGATCAAGAGACATAGGTTGGCTCAAAGGTGACTTGTATAGGAAGAAGAAGCTCTCTCTTGTGTGTATATGTTCTTTTGAAATTTTTCAGCCCTCAAAACAAAGGTGTAACCTTGTTTTTATAGAATTTGAGCCAAACAAGTTGAAAATATCTTAAAAAAAAGACAGCTGGCAGGCTCTCACCTAGAATAGTGTGTATTGCCAACAAGGCACAGCCAGGCCCAAACAGCCACGGAAGGCTCTCAATGGGGCACGACCGGGCCCTAATGTGCTACCCTATTCCTTTGTTTCACACTCAGTGTAAGGTAGCACAATGTTCAAAAATGAACCTCTGAGGTAAGAATAAGAAAAATAACAAGTAGGAAGGTTTTGGGATTATTTCAAGACTTGACCTTGGATTTCTTCATCGAGAACTCGAATCACACAATGTTGTTTTCATCATCGAGTGCTCTGGACCAAGTGCCTAAGTCTTATGGGTAGTCAAAAATGGGGTGTCTACACATGCATGCATAGTTTTGTTGAGTCTCATCCCTTTTTAGCATGATTTTATCATCCATGCTAAATTTAGAAGTTGAATTGTGCATGCATTCAAGAATTATGTTACTTTGAAGCTAAATTTGATGGTTTGTGAGCCTTGGAAAAAAAATATGAGGTTAATCGATACATGCATGGGAGTTTGGGTTCCAATTATGAAGTTTTAAGTTTCAAATTTGCAAAATCATGAAGTTTTTGAACTAAGGATTCAGTGTTGGCCATGTACTCATGTTTTCGAAGGGTTTCCATAATTTTGGATTGCATCATGTAGGAATTCATACTTTGAACATGTGTTTTGAAGTTCAAATTTAGTTATGGATATTTGTAATGACTCGGATTCTAGTACGTATCGAATTGGTGTAAAATGGTGCCCGTCACCTTAAAAATTTGTATGGTTGTCGGACTCTTGGTGTTGATGGGTTGCTAAGTGAACCTTAAATATTATAATTGAGGACACTTGGGTGATGTTTGGAACCTTGGTTGAAGCCTTAATAAGGTATTTAGGCAAGATTAGAGCAAAAGCCCCAAATTTGAGTTTTCATTTTTGACCATCACTCTTTTGCCCTTTTCTTTTTCCACACTTTGAATTTCTATGTGAGGTTAGAACCATTGGAAAGCTTATTTTTGGGACTTCAATTTGGACACAAGAACAACCTAAAAAAAAGTCTGGACGAGGGAGTTACACCCGTTTGAATTTTGACTTTCTGTGCTAGAAGCAGGCTCGCTCGAGTGAGATTTTCTTCGCTTAGGCGAATTGCGCGAATTTCAAAGATTCTGGGAGCTTCTTTTCCATGCTCAAGCCAAGATGTCTTCACTTGGGCGACCAGGTCGCTGACAGACATTATAAAGTGACTTTTTGACCCAAAACTTTATTCTTTCTTTCTCTCTTCTCTCCCTCTCTTTTCTTCCTCTCCTTTATGTCCAAAACCTGGCCCTCAAAACTTTGATTTCATCAATTTTTCCCAACAATCCACCATGCGTCTTGCATCAAAGATGAAGAACAAGAGAAGATCAATATTTTTAACAGATTAGATTTTGAATTTTCGAAAGAATGCTCTTGATCTAGCTTCCTTGCTTCCAATCTTGAGGTATGGGTGTCTTTAACTTGTTATATGTTTAATTTGGGATACATATGTGATGATTTCATTAGATATACATGTAGTGAGTAGTTATATACATGTTTGTATATATATATATATATTGTGAGGATATGGTTGTGTGAATGAATATTTGGGTAAATGTTGTAAATGTTTCATGATTTATGAGAGAAGTTGTGCTTATTATGAATAATTATCATTGTTTATGATGAGTAATTGCCTTAATTTCAAAAACAAGGGAAAAACCCAAATTATTCTCAAACCCTAGTTTTCCAAAACATGAAATTTAGTGTAATTACTTGGTTTTGAGGTTGAGATTGTAAAACTTTAAGCTTCTCTCTATATATTTTCTTGAAATGATGTGGTTTTGGTGTTAAATCCACTATTTTGGACATGTGAAGTTATGAGATTGTTGTGAATGGAAATCATTGTAGGAAAAATGCATTATTTACAAACTCATGCAACATATTCATTGTTCATTTCTTTTGGTTCTACTTTTGTGAAAACGGTTGAACGCAAAAAGGAGGTAAATGGTCTATGAGTTCGGGTAGTGAGTCGGGTTGGTTTTAAGTTACGTGTTGTAATTGGTACTCATGCAGGGAGTCAAGATGCCCAATTTCCTTGTATGCGCATATCACCAGACGAATGTGGGAAAATGTTTTTGGGTGTCCATGAGCCCGCCGTTTCTTGAGCTGAAAAATGTGAAAAAATGGATGATTTTGGGTGTCCACGTCTTTGCCGTTTATGGAGCTGGCAAATGTGGAAGGTCAAAATGTTTTTTTTTGGGTGCCCATCGCCCCGGCATTTTTGGAGTCGGCAAATGTAAGACTATTTTTAGTATACAAAACTATATATATGTATAACTATTTTGATTTCAGCTCTCACTTGGGATGTCATAGTATATTTACTGCCCATGGTTACTTTGAAAAATGTTGAACAAATGTCATGCATTGCATATTTCATTTGTATTTAAACAAATATTTATAATTAAACATTCAAACTTTCATCATACTTGCATTGCATGATATGTGTCTTTCAGTTAATTATATTGCTTGTTAAATGCATTGCCTACTGAGCTTTCGCTCACCCCAAAGCTAACAAATTTTAGGAAATGATGTTTAGGCACCTTTGCAAGTATGGATATATGAAATGAAGTTGGATGAGGGCATGGATGCTCTTCTATTGATGTTTTATGATTTGGCTTTGGATTATCTTTTATGGACTATTTGTATGGAGGAATTGGAAATTTATCTTGTAAATGAATGTAATTTAACAATGATGTATTTTTGAGATAGTTCAATTGGAAAGAGGAGTTAGTGGATTGTATTATTGTTAATATTTGTTATCTGTATGTGTGTATTATTTTTTATTGTATTAAGGTATCAGGGAAATTAAGAGCTATTTCTCTAGGGCATTACAGATTGGTATTAGAGCATTAGGTTCAAATACCTTAGGCTCGTGGGAAGTGACTTTTGTCACAATGGGATTCTTAGGCTAGGATGGGACATTTACGTGTGTTGTGTGCCTTGTGCATGTATGTGGTTATAGGTGTATGCGGTTAAACTTCTCAGATATGGCTTTTATCCATTTCATTCATCCAGATCCTTTTGCAAAGGCATCTGATGAATGTTTTTTCCACTTGGAGGTTCTTGAGCGCCATGGAATGAGTTGATATTTTGGGATAATGATCCATATGTGCTCTATGTGCTTATGTGGCTTTCTTTCTTGATTATTGGTGTGCTTGAGTAGAAAAGAGTATTGCCAATTGAGCGGTGCAGTTGTTATATTGAAGGTTGTGATGGCATAATAAATGTTCTTACAAGAAGTTTTTGGAGTTAACTTGGGAGGTTATTATGGTTCAATAGAACGTGTGACTAAAGTGTGTTGGAGTGATTGGTAAAGTTAGATTAGTGTGTCATCATAAAAATTTGTGCTTGGTGGTTTGAGAAATCATTGATTTTAATTCTTCTATGGTTGCTTTTGATTATGAGCTAAAAGTTTTGTAATGGTTAAAGGTGTAAGTAAGTATTTTAATTGGGTTTAGAAGTGTTTGTGATGACATAGTTTATACTGTAAGCATAGAGGAGATTTTGGGTTGTTAATGGGTCAGTGTTGATTATAGTGCTGTCATTATCATACTAAGAAGTGGGTTAGGTGAGCCGATGCCTTTAGTGCACCTTTCGGGAGTTCTTATTGGGATATTGGGAGTTAGTGGTGTTGGTGTTTGGGAAGTACAAATGTAGTTGGCTTGTCAGTGACTTGAGTTTCATTTTGTGGAAATTTATTCCTGGACTTTTGAGGGTAGTTACTTTCATTTTGTGGTTGTTCTTAATCATAGGTCCCCGTTTTGAATTGATAGTATACGGGTGTGTATTGATGTGGTTCATTGTGTGTTGTCTGTATTGGAAATAGGGTTGATTTTGAAATTGAAATAGGAGTGTCCTTGTATCAGTGCGATGAGGGTTATAGACCCAGAATGTTGATCCCCTGTCTGGTTAGAATTTCATGGTATGATAGTTTGTAACAAGGGTTCATTTCATAGATATAGTTTGAATTGGGAGGCAGTGAGATAATAAGAGAGAGTTAAGGGAAGTTTTGGAAGTAATTATAAGAGCCGAGCATGTGTTAGGATGACCTTTTGTCTTTGGTTGACAAGGTCGTTCGTAAACTCTAGATTATTGTGAATACTTTCTTTAGCTTTAGTTGAGTTGTCTTTTCTTTATAAAAACATGTAAACGGTTTGGTAGTATTTGAACTATTTCAGACACTTCATGAGTAGTTAAGTTCGGGAAGTGTGGGTTTTGGACTCACGAGGTGAAGTTTCTAGGAGGCGTGGTACTTGAGGAAAGATGGTGAACGGCGGTAGTGGATGATTAGAGTTTCAGGTGTGTTGTTAATTGGGAAGGTCAATGTAGTCACCGATATCTTTAAAAAAATAAATAAATAAAAATAATAATAATAATAATAATAATAATAATAATAAATGAAATAAAATAAATTTGTGAGGTGCTTACTTGATAGGAGATAGGATCTGTTAGCTGGTCTAAGGGATTGTATCGTTGTTCAGTACTATGTGGATGGTGCTAGTAGGTTATTGTTAAGCATTGGTTGGTCATTGTGAATCGCCGTAGTACTAGTGTAGTGTTTTATGCTAATTTTGGGGTAAGTTCCATGGTGTGTTGGGTTTAAAAAAAAATTAAAAAAATAAAATAAAAAATAAGGTGTTGATGTGAGTTAGCTTGCAGACTTTGAGTGCCGAAGTATGATTTGGTTGTACACCTAGTCGTGAAAGAGCCCTGAATGGACTTAGAACACATTATTGGAAGTTTTTAGTGAACATTACATCGGAGCAAAACCAGTTAAGTTGATGTTGATAGGTTGTGTAGGTTGTTGGTAGTTATTAGTGGCAAGCTTATTAATTGTCGTATGGAAAGGAGTTGATTGGTGATCCTCGTGGAAACTATCTTAGTTGGAAAACAGAGGTTGTGCTTTAGAATTTTTCAATAGTGTGTCTAGCGTAGTTGTATTCCATCCTATGAGTGTTAGTACTCTATATTATCTTTGAACGAACCTTTGGCGTTTAGGTGGGTTGTGGAGTTTCGTGGCGACGTATGGATACTTTGACGGAAATAGAGATGTTTTAAAATTGAGTTGTGGTTCTTGAGGGATGAAATTCCTAGATTGCTGGTTATTTGAATTCATCTCATTTTGGGCATCCGAATTAATATCGCTTTGTTGTACGTATGGTTTTGACCATTGCATGATGGTTATCACCTTCAAAGTGCATGGCTGGCTTGTGTTTTTGAAGGAAGGTTATCCTTCTTACTCGAAATTTCAGGGTGATCATTTAGTCTTAGGTGGAATATTACATTAAAAGACGGAAGGGATTATTCGTGGTGAGTTATCACCGATGGTGGATGTAGTTCAGATGTTCTTCAGGGTATTCTTTTGAGAAATTTGGCCATGGTTAAAGGTTTAAATTCTCTTTTAATTGTTGATGCTCGAGTTGAGTCTAGAGAACACATGGTGGATGTGTATTGTAAGGATTTGGATCTAAAGATTTAGTTATGGATGGTGTTTAGTATCTGTTGTTCTAATATTGGTAATAGAAGTTGGGTATTGGCTACCGAGTGTAGATTGGCACATTTTGTTGTTAGTTCATTGGACATTTTTGTAGGTTAAATCAATCTGATTCTTTATGGGGTTGGTTTATGGCTCTGTTATGTTTGGTGACTTGAGTTAGTCTTTTTGGTATTTCACGGTAAATTGTCTGCTCTATTTGTAAACATCATGTTGTGTTGATGTGACGATTGAGGTTGCTCGTCAATATAGTCTGTTAAGGTACTTGCAATGGATGAATAAGGGTTGATTAGTAGGGTGACCGTGTTTGAGGGATATTATGGGGGACAGTTGTATTTCTGTGGAGGCATCTGTATGCATCTTCTTAAGCGAATTTATTGATTGGAGAAAATTTAATATTGCAAAACGGTGGTGTTAAGAATTGCGGAAGACCCTAGGTGTGGGAACCATATTCTAAGTCTATTGTGATTAAGTTATTCCTTACAAGCATGGTTGTTTGGTAAGTTGGATGGAGCGGATTGTAACAATGGTGATTAAGCAACTAGGGTTGAGTCATTTGTGATTACTACTAGAGTCAAATTATAGAAGGTAGTGTTACCATTGTTTGAGTCCTTGTTGTGTTTCCAACTCTAATTTCTAAGGGTCTAATAGACTTTGGGTGTTAGTTGTAACATCTCTTGCGAGAAAGAATTGGCGAGAGAGTTAAATTCTTAAAAATGAAAATGTAAAATTTCTTTTGGTCAGTGTGCTAAGTGAGTATTTTGGTGAGGAAGTGGCCATGGAGTTCCGAGGCTCATGTTCTACTGATGGGGGATTGGTCTAGTTTTATAACTTGGACAAATTTCAGGGATGAAATTTCCTAAGGTGGGGAGATTGTAATGACTCGGATTCTAATACGTATCAGAATGGTGTTAATTGGTGCCTGTCACATTAAAAATTTGTATGGTTGTCGGACTCTTGGTATTGATGGGTTGCCAAGTGAACCTTAAATATTAAAATTGAGGACACTTGGGTGATATTTGGAACCTTGATTGAAGCCTTAACAACGTATTTAGGCAAGATTAGATCAAAAGCCCCAAATTTGAGTTTTCATTTTTGACCAACATTCACTCTTTTGCCATTTTCTTTTTCCACACTTTGAATTTGGATGTGAGGTTAGAACCATTGGAAAGATTATTTCCTAGGCTTTGATTTGGACACGGTGATAACCCAACCCGTACTATGCTTAATTATGTTTGTGATTATATGTTTGACATGAATTTGTAAGTTTAAGTATGGAAATATGTGAATTTGGAAAAAATATTTATGGAAAGTAGGAATATGGGTTGCAAAAAAAACTTTGAACTGAAATTGAGAGCCGTAGAGGCGCGATAAACAAAAACCGACTTCGCATCTATGATTAGCATGATTTTTAGAGCCTTTAGTGAGATTTTGAAAAATTACAATTCGTAATGATTAATTTATGTTTTGTGAGTTGGGTCATATATGTGTGTTTTGCCTTTAGTTCTTCATTGTTGCTTGAGAGCCCTAGAGTGTGAGTTAGAGAGAGAAAAAGAGGAGAAAGCTAGAGATTTGAAGGAAATCAAGGGGTAACCATAGATTGGAACTAAGGTATGGAAAACTACTCACAAACTTTGATTCTAACTCATCTTTGGCAAGAAATCAAGAAGAAATTACGGATTTGAGCTAGGGTTTTGAGTTATATGGTGGTTTGAGCTTAAAGCGTGAAATTGAATCCTAATCTCTCCATCTTTGTTTGATTTAAGTTTACTCTTGTGATTGACCCATGAAACAAACCATTGATCATTCATGAAAACAAGATTTGTTCGAAGATTGCTCATGGATTATGTAGAATTTGTTTAGGTAATGTATGAATATGGGAAAAAGATGAGACCATGGAATTGTTGTTGATGCAAGATTAGTATGTTTAATGTAGAATTACACTTGTATCATGCTTAGATATCATGTTTTTGAGTTGTTTTTGCATAAATTTGAGCTTGGAAATGAGTTGGAAGGTTTGGCATTTTTTGGCCATTTTCGGACTGTCTGAGGTTGCCCCGATTGCACGAGCGGCCACGGGTACCGCACGAATAGAACATGAAGAAAAAAATAAGTTTTGATTTTGCTCCTTGGGCACTCGAGCGGCCGGTTTTTCCGCTCGAGCGGATCCCCTGCTCAACCTAACTTCAAAAAGGCATATCTTCTCTATCTGGACTCCGTTTTAAGTGATTCTTGAACCTAAATTCAAGCCCTCGAAGTCTAGTTTCTAATGGTGGTGGTCTCACACCCAAATTCTAAGTACACAAATAGATATTCTTAAATTAGTGAAGGCTACTTATTTTTCTTTTAACCGTTTCATGCCAATTCCTATCCTAACTTAGTTTCCTTTCGCTTCTTGCTATTTCCTTGAATTTTAAATAAGTAAACATGATATGTTTAATGAAAAACATATGAAATCATTGTAGGAAACACTAATTTAAGTCATGAACATTTAGGGCCGTTTAAGGTACATCTTTGGAACATACTTTGTACTCGGTTCACATGTAGAGAAGTTTAGTATTGAACACTTGAGAGAAATTAAAGAAAAGTGTACGAATTGAAACAAATGATTTATCGAATGTGTATGTGGCATGTTTTTGTGTAGGTCGGGTGCCGGAGGCAACGCCGCAAGAGTAAACGCATTGTGAGTAGTAATATAGCATACTTACATTGTTCGTTGCGTATCTTGAACCATGAACGGTGATTAATGCCAACATTATGAATTGATTGGAAATGATGAAACTTCATTGATATTATATGACACGTGCTAAATTATTGGGCCTGAGGCCGTTTTGCTATATATCGGGCCTGAGGCCGTTTTGATATATGATTGGGCCTGAGGCCGTTTTGCTATATATTGGGCCTGAGGCCGTTTTGATAAATGATTGGGCCTGAGGCCGTTTTGATATTTGTTGGGCCCGAGGCCGTTTTGAAGCATGATTGGGCCTATGGCCGTTTATTTATACGATTTTGAGTATTGTGAGAATCTTATGACTATTTATTTACGATGTTTTACTATATTGTTACTCATTGAGCTTTGCTCACTGAATTTCATGAATGCACATGTAGGTAATCCGCAGCATGGAGCACAACCCTAGAGTCGACTTCAGGAGGCATCCTTCTTGAGACCCAATCAAGTCATGTCTCCGTGATGGAGTTTTTTCTTGACTCACCTCATACGTTGACTTTACTTTGTTTTATTAATGTAGTCTTGGGCCTGTAAACGTTGTGCACAATTTCCCTTGATACTTATATTCTTTTTGCATGGGCTTGTAAATGGCATGGTTGTGTTACATTTTGCTCATATTAGTATAGTTCAATGGACTCATTCTTTTGATGTATAGTTCCGCTTTTGGCCCCATTACTATAATTACTCTGTATGTTTGTTTGAGGCCGAAGGTAATCAACTGATTACTGGCCGGTTATGACCCAAACTTTTAGGGGCGGGCTCGGGTCATGACAGACACAAGAGTGACCTAAAATAGAGTCTGAACGAGGGAGTTACGCCTATTTGAATTTCGAGTTTATGTGCTAGAAGCAGGCTCGCTCAAGTGAGTTTTTCTTCGCTCAAGCAAACTGCGCGAATTTTAGAGATTCTGGAAGCTTCTTTTCTACACTCGAGCCAAGCTTTCTTCGCTTGAGTGACCAGGTCGCTAACAGACATTATAAAGTGACTTTTTGAGCCAAAACTTTATGCTTTCTTCCTTTCTTCTCTCCCTCTCCTTTATGTCTAAAAACCTAGCCCTCAAAACCTTGATGTCATCCATTTTCCCAACATTCTACCATGAATCTTGCATCAAAGATGAAGAACAAGAGAAGATCAACATTTTCAACTGAGTAGATTTTGGATTTTCGAAGAATGCTATTGATCTAGCTTCCTTGCTTCCAATCTTGAGGTATTGGTGTCCTTAACTTGTTATATGTTTGATTTGGGATACAAATGTGATGATTTCATTAGATATACATGTAGTGAGTAGTTATATACATGTGTATATATATATTGTGAGGATATGGTTGTGTGAATGAATATTTGGGTAAATGTTGTAAATGTTTCATGATTTATGAGAGAAGTTATGCTTATTATGAATGATTATCATTGTTTATGATGAGTAATTGCCTCAATTTCATAAAGAAGGGAAAAAAACCCCAATTATTGTCAAACCCTAGTTTTCCAATTTTTTTTTTTTTTTATATAAAAAATGGTTTTGGTCAATTGTTTTCCAAAACATGAAATTGAGTGTAATAACTTGGTTTTGAGGTTGAGATTATAAAACTTTAAACTTCTCTCTATATATTTCCTTGAAAGGATGAAGTTTTGGGGTTAAATCCACTATTTTGGACATGTGAAGTTATGAGATTGTTGTGAATGGAAATCATTGTAGGAAATGTGCATTATTTACACACTCATGCACCATATGCATTCTTCATTTCTTTTGGTTCTACTTTTGTGAGAACGGTTGAACACAAAAAGGAGGTAAATGGTCTATGAGTCCGGCAATGAGTTGGGTTGGTTTTGAGTTACGTGTTGTAATTGGTATCTATTTCGAGAGTTAAGGTGCCCAATTTCCGTATCTACACATATCACCGGACGAATGTGGGAAAATGTTTTTGAGTGTCCACGAGCCCCCCATTTTCGAAGCTAGCAAATGTGGAAAAACAGATGATTTTGGGTGTCCACGTTCCCATCATTTATGGAGCTGGCAAATGTGGAAGGTCAAAATGTTTTTTTTTGGGTGCCCATTGCCTCACTGTTTTTGGAGCCGGCAAATGTGGGACTATTTTCAATATACAAAACTATATATATGTATAACTATTTTGATTTTGGCTCCCACTTGGGATGTCGTAGTATATTTACCGCCCATGGTTACTTTGAAAAATGTTGAACAAATGTCATGCATTGCATATTTCATTTGTATTTAAACAAATATTTATAATTAAACATTCAAACTTCATCATACCTGCATTACATGTTCATGTGTGTTTTAGTTAATTATATAGCTTGTTAAATGCATTGCCTATTGAGCTTTTGCTCACCCCAAAGCTAACAAATTTTAGGAAATGATGTTGATGCACCTTCGCAAGTATAGATATATGAAATGAAGTTGGATGAGGGCATGGATGCTCTTCTATTGATGTTTTATGATTTGGCTTTGGATTATCTTATATGGACTATTTGTATGGAGCAATTGAAAATTTATCTTGTATATGAATGTAATTTAACAATGATGTATTTTTGAGATAGTTCAATTGGAAAGAGGAGTTAGTGGATTGTATTATTGTTAATATTTGTTATCTGCATGCGTGTATTATTGTTGATTGTATTAAGGTATCAGGGGAATTAAGAGGTATTTCTCCAGGGTGTTACAAAATTCCTAAATTCTGCTTCATCGCTTGAGCGAACAATCTGTCGCTCAAGAACACATCTCATGCATCCAGTAGTTTTGCAAAGTTTTGTTGTTGGCTCGAGCAACCAAGTTGACGCTCGAGCGACCTCCGTTCATTTTGCACCTTGGCTCAAGTGACCATTGAGCCTAGATTCGGACCATCCAGTACTTTTGCAGACCCTGGGGTCCGCTCGAGCGACCAATGTTGCGCTCGAGTGAAGTGTCTTGTTTCAACATATTTTGAAAAGTCATGTTTTATCCATTTTGGCATTCTCATCCATTTCTAAACATTCTTGGGCATGAATTGAGCTTCCTAAATAAATGTATGAGTAAGAATGAGGCTTAAAATAATTAAATAAGTTAAAGAATGATCCAATTAAGCAATGTGATTTAATAACTATATGTTATGAATTGCGTAGGTTTATTCGTGAAGATGTGTTGGCAACCAAATCACTGTGAGTAATATTTTAGTAAAGATATTTTCTTATTTATTCTATTTGTTGAATGTCTTAATGAAGTAAGTTTTCTGAATTCGTCATTTTACAAATGTGAATGAGTTTCTATCTATCTGATCATCATGATAACTGTAAATCTAATTAATGTGACGCGAATGTGCATGATAGATCTAAGGTCATTTTGTATATTTGAATTGGACCCAATGTCATTCTGTATATTTGACAAGATGGAACCAAGGTCATTTTGTATATTTGACAAGATAGACCCAAGGTCGTTGTGAATATCTGATAAGTCTGATTATTTGTTATTAGTTGACTGAATGGTCATTACACAGCTATAAATGATTGTACCCAAGGTCGTTCCGTTAAGATATGATCAATTATGTTCTATACATTTGTTATACGCTGGACCCGAGGTCGTTCTGCCATCTATTGGACCCAAGGTCATTCCGTTATGAATTGTTTATGATATGGAAATGCTTATGTTACTTAATAGAACTCATTCATATAACTCATTTACTCTGATGTTATTTACTGGGCGTTAGCTCACTCTGTATTTATATATATGTAGGTGGGCAGCAAGATGCCCAACCTTAGTGAGCCTTTGAAAAGATTACCGAGTTTTTTAGGAGCAACCAAGGATACCTCACGCACGAAGCTTTTGTCTTTTGATTTTCTATTTTCTTTTATTGGTCATGTTTGACCACATTTGTATATAAGTTTTGGTATGTATGTTAATGTTATATTTATGATTTTGGACATGTAAGACCCTTTCTATGTATGTATGGTGCAAGTTATTAATTTAAAAGAACTTTTGTTCATGCCATTTATACACAAGCTTATTGGACAAATATTATATTTTTTCTTTCGCTTTTGGCCCTATATAATTAAATATGATTTGTTTTCTATCTGAGGCCATTGTTAATCTCATGATTACTGGCCAGTTATGATCCTAACCTTTAAGGGCGAGTTTGAGTCATGACAATGCATGCACAAGTGTGGGGTCCCATGCCCTTGGCTTGTTTGTGACCGAAAGAAGCCTGAATTGCCTCGCGATCAATGTTTTTGATAAAATCGACCACTAATTTTGGAAAATGTCATCAATCAAGACACAACCAAACTTCCTTCTCTCTCTCTCTCTCTCTCTCTCTCTCAATTAAAAAGTTGATTGCTAGCTAAAAACAGATTCGGGGTAAAATGGTAATTTTCATACAAGTTAGTTTTTGGCTAAAACAAGTTTATACAGCAACTCCAAACAACCTCAAACATTCTAAAGATGAAGTATTTACCATTTCCTCATTAGGGGGCTTGCAAATGCTCGAAGTTTTAGGGTTAGTCAAAATGGGGTGTCTACACTATTCACAATTCGATTATGTTTATCTAATCTCCCATCATTATAAGGCATTGGATTGTTTCAAACATTTTGTTGCTGAGGTAGAAAATTAGAAAGTGAGGAATGTAAAAATTCTTTATACTGATCGAGGGCATGAATATTTATCACATTAATTCTAGGGATTATGTAAGGAAAATGGGATATACAGGCAATTAATAATTCTTGGTACTCCGTAACAAAATGATGTAGTGGAGAGAATGAATCGTACTTTACTTGAAATGATTAGATCGATGATGGCACAAGCCAACCTCTTTATATCCTTTTAGGGGACGCTCTTTTGACTTTCAGGCTACATCCTAACCATGTGCTTTTAAATTCAGTTCCAACAAGCCTATATGATTATGGAATTGCACAAAACCTAATTTGGAGCATTTGCAGTTTTGGGGTTGTACAGGTTTTGTTCATAGGTTTTGTTCACAGCATTTCCCATAAATATGGAAAGTTAGTCCCTAGAGCAAAAACATAGATTTGGTTAGATATTTAGAGTTCTCAAAGGGTTATGTTATGTATGGTGAACATCCCGATGGAGGAATAACTAAATGTGAGTCGTGAGATGTCAATTTTATTGAAAGTGATTTTCCAAGTATTAATGAAGTAAAGAAAGATCTTGCACTACATGAGTTACGAAAGTTTGAAGGAGTCACACTATCTTTTGGTGAGGGTGGAGAATTGGAAACTCATCATGAAATTGCCAAAGATAGTGGGAGTGATTTCCCTCATAATGGGATTATACCACTAATCCTAGCTGCGTAGAAGCAAACATGGAATCATTCCTTGTCATCTTTTGGGGTTGAAGGGAAATATTTCTTGTGCACTCTATTGGATCTTGATGAGCATGCTTCCTATAAGGAAGCATTGTGTGGGTGCCATGCCTTTTTTGAGTCTGTCCTGTTCCCACACAAGTGTTGTGCAAACTTTGTTTAATCAATAAAGAGTCGCCACTTAATTTTTATGGAGAATTAAGAAACCTTTAACAATGAAAACTAAGGACTCGATCCGTCATCACTAGAAAATTTTAGGTTTGGGAGCATAGGCACAAAAAAGGAAGGTTATTGAATGATTGCACCCCCTTTTTCCCAATCCAAAAATTGGCCTCTATTAACTTTCTATTTTATGACTTTAGTGATTAATTATTCATACAAATTCATTTTAAGCCTAAAAATCCTTAACAAATCCTAAACCTATGTGACTTAAATAAAATAAAAATCATTTATTTTAGATTAAGAGAATAAAGCCATATTTTCCAAAAAAAATGTGATTTTTCAATAAAAAGAAGATTTTATCAATCCATGGCCATAAACACAACCTGAAATAAATAATATCCATAAAAACATTCAAAACAAACAATTTTGCATATAATAGCAATTAGACTTGGATTATTGAAAAGATAATGCAATAAACAAGCACATGCTATGGAGAAGAGAGGAAACTTACCCGGCTACCCATTGCTAGCATCTTACATGCATTACACAAAATAAATATGAACCCTAAACATGCGACTAATCATACAATAATGAACCTAAGCCTGGTTTGAGGCTATTAACATGATTTTTATGCACAAAAAGTAACTAACCAAATAAAAAGAAAAATATGTTGGAACTAGATGATATCAAACCCAGCTATATGCATGAATATTAACATGATTAATCTAGTCTAAACATGTTTTTTAAATTAAATAAGCTAAACATGCGAAAACAAGGCAAAAAATGAGCAAAACTAGCAACTTACATGATGATATGATGAATTGACACCCATACATGATTAGGTATTGAAAGATATGGATTAAAAACTATTGAAATAGAGATAAAAAGAAGACCTAATTGCTGGTTTGCGATAAACTGAAGAACACGCGAAGAAAAGGCAAGTTTTCTTGCTTGATTGCTTCCCTCAAGCATGGTTTCTGATTATGTTCACTTTTTTCAAGTCTTAGTTGATTTTTTAGTTGTTAGAGTTGCTGTGGGAGGTGATAATTTAGGAGCGAAGGCTTAGGGTAAGAAGAGGCAAGGGTTTTTCACTCAAAAAGCTCACAAGTTTGCTCAAAAGTTCAATCTCTTGAAAGAGGGGGAAAGGGGTTGTATTTATAGGGTTAGAGAACTTGAAAAACAAGCCAAAAGGGCATGCTAGGGTTGAGCATCGCTTCCTCCTTGCGCCTCCCTACAAAATGCACTTAAATCTGAATTTTTAGGTGTTGAGTGAAGGTGCGGTTGCACCTTCAACGTGCTGTCGCACATCTCCACGATACTTCCATAATTTGGGCATAGCTCTTTCATCTAACATCGGATTGAGGCAAATTACATAGAGTTAGAAAGCTATTTCAAAGGGCTACAACTTTAGATGAAATAGCAATTTCCAAATTCCAACTGTTTTTATGTGAAAATAGGCCCTCAATATGAACCAACAAATGGTAATTTTGGCCAAAAAAAAAAGTTTTTGATACAAAAATGGCAATACAACAACTCTAAAAACTTCAAACATCTCTAAGGTTGATACGTTTCATCATCAGGAAGCATTTCAAGCGCCTAAGTCTTAATGGCCAATCAAATGGGGTGTCTACACTTTGGCTACACATAATGCTGAAGACTAGACGAATGGTATGAAGAATGAGATGAGTTCTATGGATCAAAATCAAGTTTGGAGTTGGTTGACCTTCCGCTTGAGCGCAAAACCATTGGAAACAAGTGGGTTTTAAAAATTATGCGCCATGCAGATGAATCAATTAACAAGTGTAAAGCTTGTCTCATGGCAAAGTGTTATACACAAAGAGAAGATATATATTATGAAGAGTGAGATTTGCCTCTATCATCTTCTTTTGGCCATTGTTGTACATTTGGATTTGGAGCTCTTCCAAATGGATGTAAAAACTGCGTTTCTCAATGTAGAACTAGATGAGGAGATCTACATTGATCAACTAGTAGACTTTGAGGTTAAGGGACAAGAGTGCAAATTATGTCACCTTAAACGTTCTATATATGGCCTAAAAAAATCGTTTAGACACTGGTATTTTAGATTCAATAAGACTATCATTTTGATTGGGTTTGAGATGATGGGGGAAAACTAATGTGTATTTGTCAAATGATCGAAAAAGTGTTTTTTGTAGAGACCGCAAATTTCGTAATTACTTTTGAAACCATAACCTTGAGATTATTTTAATTAAGACCCTAAATTTCACATTGTCACAAATTTAACCCTAGAACCAAAAACACATCACGAACGAACTTGTACAAACCCTAATCAATCCTACTAGCATAGTAATTATTTCTAAAACTCTAATATTAATTATCTAACTCTCTAATTATAGATAAACCCTAGTTTCCGGTTTCCACCGTTTTCATTCGGTAATTCACCTTTTAAATCAAAGGGAAATAATACAAACTGAATTATTTTTCTTATCATTATTTTAATTAATTCTATACTTGAAATTAGTATTTTAATCTGTAAATTTAGTCCATGCCCTCACACTTTATTAAAATTACACATTTGCCTCAAATTCATTACTTTATATATATTAAAATGCACTCCATTATAATAATCTTTTTCCATAAATATGTACAATATTTTAATATGAATTTCCACACAAACGAAATTGAAAAATCCCTCAAAATCCCCATCACATGGCCAACCACCTATATATGCATATATGTAGTGTACTTTTGAAGACAAATAAGCTTGAAATAAGGAGAAATATTTAACTTACTTGCCATCAATCTAGTTCTATCTTGACTAATTTATAACTAATCATGTTTTGGAACATAATTAGGTATCCTAATCAACCTCCATTCCATTGCCATTCAACTAAATCCAAACCTATTCATCTCCATTCCAACAAAGGACATTTTAGACAATTCACCACAGTTTTTCTATAAATAGGCCATCTCCCTTAAGATTTTTACACACTCAAACACAAACAGACACACAGAGTTCGTCTAGAGAGAGGGAGAGAAGAGTAAGAGTAAGCTTTGGGAGGAGAAAGAAGAAAATGAGAGAAAACTTTGTCCAAACTTAGCAACCTAGCAAACAACCCACAACACAACCTATTCTTTTCTTTTCCCTACTAAATACATGATATTAGATGTTTAGAATATTGTTTTCATATGTTTAAGCATAGGTTTCTTGTGCTTAAATAGAAGAGATAGAGTTTTGTTGATCACCTTGCTTATGTTCATTCTTTGTTGAAGCATACTCACAAATTTCTATCCATTTGATATCATTTTTAAAGGTACACCTTCAAACTAAAAATCTGAGTTACTAGCATACACTTTGGCATGCTTTTATCATAAGAGAATTGTAAAATTACCCGAGGTTATCCCCTTTTCTTACAACTCTTTGTATTTCAAATTTTGTGTACAAATAAATGGTATTTTCATCCAACTTTCAAAAATTCTAGAAAAAAATGTAGAAAAATTCCCTTGAGCTCATTTTTGTGTCGAAACCTTCCTTAAAGTGTCAACTTTCAAGAAAAGTTAGTTTTATTGAAAATGAATGAGTGGTTTGGGAGAAAAATCAATTTTCGTGATAGTCTATGAATGTAGATGAAGCTAAAGTATTTCCTTAATAACTAAAAATCTAGAAAAGCTATCCCACTTATGTAAATTGATTTTGAAATTAGATAAAATTCTCCACAAACCCGAAAAGGCCAAGTTTTGAAAACTATTAAAAATGCCACTTTGATGGTCATATTTAAAGTAATTCGAATATGAAAATTTGTTCTTATTAATAGTTTCATGCTCTTAGTGGATTGAATATGTATGTTATTGTTGGTTCAAGCTTTAGTATGTCATCCACATATGTTTTTAGTTATATTTCTTTAAAATTGTGCTTGAAATTTGTATACTTGGGTATTAGTTGTTACATTAACTACTTTTTCAAACCCGAGCATAACATACTTAACTCAACAAGAAACTAAATAGGATGGTAATGGGTTTGTGCTCACTTGTTATGTTTTGGAAAGATAATTGTAATTGTTGATTTGGTGATAAAAGGATTTCGGTATTGAATTGATAGTGGGATGTGTTCCCTTTAAGTGAAGTCTTGCGCAAGCAGTTATCGCGTTAACCCTAAGATGGAACGAACATATTTGGTCTCTATGAGGTGGTTTGTTTTGGTGAGATAAGGTTGGATCTAGATGAGACATTTAGGAGGGTAAAACATTTTTGTTTTAGAGGGATAAGGTTGGTTTCAAGATAATAAAACCTTTTTCTTTTGGTTGTCCCTTTTGAGGTCCACCAATGGCACTATGCGATATATAATCATTGCAGACATCCATGGTAAGGTCTGCAAATCAGCAAAAGGGGGGTTCCGAATAGTCTGGTGTCCAATTCTTGTGGTTGGGAGGATGAAATCTCTTTGGGGAGATTTCTAACTTACTAATAACTAACAATGTAATTCCGTTAACTACTGACTTAAATATCATGCTTCATTGTTTATTATGACTGTGATTATGTATTGGTTTGGGGAAAAAAGATGGGGTGTGTGTGAGTTTATTAGGCATTCCAAGCTCATGGCGTTTCATGCTAGGTGTTGAAGAATTTTACTCGGACGACGATGCTGCAGAACTTTTTGAGGACGTATGGTTATCTTAGAAGAAATTAAATCTTATTTTTGTTTAGGCCCATCTCGTAATCATATTTTTGAATGTAATATTGATGGAACTACTAAGACTTAACTTTTGTAGCTATTACTCTTGCTTATGTACATATATGATCTTGTGTAAACCTATCATTTATTCTTCCGTCAACTTTTGTAATCCTTGGGTTAATGCCTTGTTAAGATCTATCAAAAATATAGCTTTGCTATCTAAGGAGATTGTACTTAGAAGGGGGGCTATTCTGACTCTTCTGATATTTCTTGGGATCTTACTTGGTTATTGACCAAATGACTCATTAATGATGTTTCCTTGGCTTAAACCCTTAGGGTAGAATTTAGGGCGTCACAACTTGGTATCAGAGCCTAAGTTCAACTCTTACCTAATCATTTCAACCTACGGTTAGGGATAACCTTGCCCCAACTGCATTATATTATTATAACACTATCTATTTTATTAACTAAAAGACATCAAAAATAAACTTTTCTTGACCAATTTCAGGACATTTCCTCGGATTTCAAGCACAACAACATCAATTTACGAGAACATGTTTCATATTCAGAATTGTCGCATCACATCTTTCGACTTCAAATGCTTTGACAACCACCTACAAAGGGAAGAGGCTTTAACTATGAATGGGACGTCGTGTTGCACATTAGATACAATAAAAAAATAAGGGTACTGTTATTTCTACAAATCTTGTGTTGATCATCATATCCTCAACTCACATGTATAACCTTTGCTCAATGTCGATCACTTTCAAGATTAAATCATTACCATCTGGTCGTACTTTATATTTTCCAATTCAACCATCTGTTAAATTGACAACTTTTGAGTCTTGATTATTCTATTTAGTACGAGGCTTCTTGTAAACAATTGTATTTTATTTCCTCGGTGACGAATTTTGAACATTTAGTTTAAAAAGTGTATGGCCAACGTAGTTTCAGGTTAGACATTTAGCTTAATTATTACTTCCATAACATTGGCCACTTTAAAGTCTAAAACCGTAATGTCATCAATTCCATTGTATCGTTCATCTATATTACATTTCATCATTATGCTAAGTATATTATTGCTATAGTCACTTCTTATCCTTTCATCTCTACCACATGTGTATTAACCATGGGCTTAGAGTTAGTATTTAGAACTCTTTTGGGATGACTCTTTGTAATGACGATAAAAATTTCTTTCTATTAACCCACTCTTAAAACTCTAGGGTACACATTTTGTTCATCGTATTCCTTCATAACTGCAATGTGTGTTAGGTCATTAGAACTTGTATGTAAACCCTTAGGAATTGTTTGTGCATTTGATTCTCGACCACAAGGCATGAAGACGTCTAATTCCAACATCATCTTAGACACAAATTGATCGTTCATACATCAAGTAGTGATCGATAGTTACCAAAAGAGATGACTCATGTATCCGATGGAACGTCTGTGTCTCTGTGCTCTTGTAATTCTTCCAACCTCTTAATCCTCTAAAAAAAAGAGTGTATTTATAGGTCAGGAGGTATCTTGATTCACAATTCTCCCTAGAATTGCAGAGGTGGCACCTTTCCACATGCATGGGGAACCATCTTATAGAAACTGCTTTGTTTGCCGCCAAAGTTGTCCGGCCAGCCAAAACATATCCAGCGAAACATTTGTTGTATGACAGTTGCAATCTTGTATGAGCATGCACCAAAGTTATCCAGTTATGCATTTTTTCTATGGCCAAGGTCAAAATAAGGTGCAAACAGGGTATTCCAAAGGATTCTCCTCCTTTTGGATATACCTTTGGCTAAAGATATTGAAGTCTTGAGCGTTCCTATTTTTATCATCGAGTGACTAGAGGGAGGTGCCCAAGTCTTAGGGCCTATCAAAAAATGAGGTGTCTACAATGACATTTTGATAGCTAGAAATAACATGGAGATGATTGTCACCATCCAAGAGTGGTTGTCCTTTATTTTTGAAATGAAAGACATGGGAAAGGCAAATTATGTACTCGAAGTAAAGATCTTAATCGGTTTGTCTCAAAAGACTTACATTAAGAAGATCTTAGAGCTATTTTGTAGGCACTATTCTAAAGCCATTGGCACTCTAATTGTGAAAGGATAGACTTTGAGCATAGATTATTATCCTAATACAAATGAGGAAAAGAAATGATTGACAATGATTCCATATGTGAGTGTAGTTGGTAGTCTAATGTGTTTGATGATGTGTACTTGACCTAACATATGCTTTGTAGTTGTGATAACCCTGTTCCATATTATGCAAATTGGTCCTTATTATGAATGTGATTATGTGTCTAATATGATTTTGTGTGCCATTTATGTGAATATATATGGTTTTGAATTCCTATCTGTTCACCGTAAGAATATCTGTTTGATTATCTGCTTTGGAATTTAAATTGAAGGCCTTATTGGCCACGAAACCCGAAATTGATTACGCCATTGTGATTAGCGTAATTTTTAGAGCCTACAGTGAAATTTAATTGAAAATTGATTTGGATCGAATTAAATAGATTAAATTAATGACTTAGTGCTCAAATATGTAATATTGATAATTGTAATTAAGGGAAATTGTATATAAAGGGGCACTAAGCACTCAACCTCTCTCTTCTCATACATTTTGGCTGGAATTATCCTAAGGAAAGAGAGAGAGGGTCGGCTAGAGAGAAAGCAAGAGAAGAATTGTGCAATTTTGGCTCAAGGCTTGGAAATCTTGAAGATTAAACTCAAGAATTGGCTAGAGCTTGGGTGTTTGAAGCTCCTAGGTAAGTGAATTTATGAATATTAACTTGTAACCTTGTGAATTCAAAGTTGAATGATGATAAAGAACATAAAATGGGTTGGTCTTGAAGAATTGGAAGTCATAGAACACATGCATGTAAGAAATTGCTATGAATTTCCATGTTTGAGCATAAAGTGTACAATCCATGTTGAATTTTGATTGAAGTCCATGTATTTGATCATCTCTTCACCAACTAAATAGAGAATATTGTATATAACCCACATGCAAGTACAAATCATGGAGGTGTGAGTCTTGAATGTTTGAATTTAGTATGTTGGTGATGAGTTTGGGACAATTTGAGTCATGCATGTAATTGATTCATGAAATTGAGCTTCATAATATAATGAATTTGGTGTTGGATCATGTTAGTATATGTATATGTGAAGTTTGAGCCATAATATTCAAGAATATGCAAGATGTGTTGATTTGAATGTTGAATTTGAGCTCAAGAACAATTCCGGATTTTCCAGAATTTATGATGTCCGCTCAAGCGTGGAAACCGCTGCTCGAGCGGGAAATACGAGCTCCCAGTATATTTTGTAGACATGATGTCCGCTCGAGCGGGAAAGTTCACGCTCGAGCCGGGAGCTATGTAGGATGACCTTCCGCTCGAGCGTCCGAGTTCGCACTCGAGCATAAAAATGATGTAACCAGTACTTTTGCAAACCTCATGGGTCCGCTCGAGCGGGGACCCCTGTTTCAAAAATTTTGTAAATGCGTTCTATGTTTCGTTTTCCGTTTTCTTTCATTTCTAAGCACTCTTAGGCATGCATTGATCATTGTAAATGAGTCAAAAGGAAAAGAATGAAGCCTAAAGAGGAATATGTGAATTAAGAACGGATTGAATTGTTTGTGACCCTTTGTGTTAGGGTCGAGCTCCAGGGCAAATCATCCAGCCGATCACTGTGAGTAATATTTTAACAAAGATATCTGAAATATGCTATTTGTTCAGTTGCTCATCTTTCTATAAGTCTGTCAATTTGAATTGTGGACAAATGTTTGCTATGTCGAAAGAATAAAAGTATGAATGGGCCAGAGGCCAGTTTGACATAAAAGTATGAATGGGCCAGAGGCCAGTTTGACATGAAAGTCTGAATGGGCCAAAGGCCAGTTTGACACGAAAGTATGAATGGGCCATAGGCCAGTTTGATATGAAAGTATGAATGGGCCAAAAACCAGTTTGACATGAAAGTTTGAATGGGCCAAAGGCCAATTTGACATGAAAGTATGAATGGGCCAGAGGCCAGTTTGACATGAAAGTCTGAATGGGCCGAAGGCCAGTCTGACACGAATGAAAGAATGATTGGGCCAAAGGCTAGTTTGACATGAATAGATTGGGCCCGAGGCCTTCCGATGTGTTTGGAACCATAGTTACTTGACCTACATATGTATATATGTATGTATTAGATAGAAATATGAATTGGGCCCAAGGCCGTCTGATGTATATTGTTCCAATGTATTTTCTTTATTTGATATTATTCACTGGGCTTTCGCTCACGCTCATTCATGTGTCTGTAGGTGAGCCAAGGGAGGTCCAAACCCAGCCTCAGTGAAGTTTGTGTGGAATGACCAAGGTTTTGAAGAGTCAGCCCTTACGTTTCACGCACGAGACTCGTCCTCGCCCTTTTGCTATTTTGTTTTATTTTGTCATGTTGGCAAGGACTTTGGATACGTTGTAAATAGTTTTGATTGGCTGACCTAGACTTGAATGATCTTGTCTGTACAGAACTTTATGTTACTGTATTTTCTGATGTGAGTTATTAATATGAATATGTATGGTTTGTTATGATGTGCCATGTAAGCACAGCTCTATGGACAAAGTTTTAAATTTGCTTCCATTTGGCCCCTTTACTTTGATGAGTTATGTCTGGTTTGGTTTGAGGCCATAGGTAATCCCTTTATTACTAGCTGGTTATGTCCTTAACCCATAGGAGCGGGTTCGGGTCATGACAGTAGTGGAAATGGTCAGTCATTACCAGAGTATGTTGATGTAGTACAAAACAGTCTTACATTGCTTTGTCTATGATGGAGTCAAAGTATGTTGCTTGTTCAACAGTAGTACAAGAGGTTGTTTGGTTGAAGACACTACAACAAAATGCACCTTTGGTGACTAAAATTGGCGACTAAAAAAAATTTAGTCGCTAAAAATGCAAGAATTGGCGACAAAAAAAAATTAGTTGCTGTATATTGACTTTTGGCTACTAAAATATTTAGCCGCAGAATGGAAAATAAAAAAATTATTTTTTCTCTTTGGTGACTAAATTTTTAGTCGCCAAAAACTTACTTTCAACGACAAAAATAAATTTAGTCACCGTATATTCATTTTTGGCAACTAAAATATTTAGTCGCCGAATGAAAAATAAAAAAATTATTTTTTCTCTTTGGTGACTAAAGTTTTAGTCGCCAAAAAATAAAATATTTGGAGGGATTTTTCAAATTTTGGAGGGTTTTATAAATTAATTGGCGACTAAATTTTAGTCGCTAATGGTGTAATATATATATGTACTTCTAAACAACAAACCAGCACCTGTGTCTTTGTCTCTCTCCAACGTTTCTCTCTCTCTCTCTCTCTCTCTCTCTCTCTCTCTCTCGCCCTCTCTCCCTCTGTCTCTCCCTCTCTGTTGCTCCTCTCCCCTCCATCTCTCACCGCTGCTCCACCAGCCGTGCCTCCGCCGCTCCTCCTCGTGGTCGCGGGCAACCAGACCACCGATTCACTTACATTTGCCCTATTTTCTCTCTCTAAAATCTCTATATATTCGTATATCTGTCTATCCATCAACGGCGAGACTGATGTATGTATATATATATATATGTGTGTGTGTGTGTGTGTGGATTTGTATGTGACTGTTAGGGTTTTGGAGATGTAGGGAAGGTTGAATGATAGGAGAGAAATTGCGGTGAAGAAGCTGTTGCAGAGCTCGAATCAGGAGAAGAATGAGTTCAAGAATGAGGCCAAGCTGTTGGCTCACGTATTGGTTCTATTACATCCATTACATTTGGTTTTATTTTTTAGATTGTCTTTTGCAGATTCGAGGGTCAATACCATTCCTCTGGGAACAAATTGTGGATTTGACTTATAAGCCTAAGTTTGAGATTGTGAAAGCTGAGGAAGCAGTGAGTTTCATAGTTCCTTCCTTCTGAATAGTATGTTTTTGTTTTGCTCTTTATTACCTTTTATTTCCTAATGGACTGCTTCCTCGCACAAAACTTTTTGCAGCCTCGAGTAGTTGAACGACACTTTTTGGATTTAAGGAAAAAGTATGGAAATGTCTTAGCCGTTGGTCTTGTCAACAAGGTAATTATTTCTTGATGTTACAAAATTTTGCATAATTATTCATCTGATGTCAATAGATATTTTTCTCATTTTGCTGACAATTTTGCAGATCAAATTTTTTTACATGCATGTATATATCTAACTATTATTAGGGAAAACTTGGCGATGATATAAGATCAGTTAATCTATTTGTTTATCAGCATATCAATAACTAAATAAATTGGCCCCCTTTTTTCCATATAGATTTTGATGATATGTGTCAAAATCTTTTACATTGGTGGTGAAATATCAAAAAAAATAAAAGGCATTAGAGATATATGATTTTGGTTGCAAGTACAACATGGATTCAAGGACAAAGGCAATATAAGTGTTATGGGGAAAATACATTTTGACCTTTGACTCGTTAGTCTAATAAAGCATGTGAGAGCTTGATATATATTGTAGGACCCATTCAATAATAGCGTAAGCTTTTAGGATAGTTACTTGTCAAATGTTGCAATTGGACATTGGCTTTTGAGCTCTTGATTGAAGTCTCTCCATTTGCATTATTCTCCCCAATGTCCCTATTTTGTCTATTTGTTTGCACCATGTTCTTTTTTTTTCATCTCTCCAGATGTGAGAAGGGGATCACACACGAGGGAGGTTGCGGCGATACACATTTTTTGGGAGCAATAAATTGATTGGATGAATTGCAAAACATGACTTGGCTTATTGAACTGTTAAGTGGTTGGAAAATTTTATAGACAAAATAGAGAAATAGGTAGATAGGTATTTTTCTTGGTTTAGGTAGATGCATGAGCCAGGCAAGAGATGGTTAGTTTGTGGACATGGCTAGGTGTGTAGTGTGTTTATTTATGTCATGTGAATTATAGTACATTTTCATACTTTATTGTTGTTCATTCCTAAAATAACTTTATTTCTTTATCAGCATGGAGGCGAGGGATGCTTAAGTGAAAAATTTTCCAGTTCGATGCAGCATGTTGTTAGTGATGATGTGAGGTAAGAACCCCTTTCATATTGCATTTTCATTAAACTATGTTCTTCTATTTAATTCTAATACTTACTCATCTTTGTAGATATTTGCACTTTGATTTTCATCATATTTGTGGGCACGTTCATTTTGAGCGCCTCTCTATGCTGTATGATCAGATTGAGGATTTCCTCGTTAAAAATAGGTATGGTTTCTTCTCAATGGCTATGAGTATTTGCGATCTGTAGTGGTATTCGAATGATTTTTTTGTTCAATGTATACATGTGAAGATGGTTTGCTTTTCAAGTAGGGAATTGTACATTTGTTTTACTTCTACATTGTTTTTTCTAATATACTTGTCGAGGGTAAATTCAATTCAATAAATTTAATTTAGTCATAGACATACATCCTGCTTTGTTAGGCACCAATAGCACCTTAATAAAATCTGTACACATTATTCAGTATCTTGGAGTACTTTGTGACAATTTTGACAGTAACAGAGTCATGGAGACATATGTGTTGGTATTTGTAATAAATTGGACACAAATAGGAAGTATTTGATGGGACAAATCCAAACACATCTTGTAATGTTACTATGAAAATGTATGGGTTTTATTGTTTGAGAGAGAGAGAGAGAGAGAGAGAGAGAGAGAGAGAGCATTAGTTTTCCATATTTTTTTCTTGATTTTTAGTATGGGAGTTAGAGCCGAAAACGACTTAAACTTAACCGAAAAAGGGCGTTAAAGAAGCGAAAATGCAAAACAGCCCGTGAATCACTATACGGACGTCACAACCAGTTTTCTCACGTTAAATAGGACCTGTGACAATAGATGGAATGTCATTAGCACGTGTAGATTGGGAGTTAGAGCCGAAAACAGCTTAAACTTAACCGAAAAGGGAAGTTAAGGGGGTGAAAATTCAAAACAGCCCCCGAACGACCATATGGCTCACACGGATTGCTTCGCCAGGACAAATAGGACTTGTGAGAACTGACAAAATGTAATTTGGACCCGTAGGTTGGGAGTTAGAGCCGAATACGCCCTAAACTTAGTCGAAAAAGGGCGTTTTGGGGGCGAAAATTCAAAACAGTCCCTGAACCACCGTGTGGCTCATACAGATAGCTTCGCCATGACAAATAGGACTTGTGAGAACCGACGAAATATAATTCAGACTCGTAGGTTGGGAGTTAGAGACGAATACGCCGTAAACTTAGTCGAAAAAGGCGTTTCGGGGGCGAAAATTCAAAACAGCCCTTGAACGGCCGTGTGGCCGACACGAACAGCTTCCCCATGCCAAATATGACTTGTGACAACTGACGGAATGTTATTCGGGCTCGTAGGTTGGGATTTACAGACGAATACGCCCAAAACTTAGTCGAAAAACGGCGTTTCGGGGGACGAAAATTCATAACAGCCCTTGAACCGTCGTGTGGCTGACACAAACAGCTTCCCCATGCCAAATATAACTTGTGACAACTAACGGAATGTTATTCGGACCCGTAGGTTGGGATTTAGAGATGAATACGCCCAAAACTTAGTCGAAAAATGGCGTTTCGGGGGCGAAAATTCAAAACAGCCCTTGAACCACTGTATGGCCGACACGAACAGCTTCCCCATACCAAATATGACTTATGACAACTGACAGAATATTATTCGGACCCATAGGTTGGGATTTAGAGACGAAAACGCCCAAAACTTAGTCGAAAAACGGCGTTCCGGAGGCGAAAATTCAAAACAGCCCTTGAACAGTCGTGTGGCCAATACGAACAGCTTCCTCATGCCAAATATGACTTGTGACAGCTGACAAAATGTTATTCGGACCCGTAGGTTGGGATTTAGAGCCTAATACGTCCAAAACTTAGTCGAAAAAAGGCGTTTCGGGGGCAAAACTTCAAAATAGCCCCCGAACCTCTGTCTGACTCTCACGGGCAGCTTCCCCATTACAAATAGAACTTGTAACAACTGACGGAATGTATTGGAGATGTATAGTAATGGAAAATTATGGGAAAAATATTCAGAAACCAATATGAATTCAGTTTACGCCTTGTTATAAACTTGCTAATTTTTTAATATAACACACGTGTGTTATATTATATTTAAGCTTTCATACAAGTATGAAACATGCTCATGGTGTTTCTGAGACCATGTGCGTAATGAGATATCAAGTGTTGTTTCTTTAATGAACCATTTATAGATGTCTCAACATACATTTCTACATATTTCCTTTTATGATTAAAATTTATTTTTGTTATTATTTTTCTCACATGTTCTAATATCCTTTCTGAAATGGAACTGACATACATTAATAAGCAGCGATGGTTTTATATCCAATCTAATGATTCAAGTGCCTTTTGAAAACAAATAATGAGGAAGTTGGTAAAAAGAATACTTTCTATTCACATTGGGTTTTGATATTGGTTTAGCCACAAAATTTCGATACATGTTGCATACAAATAGAAGATTGTTACATTAGCTTTATGTTACTAATGAAAGATTTAGTAATGATTGTTCTGCATGTAACGAATGTTCCTTATAACAAAAGACTTTAGAAAGACTGTAGAATGACTGATAATTGATTCATCATGGAAGGTTGCTTCTCACTTATTTTTATTTGTCACTTGTTGCTAAATTCGTTCATGAAGTTGGGCATTTTTGAGTCCAATTCTTTTTTTTTTTTTTTTTTTTTTTTTTTTTTTTTATAGATGACTTTGTTGCGTGGACTTCCAGAGATATTTTGGTGTATGGAGAAGAAATTGTACTTTTGTATAGAAGTAATATAATACTTTTCTCATCTCCGTACAGATATACAATTTTTTGTCGTGGTACATAGATGTACTTTTGTCTTGGTACATACATCACCTTTTGTCATGGTACAAACTACGATGGTAATTTGTACCATGCCAAATGGCCATTTCACTTGGTATAGTAAATGTAATTTTTGTATATAGAGGGCTTTACTTTTTGTATGATTCTATATTTTGTGTGGAATTATTATTTTAGTTTGGACAATAGTTGGTTTGCATGTATTTGGACAGTTAAAGTAATTTATTTTTGGTATACGGATGCAGATTGTGGAATGATTGATAGTTTATGTATCATTTTATTTATATACGTATTACAGGTTGCATGGAATACAGACATGTTATAGACACATTATAATATTTGCAATAAAACATAATATCATATTTTTGCCGACTAAACGTTTTGTAGCAAAAAAAGAGGGAAAAATAAATAAATAAATAAATATTTGGCTACTAAAAGTTTTGTAGCAAAAAAAAAAAAAAAAATCAAATATTTTGCTACTAAATTTTTTGTAGCCAAAAGAAAAACAACCGTTTGGCTACTAAATATTTTGTAGCCAAAAGAAAATCAAACCTTAGGTTACTAAAAGTTTTGTAGTCAAAAGAAAATCAAGCATTTGGCGACTAAAATATTTTGTAGCTAAAAACAAAAGCTGAAGAATAAAAATACATTTTCCGACTAAAAATTTAGTAGCCAAAAATGTGGGAGTTTAGGCAACTAAATTTTTAGTAGCAAAAAATGTGGAAGTTTAGGCGACTAAATTTTTAGTAGCCAAAACAAATACTATTTGCCGACTAAAATTTTAGTAGCCAAAAAAGATTGACTTTAGCGACTAAAATTTTAGTAGCCAAAACACTAGTATTTGCTTTAGGTGACTAAAAAATTTAGCAGCTAAAAATTTATCTGCGACTAAATCATTGGTCGTTAACAATAATTGAGGCTTTTGGCGACAAAAAAATTGGTCGGCAAAAATGTATTATTTAATTAATTTTCCAACCTATTGCCGACTAAATATTTAGTCGCCAAATGAATACATTTGGCGACTAAATTAAGTTTAGTCGCCAATTGGCTTTCCTGACTACTCTTCGGCTACTAATTTTCCGACCAAAAAATTTAGTCACTAAAGCCTATAGGCAACTAAAAATTGACTTTTGGCAACTAAATATTTAGTCGCAAAACGTGAAAATTCTTGTAGTCAAAGAAACCTATTGCACCTTAAAATCACGACTATTGCAAATGAAGCCATTATAATCTATATTGATAGTATGACAACTTTGACATATTCTAGGGATCCCAAGTATCATAGTAGGACCAAATACATTGATATTCGTCTTCACTATATTCGAGATGTAGTTGCACAAGGGAAGGTAGTCTTGCAGCATATCTCTACTAGCAGAATGGTGGTTGATCCATTGACTAAAGCCACTGCTAGAGATGTCTTTCAAACTCATGTTAGGAGTTTAGGGTTTCTTAGGGTTTGATATATATATATATATATTGGATACCACATTGACTTTGTTGAATGATATCTGTTGAATATCTATGATTATGAGTATCTTATGCATTGGTTTTTATTAAATGTGATTTTATGGCATAATTGATACTATAAATTAGCACAAATTGTATATTAGCTACGACGAGACTTACAAAAAAAAGTCGAACATAAAGTTTTTCCACAAGTTCAGTTATGTAACAATAATGATATGATTAGTATTTATTCAGTTTCAGTTGATATAATACTATTAGCAAATGTAATGATAGAGTAAGTTCAAAGAATAAAGTGTGTTTTGTTTTGGGCAAAAATATATAGGTGGGATATAGGAATGAAATCAACGGTTAAGATTTATAAAAAAAAAAAAAAAAAAAAAAAAAAAAAAAAAAAAAAAAAAAAGAAAAGAAAAGATATGCGGGTGTGGGTTAAATTTGAAACTTGAAACCCGCAACCCGCCAGTAACCCGCAAACATGCCATATGTCAAACCGCATCCGCCCGCATTGTATTTGCGAAACAACCCATTTGTATGCAGGTTGGGCGGCTTGGGCGGTTTTTGCAAATCGGAAAAATGGTTGCCCACCTCTAAGATTTGTACAGCACTAGGGGATGACATACCCAACTTAGTGGGAGCTCCACCATAACATACATATTATGTTGTATGTGCTACAGACAACCATATGAGAGAATAGCTAGATGTACTACTCTAATACTGTGTGAGCCCTGTTAGGCCAGTAATTGGTTTATTCTATGCTCTAGAATATGAAACTATGTCATGAAGTGATGATTTGATGTCGCTACTTTAGCATGTCATCCAAGGGTCCTAATGAATATAATCTAGAGGACCATGTCTAGGAAAGTGGTTAAGTCTTAGTGGATTGACATAAGTGGCTAAGGAAAATTCTTTCACAGCCCAGGGAATTATGTTGGATTTGTGTTTTCGATATAATCATAAGTACAAATACAGTGTTTGGGGTTAAGCATATTTATGAGCTATGACTCACGAGGTGTTTAAAATTCTTGATCTGGTTTAATTTAACAAATCTGGATATAGACGAGATATTTTAAGTGATGTGCTATATTAGTTTGATGATAACTTAATATAGCACTCCTACCTTATATATTTTAAGTGATGGGGTTGCACGCTTCATTTTTTCTTATGAGAAGTGGATTAAATGAGAGATTGAGAAAAGAAAATTATATTTATGAGATGTAGACGAGTGGGAGATGTTGAAAATTATATTAGATCTGACCAGATCCATAACCCATGGAGCATTTACATGAGTTATATGATCATTCTCATATAATTAAATAAAAAAATTATGGAATTATCTTTAAGAGTTTAGGTGGTTGTAAAAGATTACATCACTATCTATAGGGAGTTTCTCTATATATTAGAGATATAGAGAAAACATAATACGTATGCATATGTTTTACCTGAAAAATATCTCTGCAAAATATTTCCTCTCTCTGTTTACCCCTTTAAGGTCACTATTTTTGTACCTTGGAATTTGAAATGGGGGCATCTCTAGGGAGACTCTAGTAGCCTTTTTATTGATGTAAGGTTTGCAAGAAGGGCTTATAATTCTAGCTTTCGGATCTTAATTTATGAGTGATTTCTTCTGGTTAAGGTAACCCAAATACTTGTCTTTTTCTTACATTAGTAATGACATATAAATGATTACATGTGAATTGTTAATTTGTTTAGAAATTAATCAAATAAGACCTAATTCCTATCACGTGAGCGTAGATAATTTTATGATTGATATTTTAGAGTCCGAATCCTTTAGTTTGATCTTTCTAAAGTGATCCTAAGTATTTTTTTGAACTACATGTTTTCTCGACTTTTGACTATTATACCTTCAAATTTTATATAAATAAATCTCAATCATCTAAACAATTACTCTAAAAATTAGTCTAGAGGATCCAGACTAAATAATTTAGGGATATATCAAATTTTCTATTGTTTATTTATTGTTTGAATAACCAAACAACACATGGCTATAAGTTGGGCCTTGGGTCAAGGTACATGCTGAGAAATTGGAGAATTCTATTTACACTCAAAAAATCATTAAGTACTCCCAGTATACTCTGTTCAATTATTTAGGATTTTATGTCACTCTCAGTATACCTTATAATTTTTCCTTATTTACCCTTCAAAGTTCACCCAAATAAGAACAAAGTCACCATGTTCAGACTTACAACGCTGAACAATATTGTTTGGTTTAGACTTTCAAATCCGAATATGTTGACTTTGTTCAACAGTGTATTGCCGAACAAAGTGAATTTATTCGGATCTGAAAGTCTAAATAGCAATGATGTTAAACAGGCTGAATATTCATTTTTACATTTAAAAAAAAACAAAAATCAAGAATTGTTCCTTGATATGTATGTGAATACTTACTTTTTCTTTGATGGGTTGTTTCAAAAAACGGTTTTCATTATTATTCTCATCCATTGTTTGATTTTGTTCAAATTTTTTCTATTCGCAAAGATAAGAAACAATGATATTGATGATAATTATGAGTTTTGGTAGGGCAATTTGGAGTTTTGTAGTGAGGAAGAAGAAGAGAAAACAATTGAAACTTGGAGGAAAGATGACGAATATGTATTTGTGATTAGGGTGTACCACAAGTTAAATAATAATAATAATAATAAAAATAAAAAATAAATTATTTTAGGATTTAATATCTGTTGTCCTTATTAACAAATTTACATTAGAGTATAATAGGAATTAAATTTTCATAATTTTAGTTGGGCGTACTTAATGATTTTTTGGTGTAAATAGAATCCCCTTGAGAAGTTATACAAATTTAATTTAGGATTAATTATCAATTATTTGTCATATTAGGTAGATAAATATTTATAAATCATTTTGACTTTTTGAATTACTAATAAATCTTACAATATCTATATTGTGCTCATTAAATTTATCAACCCTCATTAAATTTCTCTTTTTCTTGTCTTCCTCTTTCTACCTTTTCTCCATAAAACTTTTCATCTTTTTCTTCTTTTCTCTCTCTACAATTTTTTGAGAGAGCCCTCCCTTCTCTCTCTCTCTCTCTACTATTTTTCTAGGGAGCTTTACACCGCCACCGTTTGCCGCTACCATCGCCACACCACCATCGTTTACTACCATCATCATCATACTGTCCAACGGCCACCGACAACGCCACCACCATCGTTTGTTTGTCGATTCCGTTCACTAATTACCTCCCCCGTTGTCAATATACACACCACCACTCTTTTCCGTTGCTGTCAACACCGCACACTTCTCACCATCATCTTCTTTCTTTGTTGCTATCACCGGTAACTTTTAGATCTCACCATTTTCTGTAGAGACCCTAATTTTTCAAAATTGTATTATAAACCCTAAATGTTTGATTAATTCTATTTTAGCCTCTATTATTGTCAAACTCTGCGATTAAGTCCAGCGGAACCCGGTTGTTTCTTTTAACATTTATTTATTTTAAATAAATATTTGTGTAGTATTTCGTAATTCAAAAATATTCTCTAGCACTTGAATTTATTTCATTTTAACCCTAGATTTATTATTAATTTCAATGTTGCAATTTTTTTTTCTACTTATTTATTTTATTAATTTCTTTTGTGTACGATATATTAGTGGCCACCATTATGATTTGCTTGGAGGGAAAGAAAAAAGAGAATAAAAAAAGAAAAAGAAAGAAAAGAAAGTCAAATTGAAAATTGTCTCCAACTCTAAATCATGGAACTTGGTCTAGTATCCCAATCCAACCTCAACAAAGCGTCAACCAAGTCACTAATTAAGTAGGCTTAAACCCTTAATCCACCTCAATTTCATTCCTTTTCAATTTACTCACAAATCAACTCCCTTGAAAGTCAACCAAGGACACTTTGGACCTTTTACCCATTTTTCTATAAATATGAGAACAAACCCCCTCCCTTTTTCATTGATAATTCTAGCCAAGAAAGAGAGGAGGCGAGAGAGAAGAAAAAAAAATGTTGAGTTGCACATTGAGCATCTCCAACCGGTGTGCCAAATCCTACATGGCACACCAACCTTCAAATTTGACCCCAAATTTTTGCTCTATCCCATATGTCAAAACATGACAAGGATTTGGCAAAGGGTCATAGCATGCCAAATTTGACATGTTTTTTCTAATCTTTTTTTAAAATAAAGCAACAACGATAACACAATTTCAGAAAAAAGTGATGATGAGCAGCATTTTCACAAAACACGACGGGTACAAAAATTTGGCAAAAATAAATAAATAAATAAAAGTAACCAAAAAAAAAAACATTTTAAATAGTGTGGAGAGCTATAAAAAATTATAGCACTTTTTTTAGAAATAAAAGAATATTTTAATTCATCTTTCAATAATAAAAAAGATAAAATTTGGCATATAAGTTGGAGAGTTTCAAGAGATGTCAAATTGGCACGTACCAAAATTTGACATATAGGTTGGAGATGCTCTAAGACCACACCTCTCTTCCTCTCTTGCTTCTATATTCTACTTATTGATGATGATATATATGTAATATATATGGTATTATATGTTGGTATGCTTGTATGATTAAGTGCAATGTTTAAAAAACCAAACCAATGAAAGAACTAGAAAATGAATCAAGTGGATGGATTACTGGTTCAATTGTTGGGTCGAACTGAAATCAAACTATGACGTCATAATTATTTTTGAAATATATTCAAAATAAGACTTAATAATAATATAAGAATTAAAATACATTTATTTAAATTTTAAGATACATATACAATTACATAAATACATTTTATATTATTTTTTGTAAAATGTATTAATTATATATGATGTTTGAAAAGAATATATAATAAAGATATATATTTACCAAATTTAAACAAAATTCAAAGTTGACATGGCCGTTATATTATCATACCACTCTCAATATGGTTGTATTTTAAGATATATATATATACATAAATATATTTTTATATTAATATTGTTTGTAAAGTTGTTAGTCAGGTTAGTGTTTGAAAGTAAATAGATTCAAACAATAAATAATATACATGTATAATATAATTATAAGGAGGCTATGTGACATTGAGGTTCTAGTTTGATTCTCAGGGGCAACATTTTTTACACGCTTGAGCTGGCTTATTTGAGCGTGCATGGTTCAGTCGAGTTAACTCTAACCAGTACCGGGTCAAACGGTTGACTGATTTAACCATGGCTGAGCTGGCTTATTTGAGCGCGCATGGTTCAGTCGGGTTAACTCCAACAGGTATCGGGTCCGATGGTTGACTGATTTAATTGTGGGTTTATCCAATTTCTCCAAAAGAAGTCGATTTTCAAGACAAAACAGTTCTGAGGTATATTTGAACCAAACCTTGGACTGGTTCATGGGTCAACTAGTTGAATCAGTCGATCCGGTTCAGTTTTTAAAACCTTGATCAAGTGTCGCACAAGGATAAAGTTTTTTAACTTATTTTTTCCTTTAATTGGTAAGTTGTCCCTCTTGTTCTAGAATTTATTACAATATCAAATCTTCATGAACTTCATATTTGTTTCAATGAGGTGTCAATTGATGTTTGTAGAGTACGTGTGAATTTTAATAGAGCCTAATTGTGTGTTCTCATGCCCCAAACATTTTTTTTTTTCAAGTTTTTAACAAAATAGTCCAAAAAAGACAACCATCTGCTTGTAATTTTATGAAATTCTAGAAAAATCCCCTCCTGTCGATTTATATGTCAAAAGTCTCTTTTGGGTGTTATCTTTCATCTAAAATTTATTTGAGCAAAAATGATCAAGCGGATTTTCAGAAAACTATTTTTCCCAGTTGTCGTCAAATTTGTACAGTGTGTAGTGTTTAGGAAAATTCTTGAGTTTTGAAAGTGATTTCCTAATTTTATAAATTGGGTATGAAACTAGAGTTTTGAGTTTTGAAAATTCATATTGATTTATAACTCATAAAATATTTAGCCACATTGGAGTCTCGAAAGTATTTTCACCGAATTAAATTTCTCGTCTCTATGAATCTAGATAACCTAAAATTCTAGTGTAGTTGTGCATTGTTGAAGTGTATTATGATTGTGACTATCTCTTATTTATTGCTATTGTCTTTGTTAGGTTTTTATTGTTGGCAACCCCGTTTGACAAAACTCCTTTGAGTTGTAATTTTATTCGCATGTTTATTTCAGTGAGGCTATGAGTTTATTAGATGCGAATCCAACCCGAATTGAGCGTTGCGGAGAAGGTTGTGATGTTAATGCTTTCAAGATTGCCACTTCGCTGATTATTACGGGGGTCGAGCTCGCGGCCGAAGCAAAATTCAAATTTGCATTCAAAATTGCATGTCAGCCGTTGCTCGCTCGAGCCAAGGCTTTCTCGCTCGAGCCAAGGAATGCTCGCTCGAGCCAAGGATTGCGTCCATACAAAAACCTGAAGAAAGTGATTGGTCGCTCGAGCCAAGGATCCGTCGCTCGAGCGAAGGCACTAGTAGAAATCACGAAATTTACTCTCCTCGCTCGAGCCAGGAAAGCCTCGCTCGAGCGAGCCTCAGAATCCGATTTTTTTTCAAAGAGTTGGTTTTCTTCTGAAACAGGATTCTTTTGGTGTTCTACAGGAAGTTGGATTTCTTCCAAGACAAGGATTATTTTGGTTCTTTATAAGTAGTTGGTTTTCTCCCAAAACTAGACTACTCATTAATTATTCCTCCAGATCTTCATTTTGGTCCTTAAAGGTTTATATCTGGGGATATTTTATTTTTCTTTGATGTCTTATTGAGTATTCAACTCATGATCTGAAAAGGCTACATCAAAGGTTTTGTTTGTTACACAAAAGAGAGAGTTGTTCTTCAGTTGTGGATTCTGAAGAATTGATGCAAGCTTCGGTGGTGGAATCCGGAGTGGCTCATCAGAAAGACAATTCCGTGGTGAAGATGGGGTTGGAAGAGGCACATAGAGGTTGGTTCAATTAGGCGTTGTGGATTCGCTAGATAATTGAGAGTGATACCTGTGTAATTCCTTTATATCTTCTTAGTGGATTGTTCTCGTGGTGGCGTGGAGTTTTTGATCACAATTGGAAGGTGTCCAATTGTGGTTTTTCCACGTAAAATCTTTGTGTCTCTTTCTCTTGATTGTTTGATTGGGATTTTTATATTCTGCTTAAAATTGATACATAATCACAAATCAACATCTAGGAGGTTTCTAGATTTTTCAGTCTTATCATTAGTGCCTTTTGATTTCTCTATTTACTCATGTATTACTTGACTTGTATCTTGCATTGTTATTTATCTTTTATTGCAAATTATGTTTTGTTGGACAATTTTCACTGTAATTAATTAATTCAATTTGTATACTTAACAACAAACAGAATATAAAAGAAATAAATGAAATAAGAGAATTTGTTTGATTACAAAAATCAAACTTGAAATAAAAATAAATAAATAAAAACAGATTTTATTTTGTTACAAAAATAAAATTAAAATTTGATTTAAATAAATAATAAAACACCGAAAATAAATTAAATAACTTATTTGATTAATTTCTTTGAATTATAATCTGATCAAGTCCAGTGTTTGACACTGTGTCCTTAAGACAGATTCGTCCTCTCCTCGGTGCTTTCAGAATGTGGACGTCTATCTCCCAGGATGAAATAATCTATCAACGAATAAAAGCAGCACTACAATTTATTCGTTCGACGAACACACTAAGTGTTTATACTCTCTCTCACAAAAATAAAATGCAGCAAAATGAAGAATAGAATTTGCAGAGGTGAAATACGAAATTTCTGAATGTAATGTATCAAATGAGGGTTGTCCTATTTATAGATGTAAAGGTGGCTGTAGGTTTTGAATTGAACAGGTATGAAACCTGTTGGTTTTGAATTCAAACATATTTGAATCTGTTGGGTTCATAATTTAAACAGATAAAAAACGGGAAGGGCCCTGTTTGGATGTACAGTAAAACCAGACCAGTTTATTTCCGGGAAGGGCTCTGTTTGGATGTACAGTAAAACCAGACCAGTTTATTTCCGGTTTAATTTGAATTCTGGATTTTGTTTTACCAAAAAATAAAATTAAATTTAAATATTTTTGGCCCAAAAAGATTAGTATTTTTAGGTCCAATAGGTCTAGCACATTTTGCCTATAACCACTCCCTCTAAAACACTTGGGTACCTGTTGGGGTACATTCCAAGTACCAAACCCATGGCTTATAAACCTATTCAAAACTTCCCACCAAATCAATGTGGGACAAGCCTTGTTCAATACCTTTAAGGATTTTACACCAAAACTCTATTTCCATGGAGCATACTTTGACTTCAATTTCCTATTCACTCGGTAATAGTTTTGAGCAACCAAATATACCACGTGAATCACAATGCGGCATAAAACGCGTTACCACTTTGACCCGCGTAAATCGACGCACGGGGCCCACCTAAAAAATAGACCAAACTTAGGAAAAAATTCTAGTTTTATCCAGAATTTTATAACCATTTCCAACAATCCCCCACATGAATGGAATTTGATGACAACGGAAATGCAACAATATGCAGACTTTATCGAAAGAGTATAAGTCGAAAATATCTTGCATCAAGATAGGTAGCTTTCGGCCTTGAACCTTCCCTAGTGAAAACCTATCGGACTTACTAGCTAACCAATGGACGCGATGCCTTGAATTGTTCAGCCGTTTGTGTAAGCCAAGACAATAGATTTCACACAAAATATCTTCTAACACATCGTGGTTCTCACTGTTGTGTTCATTTTGGCCTTGAACCCTCCTGGTTTTCATGAGTGTTTCTAGAGAATGTAGCCTCTTTCATTCTCATAGAACCGGCCCCAGTTCAACACTCATATAGGTGATTCTTATTGTGAGTATCTCCTTATACTCATCTTGATTTTCATGCCTTAATCAAGATATAAGTAATCATTAAAAGCAAAGCTTATCCTTATACCCCTGCATACAACAAATGTTGCAGATATCACTCTCACCATAGGAATGGGTAATGAATTTTAATCTCTTGGTGATTTTTGGCGAGCCATACATAACTTAGTTGTCCCTTTGAACTTAGTTCTTGGGATCTCCAATCATATAAGTAGGGTTACCATTATGACGACTCTTATGTAATAGGCTTTAATTCCATCCCCTTCAATGAACTATACACTAGCTTTTTTGTCAAACATTTTTGTTAACGGATCCGCAATATTCTCTTTAGATTTTATATAATCTATTGAGATTATCCCATTTGACAACAACTGCCTAGCGGTATTATGTCGACGACGAATATGTCGTGACTTACCGTTATACATATGATTCTGTGCCCTGCCTATTGCAGATTGACTATCACAATGAATGCAAATAGCTGGCATAGGTTTTGGCCACATTGGAATGTCTTCTAAGAAGTGACGAAGCCATTCTACTTCTTCTCCTGTTTTGTCTAAAGCAATAAACTCGAATTCCATTGTGGATCGTGCGATGCATGTTTGTTTTGTAGATTTCCAAGAAACAGCAGCGCCTCCCAGAGTAAAGACATATCCACTTGTGGATTTTGAATCTTTAGTATCTAATATCCAATTTGCATCACAATAACCTTCAAGTACTGTTAGATATCGAGTAAAGTTCAAACCATGATCACAGGTGAATCTTAGATATCTAAGAACCCGAATGATCGCTTTCCAATGGTCTTCTCCGGGGTTACTAGTGTACCTACTCAATTTACTGATAGCATAAGCTATATCAGGACGAATACAATTCATTAGGTACATTAGGCTTCCAATGATTTGGGAGTATTTTAACTGTGACACTACATCACCTTTATTTTTCGATAAATAAATACTAATGTCTACAGGTGTTCTAGCTAAAGTCATATTATCCTTGAGAAATTTATCAAGAATGTTCTCAATATAATGAGATTGAGATAACGCTTATCCGTCAGATGTTTTAGTAATTTTTATTCCTAATATAACATCTGCGACCCCCATATCTTTCATATCAAATCTTTTGTTAAGCATTTGCTTAGTTGATTTGATCATGTTTTGACTGCTTCCAATAATAAGCATGTCATCCACATAAAGACAAACTATGACATATCCTTGGTCAGTGTTTTTAACATAGATGCATTTGTCACATTCGTTTATCTTGAACCCATTAGTAAGCATTGCATGATCAAATTTTTCATGCCATTGCTTAGGTGCTTGTTTTAATCCATAAAGAGATTTTACAAGTCGACAAACTTTCTTTTCTTGCCCTGATACTACAAACCCTTCAGGTTGCTCCATATAGATCTCTTCATTTAGATCACCGTTTAAGAAAGTTGTCTTAACATCCATTTGATGTATTTCTAATTTAAACAACGCTGCTATAGAAATAAGCATGCGAATGGATGTTATTCTTGCCACAGGGGAATATGTGTCAAAATAGTCCAGACCTTCCTTTTGTCTGTAACCTTTAACTACAAGTCTTGCTTTATACTTGTCAATTGAACCATCTGCTTTCATTTTTCTCTTGAATATCCACTTATATCTAAGAGGTTTAGAACCTGGTAGAAGATCCACCAATTCCCAAGTATGATTTTGCATAATGGATTCAATTTCATTATTAACAGCCTCTTTCCACAAAGATGCTTCAGGACCTGTCATTGCTGCCTTAAAGCTTTGAGGTTCATTTTCTAACAGGTATATCAGAAAATCTGGACCAAAGGATTTTGATGTTCTCGTTCTCTTACTTCTTCTTGGTTCATCATCAGTTAAATCTTGTTGGTCGAGACCATTACTAGTCTCTTGTGTTTGATTGTCATTAGTCTCTTGACTTTGTGTACAATCATAAGTTCTTTTCTGTGAACTTAATTCATATCCTTTCTTGTAAGGAAAGACATGTTCAAAAAACACAGCATTTCTTGACTCTATAATAGTATTCACATTTATATCAGGTATTTCTGATTTATAAGTCAGAAACCGATATGCACTACTATTCTGAGCATAACTAATAAACACATAATCTACTGTTTTTGGTCCAATCTTAGTCTTTTTAGGAACAGGAACTTCAACTTTTGCCAAACACCCCCACACTTTTAAGTATTTGTAAGAAGGTGGTCGACTTTTCTACAATTCATAAGGAGTGCTGTTGGTTTTCTTGTGGGGTATTCTATTAAGAACATAATTAGCAGACAATATTGCTTCCCCTCACAAGTTCTGTGGTAAACTTGAACTTAGTAACATGGCATTCATCATTTCTTTTAGGGTTCTATTCTTCCTTTCAGCAATTTCATTTTGTTGTGGAGAATAAGGGGCTGTAGTTTGGTGAATAATGCCATGTTGTGCACAAAATTCATTTCATGGTGCATCATATTCACCACCCCTATCACTTCCAACCATTTTAATGGTTTTACCAAGTTAATTTTCAACTTCTGTTTTGTAGAGTTTAAACATTTCTAAGGCTTCATCTTTACTTCTAAGTAAATAAACATAACAATATCTTGTGCAATCATCAATAAATGTTATGAAATACTTTTTGCCTCCTCTAGTTTGAATAAATTTTAGATCACATACATCAGTATAAATTAATTCTAGAGGTTCGGTTTTCCTTTCAACAGATTTAAATGGAGCCTTAGTTAGTTTCGCTTCTACACAAATTTCACATTTATGATTAGGATTAATTTCAAACTTTGGTATATAATCTAAACCAATTAATCTACGCAAAGCATCAAAATTCACATGACCTAATCTACCATGCCATAAATTCAACTCAAGAATGCAAGCAAAAGATGCGTTATTCTTATTCATAGCAACTTTCGGTACAACTGTCATTACATTCAATTTAAAGAGACCATCACTCATGTATCCCTTACCAACATACATACCACTCTTTGTTAATACAAATTTATCAGACTAAAAAACAAGCCTAAAACCATTTTTACTTAACAAAGAACCAGAAACTAAATTCTTCCGGATGTCAAGTACATGCAGTACGTTGTTGAGGGTCAGTTATTTCCCTGATGTCATCTTCAAGATCACTTTCCCTTGTCCAGCCACAGTAGAAGTAAAAGAATTTCCCATAAAAAGTTGTTCACTAATGGCAGCCTCACTGTAGGTAGTGAACATCTTCTTGTCCGCACATATGTGACGAGTTGCTCCAGTGTCAACCCACCACTCTTTGGGATTTCCAACCAAGTTAGCCTCAGACACCACAGCTGAGAGGTTGATATCATTCACTCCGTCAGAGATGTAATCCAATTCTGTTACATTGGCCTGATTGGTGGTCTTCTTACTTGTACTTCCATGATCCTTCTTAGGGCGGCGACAGTTAGAAGCTCGATGTCCAATCTTGCCACAGTTATAGCATTTTCCTTTGAACTTCTTGTTACCATTGTTGATGCCTTGTTTAGGACTATCTCCAGTAAACTTCCTCTTTTTGTTACGTGGTTTATGAACTTGTTCAACCACATTAGCCTTGGACTCAATGAGATTTTTGTCATTCCTCTTTTCAGCCTTTCAGTTATCTTCCTCAATTCTTAATCTTACAATCAACTCATCCATGGTCATCTCTTTGCGTTTATGTTTTAAATAATTTTTAAAATCTTTCCAAGCCGGTGGTAACTTTTCCACCAAAGCAGCGACTTGGAAAGACTCACTAAGAGGCATACCTTTTGAATGAATATCATGCAAAATTATCTGAAAACTTTGAACTTAAGATATTATCGTTTGGGAGTCTACCATAACAAAATCCAGAAATTTACTGACGACAAATTTCTTCGTGCCGGCATCTTCTGTCTTGTATTTCTTCTCCAAAGAATCTCATAATTCTTTTGCTGACTTCAGAGGACTGTAAACATTATACAACATGTTATCAAGGCCATTGAGGATATAGTTTCTGCACAGGAAATCTGAATGTTTTCAAGCATCTACAGCGGCAAAAACTTGCCGATCACTTTCACCCTCTTTAAGTGCTGGAGCCTCTTCATGGAGAAACCGGGCCAAATTAAGAGTTGTAAGATAGAACAGCATCTTCTGCTGCCATCTCTTAAACTCAGTACCGTTAAATTTTTTCGGTTTTTGTCCATGATTGATTGGTACATGAACATGGTTCTAGATAGGGACCGGTGTTAGTGTAACAATAGGAGTACCACTACCAGATGCAGTTTCAGTTGTAGTAGCCATAATCTCTGATTACAAAAACCAGAAAAAATTAAAACACAAATTAATTTTCTAGTTACTAAAACCAGAAAATAAATTATAACCCAAAATAATTTTATTTTCCTTATTACTAAAACTAGAAAAATAAAATATCACAATAATTTTCTGTAACACAATTAATATTCTGCAATTGTTAATGACACCAGTATATTACTACTAGTTGTCAAAGAAAAGAGACAGTATATTACTACTATCTGTCAAATAGCATAAACACTATTTGTTTTTCCAACCAGAATATGTCTTTATGAAATCAGAAAATTAAATACAATGAAGATACCAAAAAATAATCTGTCTTAAGATTGTTGGGCAATCTTCACTGTAATTAATTAATTCAGTTTGTGTACTTAACAACAAACAGAACATAAAAGAATAAAGGAAATGAGAGAAGTTGTTTGATTACAAAAATCAAACTTGAAATAAAAATAAATAAATAAAAACAGATTTTATTTTGTTACAAAAACAAAATTAAAATCTGATTTAAATAAATAATAAAACACCGAAAATAAATTAAATAACTTACTTGATTAATTTCTTTGAATTATAATCTAATCAAGTCCAGTGTTTGACACTATGTCCTTAAGACAGATTCGTCCTCTCCTCGGTGCTTTCAGAACGTGGACGTCTATCGCCCAGGATAAAATGATCTATCAACGAATAAAAGCAGCACTACAATTTATTCGTTCGTCGAACACACTAAGTGTTTATACTATCTCTCACAAAAATAAAATGTAGCAAAATGAAGAATAGAATTTGCAGAGGTGAAATACAAAATTTCTAAATGTAATGTATCAAATGAGGGTTGTCCTATTTATAGATGTAAAGGTGGCTGTAGGTTTTGAATTGAACAGGTATGAAACCTGTTGGTTTTGAATTCAAACAAATTTGAATCTGTTGGGTTCATAATTTAAACAGATAAAAAATGGGAAGGGCCTTGTTTGGATGTACAGTAAAACCAGACCAGTTTATTTCTAGTTTAATTTGAATTCTAGATTTTATTTTACCAAAAAATTAAATTAAATTCAAATATGTTTGGCCCAAAAAGATTAGTATTAGGCCGAACAAGCCCAACCCAACTACACACTAGCGCCCAGGCCTAGCCCAACCCAGACGGACGGCGGCAGCGGCGGCATACGTGTGTGGTGATTTTTGGGTCCAATGGGTCTAGCCCATTTTGCCCATAACCTCTCCCTCTAAAACACTTGGGTACCCCTTGGGGCACACCCCAAGTAACAAACCCATGCCTTATAAACCCATTCAAAACTTCCCACCAAATCAATGTGGGACAAGCCTTATTCAATACCTTTAAGGATTTTACACCAAAACTCCATTTTCATGGAGCATACTTTGGTTTCAATTTCCTATTCACTCGGTAATGGTTTTGAGCAACCAAATATACCACGTGAATCACAACGCGGCATAGAACCCGTTACCACTTTGACCCGCGTAAATCGATGCACGGGGCCCACCTAAAAAATAGACCAAACTTAGGAAAAAATTCTGGTTTTACCCAGAATTTTATAATCATTTCCAACATGTTTCATGAAAGGGGAAAACTTAAAGGGGTGGTAATGGGGTTCACGTTCGCTTGTAATATTTTGAAAACTTAATGATATTTATAGTAATCACTAATAAAATTGATGGTGGGTCGTGTTCCCCTTTTGAGCTAAATCTTGGACAAGTGGTTTAACAATAATCCTAGGATGGCACAAACGTATTCAAAATCTACGTGGTGCAGAGGGATAAGGTTGGGTTCAATGGAAGTTAGGGGCAGCCAGTATGTACAACCCTTTGGAGGGATAAGATTGGGCCCAACATAGGTTAAGGACGACTCAAGGGTGTGATATTACTGGCTTGTTGCCATCTCTTTTGAGGTTCACCAATGGCGTCGCATGGTATATAATTGTTGCAGGCATCCGTGGTAAGGTCTGCAAAGCAATAAAAGGAAGAGTTCCGAATAGTTTGGTGTCTAGTCCTAGCAGTTGGGAGGACAAGTGTCTTAGGTGACTCTAGTGACCTTGAATTTCACTGTTGCAGCTAACTTTTATTGTATAAGTATTACAAACCAACTGTTACTTATCGCTATTGTTTATAACTGTGCATTGTTGTAATTGTTTGTATTTCTTACTGTAACTCTATCTTTTTAAATTACCTGATGTACCTTTACTTATTCTTGTACGTGTTTATTTTATCTGGGGATGTAAAAAGTACGGGTGGGGTGTTCTTTCTAGGCCTTGCAGCTCACGGCTTTTATTTCCCTAGCATTCAATGCCAAGTTTTGCAGAATTCATAGATGAAGAAGACTTTGTGGAGGAGCTCAAGAAGCTATGGTGGGAATGAATTGACATTGAATTTTCAATCTCACTATTGCAATTTTATTTTACTTGTAATTTGTAAAATTAGGGTAACATTGTCTGTAATATATTAAACGCTGAAGTATTATTACTCTCTCTATCCCAAAATATTAGTCCCTTATTACATTTTTCGTTGTGCCAAAATATTAGTCTATTTTCAAAAATTAAGGAATAAAATAATATGAATGTCCTATTTTCCCCTTCTTTTAAATTAATTAACATTAATATTTTTGAAGTGTAATAATTGTACTATTAGAGGGTAGTTTTGGAAAATTAATATTTTTTAAGTATAATAAATGTACTATGAAAATAAGTTGGATTCCTCAAAAGGGAATAATATTTTGGGCTGGAGGGAGTTTATTTTTGGATGTGTAACCTTAGCAGAACCTTGTATTTCTTTGTAATTATATACCCTAATGTTTCGATATTTGGGGTGTCACATTTTCAACTCCAATATTTTCCAATAACTTCAGATCTGGCCATTTTTAATGTTGATTTGGCCATGGCATAGTCACCAGAGCTCCTACCAATAAGATAGTCTCTCTCTCTCTCTCTCTCTCTCTCTCTCTCTATGTTTGTGTATGTGTGTGTGTTTGTTTCTACGTTTCTATACATATTGATCGATCGAAGATTTGGTTAAATCAGATTTGTTGTTTGTAAAATCAAGATATTAGTGAACAAATTGACAATGATAAATTTATCAGTCTTACTCTTTTTAGTATTTAAATGTGTTGGTGTGCTTATGTAAACGAACAAATGAATGAGTGTGTATGTATCTGAATGTGACTGTAAGAATGAACGAGAGTGAAAAATCTAAATAACCCCCGAGATATTGATTCATGATTATGTTTCAATTTAAAATAGGAAATAATAATCCCAATCAAATAATCAAGATAAATCAACACAGCGATTTAACGTGAAAAAAAAACCATGATTGGAGCACCTCCATTTGTGATAATAAAAAAAAAAAAAAATCATGGGCCAAAACTACAAAAGAATCCACTAAGAAGACATAAACAAATTACACATGAGTACTCTCAATTACCTAGCGAATCCACGCCTAAATTGAACCAAACTGTTTGTGCCCTTTTTGGCAAAAATTGGCACGAGACAATTTTCCCAATTATTTGTGCCAAGCGGCAATGGAAGATAAAGAGTCAAAGATTTTATGAGACCTACCACCAAGGTTAATGAAATGGTGTCTAGAATTAATTTATTTTAATTAATTAAATTAGCCAAGTTATTGGGTTAATTAATTAATTAATTTAGATTTGGTTTGATTGGATAAAGTGAGTCTTAACCATTCTTAATAATTAGGAGGTTGCTAAGGCTTATCTCTTGGAAAGTTATCCCCTAAATTCAAGCCCCATCCCTTATTATTAAGGCTTATCTCTTATCTTGGAGTTTTATCTAAGTTGATAAGTGATGAGGCGTATAAGATTTGGAGATCTTCCATATTATCTACAAAGATGGAGCCGTTTTGTCCCAAGATCAAGGTGAACTGATTTTCTTTGGGCACGTGGCAACTTGAGATGGCATGAAGGATCAAAATAAGCTATAATCAAGGAATTATTTTCTAAGTAAAGAAAGATTGTTTTTTTAATTTCTTGAGGATAGGCATGCACAACAAAGAGAAGGAAATCCATGCAACAACCAAGGAGATGTTCTTTCATAACTCAAGCATAATAAATTCAAGTTTTGAGGGACATGTGGCGGCCTATAGGAGCTTGATGGACCAAGTCAAAGTGATAAGGATGGGTCTTAGTGTTTGAAGATCAAAACTGGTCCTAATTTTGGAGAATGAAGATTAGCATCAATGACAGATGTCATCAGAATTGGCTGCCATGTTTTTGACAGTTAAGCTGGATTTGAGACTTTCCCAACACAATATAAAGAACTCCATATGCAACATTGAAGAGGTCCCTGACCAAACAATCGACTAGAAGTCTTTCAATACATGTCTTTCAATTCATTTTAGCTTCAATAGTTCATTTATCTTATCTTCATAGCTTCATAACTTAGCTCCTTTGGCTTCTTAGCTTAGTTATCTTAGATTGCCAATTGTACTTCATTTCCAATCAATGCAAGTCACAATTTTAATCTAATTATCTTTTGGCACCTATAAATTTGTTAAAAGTCCTCTTCATTGGAAAAGAATCGAAACCAATGGCAGTTCCTCTTAGCCACACACAATCATTTCTCTGTGTTGGAAGTTAGAAATGTTCAACAATTTCTACACCTTGAACTAGGTTCACAAGTTTGAGCACGTCTGTATTCAATCAACAAGCTTTTTTGTGTTCACACTTGCAGGATTTTTTGAGTGGCAACATAAATTTCTGAGGAGTGCAAACACAAAACCAGTGTGCCTCTTCCAATATCATATTCACCTCGGAACTCCTTTGCCCAACATGAAATCTACAACACCGATGCTGAATCTACGACGATGAACTACTTCGGAATCCACCAAAGCTTCAGGCCCAAGTTACCCAGAATCTACCGAAGAACACCTCTCTCTTTATGTGAATAAAAGAACAAAATCAACCTTTGATGTTTGACACTCTGTAGTTCGTTGATCAATCAATTACCTTTTACACATCAAGGAAACTCATATAAAAACACCCTCAAATGTAGAGCCACGAAGACCGCTCGAGTGCACACTTCACCGCTTGAGCGGTGTGAGTAAAGGTGGTGCAAAATATATATATGCCAACTGTAGACAGGTCCGCGGGGGACCTCGCTACAGTTCGGACTCGATTTGTGTTACGGTTCTTAATCTTGAACCAAAGAGTCCAAATCCGGCAAATCGTTTTGAGAAAACAGATTTTTAGAAAAGAAGTGCCAAACATGGACTGCTTTGCCAGATACAGAATCGCCACCTAAATATTTTATTTTTGGGAAATTTAGGAAACCCTAACTCATTTGCCTAAGGCCACGTGTCCGTCATCACCAAAGTTGCCTCGGCTCGGGAACTTGGGTACGATTGGGGAAGGTCACTTCGTGAGCACCCCCGCTCGCCCGATCAAAGATCGGCCTCTACTAACCATGATATCTAGTTTCGAAAACATTGTGTGTTCTTATTCCGGTTATTAGCCTAGGTTACTATGTGATGCGCACAGCATACAAGTATAGACTGGGTCGTCTGAATTGGAACAAAACATTTCATGTTTGTTTGTTTGAAAATGGTTTGATGGTGCTACCCGCAGGTAGGCTTAAAATGCAGATTTTACCACCCCCAGGTGGGCTTAGAAAACATGATTTTGCCACTATCTAGTGGGCTTAAAACACATAGTCAATGGTTTGTTCCAATCCAAATAACCCAACCTCCACCCACAGGCATCCAAGCAGGTATATCACATAAGCAGTTAGCCTCATGGTAAGCATGCTATCATGGCAGTCACTCACACGCATGCAAGGATGCTAAAGCATAAAACTCACCGAGTACTCCAAGCCAAAAACAGAAACCGATTAGAAATCATGCATGATCCTAACTATACAGAAATGCCTAATGCAACACATGCAAAAATGTAACTATAACAGGCTCGGCTATTCTAAACAGGGCATATGAGATGCAACAGCTATCAAGTATTCAATTTGGAATTGAAATACAAATGCAGTTAGTATGATGCGCCGAGCCTGGTGCATGCAAAACAGATGAATGAATGCAAACATGCTATCATGCTGTATGCTAATTGAAACATGCCCTAATCTAACCATCATAAGCTGGTAAATAAAAGGGAAGAAAGACGTGGGGTTGGAAGACATACATCACACACACACACACACACACACACTTATTACAACATTGCCCTCGCGCAGAAGGTCCAAAAGAATAATATACAGTCCCGAATAGTACAGTCCAAATAAATAATACAGTCCAAAATATGTACAAACCCCTAATTAATTTACAAATTAACTAAGAAAAATAATAAACTGGCATGCAAGCCAGGGACTGTCTTGACTCTTCTCCAGATGATGAATGATGCATGTCCGGGTTGCCTTGTGCAGAAATCCACTGCGATGCCCCAATTAGCCTCTGTTTGGCAATGGTTTTTGGAAAGCGCGCCAAGCCTCGGAAGACTGCTGATTCTTGATTTGCTGCAACAGAGAGCAGGAAAGGGGCATGGCAATGTATTTTCACAAATGTATGCATGCCTCGATCCTCGTGCCACCAATCACGCATATCGATGCATGATGGCCGAGGGATCGAATTGCACTACTCAATATAGAATGAATGCACATGAAAACTCAACTAAAACCTAACTCCATCATGGATAATCCGGAGTGTCGGTGACTGGGGAATTGAGACACGTTCCGTCGCTCGGAGTACGAAACGCACCTCGTTTCCCGTGCCCGGGCTAACTCCTATCCCGAAAACAATGCAATATGCATGACATGCATGAAATGCAGCTAAGATACAACCTAACATGCACAATGCTATGAAATGGCATACACGATGCACGAGGTAACATGGCATACGCAATGCGCTAACATACAGCCTAGCATACACAATGCTATGGAATGAAATGGCATACACAATGCATAATGGACTTATACCAACATGAGTGGACCTCAGCCACACTCACATAAGAGGCCATTAGATGAAAATGAGACACTCGAAATGCGTGCACCCGTGCACGCAAACCGAGGACCGACCCTAAGGCACCGAATGCCACTCTAACAAGACACATGGCAAAGCATAGAATATGGCATACTAGCATGAAATTTTCAGAGGCAATAAATGATGCAAAACAGCCCCGAAAGATGAAAAAATGATACCCGATGCATGGAATAGGTCCCGAAATATGAAATTAGGCATACAGAATGACCTATGACTATGCAATGCATACATTATTTGAACATGGAATGTGAAGAAATAATCAAGAAAGCCCAAAAATAAGCATATTTACAGTTTTAAGTAAGGCCAAACAGCGAACGCAAATGGGGCTAAACTAGCATGCAAAAACGGCCCCGAAAGCAAGACAATGAAGCAAGTGACAGATGCTGACCCTAAAAAGAGAAGGGACGTTCTACAATGTTGAAGAGGGGCCCAAAATATGATACTTTACAGTTTACCACAAGCCACAAAAACAGACACATGTATGGAAAAACTCTCATGCAAAAAGTGGGCCTAAAGGAGGACAAAGAAGTAAGTGATTCATTCTGGCCCCAAACAGATGAAGGTCCTTCAACAAAGTTGAAGAAGGACCTAAAATATGAACTTTTACAGTTGATGATTAATCCTAAAACAGTGTACAAGTATGCTCAAAGTACTATGCAAGATAAGGCCAAAAAATAGAGCTATAACACAAAGTATAAAAATAATGCTTCAAATAGTAAAAGGCCCTTGATTAAACATGAAGAGGGGGTCAAAATAAGGTCATTTGTAGTTCGGACCAGAGCCCAAAAACAGAAGCATAAGAGGCTAACAAATCATGCAAAAATGGGGCCAAAAGGGGGATACAATGGCAAATGACAAAAGGAGGCCCCAAAAAGTGATGAGCCCTTCAACAATGTTGAAGAAGGGCTCAAAATAATCTACTTAACAGTTTACAACATGCCTCAAAACAGTTCATACATAAGCCAAAAATAATGTGCAAGAAAATGGCATATTAGGGAGATAATGAAGCAAGTGCAACAAGGAGGCCTCAAACAGTGAGAGGCCCTCAATCAAACATGGAATATGGCTCAAAATAAGCTTATTTCTAGTTAGGGTCGGAGCCCAAATATGCAAGAAAAAAGGGCTAAGATATTGAACAAGATAAGGCCAAAAATAAGGGGAAATGAGCTTACCCTTGTAGCCTAGTCTTTGACAGCTTTTTGGCTTGAGAAATGTTGCCTTCTAAGCTCTGGAAAGCTCCTCCAAGCTGCTGGAATGAAGTGGTGGTGTGGTGCTAGGTGATGGTGTAGAAATGGGGTAGAGTTTGGGAGGTTTGGATGCTTAAGATGGAAGAAGGAGAGAGGCGTAATACAAAGCTCCAAAACAATTTTTTCTAACCCTTAAACCAGAGCTGGAGGCTGGTTTATATAGGCAAAAGAGGGGGAGAAAGAGGGGGAAAAATGGGGGGGAAATGAATTCAAGTTTCCTCCCAAAAAAATGGCCCCCCGGATACAAAATCTGGGGGGAAAAGAGATGCATATTTGAAATGTACCTGCAGCAAGGAGCAAGGCCGGCTGGTTATTGGACTTGAAGGTGGCCGGCCGGCCCTCCCCATGGCCGGCCGGCCAAGGGTCAAAAGGGTCAAGTTGTATTAGTGGCCGGCCACCACATATTGGTGGCCTCCCATGTGTGCTCAACACAGCCATATGGTCAAAAACTGGAGAAAGTGAACCAGGAGAGAGAATAACCCACCTTTCAAAGGGGTTCAAAAGGTTCAAATGGAATTACTGGCCGGCCACCAAATATTGGTGGCCTCCCAGATGTGTACATCACAGATATGGGGTTTAGGATGCAAGAAAATGGCCCAAGGGTGGTCAACATTGGCTCGGAAGTAAGAAAAACGGGCGACGGAGGGCAATGAAGGAATAAAACTGGTTGCTGAAACAATTACTGGCCTCCCACCCTTCTATGACCTTCCTGGTGATGAAACAGATGTCCCTGCCAAAAATGAACGCAAACCGATGCAAAATGAGGGTTCATTTCAAACGCTTGATCGAGGCCCAAAAAGCGATATTAGGCACGGGAGTGGTGTTCGACCATGAAGTTGGTCTCTCGGACCACAATGTCCCTCAAAAGGGAGTAAATAAGATGCATGCCAAAACCGAACAAACGGAGGTGGTTAGGATCCCGAACCGAGGCACTTGGCAGCGGCTCGAAAACCGAGGCAAGACTCTGAAATGGGCAAAATGGCCTACGACCACGAAATGTAGCCCGCGGCCACTGAGAGATGGTCTATGAGACCTCTCCCTCCCTTTGGGAAGAGAAATAGAGAAAACCGAGCCTGGTTCGCAAACCGAGGCAAAGTACAGAAAAGCCCGGAAGTTCGGGGGCAAGGCTCACGGCCGAGACTCTGAAACCTCTGGACGAGCATGATATATAGCATCACCAAGCGCTCAATCGGTGACGTCTGAGTCTTAAGGTCGGTCAAAAATGGGGTGTCTGCAGTTGCCCCTCTTTGACAGAACTCGAAAGTCATAAGTGACGGGAGTGAATGTCAAAGCCCAGAGACGACTCATTTTTGGCAAGGCCCAAGACTTAGACAAACAGGCGAGATAAACAAAGGTGTGCCCGCAAGCGTGCCCGCAGGCAGGGGGCAAAATGCAAAACGATATGCATAAGGCCAGATGCAACTCGATGTTCATGCAAGTGCAACAAGCTGTAATGAAGCAAATATTCGCAAACAGATGCAACAGTTTTAAGTAAGAATGCAAAGCAACAACAACATTTTATGTAGTTAGGAATGCGGAGAATTATTCAATTCTCGTCACGTCTCACACGGAGAAGATACGATACCTGCACGATTCGTTTGGTCACACCAGCTTCAAATGAATCGTACATACAATATCGTGCCTGCAAAAGAGAGAAACTCAACAAGCACAACATGCTAACAACATATGTTCAATGCGATATCGAAAGTTCGACAAGCGCGGTGTCGATGGGTGAGTGCATCGCAATGCGAGAAAAGAGTGTGCGTGACAACGCAAGCTTAAACACAGAGGCATGGTAATATCAAAGAGACGTGCATAACAGTGCAAGTACAACAATGCAGAACAAGCGTGAGTTAGGACGCGTGTTTGTCACAAAACGGCGAGCAAGGAAATGCGCTTTTCGGCGAGGGCGACTCGATCGCGGCCTCCGGTTCACCTCCTAGAGGGGTTACAACATGTTCAAAAAGGATACACCTTGATTTTGATGAGTAATGATGAGACACACGTCAGAAGTTTGAAGCTGAAGTTCCGGCAGAGCGATTTCGCGACAGAAAGTGCACTTCTCTTGTACTTTTTCAGGTCCCGGGGACTCCAATCCTTCTCAAAATTTGTAGAGACCTTGGGACCAACCTAGGGATCACCACCGGACATTTTTCTTTCCCATTGGAGGCTACCGGCCACTTTTCAAAAAGGGAATGGCCGGTCTGCCAGAAAAGGTGACCGGCCGGCCACTTGTCCAAATCCGTGGACATTTTTGTCTTTTCACCCTATTTTCTTTAAAACCATTCGGCCAAACTCTTTGAGCTCATAGCCTTAGCTCCGAAATCACCTCCTCTAGCCTCCTAAACCATTTTCCTCCTCAGATCTGCACCCTATACGCGTTTTCCAACGCCCCACGCAAGTTGTTTTCGCGAAAACTTTCAATTTTAAGCACTTTGAACTGATTAAATTTTGATTTCGGTGCTTCTTTTCTCATTTTCGCCACTTGAGGTGAGTTTATCTCAACATTTGGAAAATTTTCTCGGGAGTTGAATTTTGTTGACTTTTTCATTTCCCGAGAGTTGACTTTTGTTGACTTTTTCCAATCTTGGCTCATTTTTGCTCCTTTTGCAGATTTTCTGAAATGGCCGGTCATTTTCCTCACGGTAGAGGTCCTGCGGATGCCAGAGGTGATCCTGATATCATGGCTCTGCCTCTGAGGGTTCGACCCTTCATACCCGAGAGTCGCCCACTTGACACATTCTTCCACGTTTGTTTTCCATCACTTCTGAGACTTTGTGGCGAGCACCCGGAGATCTGCTTCTGCGGGAGCCGGAGTATCACCTCTCTCATGAGGCACGAGAGGTATTTACTTCGTTTTTATCTTTTCTGCAACGTATTCTGCATTTTTTGTGCATTCTGAACACACAGTTCAATCACTTGAGTTTCTGAACACTTAGCCCATAAATTGATTGTGAACACACGGCACACACTAATTAAGAGTTGAACACACAGCCCAAACACTGATCTTTTGAACACACAGCTCAAATTGAAGGTGAACACATGGCGCACACTGATTGAGTTTTGAACACACAGCCCAAACACTGATTTTCTGAACACACAGTCCGAATTGAAGGTAAACACACAGCACACACTGATTGAGATTTGAACACGTAGCCCAAACACTGATTTTCTGAACACACAACCCGAATCGAAGGTGAACACGCGACACACACTGATTGAGATTTGAACACGCAGCCCAAACGTTGATTTTCTGAACACACAGTCCGAAGTTGAAGGTGAACACGCGGCACACACTGATCGAGATTTGAACACGCAGCCCAAGCACTGATTTTTTGAACACACATCCCAAGTTGAAGGTGAACACGCGGCACACACTGATTGAGAGTTGAACACGCAGCCCAAAACACTGATTTTCTGAACACACAGTTCGAAGTTGAAGGTGAACACGCGACACACACTGATTGAGAGTTGAACACGCAGCCCAAACACTGATTTTCTGAACATGCAGTCCGAATTGAAGGTGAACACACGGCACACACTGATTGAGAGTTGAACACGCAACCCAAACACTGATTTTCTGAACACGCAGTCCGAATTGAAGATGAACACACGGCACACACTGATTGAGAGTTGGACACGCAGCCCAAACACTGATTTCTAGTACGCAGCTTACACTTTGAAATTTGAACACGCGGCTCATTCACTTTACTTTGCACGCAGGCCATTCATTTGCACATGGCTCATTTCATTGAAGCGTGTGTTTATTCTGAATGCAGGTGACTTCTCGCACAGTGCGGGGATACGGCTCCACCGTGGCTAGAGATTGGTACGCCGAGCTCCCGGAGGCTGTCCGGGATTTGGTTAATTTGGCAGGGTTCGGGCCCTTCTATACTGGGCTTTCTCGTTGTCCTGCCAGAAGGACGTTGATGGAAGCTTTGGTGGAGATATGGTGGGACACCACTAACTCCTTTCATTTCTCTGCCACGGGGGACTTGACTATGACCCCGCTTGACTTTGCTGTTCTGACTGGCCTCGACGTGGGAGGTTGGCCCATTCCTTACGACGAGGACATGGGTCAATGGGAGGCCGCTTGGGTATATTTGCTAGGGGCTCACCCGCTTGTTGATAGAGCTTCGGGCAGAGTCCGATACACATGGTTCTCTTCCCATTTTCGGAGGGTGGAGATGGAGCCCGGGACTCCTGAGGAGGCAGGACAGTATGCCCGTGGTTTTCTGATGTTCCTTTTTGGGACCACTTTGTTTGCCGACAGGGGGAACATTGTTGGGCTGTATCTGTTGAGCGCCTTGGTGGACCTATCACAGGTCAGACGGTATGACTGGGGTGGCACCGGCCTGGCTACCCTTTACTGCTACATGAGCGCGACCTCCCGCGGACGGGGGGACTTACTTGGTGGTTACTGGAGAGCCTGGGAGGTACTTTTTGCCCTCTTGATTTACATTTCTGCTCCTCATTAATTGTAAACTGCACACACGGCATACTTTACACACTGTATTTTGCCCTTAGTACTTTGTATTTACATTCTGCACTGTTTTCCACAGTTATGGGTCTATGCGTACTTCTCGATATTAGCCCCAGAGATGGTGGTGGAGGGGCCCCTCGTGACCCTGTACTCACTTGTATTTGAGGGCCAGCACCGACCAAGACCTCGGGAGTCTCTCCTTTATCTACGGCATTATTTCGACACGGTGCGGTCGACGGAGGTATTTCAGAACTCTCAGTTCTTTGTGTTTTCATCTTTGAGTTGTCTTGTACCTTCATGATTTCTGATTGATTGGTTACCCGCAGATTACATGGGAGCCCTGGGCACCTTTTGGTGAGGGTCTCCGATACCAGTTTGCTGGAGGGCGGGGTGCCTCCCAGTACAGGATTCTCTAGTTGGTAGAGCCTGGTTTCTGGGGGAGCGCTTCTTGCGTCAGGTATGGGGCTATATTTCTCAGGACCCTTTCTCAGCAACCCCCAGTCGAGATGCGGATTGCTGATAGGCTCTCTTCTCGGGATGTTGTTAATGCTATGCTGGGTACTGATGCTTTGCTTTATCTTGAGGAGGGGGATTATGCTACTTACCATCACATATACCTGATGCCTCCATTGACGGGAGTCCGTACTCCGACGATGAGGCCTGCTGGTATGCTATCTTCGAGCCGGGCCCAGGCTCGGGCTGCGGACGCCCCTTCCACCAGCAGGGCTGGTACATCCAGAGGTGGGCGCGGATTTATTCCCCCGATTCCCCCGACTTATCATCATCCTAGATGGCCGGATATGCCGTCTGAGCTGATGGGGTGGCAATATGGGACTACCTCTCCGATTCCGATCCCGATAGAGCCTCCAGTACCTGGCCACCGCTACGTCAGAGACCCCGACTCACCACCGGTATGTTTCACAGCTTTGATTCACTACTCAGATACTTGGACACTCATTCCTTTACTGATTCCCCTGCCCTTTTGCATCTGCAGCCCCCTGTTGAGTACATGGATCAAGTGCTTGAGATGGTAGCCTCACTTGAGGGGATGGTCCTGCGGAGGGAGGCGCAGTTGTCCATCATGGGCTTCCAGGTACCCTTCAGTTTTCTAGCATTGTACTTCTGATAACATGCTGATTTTGGACATTTTACTGCATTAATAAGCTACTTGTGTAGAGCACATCTGACACTTACCACATTCATGCATTATTCCTGCGTACATCCACTCTGTGTAGCTTGCTTGCATCTGTATCTGATATACATGTTTTGGCTAATGTATTCAAACTGCATTCTTCATTTTCAGATGCCTCCAGTATATGCTCAGCCGCAGACCGGGCCACCTGGGCCTTCTGGGGGAGCCGGGCCATCCAGGCCTTTTCGAGGAGCTGGGCCATCTGGGCCTTTTCGAGGAGCTGGGCCATCCAGGCCTTCTCGAGGAGCTAAGCCATCCAGGCCTTTTCGAGGAGCTCGAGGAGAGGGATCGTCTCGCAGATGCAGGGCACATATTATAGAGGCGGAGCCCGATAAGGATGAGGAGGAGGATGTTGCAAATCGTCAGCTAGAGACATCTGTTGACAGAGAGGAGGGCTCTGGTCTTGGCTCTGAGAGTGGAGGCAAAGCTGAGGGGGATCCTGAGGACGACAGCTCCGACTCGGACGGTGATGGGGGTGCAGAGGCTATTCCGCAGAAGAGGATGAAAAGGGCCTCTTATTCCCGCTCTCGAGAGCATTGATGTTGCGGTTCCTTATTTTATTTACCTTTTTGCTAGTAGTTGTAGCACATTGTGCATTATTAGGCAGTTTTTATTGTTGTAAAACTTGTGCCATTTGTTTGCAAAATGAAGCATGATGGAATGAAACGACTTTCGAAAAAGGTGTTGTATTTTAAACTCTTAGCATCATATCGCATCATTTTGCATCATAATGAGATGGAATGGAAATGTGCATTGTGCATTTGCCTAGTCAGGTAGTGAACCGACGCAACAACTTAACTTACTTAAGACATAACAAAATCTCGGTAAGTTTACAACTCGATAAGCAAAATACAACAGTGTTGACGACTCAATAAACAAGATTCAAACACAAATTGCTTAAACAAAGAGCAATAATTCAAACACACGAAAACACGACAGCTCGACAAACAACTCGATAAGCAAAACAACAACTCGATAAGCAAAACAACAACTCGATAAACAAAACAACAACTCGACAAAGTGTGTTTCGGACGATCTAGGCAACAGAATGTATCCGGAACAGAGGGAAATGGCGGCCTTCGACACACCTGATGCACGGAAATGCTTGAAACTTCCTCCCGGAGGGTAAAACAAGACTGAAGAAACACATCAGAGCATGGCCGGCCACTTTTGGGGGCCGGCCGGCCAGATTTTTGTATGTGAGGGGAGAAATGTGGCCGGCCTGCTAGAAAAGGTGGCCGGCCGGCCACTTAATCTAGCAACCATCAACTTTTTGACACGTGTCCCCCGAATAGTGTTTTCTCCTCTTTAAAAGCCTTGGCTCCGTGGTTCATTCAATTCATCTTAGTTTTGCACAAAATGGAGGCGTTTCTTGTCGAAAATCTCACATCTTGGATCTCTTTTTTAGATGGCTCGGAAAAGTTGAATTTCCGGAGTTTCGGCTTGAATGCACTATTCACGCTGAGTCGTACTCCACTGCACCTTCCTTTCCTCCGTGCCGCGGCAAGATTCTGGAACCCGGTGACGCATGTCTTTAGCTTTGGCGGGCAAGAGGTATGTCCAACTTTTGAAGATTTTCAGGTTTTGATGGAGTCTGAATGTTCGGAAGAGATCTTGCCCCAGTTTCGCTTTGGCCACGCCCAAGCTTTAGGATGGATGTGTGGACTTATCGCGCATGATGCTCGATCTTTGATCTGTAATGGGGAACTGGATATCCTCGGTTTGATCCATCGCTTTTCTGGTGCTGGTGACCGCGGTGACCATCATTGGCAAGGTTTCCGACAACACGCCCTCTGCTTGTGCATGCCATCTCACTTCCTGCTTGCCCCGGGCCTGGGTGGACCCAGCATCCGTTTGATTGAAGTTGCTCAGGGCTTGAAGGAAGGGAAGAGCTGTATTGCAGGGAGCCCACTACAATGATGGGCTTGGACGCTTTCCAACGTCAGGAGACGACCAGATTTGCAGGGAGCCCACTACTGCTGCAGGTAATGTTTCCCACCCAATCTCACGTATGTATTTGCTCACATCACTCGGCCCTCAGGCTCGGTTTTTCTCACAAAACTCTTGTCTCACTGTTCTCTCATCGCACATCTCTCTATTCTTTATTCTCTCATTTTTCATCCCTCCCCAGGTATGGTTGATGGATAAACTGCAGGTTGTGGACTCTTGCCCTGCCTACTCAGCCCGCGGCTACTTCTTTCGGCAACGCCTGGTTAATGCGCTTGATGAGGGATGGTGGTTCAACTGGATGTGCAATTTGTCTGCTGATCGTATTGCTTGGCACTGTCCTTGGCTCAATCTTCCGGCAATAAGCTATAGCATGTCCCGGCAGACTGGGGTCCAGTTGATTGGTCTGACTCACTGTGTGTTCTATTTTCCGTTCCGGTTCCAGCGCTAGTTTGGCCATGATCAGACTTGCCCGCTAGAGGGGATTGAGTATCCGGCTGCTTTTCCTGTCCGAAGCGCACAGCTTGCCCGATATGCCACAGCATGGAGAACTAGAGAGCTCCTGGCCCCTGCTCCCACTTTCAGTTGCACTTTTTCTGACGAGTGTTGGGATTGGCTCAATGAAGAGGCACAGATTGGGCCTAGCTTGGCATCAGAGGCTTCGACTAGCTCTGGGAGGCGCGCAGGGACACCTGACTTGACTATGCCCCGGACTTATTGCTTTATCAGTACTTTCAAGTTTTCTTTATGAGTGTAATAAAAAGCAACTTCAATTGTATGCAAGAGCAAGAGAACTCTGTTTTGAAATCAATGAAATTGAAGGTTGTGGTACTGAAAGTTTTCCGCTTTGGTCCAAAAATGGTCTGTTGTAAAAAGATTAATTTGAACAAAGTCAACTTTTATTAAAACTTTCCAAAACTATTTTCGATATGGATCAGAACTGGACACGCCTGAGATCTGTCACTGAGATACACAACCCCAGATCCTAGCAACTGGAAAGTTGCCCCTAGTCTGAATGGTACTGCGGCACTGTGTGGCAACGGAAAGTTGCCCCTAGTCTGAATTACACTGTACCGAAGATCACGGCGAATGCTGATGGAAAAAGATGACTGAGATGACCAAAAGGACAAAGTTGATCGGGGAAAAGTTTATGGCTGAACTTCAAGATGAAGTTGCCTACGTATCCCAAAGATGGGAATCAAGCCTTACGTAGTTCAGGCTCAAGTTCGCTCGGGTATTTTCACTCTCCTTTTACGCTCTAACTTTTGCCAAGGCCACCCTTTGCGGGTTTTCAACCTTGCGAGTTCAGTTTTTATGATTTCAAATTTTCTGTGCTCTGAGTTTTGCCTAGGTCGCCCTTTTGGGTTTTCGGCCTAGCGAGCCTCTCAAGGGTAATATTTCTTCAACTTGTCCATATTGATCGGTTGTGAGAACTCCAAGCCATCTAAATCCATCAGAACCACAGCTCCACCTGACCAAATTGACTTGATGATGTAGGGACCAGTCCAATTGGGTCTGAACTTGCCCCTTGGGTCGTGGATGGGAGCTCGGTTGTCCTTGAGCACCAAATCTCCTTCTTTTAAATTCCTGGACTTAACCCTCTTGTTGAAAGCCCGGGCAATTCTGCGTTGATAACCTTGGACATGGTACAGTGCTTTCGGCCTTCTTTCATCGAAGAGCATGAGTTCCTCAAATCTGCTCTGCTGCCAATCCGCTTCGGCTATCTGACACTCAGCCAATACTCGTAATGACGGGACCTCAATCTCAATAGGCAGAACGGCCTCCATCCCGTAAACCAATGAGTACGGAGTCGCCCCAGTAGAAGTTCTGATTGAAGTCCGGTAGCCCCATAGAGCAAACAAGCAATGACTTATCTCGGCGATCCGTGAGTTTCCACCATCTTCTGCAGTATGTGCTTGATATTCTTGTTAGCGGCCTCAACCGCTCCATTGGTCTGCGGCCGATAGGTAGATGACTTATGAAAAGCCACATTGTATTTCTCCAACAAATCAATCACCTCCTTCTTGAAGTGGGAACCATTGTCTGAAATTATTTCGTTTGGGACCTGTAGCGACAGATGATGTTGTTTCTGATAAATTTTGCGACGTACGAAGCCTTCAACACCGCATAAGATTAGGCCTCAACCCACTTTGTGAAATAATCTATCGCTACCAAGATGAACTCATGCCCATTCGACCCCTTCGGGGTGACAGCCCCGATCACATCGATTCCCCAGACTGAAAATGGCCATGGCGAAGTCATGTTGTACAGCTTTGACGGCAGAATGTTCATGCGATTTGCATGAATTTGACACTTGTGGCATTGCCGGACAAAACCAATACAATCCTCCTCCATAGTGGACCAGTAGTAACCCTGTCTGAGGATCTTCCGTGCCAACATTACCCCATTCATGTGCGCACCACATTCTCCCCCGTGGATGGCTTCCATCAGACACTTTGACTCTTTGGCGTCAACACACAGTTTATGCATTCCCAGATGACCCCTTTTATACAGCTTACCCCCACAGATGATGAACTGAACGGCCATTCTTCTGATTGCCCTTTTGTCTTTGGCATTTACCCTTGGCGGGTATGCTTCCTTTTCCAAGAAGTTCCAGATGTCATAATACCAGGGGTTTTCATCCTGAACTTCATCTATAGCGGCAATCGACTCGTAAGCAGGTGCAAATTTCTGGTCGATGATGACTGGACGCATCCGGACTCCACACGGGATGTCTATCATGGAAGATAGAGTTGCTAAAGAATCTGCGAACCTGTTGTTCTCTCTTAGTAGATGAGTAAAACTTAGCTTCTCAAACCGAGGAATCAGCAAGTCCAAGGTCTGGTGATACATCATCATCTTTTCCTCTTTCACTTTCCAGTCTCCTTTAGCCTGAGACACAACAAGGTTTGAGTCCCCAATGACGTCCAACCGTCTTGCCCCTAGTTCCAGAGCTGCTTCTAGACCAGCAGTGCATGCCTCATATTCTGCTTCGTTGTTCAAGACTTTGAATCGGAGTTTGAAGGCTAGAGGGATACAGGAATTGTCAGGTGCTATCAGCAACACTCCTATCCCAGACCCGTATTGATTTGATGCTCCGTCAAAGTACATCGTCCAAGTTTCGTCGTCGATATGCAAAATGGCCTCATCTGGGAATAAGTACTCGACTGCTTCACTCCCTTCCACTGGATGGTCGGCTAAGAACTCTGCCACTGCTCTTCCTTTGATCGACTTGCGTGTTACGTACTTTAGATCAAATTCGGAGAGCAACAAACAACCAATGAGCTAGCCTACCCGTAAGTGCTGGTTTCTCGAAAAGATATTTGATGGGATCAAGTCGTGAAACCAACATTACAGAGTGAGCTAACAGGTAGTGCCGTAGCTTTCTGGTAGCCCATACCAAAGCTAAGCAAGCCTTCTCCAGTGGAGTGTAGCGGGTTTCGTACTCTAGCATCTTCTTGCTTAGATAGTAGATGGCTCTCTCCACCTTGTCTTCTGATCCTTGCGCAAGCATGCAGCCCATTGTAGTCTCAGTTACTGACAGATACAAAATCAACGGTTTCCCTAGTTCTGGCGGTGACAACACGGGCGGGTTCTGTAAATATTCTTTAATCTGTTCAAATGCAGCTTGACATTGGCCGTCCCATTGGAACTTCTTTCCTTTTTTGAGGAGGCCAAAAAGTGGTTCACAAGTCAAGGTTAATTTTGAGATAAACCGTCTTATGAATTGCACTTTACCCAGAAAGCCTCGCACTTTCTTTTCAGTCCTTGGTGGTGGCATTTCTAAGATGGCCTTGATTTTGGAAGGGTCAACCTCGATGCCCCTTTGTGTAATCAGAAACCCTAGCATTTTTTCCGCTGTAACACCAAATGTACACTTCTGAGGGTTCAGCCGCAACCGGAATTCTCTGATCCTTTGAAAAAACTTGTGCAAGGCGGTGTAGTGGCCCTCTCTTTCTTTGGATTTGACAATCATGTCGTCCACGTACACCTCAACCTCTTTGTGGATCATGTCGCGTAATATCGTGGTTGCGGCCCGTTGATAAGTAGCTCCAGCGTTCTTCAACCCAAATGGCATGACTCTATAGCAGTATGTCCTCCACGGGGTGGTGAATGCAGTCTTTTCCCGGTCTTCTGGCGCCATCACTATCTGGTTATAGCCTGAGAAGCCATCCATGAATGAGAGCAAAGCATGCCCTGCTGTGAAATCCACCAACTCATCGATATGCGGTAGGGGAAAGTTGTCCTTCGGACTAGCTCTGTTCAAATCCCTGAAATCCACACACACTCGGATCCTGCCATCTTTCTTCGGCACCGGAACAATGTTGGCCAACCAAGTCGGGTATTCGGATACCAGCAGGAAGCCTGCATCGATTTGCTTGGTGACCTCTTCCTTAATCTTGAGAGCCTAGTCTGGACGGATCCTCCTGAGTTTCTGCTTGACAGGTTGGGCCTCGGGGTCAAGGGGGATCCGATGCTGTACAATCTCAGGATCGATTTCAGGCATGTCTTCGTAGGACCACGCGAAAACATCTTTGAAATCTTTTAATAAAGCGACTAAGCGCTCGTGTTCCTCTGAAGACAACGTGGACCCGATCTGGACCAGCCGTGGGTCCTCCTCAGTACCAATATTCACGGTAGTGATTTCATCCATTAAAGGTTTGACAAATCTCTCTTGTTCTTGTTCAATTAAACGTTGCAAAACCGGAGGAACTTCGTCCTCGTCGTTTTCATCAAAATTTTGAAAGTCTGAATTAATGCAATAAATCAAGGGCATAGAAATGTACTCAGAAACCACAGTTATTTGATTCTCATTAAGCACATCCAAATCATCCGATTCATTTACAACAGACTCAAATGAAAAGGAAAAAGACGACCTAGACAGGACTGTGGTATCCGGGTTATCATCCCCAGGATTACCAGATTCAGACTCAGTCGAGCTGGAACCTGATTCCGACTCACAAGACACGGTGGAATCAGATTCCGGCTCACTACTTGACTCGGTACTGCTAGACAAAAATGCCTCCTCGTATTGCCAAGTGAGAGAGGGTGCGATAGATGCATCCAAGATAGTCACTGGTAGGCCCGTAGCCGTTTCATCCCCAATCATGGAAACTGAGAAGTTATCCCCCAAGCACTTATGGTCGATCGGAGGATCAGAAAGTAGACATGCCAGTGCTACCCCCATTTCAAATTCTGTGCCCTCAGGATCCACTGCCTTACACTGCTCAACCTCAGCTAATGGGTCTGTCTGCTCTGTGGCAACGTCATCCCCGGATAGTTGCAAGTCGAAGAAGATCTCGAAACCTGGCACGCGCTTCTTCTCCACATTTAGCCATGGCTCTGGGAAGCCGCAAAATGGAAAGTCCTCCCCCTCCCGGACGAAGCGTCCGTTCAGAGTACCCTGAATGGGCCTATGCATTAACTCAAAAGGCTTCCCAGCTTGCTTTGCTCTGGCTCTTCCGGCCATTTCTTTTTCCTTCCTTACCCAGTCCTCTTTGGTGGGCAGATAACCCAAGCCAAAGGTATGAGGGTTGTGTGGCACCGCCAATCTTGCCGCGCCTTTCATTGCTCCTTCCTAATCCCATCCCGGGGATATGTTGTAGCTTGTTCATGAGGTAGACAGATTGAGCACTGACGTACACTCCCTCATTCACAGCCATGATATTCTGCACCGCCCGGGCCTCAGCCAACGTGAACCCTGATAAGAAAACATCTTCTGTGCCATGCTCGATTTCCAAGACAGGTGTGGACACTTCTGGCGGCGGATGGATTGATGAATTCCCGAAGACAATAGCCACCCCCTTCCCATGAGGGTACTTCAACATCTGATGTAGAGTGGAAGAGACTGCCTTTACTTGGTGCAACCACGGCCGCCCCAAGAGTAGATTGAAGGTTGCGGGAACGTCCAAGACATGAAATTCAATGTTATGTTGTCCCGGACCAACCTGAGTCTGAATTTTGGCAGTCCCCATCACTTCCCTACTAGTATTATCATATGCTCTGATCACCTGAGTAGTCGGCACGAAGTCCGCGGGTTTCAACCCGATTGCATACGCTGTTCTGGCTGGGCAGACATTGATGGCGAACCCGGTATCAACAAGTACCACCGGTATCCACTTGTCTCTACATTCCACGGAAACGTAGAGGGGTTTGTTATGATTTGTGCCCTCAGGCGGTAGTTCTTTGTCCAGAAAGGTTAATGCCGGGGAACCTCCTCCCGGAAAGACCAGCCCAACCAGCTGCTCTGGTGTAGTATCTATAGAGAGTTTGGCCTTGTCCATGGCAGATAGGACGGCCTGTCTGTGCACCCGCGATGCCATAAGCAGTCCCCGGATGGAGATGTCTGATTGTATCTTCTTTAATTGCTTAAGCACAGCTTCCTCTTCAATCTGCTTTTCCCTCTGTTTCTCAGCTTCCTTGTCTTTTCCAGACGCCTCAGGTTGGTCTAAGTGCGGGGGTTTGAAATACTGCCCACTTCTTGTCATATGAGCGACCTCGTCAATATACCAGGTATCATCTGGTTGATTATTCTCCCAATCCTCATTCGTGTGGGCAAGACATAAATCATCGTCTTCCCACCACATTCCGTCGGCAGCCGACAGACACCTGTCCGGCTCTGGTATGATCGTACTCGCAGCACCTTTAGTCCTCATGCTTGCAGCATTTTCTGTTCCCGTGCACATAGCACTCTCGACCCCCACATGGGCCTTAGCTTTTCTAATTCTCTCGGAATCCTCAAATTTTTTTTGTTCCAGCTGCATCAGTACAGCTGGTTATTCAATACTCCCTGCATTTACAATGCCCAAGTTCTGAGCGAAATTCTTAGTGCCGGCGCTCTCCGGCGGTGTATTCTAACTCTCGGCCCTTCCGGCCACCACTGGTACTCTCGCCCCTGCCGGGCCCAGTTCTGGTTGATATTCTACGATGTCTGGTTGATCATCTAACCATCCGATAACTTCTGCCGACTCCTCATACTCGAACCAGTTGATTGCCGCATCCCCTGATTCTTGGTCACTGAAGAACTGGAGGTTGGCAAGGTCTTCTCCTGCAGTTGTTAGATCATCCGTTTCCCGTTCAAATATGTCCCCCTGAATTACAGATAACTATGCTCTTTCTGGCAGCCCTACACTCAGCTCAGACCGGCCCACTGACTGGACGTATTCACTTGGATCGTAGACCCCTCTAGCGAGATTCCCATACTGTTCAACCCCAAATTCAACAACCCCACTTTCCTCTAAAATCTGCCTTGTCCCATCTTCGGTGGTCACCACCATTTGCTTGGATTGGGTTGTGGAGATGTCCATCATGCACAAGTCAGTGCAGACAGGAAGGATCACCTCCGGCTTAGGTAGGTGGGATGGGGTGATATAGATACTAGGATAGTAAGACGCGACCCCAGTTTGGATGAAGTTGATTCTATTGGGAGGGGGAGCTTGGTTATATGGTGGGAGAGGATTTGTTGTGACGTTGGGTTTGTCGCGAGGTGCGATCACCTACTTGTCAATAAGATCCTGGATCTCATGATGCAATCTAAAACAACGGTCAGTGTCATGACCGTGTTGTTGGTGATACGCGCAATATTTTGCCGGGTCATGAGAGGGAGGGAGTGGATTTGGCAGTGGCCTCGGCTTTAGGGGCGTCAAATGCTTCTTCCTGATTAATACCCCCAGAGCTTTGGACAGGGGCATATATAGGGGGTGAAGGTTCTTTGGCCTCGAAATTTGGTACTTGGCGGTTTGGGTATTGCTTCCAGATGCGCCAGAGAAAGGCGTGGCTGCCATGGGTCTTGGGGGAGGGGGAATGGTGGTGACCATGCTCACCTCTGGCTTCGTCTTGATTCTTGGCGCCACTTTCTGCGTTGTTGTTACGGTTGAAAGTCCTTCTAGGTTGCTCCCTATCCTGGTCGATCAGACCTTGTTTCATGGCATCCTCGATCTGTACCCCCATCTCGTGTAAATCTGAGAAAGTAGGGAAGGGGAGTACAATCATCTTCTGCATCAATTTAGGTTAGAGATTGCGCACAATCATCCTGATTTGATCTTTGTCTGTAGGCCTCAAAGTCATCATCGATGCCTTCGCCCTCCATCGAGTTACGAAGTCTGAGAAAGTCTCCTTAGGTTCCTTCCTCGTCGTTTCGAGATCACGAGTTGTAATCTCAATCTGGGTATTATACGAGTACTGTGCAACAAAGGCCTCAGCCATTTCATCCCAGCTTTTTTTTACCTCATCTTCTAACCGGCGTGCAGGATGGCGGCCACACGACGAGGTTCGGCCGAACAGCGAAAGCTTTTGTGGTCGAGTTAGGCCCATTGGCCGCAGGATGTCTGAGAATAGCCGAAGATGGACCATGGGGTCCCCGGACCCGTCGAAGCGGTCAATTTGTTGCATCTTGAACCTATCGGGCAATGTCACGGCCACGTCGGTGTATCCGTCCTCGATGTCCGGAATAGCCTTTACCCCTTGTGATTTCTTGAAAAGCTTCTCAAGCTTGCTCAGTTTTAGAGCTGTATGGTCCATTTCGAACTCAAAGGGAGAGTCGGGGTGGTTGGGTGTATGGGTCTTGGACAGTTGAGGCGGAAGCGGGGGCGGAGCTGGCCCCGTTGGAAGGTTTGTGTCATCTTGGATATTCTGGACATTTGGCACGGTGTTCTGGGTGTTTGGCAGAGCATTTTGGACAGTAGGTGCCTGCTCCGGTAATGGGGTCCCTGGTGGAGGAGGAACCTGATGTGAAGCAGATGCCGCATTCTGCTGTTGCAGTCTAGTGATTAGCTCGGCCTGCTGGGCCATGATTGTAGCTTGTTGCTTGGAGAACTCTGCTTGGCAGGCAGCGTCCTCCTGCATCTGTCTCATGCTTTCCTGCATTTGGCGCATTAGGGCTTCCACCTCTGACGTATTTTGCTGATCCATCTGACTGACCGATAGATCTATCTCGATAGCAACAATTGAGACCTTAGTCCTACTATCCTCTGATGGAGTAACCCACTATTCTGGCAACCTCTGTTCTGACACACTACGCTTCCTTGGCTTTCTCCTGACAACGGGGGGTAGAGAATAGAACACTGGATGTCCGTCAACCAGATCCTCAGATCGATTTAGTCGATGACCTCATGTCCAAAGTGCTTGGGGAATATCTACTGGGTCGGAAGCAATGGTGCTAAAACTGCCCTAGCAAAAGATAAATAAAGCGAAAAGAAAATAAATAACTAGATAAATGAACAGCATGACAGCTTAAAATAAATACATAACACACAGTCGGGCATACAACACACGGTTGATAAGCTGAAAACACACTATCTCCAAATCGATCAACATCCTGAATCATCGTTCCCCAAAGATGAATCGATACAGAGATAACCGATTCTCAAATCTTGTTGATGCTCGAGAACTTCGATGCCCAAACTTGCAAACTGATACATGCATTCCTGTAGAGACGCACTCTAAAGCACATAACAAGCAAGTGAGAGCCAAAACACCCCTATGTTGGGGTAGGGTTTCCCTGTCCTATTTTGTCAGGAGCTAGGGTTTCACTACGTACGCAGCGGTTTCAAACAACCTATATCGGGTAAGCAACCTGTCCTAGTTTGGAATGGTCACTATGGATTTCGATATGCACTAGGTCGAATGGTCGAAAGGGTGCCCCGGTAAAACCGGGGTTTGTGTTCCCATACTGGCAGAGCCCGTAATCGGTCAACCTTATGGTCATGCCTGGACAAGATAAGCCTCTGGCAAACCGTTCGGGAATAGCAGATGGCAAACACGGTGTCCTAGGCGCACCAATGCAAATGCAATGCAAAGAAACACACAAGTGTAGTCAAAACCAGATATCATGAGTTTGAGTCAAGTTCTCTAAATCCCCAGCAGAGTTGCCAGAAACTGTAGACAGGTCCGCGGGGGACCTCGCTACAGTTCGGACTCGATTTGTGTTACGGTTCTTAATCTTGAACCAAAGAGTCCAAATCCGGCAAATCGTTTTGAGAAAACAGATTTTTAGAAAAGAAGTGCCAAACATGGACTGCTTTGCGGAATCTGAGTCGCCACCTAAATATTTTATTTTTGGGAAATTTAGGAAACCACGACTCGTTTGCCTAAGGCCACGTGTCGTCATCACCAAAGTTGCCTCGGCTCGAACTTGGTACGATTGGGAAAGGTCGCCGTGAGCACCCTTCGCCCGATCAAAGATCGCCTCTACTAACCATGATATCTAGTTTGAAAACATTGTGTGTTCTTATTCGGTTATTAGCCTAGGTAACTATGTGATCGCCTGACATACAAGTATAAATGGTCGTCTAAATTGGAAGAAAACATTTCATGTTTGTTTGTTTGAAAATGGTTTGATGGTGCTACCCGCAGGTAGGCTTAAAATGCAGATTTTACCACCCTCAGGTGGGCTTAGAAAACATGATTTTGCCACTATCTAGTGGGCTTAAAACACACAGTCAACGGTTTGTTCCAATCCAAATAACCCAACCTCCACCCACAGGCATCCAAGCAGGTATATCACATAAGCAGTTAGCCTTATGGTAAGCATGCTATCATGGCAGTCACTCACACGCATGCAAGGATGCTAAAGCATAAAACTCACCGAGTACTTCAAGCCAAAACAGAAACCGATTAGAAATCATGCATGATCGTAACTATACAGAAATGCCTAATGCAACACATGCAAAAATGTAACTATAGCAGGCTCGGCTATTCTAAAGAGGGCATATGAGATGCAACAGCTATCAAGTATTCAATTTGGAATTGAAATACAAATGCAGTTAGTATGATGCGCCGAGCCCGGTGCATGCAAAACAGATGAATGAATGCAAACATGCTATCATGCTGTATGCTAATTGAAACATGCCCTAATCTAACCTTCATAAGCTGGTAAATAAAAGGGAAGAAAGACGTGGGGTTGGAAGACATACATCACACACACACACACACACTTATTACAACATTGCCCTAGCGCAGAGGGTCCGAAAGAATAATATACAGTCCCGAATAGTACAGTCCAAATAAATAATACAGTCCAAAATATGTACAAACCCCTAATTAATTTACAAATTAACTAAGAAAAATAATAAACTGGCATGCAAGCCAGGGACTGTCTTGACTCTTCTCCAGATGATGAATGATGCATGTCCGGGTTGCCTTGTGCAGAAATCCACTGCGATGCCTCAATTAGCCTCTGTTTGGCAATGATTTTTGGAAAGCGCGCCAAGCCTCGGAAGACTGCTGATTCTTGATTTGCTGCAACAGATAGCAGGAAAGGGGCATGGCAATGTATTTTCACAAATGTATGCATGCCTCGATCCTCGTGTCACCAATCACGCATCTCGATGCATGATGGCCGAGGGATCGAATTGCACTACTCAATATAGAATGAATGCACATGAAAACTCAACTAAAACCTAACTCCATCATGGATAATCCGGAGTGTCGGTGACTGGGGAATTGAGACACGTTCCGTCGCTCGGAGTACGAAACGCACCTCGTTTCCGTGCTGACTAACTCCTATCCCGAACACAATGCAATATGCATGACATGCATGAAATGCAACTAAGATACAACCTAACATGCACAATGCTATGAAATGGCATACACGATGCACGAGGTAACATGGCATACGCAATGCGCTAACATACAGCCTAGCATACACAATGCTATGGAATGAAATGGCATACACAATGCATAATGGACTTATACCAACATGAGTGGACCTCAGCCACACTCACATAAGAGGCCATTAGATGAAAATGAGACACTCGAAATGCGTGCACCCGTGCACGCAAACCGATGACCGACTCTAAGGCACCGAATGCCACTCTAACAAGACACATGGCAAAGCATAGAATATGGCATACTAGCATGCAATTTTCAGAGGCAATAAATGATGCAAAACAGCCCCGAAAGATGACAAAATGATACCCGATGCATGGAATAGGTCCCGAAATATGAAATTAGGCATACAGAATGACCTATGACTATGCAATGCATGCATTATTTGAACATGGAATGTGAATACAGAATCAAGAAAGCCCAAAAATAAACATATTTACAGTTTTAAGCAAGGCCAAACAGCGAACGCAAATGGGGCTAAACTAGCATGCAAAAACGGCCCCGAAAGCAAGACAATGAAGCAAGTGACAGATTCTGACCCTAAACAGAGAAGGGACCTTCTACAATGTTGAAGAGGGTCCCAAAATATGATACTTTACAGTTTACCACAAGCCACAAAAACAGACACATGTATGGAAAAACTCTCATGCAAAAAGTGGGCCTAAAGGAGGACAAAGAAGTAAGTGATGCATGTTGGCCCCAAACAGATAAAGGTCCTTCAAAAAAGTTAAAGAGGGTCCTAAAATATGAACTTTTACAGTTGATTATTAATCCCAAAACAGTGTACAAGTATGCTCAAAGTACTATGCAAGATAAGGCCAAAAAATAGAGCTATAACACAAAGTATAAAAAGGATGCTTCAAACAGTAAAAGTACCTTGATGAAACATGAATAAGGGGTCAAAATAAGGTCATTTGTAGTTCGGACCAGAGCCCAAAAATAGAAGCATAAGAGGCTAACAAATCATGCAAAAATGGGGCCAAAAGGGGGATACAATGGCAAATGACAAAAGGAGGCCCCAAACAGTGATGAGCCCTTCAATAATGTTTAAGAAGGGCTCAAAATAAGCTACTTAACAGTTTACAACATGCCTCAAAACAGTTCATACATAAGCCAAAAATAATGTGCAAGAAAATGGCATATTAGGGAGATAATGAAGCAAGTGCAACAAGGAGGCCTCAAACAGTGAGAGGCCCTCAATCAAACATGGAATATGGCTCAAAATAATCTTATTTCTAGTTAGGGTCGGAGCCCAAATATGCAAGAACAAAGGGCTAAGATATTGAACAAGATAAGGCCAAAAAAGAGGGGAAATGAGCTTACCCTTGTAGCCTAGTCTTTGACAGCTTTTTGGCTTGAGAAATGTTGCCTCCTAAGCTCTGGAAAGCTCCTCCAAGATGCTGGAATGGAGTGGTGGTGTGGTGCTAGGTGATGGTGTAGAAATGGGGTAGAGTTTGGGAGGTTTGGATGCTTGAGATGGAAGAAGGAGAGAGGTGTAATACAAAGCTCCAAAACAATTTTTTCTAACCCTTAAACCAGAGCTGGAGGCTGGTTTATATAGGCAAAAGAGGGGGAGAAAGAGGGGGAAAAATGGGGGGGAAATGAATTCAAGTTTCCCCCCCCAAAAAAAATGGCCTCCCGGATACAAAATTTGGGGGGAAAAGAGATGCATATTTGAAATGTACCTGCAGCAAGGAGCAAGGCCGGCTGGTTATTGGACTTGAAGGTGGCTGGCCGGCCCTCCCCATGGCCGGCCGGCCAAGGGTCAAAAGGGTCAAGTTGTATTAGTGGCCGGCTACCACATATTGGTGGCCTCCCATGTGTGCTCAACACAGCCATGTGGTCAAAAACTGGAGAAAGTGAACCAGGAGAGAGAAAAACCCACCTTTCAAAGCGGTTCAAAAGGTTCAAATGGAATTACTGGCCGGCCACCAAATATTGGTGGCCTCCCAGATGTGTACATCACAAATATGGGGTTTAGGGTGCAAGAAAATGGCCCAAGGGTGGTCAACATTGGCTCGGAAATGAGAAAAACGGGCGACGGAGGGCAATGAAGGAATAAAACTGGTTGCTGAAACAATTACTGGCCTCCCACCCTTCTATGACCTTCCTGGTGATGAAACAGAGGTCCCTGCCAAAAATGAACGCAAACCGATACAAAATGAGGGTTCGGGGGCCGAAATGCGCAGTCCGAGGCCCCGAAAACTGACTGTTAGGCACCAGGAGTGGTGTTCGACCAGAAAGTTGGTCTCTTGGACCACAGTGTCCCTCAAAAGGGAGTAAATAAGATGCATGCCAAAAACCGGAGCAAACCGAGGTGGTTGGCGGTCCCGAACCGAGGCACTCGGCCTGACGGCTCCGAAAACTGGGAACCGGGCTCTGAAATGGGCAAAATGGCCTACAACCACGAAATGTAGCCCGCGGCCACTGAGAGATGGTCTACGAGACCTCTCCCTCCCTTTGGGAAGAGAAACAAAGAAAACCGAGCCTGGTTCGCAAACCGAGGCAAAGTACAGAAAAGCCCGGAAGTTCGGGGGCAAGGCTCACGGCCGAGACTCTGAAACCTCTGGACGAGCACGATATGCAGCATCACCAAGCGCTCAATCGGTGACGTCTGAGTCTTAAGGTCGGTCAAAAATGGGGTGTCTACACCAACTGCTCAAGTGGTAAAACGAGCTTTCTAGAAATTCTAAATACAGGTTGAAATACTAGATATTCCTTTTCACCGCTTGAGCAAACAAATGACTGCTCGAGTACTGCCCCTCGACCCCGCTTGGGAACTACCCCGAACCTACCATGGGGCACTGCCCCCTCGACCCCCGCGAGCTGACCGGGCAGTTTGATCTCTTTACACAGTCAGCGAAGTGGCAAACAAGGAATGCTCAAAATACTGAATGTCAGCATAAACTCCTATAACATGCACAATTCGGGTTGAATTCGCATCTAAACAGTCACAGTCTTACTGAAACATAAAAATAAATAAAATTACAATTGAAAGGATTTTTGTCAAACGAGACTGCCAATTACAAAAACTTAACAGAGAGAGCAATTTATTAAGTGGTTAGAAAAAATTTGATGAATGTTATCAGTAATAATTTTATCACTGATATTTATCTTCATCCTCTTGCTTCTCCATTTCTCTTGTCACCACCAGATATGGAGGTAGTGGGAGTAGTAGAGGACATCATTTTTTTGCCTAAAAAATGATCGGATAATTGTCAAAAAATATTGCCAGAGGTCGAAGATAGCGGCCGGAGTTGGTCTCTGGTGGCAAAGACGACAGCCGAAGATGGTTGCTAGAGAGATAGGGAGAGTTATGCCAGTATTGATAATTGAGGATGAAGAATGTGGATGGAGGACAATTTAGGAATATTGATAGGTGGAAAAACGAGGAGATTTTATAGATAAATAAATTTAGTTAATAGAACTAGTCCGTCAGTGTCCCTTTAATTTAACCTAATCTTAGGCCCATATGGTCCTATTCTTAGGCCCGATGAGTTCATTAAGACAAGACCTTTGGACTGTAAATCTTCCTCTTTTCTTTTCCTTTTTTTTTTATTATTATTTTATATATATATATATATATATATGTATGTATTGCAAATCAAGGAACTTTGAAATTTTTATTTTTAGTGTTATTTTCTAATTTGACGAAAATGAATTCACATAATCTATCACTGACCAATAATCCGCATCATCTTTGATCAATTTTTAAATTTTAACCTTATACAACTTACTTTAAATAATAACTAAAAAGTCTACGCACACTCTGCGTCTGTGAATTAATTAGATCTGACAGTTATCTATTAAAACAGTTGTATGGCGTTGGTAACTGTTTCAAGTAATTCTGAACATTTGGTAACTAGGGATGGCAATTTGAACCCGGCCCGACGGGGACCCGACCCCCGTCTCTGATAAGAATGGTTTTTCCCCGAAAAATACCCCCTACGGGCCGAGGATGGTATTTAAAAATAAATCTCCGGTGACATTCGGGCCGGGCACGATGATACATATTTCATCCCCGACCCCGGCCCGGCCCGGCCCCGACTCCCCGCCCCGATCAGCCCCGAATTATATTATATATATATATATATGTTTAGGGTGTGGCTCTTGGTTGAACACAGGAGGACTCTTTAAATATTATATTATATATATATATATGTTTAGGATTCTTTAAATATTATATATTATATATATATTTGTTTAGGATGGTCAGATGGTCTACATACTCTCTCTCTCTTCTTTCTCTCATTCTCTTCTCTCTTCTCTCCAGTGGCGACAAAGAGTGCGATCTCCTCTCTCTCTCTCCAGTGGCGACGATGCATCTCCTCCTCTGCGGCAGTACACACACCCTCCTCCATCGCCGCTTCCTCCTCCGGCTTCGGTCCCCACCACGACAGATCTGGACAGATCTGAGTAGATCCCATCTCCTCCACACCACCGCAGACCTTACATCTCACATCTCAGATTTGTGAAGATCAGATCCCACCATTTATGTGTATACATGTATGTGTGTTTGTATTGTCACTGTGTGTAATTTGTCTGTCTCCATATTATTATTAATTTTAATTTTTTTTTTTTTTTTTTTTTTGGTTGATGATGTTGCCGTTGATGAAAATGATGTTGAGGGAGCTACGGGGATTTTTCGAGGTCGGGGAAACCCGATCCCCGTTGGGGGCGGGGGTGGGGGGGGGTGATGGGTTCCCCGTCGGGGATCGGGGACGGGGACGGGGAGTTTTGTAGCTTCGGGGATCGGGGACGGAGAGTGCGATCCCTGGCCCCGCCCCGCCCCGCCCCGTTGCCATTCCTATTGGTAACTACTCCAAACAATTTCTAGGATGTTCATCAAATCATTCAATCCGATCAAACCAGTCAATCCGAACCAAACCGACTACAACAGTCGGCTTCAACATCAAGTTCAGACGTCAATGGATCTTAAAATGCATTTTTAAAAAAAAAATTTCATGCGATTGGTGATGGATGCATGTAGACGAAGCCGATCAAACCAACCTGATCGATAGACAATATTAAATAGAACTAAAACATGGTTTCTTTTAGTTATCGCTTCAGATTGCACTAACTTCTCTCATCACTGTATCACAATAAAATACCTTACAACTTACACGTGGCTTTATATTTTGGGAATCAGATCACCAATTTTTACTCTTTCTAATTACATGAAGTGGACACTCCCTCTTTTGTGAAATCTCTCTCTACTTCGTCTCCCTCTCTCCCCAAGAAACCCTCCAGTAGACCTGTCGATCTCCCTCCCCAAGAAATCCCTCTCCACCTTCCATATTCCCCTCTATTTTTTTTTTTTTCTCTCTCTACTCTAACTCGCTCCTCCAAAGAAAACCCCATCTCCTTAAATATTACACCCTAAAAAAGAAATCCTTCTCACCTTAACAAAGGTGGCAACACTGGCTCTAATCAACGGAACGTAAATGGAATCGGTGGTAGTGGCATTAAAAGATGGTATCTCTTCATCTTTCACTCTTTGTTTCTACAAATCAGTATGCTTGTTTCAACCTATTTGTTCAAATCTCCTATGTCTCTTCCACTCCATTGATACACGTTTGAACACAAGAATATGGATAGTTGTTAATACATTGAATTGTGTATATGGTACCTACTGAACTGACCGTGACGCCAAGTGATTTATTTAAGTCGATTTCATATAGCATTTGGGTTGGCACCAGTTTTCCATTTTCTCAAACTGAAACATTTGGTTCAGTGGTGGTTTAAGGGTAGACTTGATCAAATCTAACCCGTGAACACCCATGTAATCTGGCTTCAATTTACACCAACTCAAATATTGACTTCGCACCCCTTTGGCAACTTAATTATTTTAGTAATTTTTAACTTTTTTTATGAGATAGAAAAATTTGTTTGAATAGATAATTGTGAGAGATAAAAATAACTGATTGATGTATATGATGTAATATTTTGACTTTTTAAGAGGTTGTTTGGGATGATTTAAATAAATGTAATTTTTGACTTTTTATGAAATATGGGTTAGGTATGGGTTGGGTTTGAAGTGATGTAATAGAGAGGTGATGTAATTTAAATAGGATAATGACTTTTTGACTTTTAAACTTTTTTAGGTTATGACAAGCAAGGCCTAAACTTTTTTTTTTTTAAATTTATTTTAGCCAAAAAATTGGTTGCCAAATAGGGCCTTTGTATATAAGAGAAATTACCGGTAAATCCCAAATTAGGAAATGATGATCCATTTAGTCCTGTATTTCTTATTATGAACCATTTGGTCCTATTTAATTGGTAATGAATATTTTTCTTTGATTTGGCATGGATGGAGTTTACACATTTACCCTTACTATGATTTGGGTAGATTCTTTTTTACTCATTTGTATGTAATGACTAAAAGGATAATATTTTACATTTCTATTTTTGTGTGTTTGATTTTTGTAAAGTTGAAGGGCCTAAATAAGAAATGGGTCGAACCCAAGCCTTGGGTCGGTCTATTCCCCTAAGCCCAAATCCAAATGGGTCAGATGAGCATGTGGGCAACCCAACTAAGCCCAACTCCATTACTAACAGTCCATCCAAGTCCTCAAGCACTTGGGCTTAACTTCAGTAGAAAGACCAGTCCAGCTGCGATACTGGGCTAGGGCCGAGCTGCAGGACTCATTCTATGGGCCGAACTGATGGGAGAACCCATCATCATAACCAAAGTAGGCCGAGTCCATACACTAATATTTGAATGGGCCAGCCCATCCCAACAGTAACCTTGCAAAGGGCCGAGCCGAGGCACAATGGTACCGACCTGAGGGAACCTCTCAAAGAAACGTGGAAGCTATGAGTATATGCATGTGCAAGTTGCCACCTCAGCTGGTTCCCTAGACCTTGAATCATGGAAGCAATTGAACCAGAGGAATGTGGTTTGTTATCAGTATGACTACAATGAGTATATGCACCCCTTGGCAACTACTAGATGGTCCCCCACCGTGGGCAATGCTAAAAGGAAACTTGACAGCATGAGAGCTCCATAAAATCACCTTGGGAAGCAAGTAAGGAGTTCTATATAAACTACACTAACTTCACATTGAAGGTAACTGATCTAAGCTAAACCCCACTTACTAAAAACTGAACTCTTTACACTTAGAGGGTACTGCACTTCTTCTCCGATTACTGATTCCTACACCGGAGGGGTTATCCGGCCAACCCCAGCCGGGCAGCTCTTACGGTTTTTCTTGCTGCAAGGACCTCATTTCTTGGATAGTCCAACAGAGTGCGGAGCTCTGATCCACTTTCATCTAGTGTGGTATCCGGTACGCACAATTGGTGCAGTGAGTGTGGACACTTTGTCTCTGAGCTTTGCATTCAGTTCCAGCGATGGGAATTGAGGACGTCCCATCTTCGACACATACTCCACAGACGAAGAAGACAAAGGACACTGGTTTGGCACTCCCAATAGTCTTAGAAGAACAAACTGGAAACAATAACCGGATCCTTGAATCCATCGAGCATCGATTTCCCTTTGTTGGAGGTTTCTCTCATCACTTTCTTCTGGAAAGGGATTGCAAAGATCGAATCATCGACTCAATGGGGATGGAGATACATGAACTGAAAGTGCAACTCAAAAGGGTGCTGGATGACCCGACGGAAAAGAAGACTGAAGTAGAGCCCTCTCGACTATGATAGAAAACCTCATCCAAAGAACCACTAGTGAAGAAGCTCCCCAGAAATGAGTCTGGGCAACAAAGCCAGCCAATCGTGGTATAGAGTGAGGCGGCCACACCCATGGGTTACGCTGGAGAAAGGCTAAGAGGCAGAAGACGGTCAGCCAACAAACTAAGTACCCTCCTCAAGACCTTTGTACTTGGCTGATTGGCAACAAGCAGAATGAGCAACGTCGGGATCACCTAGACCATACCATCCACTAGAGAGAGCACCGAGCACTAGATAGGCTTGTTTCCTCTCCATTCTCCCTGAAAACTGAGGCCATGAGACCTCCCAAGAAATTCTCCCTGCCCAAGTTCACGTCGTACGATGGGAAGTTAGACCCATTAACGCATATCAGCCATTATAGACAGATGATGTCCCTATGGAGCCGAGATGAAGCACCGATGTGCAAAGTCTTCCCGTCCAGCTTGGGAGAATCTGAAGTTCGATATTTCGATCGACTCCCCACTGGATCAATTTATGACTGGAAGTAGCTTTCCGAAGAGTTCTTAGCCAGTTTTGTCTCCAACACTAAGATCCTGAAAGAGCCAGATACATTGTTCGGCCTCCGAAAGGAGCAAGAAGAAACGCTACGCAGTTATGCTAGGAGGTATTGGGAAAAGTACAATGACTTGGAGGAAAACGTTTGCAGTGAGCAGATGGCTGTCATGTCTTTCAAATATGGTCTGCGCCCGGAAAGTAAGTTGAGACAGTCACTTACCAAGCGCCCGGCCAAAGCACTGAAAGATTTGCGTGACAGGATTGAGCAGTACGCTCACCTCGAGGATGACCAGATCCCCATCGAGGTAGCATCAGCAGAACAAATAGCTCGGCACAAGAAGAGAACGGACCGAGGGGAACACCGGGGGCTCACGGTGAATGAGGTGTGAGAGGGAGATTTATGATTTGGATTGGGCCGTGATAATGGCCGGGCTAATTGTGGGCCAAACACATTTGGGCAGTGGCAGCCTCGGCCCATCCAGAAAGGATTTTTGTTCAGTAATGGCATGGTTGCTGTAGAACCGAGCTACTTGGGCTTGTTGGCGCGGAAGCCGGTCTAGTGAAGGTTTGGCCGAGATGTCTGCTGCCTCACTGGGTTCCGCGGCTCATGCGTTAGCTCGGCAGGGAAGTTGACAGCTAGCCAGCATTACTTATCCCAAGCTCGGCTATGCCAGAATGCAACCGAGCTCAGTCGTCATTGAGCTTAGCGAGCGAAGCGCTCCGGCTAGTGGCAAGAAGACGGTAGATGTACCGAATCTTGCAACCTTTTTGAGCTCCCGGTAGTGTAGGCTGGCAGTTTAGTTAGGTGATGTTCAGCAAGATTTGTGCTGACAGATGGGATAGCAGTACCACGTGTCGAGAGACTAATGGGAGCGGATTTGGGGCGCAGAAGGTATATAAGTGAGTTTGCACCCCCCCCATACGAGACAGATGAACATTTGGTGATACATACACTCAACACTCAACACTCTTCCTTCTCTCTATCTATCCCCTGTGTGTGTGTTCTAACTTGATCATCAGAGGGGTTTTCCGGCCACACACCGCCGGGTACCTCACCGCCGTTGTGCTCGCAGGTCGATCGGACAGACAGGAGCTTGGAAGAAAGGAGTACGGGCTTACCTGAATATTTGCTCCCCGTACAATTGGTGCTATCTGTGGGAATTCGATAGACAAAACCTTATCTTCCAAGCTCATTTGATCATCGTCCATGGCGAACAACGACGAGATTCTGTTGTCTGCCATCGACGGAGTTACCCCGGAGTCAGGCAGACGGAGAGAAGGACATCCCGCCATCCCTCCTATGGCGGACCTGGGGACTTCTCCAGGAGGACATTCAAGAGACGTGCGGGATAAGCACGGAAGAAGCTTCGGTCATTCACCAAGTCTAGACGGTCACCGGCGACGGAGAGAATCGCACGCCAGACGTCTGGAGCACAAGCTGAGGGACCAAGACGCCGTCATCCGGAGAATGGCAGTGGAGATGAAGGATCTTAAGAGGCATGTTAAAGGGAAGGGTGTAGCTGGAGTGGGAGACCACAGTGAGCGCACCCAACCCCGCCGTTTATCCAGTCAGAGCCAGCGGCATACTCCGTCCATCTCAATCCCCAGAATTTATAAGGTTGGAGATTCTGATGCGCGTGTACAGAGGTCCAGCGCGCAAGACAGCAACTATCAACCTTCACGACCGGCGACGACGTCGAGGTATTCTTATTCCGCTCGTTCAGAGGATTTGTGGGTAGTCTTAAAGGAACGGGTTCACCGGCGGGAGGCTCATAGGGTGCCGACGTTCCAGCGGCTATCCTATGGGGTTCACGCCAGTGAAGAGGTCGGAATGCCTCCACCCCGCCTAGCTGCTCCACTCCTTCTAGACACAGACTTGACAAGGCTGAGCGCCACCCCTTTCTCCCTGGAGATAGAAACAACACCGCTTCCGGCAAGGTTTCACCAGCCAAAGTTCACGCTTTACGACGGAAAAACTGATCCCTATATGCATGTAAGCCACTTCCGACAGGTCATGGCCGAACATAGGCGAAATGACGCCCTTATGTGCCTTATCTTCCCGTCAAGCTTGGGTGAACTAGGCTTGAAATGGTTTGAGAGGCTATCGGAGGGAAGCATGGAAAGGTGGCATCAGTTAGCGGAAGCCTTTGTGACGCGCTTCAAAACCAACACTAAGACGCCGAAGGAAGTTGACCACCTTCTCAGTGTCAAGATGGAGCCGAGCGACACGCTCAAGGCATACAACTCCAGATACTGGGAAACCTTCAACGAGATCTTGGATTGCCCGGTCAACCTTGCAATCACGCAGTACAAGCGTGGTCTCCTGGTCGGATATAGACTGCGGGACTCGCTTACGATCCACCAGCCGACATCCATGGGCCAGCTAATGCAGTGCATCAATGAGCACATCCGAGTAGAAGATGATACAGCAGCATCTATCGCGAAGGCAACACCGGTTGCAACAGACAAGAGGTCAGCTGGCAAGGTACACGCGGTCGGACAGGAGGCAAACCATTCAAATGATCGCGTAGAGGAATCAGACCGTGGCTCAAATCGCAAAAACCGGGGTAGGGGTCATCGAAATGATCCAGATGACTACCCCTGGGATGACGTCGCTGATGCAAACAGAAGGTTGAAGGCGAGGACAGGCATTACCACCGTTTTTAAGATTCTAATTTATCGCATACTTAGTGAAATCCGTGACGAGGATTATGTCCGGTTTCCTGCTAAGTTGGGCGACGGACGGAAGGGTTTCAATCCACGGTACCGTTGCACATTTCACCGGGAGCGCGGCCACCAGACAGAGGACTATTTGCCTTTGAGGCAACACTTGGAAGAGCTAGTCGCAGCCGGACACCTAGACCTTTACTGTCACGCCCCAATCCCGCCCCTAAAAGATTTGGGCATGACCTATTCGAAGACAGACACTTAACCTGTTATATATATCATATGGGGCCTGAACGGAAGCATTAAATATTAAAATTTGACAATAGAAACAAACTCCATTGAGCTACCACTATCATGCCAGGATCATAAACTCTTAAGAGACAAATAAAATTTAAAACATACACCTGAACATTGGTTATATACAAACATATATACAGACCCAGCCCGGTAATTGGGCATATATCGAAAACATTAGAGAATGAAGTGTTGCACACATGTCAACTTTAAGCCAATAACTAGGGCGTAAAACCAAAGGTCGTCAAAACTTCATGAAAATAAGAGCAGCTTCTCTTAGGCTTGGACATGGAAAGGTTGACCCAAGAGGACAAGCGTCATGGCTTAGGACTGACCACTTGGTTGGTTACCTCTGTAAATGCACATAATAGAGAGTGAGTCGGGCTCAGTGAATAGTAATACATAAATAAAATGATGCTTAACGTGAAACATAATACATGTCAATGCAATAGTCTGATTCTGTGCTAAGTACATAACGGCCTTAGGCCCAATCTTGCAACACAAACTTGATGGCTATAAGCCCTTGAAACTTGTTTGACCTTGTAGCATATTCAAACTTGTAACATGCACTTGAAACATACCTGAGCATACTTGAACTTGTAACATACTAGAAACGTGCCTGAAACATACTTGAACATCATTCATTAATTCAAACGGAACATATTATAGCTAGAGCGTTTCTTGATGTATCATATCATTATCGTACACTTAACAATGAGAGACTAATTCACATTCTCATGAGGGTCACATAATAATGTTAAACTTTGCACTTATATCATAGTTTCTGAATAACTTCCAATTCATAAGCAACATAGCAAAATAACTTCAAATTCATATGGATACATATAGCTACTCTTATATTTACTCAGAATCTATTCTTTAAGAATGAACAGAAATTCTTTTGGGTAAACGACTTAATTCACGTACTCTGTTAATCAATAGTATACACCATTGTTTAATCGTTCTTATATGTTAACATAGTTGCCTTGCCTTGTAATTAACAGAGTCCTATTGGTAACCGTTACAGCATTCCCATGAGTTGACAAAATAAGCACATTTTCATTAGATTACAGATGACTTTATCGGTTTCACATAGCCTTTACGTTTCATAGATTCACAACTTATTACATCGGCCTTCAGCCCTTTGGATTCACAAGTTCACAATTTTGGCCCTTGGCCTCATAGCTTCATAATTTCACAAATGGCCCTTGGCCACATAGATTCATAGCTCACAAATGGCTCCTGGTCACATAAGTTCATAGTTCACAAATGGCTCCTAGCCACATAAGTTCATAGTTCACAAATGGCTCCTAGCCACATAAATTCATAGTTCACAAATGGCTCCAGCCACATAAGTTCATAGTTCACAAATGGCTCCTAGCCACATAAGTTCATAGTTCACAAATGGCTCCTAGCCACATAAGTTCATAAGTCGGCCCTCGGCCTCATAAATTCACATATGCCTAAATTAGCTTTTGGGTTTCATAGGTTCACAACTCGGCTCTTGGCTTCATAGTTTCACAATTCACAATTCGGGAATTCATACGTCACAAATGGCCCTCGGCCACATCATTTCATATTTCACAAGTTGGTGATCCATACTTAACAAATTCGAGATGCATATTTTACAAATCCTTTTTGATGTTTCCATAATTTCACAATGTTCTTCATATAGCTTATACCATAATTTCACAATGTTCTTCATATAGCCTACACCTTTGATGTTTCTATAATTTCACAATATTTCTTACATAGCATACATAACATATATGTCAACATAATTCTTACGACGAAGATCATAACGTCAATAACAATAATCATTAACGGTTAAAGATATATCGAAGTACTACTACTCACAGTGCTACAACGGAGTGTTTGTCCCTCCTGAAGTGTGCCCTGTACACATATATAACTTGATCATTAGTTCTTTTTTTCTTTCCTTCATTATTCTTCACAAGCCTACCATGAAGCATCCATCGATTATACCACAATTTCCTCCATCTCAATATATCTATATATAGAAATAGAAGATTACCATTCTTGTAAACATAGTATGAAATTTATAATCAATCACTTTGATTTCAAGATAGGAAAGAATTGTATGAACATCTTCCACATTTTTCTAAAAATAAATCATTCTCTTGATTTTAGTAACTAAGCAAGCCCAGAAGTACTTAGCAAAATAATATGGGAGTAACCCATTTTGGAAAACTCCACATTTTAGGTCACAAAAATCAAAATCAACATAGTCAATACCATCCTACATAAGCACCACAATTCAACATAAATAACATGAATCAACTCAACATCATTAAATAATTCAACATAATGCAAGAAGAATCATTAAATCTCATTTCCACATTCCAAAACCAAGTTCATATCATGCATATCATTATTAAATTATTTCCCCATTTTTTCCTTCACATTATAGCATGAATTCCAATGTTTATATCAAAGTTCATTCGCAAATTTTAAACATAATTTTTAAACATTTCCAAATTCTAATTAAACTTGACCACATATACTTCAATATCTCAATTTCATTATTCTACTTCCAATTTGGGCCAAATCATTGGTTATCTTCATTAATCAACCTAGGGTTTCATGAAAAACCTAGGAATTTCAAGAAAAATCCAAATTCCTTAACCCATTATTTTTTGTTCAAATTTCCTCATTGATTACAAGTCTAAAGTTCATAATCCATCACCTTAACCCCACAATTACATCTCCAACATTATAAACCCGAAATCCCCCAATCTCAAGCTAGACATAATATGTTCAAAACTATAGATTTGTATTTATATACACAAAATACCATAAATCCATACTCAAAATATCATAAATCCATCCATGAATGCAATATTGAAAGGGAATAAGGTCTCCTACCTCAAGATTCGAGCAAGAAAAGCAAGCTTTGAGAAGAATCCTCCACAAATTCGAATTTCAATCGGTTGAAAATGTTGCCCTCTTCTTGTTCTCCATCCTTGATGCAAGATCTATGGTGGATTTGTTGAGAAAAGTGAAGGAAATCAAGGTTTGAGGAGCTAGGGTTTCGGACATGAAAGAGGGGAGAAGAATAGAGGAAAAGAAAATGCAAGAAATGAGCTCAAAATCACGTTTTTGAGCTGCTGCCCCGCACATCGCCGCACGTGCACCGCATTTCCCGCACGTGCGGTTCTGCTTCCAGCACAAATATAAAAACTTCAAACATGCATAACTCTCTCATCCGGACTCCGTTTTAGGTCATTCTTGTGCCCAAATTGAAGCCCCGAAAATAATCTTTCCAATGGTTCTAACCTCACATCCAAATTCAAAGTGTGGAAAAAGAAAAGGGCAAAAGAGTGACGGCTGATCGTAGGCGAATTATTCGAATTAAAGTTTTTTGTCCAATCTTAATTTACCATCACCCCACTACCTGAATCAATACCCCAAAATAGATAAAAACATTCTCAATTCCAATGGTTGTAGTTGACTTAAAACACATTAACCCCCAATTAAATAAGAATGACTTTTGGGGTCATTACATTCTCCCCACCTTAAGAAGTTTGGTCCTCCAAACTTGATTCACCTTGCCACAAGTCTAATTTTGTCCTGGACATCTAACATTTCTCAATCATTGCCCATTCACAACCCTATACAGTCAACTCGGATGGAATTTGCTCCCAAAATCACAAGTATTCATCTCTACGAACTACTTGATAACCCAATTGATAATAATACTTACTAACATCAAAACATCGTCTCATTATTCATGTACATTTTAATTTATTACTCCACAAATCATATCTTTCACATAATATAACAACCTAAGGGTATTCAGAAATGAATTCAGTTCAAGTATTCGTTTGCATGCAGCTCATAAACTATCAAACATAATTCAAACTCACAAATAACCCCCATTATCATAATTCCTCAAAGGTTAAGGAAACATTCACGACATAATCGCGTTTCAAAGGTATATACTTCGTACAATAATTCGACCCAACGTAGCAAGTAAGTTCTAAATCAACGACTTCATGGCTCTTTGTTCATTATCTGAATTAAACTTATCAGTTCAAATCAAATCTCTAACAGACTCCAAATGCCAACTTAAATATCATATCAAGAAATTACAAGCTCAGAGTAGAGGATTCGTAAAATCAAATACAGATCAAATCTTAACGGTCATACCTCCCACATTACAGTAAAGTAGTACTCATTTAAAATCCATGCTGGCTTAGAAGATCTCAAGGTCAACGTATCTAGTCATTTTGGAAAATTATCCAGAAAGCTTATTATATCATAAACATGTCGGAAGTTCATAGCATTTTTATCATTTCCGAAAATACTTGTCATATAAAACATTGCGTAACCCAAAATATGGAGTTCATTAAACATTGTATAGCATAGTCATTGATACAAAAGTATCTTTTACAAAGGCATTTCTCACTTAGGTCCATGGTCACATCACACAAGGTCACACTTGTCAGAAGTACTGAATGTAATTGATAGTTTGACATCGCCAAATGACACGGATCACAGAAGTTTCATTCTAATGCTCACTCATTTGCAAATCACAATAAAGGAACAAGTCTTGAATTAATTCTCATATACATATTTCATCCTTAATTAATAATGGTGAGTTTCTGGTAACAATACGTTAGGGTCAGAACAGAAACGTATCAGAACAAAAATTATGTCCTTCAGACAAATGGCAGTCCACAAAAGAAACACAACTTTCCTATATCACTAAACTTTCATAAAATTCTACCGAACATTATGTGATCACAAATCATGATACTTGTATTTATTAACATTCCAGGTAGCAATTTTAACGTTCTAACTCTTGATCACTAGTTCCATGCTCATTATCAATCATTAAATATTTCAATCATAATAATTCCATGAGTTGTCAGCTACATAATTCTAATGTCTCTCATCATTTCATATTTCCAGAACTCAACATGTTTGTACTTCCCATTAGTTAAGTCAAAACACTACAATTTCATAAACCTTAGCCTTTTGTTTCCTTAGACATATCATGTAGAGAAATATTGATTACGGATTACAATTTACACATAACAAAACAAATTACACATAGTAAAGTTAGATTGCAGATTTTAGATTCACATTTTAGCGTACAAGTTCCATAAACAAATTACACTCACTAAGAGAGGTCATCTCAAATGCAGTACTTTCTCAAATCACAGATCCAAACATTGTCATGGTAAGGAAGACATAACTCTAGCTTAAAGTTAGAGTATCACATATAGTATTTCCTTTGTTCTTAGAAATATCCCATGCTTAGAGTTTAATCAATTCACCAATTCACTTAGAGAGATGCCAAAAAGGCTTAATTATATCATCGTCATTTCTCATAGATGACTAACAACCGACAACATACATTTTATTTAATCTTTATATATAAATTATCTTACCAGTCCGTTCGAATCCTTACCACGCTTCCGCAGTGCAACTTTATTGATTTAATCCCATCTGCAGATCTTACCATGTTCTGCATAGCAATCAATCACAATATATACAAGAAATGTATAACAGACATGAATAATAACCATTGCGGTTAGCGTCATTACCTATACCATTATCGTTGCTATCAATTCCTTTCATATGCACTAAGGATGTCATGCATGATGCCTAAGTCTTTTCTAGACATCCTAAAGCTCAATGGATCTGTGTGTGAGACAGCAACTCGTGCTCTGATACCACTTGTCACGCCCCAATCCCGCCCCTAAAAGATTTGGGCATGACCTATTCGAAGACAGACACTTAACCTGTTATATATATCATATGGGGCCTGAACGGAAGCATTAAATATTAAAATTTGACAATAGAAACAAACTCCATTGAGCTACCACTATCATGCCAGGATCATAAACTCTTAAGAGACAAATAAAATTTAAAACATACACCTGAACATTAGTTATATACAAACATATATACAGACCCAGCCCGGTAATTGGGCATATATCAAAAACATTAGAGAATGAAGTGTTGCACACATGTCAACTTTAAGCCAACAACTAGGGCGTAAAACCAAAGGTCGTCAAAACTTCATGAAAATAAGAGCAGCTTCTCTTAGGCTTAGACATGGAAAGGTTGACCCAAGAGGACAAGCGTCATGGCTTAGGACTGACCACTTGGTTGGTTACCTACAGAAACAGACATAATAGAGAGTGAGCCGGGCTCAGTGAATAGTAATACATAAATAAAATGATGCTTAACGTGAAGCGTAATACATGTCAATGCAATAGTCTGATTCTGTGCTAAGTACATAACGGCCTTAGGCCCAATCTTGCAACACAAACTTGATGGCTAGAAGCCCTTGAAACTTGTTTGACCTTGTAGCATATTCAAACTTGTAACATGCACTTGAAACATACCTGAGCATACTTGAACTTGTAACATACTAGAAACGTGCCTGAAATATACTTGAACATCATTCATTAATTCAAACGGAACATATTATAGCTAGAGCGTTTCTTGATGTATCATATCATTATCGTACACTTAACAATGAGAGACTAATTCACATTCTCATGAGGGTCACATAATAATGTTAAACTTTGCACTTATATCATAGTTTCTGAATAACTTCCAATTCATAAGCAACATAGCAAAATAACTTCAAATTCATATGGATACATATAGCTACTCTTATATTTACTCAGAATCTATTCTTTAAGAATGAACATAAATTCTTTTGGGTAAACGACTTAATTCATGTACTCTGTTAATCAATAGTATACACCATTGTTTAATCATTCTTATATGTTAACATAGTTGCCTTGCCTTGTAATTAACAGAGTCCTATTAGTAACCGTTACAGCATTCCCATGAGTTGACAAAATAAGCACATTTTCATTAGATTACAGATGACTTTATCGGTTTCACATAGCCTTTACGTTTCATAGATTCACAACTTATTACATCGGCCTTCGGCCCTTTGGATTCACACGTTCAAAATTTTGGCCCTTGGCCTCATAGCTTCATAATTTCACAAATGGCCCTTGGCCTCATAGATTCATAGCTCACAAATGGCTCCTGGTCACATAAGTTCATAGTTCACAAATGGCTCCTAGCCACATAAGTTCATAGTTCACAAATGGCTCCTAGCCACATAAGTTCATAGTTCACAAATGGCTCCTAGCCACATAAGTTCATAAGTCGGCCCTCGGCCTCATAAATTCACATATGCCTAAATTAGCTTTTGGGTTTCATAGGTTCACAACTCGGCTCTTGGCTTCATAGTTTCACAATTCACAATTCGAGAATTCATACGTCACAAATGGCCCTCGGCCACATCATTTCATATTTCACAAGTTGGTGATCCATACTTAACAAATTCGAGATGCATATTTCACAAATCCTTTTTGATGTTTCCATAATTTCACAATGTTCTTCATATAGCTTATACCATAATTTCACAATGTTCTTCATATAGCCTACACCTTTGATGTTTCCATAATTTCACAATATTTCTTACATAGCATACATAACATATATGTCAACATAATTCTTACGACGAAGATCATAACGTCAATAACAATAATCATTAACGGTTAAAGATATATCGAAGTACTACTACTCACAGTGCTACAACGGAGTGTTTGTTCCTCCTGAAGTGTGCCCTGTACACATATATAACTTGATCATTAGTTCTTTTTTTCTTTCCTTCATTATTCTTCACAAGCCTACCATTAAGCATCCATCGATTATACCACAATTTCCTCCATCTCAATATATCTATATATAGAAATAGAAGATTACCATTCTTGTAAACATAGTATGAAATTTATAATCAATCACTTTGATTTCAAGATAGGAAAGAATTGTATGAACATCTTTCACATTTTTCCAAAAATAAATCATTCTCTTGATTTTAGTAATTAAGCAAGCCCACAAGTACTTAGCAAAATAATTTGGGAGTAACCCATTTTGGAAAACTCCACATTTTAGGTCACAAAAATCAAAATCAACATAGTCAATACCATCCTACATAAGCACCACAATTCAACATAAATAACATGAATCAACTCAACATCATTAAATAATTCAACATAATGCAAGAAGAATCATTAAATCCCATTTCCACATTCCAAAACCAAGTTCATATCATGCATATCATTATTAAATTATTTCCCCAATTTTTCTTTCACATTATAGCATGAATTCCAATGTTTATATCAAAGTTCATTCGCAAATTTTAAACATAATTTTCGAACATTTCCAAATTCTAATTAAACTTGACCACATATACTTCAATATCTCAATTTCATTATTCTACTTCCAATTTGGGCCAAATCATTGGTTATCTTCATTAATCAACCTAGGGTTTCATGAAAAACCTAAGAATTTCAAGAAAAATCCAAATTCCTTAACCCATTATTTTTTGTTCAAATTTCCTCATTGATTACAAGTCTAAAGTTCATAATCCATAACCTTAACCCCACAATTACATCTCCAACATTACAAACCCGAAATCCCCCAATCTCAAGCTAGACATAATATGTTCAAAACTATAGATTTGTATTTATATATACAAAATACCATAAATCCATACTCAAAATACCATAAATCCATCCATGAATGCAATATTGAAAGGGAATAAGGTCTCCTACCTCAAGATTCGAGCAAGAAAAGCAAGCTTTGAGAAGAATCCTCCACAAATTCGAATTTCAATCGGTTGAAAATGTTGCCCTCTTCTTGTTCTCCATCCTTGATGCAAGATCTATGGTGGATTTGTTGAGAAAAGTGAAGGAAATCAAGGTTTGGGGAGCTAGGGTTTCGGACATGAAAGAGGGGAGAAGAAGAGAGGAAAAGAAAATGCAAGAAATGAGCTCAAAATCACGTTTTTGAGCTGCTGCCCCGCACATCGCCGCACGTGCGCCGCATTTCCCGCACGTGCGGTTCTGCTTCCGGCACAAATATGAAAACTTCAAACATGCATAACTCTCTCATCCGGACTCCGTTTTAGGTCATTCTTGTGCCCAAATTGAAGCCCCGAAAATAATCTTTCCAATGGTTCTAACCTCACATCCAAATTCAAAGTGTGGGAAAAGAAAAGGGCAAAAGAGTGACGGCTGATCGTAGGCGAATTATTCGAATTAAAGTTTTTGGTCCAATCTTACTTTACCATCACCCCACTACCTCAATCAATACCCCAAAATAGATAAAAGCATTCTCAATTCCAATGGATGTAGTTGACTTAAAACACATTAACCCCCAATTAAATAAGAATGACTTTTGGGGTCATTACATTTACATTGACAGGGGCGTGAAGGCAAATCAAGCCCCGGTTGATCCGCGTGCACCGGGTGACTTGGAGGCGCCCCCTCGAGGAGTGATTAATGTCATCCACGGCATAGTGGAGCCTGCGCATGTATGCAAGCTCCGAGGTATGATCAAGAAGGCAGAACACATGAGGGAAGTTTTGTCTGTCCAGCCCGCGATCAAGAGGGGGAAGACCAAAGAGAAGGACGTGATCAGTTTCTCTACAAGGGACTTAGAGCGCATTCAGACCCCGCACAATGATGCCTTGGTGGTCACTCTCCGCGTCAAGGAATTCGATGTCAAGCGCATCTTGATCGATCAGGGAAGCTCAGTCAAGATCATGTATTACGATGCATTCAAACAGCTCAAGCTCCGGGATACAGACTTGGCCCCGGCAACATCGCCACTAGTTGGTTTCAACTCACAACCTAAGTGGCCTTTGGGAAAGATTATTCTGCCGGTCAAAGCGGGATCCGTGGTCAAGCAAGTGGAGTTCTGGGTGTTGCAGGTGCCATATACTTATAACCTGATCCTTGGAAGGGGATGGCTTCACGGTATGCAAGCCGTAGCGTCGACCTTCCATCAGGTGATGAGATTTCCCTCAGCTACGGGGGTAATTGAGAAGATTTGGGGCGATCTAGTCATGTCGAAGCAATGCTTTGTGGCAGTCAACGGGAGCCGAGCTGCCAAAGGCTTTGTCCAAATGATAGAGGGACAGGAAGACCGAGGAGTCCTTGACAATGTGGGCACTAGGGCCGAGGACAAAGCCGTCGAAGAATTGGTTGAAGTGTGAATTGATACAGAGAGTCCGAACAAGTTCTTCTTGCTCGGCTCAAGCCTTACCGCACAAGAAAGGACTGAGATGGTTGAGTTTTTGATGGCCAATATCCAAGTCTTCGCATGGTCTCCTTATGACATGCCCGGCCTCGATCCGAGTTTTATTTTCCATCACCTCAACGTCTTCCCCGGAGCCAAGCCAGTCATTCAACGAACAAGGATATCGGCGCTGCATCACGCCGAGGTAGTTGCAGAGGAAGTGAAGAACTTGCTTGAGGCACGAGCTATTCAGGAAGTGCACTACCCTCGGTGGATTTCAAACACAGTTGTTGTACCGAAGAAGAATGGGAAGTGGCGAGTTTGTGTTGACTATAAGACTGTCAACTGAGCTTGCCCTAAAGATAGCTTTCCACTGCCCAGAATAGACCAGCTCGTGGACTTAACAGTTGGACATAACAGGCTCAGTTTCTTGGATGTCTACCGCAGTTATCATCAGATTGCCATGTATGGCCCCGACCGCGAGATCACATCCTTCACTACACCGAGGGGACTCTTCTGCTACCGAGTCATGCCTTTTGGTTTGAAGAACGCCGGGGCAACTTTCCAAAGGATGGTGACCAAGGTATTCGTTCCTCTGCTAGGTCGGATAATGGAGGCTTATATTGATGATATGGTGGTTAAGAGCCGGCATCAAGCAGACCACTTGTCCAAACAACACAAGCTATGCCTGAATGCATCTAAGTGTGCCTTTGGCGTGGGATCCAGAAAATTCTTGGGCTTCCTAGTCACAAACCGAGGCATTAAGGTAGACCCCACACAAATCCAAGTCGTACAAGAGTTAAAGCAGCCTAGCTCGGCTAAGGACGTGCAATATCTGGCCGGCATGGCCGCCACGCTTAACTGATTCATAAGTCAGTCATCAGATTGCTGCTGCCCTTTCTTTCAAACTTTGAAATCAAAGTTCTCTTGGGATGAAGAGTGTGTGACCGGGCTTTGGTCGCGCTCAAGGAGTATCTGTCTTCAGCGCCACTGTTGGTAACACCGAAGCCCGGCGAAGAGCTTTACCTTTATCTGGCCATTTCACAACATGCGGTCAGTGCAGTGCTTGTCCGGTCGAAAGGAATCAAGCATCTCCCTATCTTCTACGTCAGCAAAACCTTGCTACCGGCAGAGTCGAGATACTTGCCGCCAGAAAAACTTGCATTGGCATTGATGATGGCCTCCAAGAAATTGGCGCACTACTTCCATGCCTATACAATCATCGTTTTGACCGAGTTCCCCCTCAAAGCTTTGTTCGAACGGGCGGATTTCTCCGGTCGAATCCTTAAGTGGGCGGTTGAATTGGGACAATTCGACGTCAAATTCTAACCACGAACTGCCATAAAAGCTCAGACATTGGCCGACTTCGTTGCTGAATTCTCACCTGGAACTCATCTGGTATGCCCGATGGATATTGTCACAGCAGATGAGGAGGTGAATATAGGCCAGACCGCAATAACACAGCTAGGCAATGATGGTGACGCGGAACTTGCGCGCCCCGCCGAAGAACCTTTGGTTAGTACAATACCACAGCCCGGCGATGCGATGACGGAGTTGGGTATCACCGACCAGCCTGCTTCATCTAGTATCGCATCACCAAGGGGGAAAGAAGTGGAACCGCTCAACACAGAGCCTGTAGCCGGTATAATACTGCAACCCGGCGATTCGCCTACGGACTTAGGCATTACGGATCAACTTGCTGAGTCCAGCGCCAAATCGCCGAGGGGGGCTAAAGTGGAACCGCTCAGCATAGAGCCTGTAGCCGGCATAATACTGCAACCCGGCAATTCACCTACGGACTTAGGCATTATGGATCAACTTTCTGAGTCCGGCGCCAAATCGCCGAGGGGGGTTGAAGTGGAACCGCTCAGCACAGAACTTGAAGTCGAACAGCCGAACAACTGTGATCCCATCAACCTTCAAGCCTGTGAGGACCCTCAAACTGTTAGAAGCTCTTTGTTGGCGAAATGTGAAATTTTTTTGTTGATGGAGCCTCGAACCGTCACGGTGCCGGGCTAGGTATAGTTTTGATTTTGCCAGACGGGCTGACTATCGAACATTTTATCACCCTCGGATTCCCTGCCTTAAACAACGAGGCTGAGTACGAAGCGCTTTTGGCTGGGCTCAAGAGCGCGCTTCAGATGCACGCATTTGAGCTAATGGTTTACAGTGATTCCCAGCTTGTGGTTAACCATGTTTCTGGGGTTTACGAAGCAAAGGATGACAGAATGATGAAGTACCAGGCTCTGGTCAGAGACCACATCAAGCGATTTCAGGCAATAAGGGTCCAACAGATTGGCCAAGAAGAAAATGGCCGAGCAGATGAATTGGCCGGCCTTGCTTCCATGGTCGATGGCACATCTTCCAACCCTCTCCTGATTGAATTCCTTCCGTGGCCCAGCATTGAGGAAACCGGGCAGACAGAAGTTCTCTGCGCCAAGCTAGGTCCTTCATGGATGGACCCTATTATCCTCTTTCTCAGAGACCGGACCCTTCCAGCTGAGAAGAAAGAAGCACATAAAGTCCGGGTGAAGTCAGAGTGGTTTTGGTTCTCTCCGTCAGGCGCTTTATACAAGAAGTCTTTTACCGGTACGTATCTAAAGTGTGTGCACCCAAACAGCGTGGACGCCTTCCTGTGCGAAATTCATGAAGGCATCTATGGTAGTCACACAGGGGGCAGATCTTTGGCCTACCGAGCTATTTCGCAAGGCTACTAGTGGCCGTGCATGCAAGCCGACGCGCAGAAATATATTCGCAAGTGTGAGAAGTGCCAGAAGTTTGCCCACCAAATTCACCAACTGGCCAGAGAACTTCTTCCCCTCACTAGCTCTTTGCCCTTTGCGATGTGGGGGCTCGATATAGTGGGGCCACTCCTAACTGCACCAGGCAACCGAAAGTTCTTCATCGCAGCCACGGACTACTTCACCAAATGGGTTGAAACAGAGCCTTTGGCAACAATCAAGGAGAAAGACGTCAAGCGGTTTGTCTGGCAGAATGTGGTAATGCGGTTTGACGTCTCAAAAATTCTGATCTCTGATAACGACACCCAATTTGATGGTCGCCTATTCAGAGGATTTTGTGAAGACTTGAAGATTGAATTCTACAACTCTACCCCGGCTTACCCATAGTCTAATGGTCAAGCCGAAGCATCAAACAAGACCATCCTTGATGGGTTGAAGAAGAGGCTTGAGAAAGCCAAGGGAAAATGGGCCGAGGAACTCCCTAACGTCCTTTGGGCATACCGAACAACCCCGCGACGATCTACCGGGGAAACACCTTTTGCTCTGGCATATGGCATGGAGGCGGTCATACCTTTGGAAGTTGGAATGCCCACCCTCAGAAGTGAAAGTTTTGAGCTCGAGCTAAACACCGAAGCCATTGCCCTAGAATTGGACCACGTGGAAGAACGCTAGGAAAAGGCTCTCATCCATGTAGCCGCCTACCAATAAGAGCTCTCAAGGAAATACAACAAAATGGTGCACCCCAGACCCGTTCAAAGTAGGCGACTGGGTCTTGAGGAAGGTCATAGGCAATACCCCGGTGCCAGGTAAAGGCAAACTAGGGGCAAACTGGGAAGGACCCTACAAGATAATCGGTTTGGCGGGCAAGGGGGCATATTACTTGGAGGACCTGGAAGGCAGAGGAATACCCCGGCCATGGAATGCGGCCAACCTCAAACTGTACTATTTTTAGCTTTTGTTTTCTTTTTGTGCAAAGGAATTTTTTGGCATACACTTCAAAATGTAATATTCTTTTTGTCAATATATAGAAGTGTCTCATCTTTGCCTTAGCATTCTGATTGTTGCTCATCAATTTTGAGATTCTCAACCGAGATGTTTTACTCCGGTTGATTTTGAGATTAAAACCGAGATGATTTACTCCGGTTCATTGAGTTGATGTTTTGCTCAACTTTTAGATTCTCAACCGAGATGTTAACTCCGGTTGAATGAGTTGATGTTTTGCTCAACTTTTAGATTCTCAACCGAGATGTTAATTCCGGTTGAATGAGTTGATGTTTTGCTCAACTTTTAGATTCTCAACCGAGATGTTTCACTTCGGTTGATTTTGAGATTCAAACCGAGATGATTTACTCCAGTTCATTGAGTTGATGATTTGATCAACTGAGATTCTCAACTGTGACGTCTTATTTCGGTTGAATGAGTTGATGTTTTGCTCAACTCTGAGATTCTCAACCGAGATGTTAACTCCGGTTGAATGAGTTGATGTTTTGCTCAACTCTGAGATTCTCAACCGAGATGTTAACTCTGGGTGAATGAGTTGATGTTTTGCTCAACTTTTAGATTCTCAACCGAGATGTTAACTCCGGTTGAATGAGTTGATGTTTTGCTCAACTCTGAGACTCTCAACCGAGATGTTAACTCTGGTTGAATGAGTTGATGTTTTGCTCAAATTTGCAATTCAAAACCGAGATGTTTTACTTCGGTTAATTTCGTTGATGATTTGTTCAAAAATGTGATTTTAACCGAGATGTTTTACTCCGGTTAACGCAGTTGATGATTTACTCAACTTTATACTGGAAACCGCGATGTCTTTTCCAGTTAGATAAGTTAGATAAAGTGGTTGGTCTTGCCGAGGTATTTTGACAGCCGACGTTATCTAGCATGAAGAACATGCAAACACTTGAAGAAAATGGAGCTTTTTCATTGATGTAAAAAGTGATTACAAGAGGAGGGGCGGATAGCCCGATTACATGTGTAAACCAAAAAGGAAGAAAGAAGACAAAGAAAACTAAGCTAGAGGGGAAAGGTCAGTGAATTCATCCTCGGTTGCCTCCAGGTTGATCGTTGGTGTTTGTTCTTGGACACCGGTCTCCGTTTGGCCGGGCTGAACTGTGTGATTTTCCCCCTTCACATTTTCCTCGGTTTCCTCGTCGCCTTCTTCCTCGGCCTCAGCCTGCAACACAGCGAAGACGTCGTTGGCGTAGGGCATGAGATAGCTCGGTAGGGAGGCAGCTGGAGGAGTGGCGAACACATCAGTCCCTGGTCCCTTGCCGACATGTTCACAAGAAGACTTCCACCCAGCCTTGAAGAAAATTTCTTGGGTGGCGCGGACCTGCTTTGTGTAACTCTTCTCAGCCTCAAGGAAACCGGCGTTGTTTGCACCTTTTAGATCCTTTTCCTATGATTGTTTCAGCGCATCTAGCTCGGCCCGGAGGGCGTCTCTCTCCTTCTTGGTAGAGCTAAGCTGGTCGAGAGAGTTGTCGGAGTTCGCCATTTGCAATGAAGACTGGGCTCTCTCAAGCTCGGCTTGGAGGCTTTGAACTTGGCTGGCAGAGTCAGTTGCCTTTTGCCGAAGCTGGTAAATGCGCTCCATGACCAAGTGTTGTTTCTGGATGGCCTACAAGAAGAAGGTTTGATTAGAAAGGAAACCAAACAAACACTTGAAAAAATTTTAGCAAAATGTGCAAAGTTCTTACCCTGGTCATAGACTTGACCGAGGATTTTACCAAACATGTCTGGCACGTGGTCGCTGCTGACCACGTTGCTTGGTAGAAGTACTGCCTTGGAAAGGTCAAAGGCAAGCAGATGCTCCTTGTCGCCTTTGACGGAAGCTGTTGCCGGGATCTCTTTGCCCCGGTGTTTGAGCTGGGGCCTCCATGCCGATGTTGGGTCGACGGTGTTAGTCGCTTTGTTGAGCTCGACTACGGCTCGAGAGAAGGGTCTGCACGAGGCCTTTTGCTAGCCTGGCGGGTGTCTCCGCTGGCTTGCCCGGCGGCGGGAGAAGCCAATACAACCACGGTCTCGCTGGATTGACCAGCAGCAGGAGAGCGGGTTGAGATGCTTGGGATCTCGGTTGAGGTGGCGGTGATCAGGTTCTTGATTCAGCTTCTTTTGGTCATTTCTTCTGCTTCGGTTAAATGAATGAAGGGGACGTCTGGCAGCGTGGGATCTGGCGGCGGAGATGGAGCGCAGAGAAAGTCAGTGACTTTACTCTGACGTGGAGCTGAATACCAGTATGTTGGAGTATAGCTGAGGAGCTCGTTACAATCCTGGTTGCGGTAACGGAGCACGGTCCTGATGGCTGCTTCGTTGGGGTAGTAGTAGTTGGCTTGCAAGGCTTGGATCCCCACAAAGGAAAGAAGAAAAGTGTCAAGTACAGAATAGTAAAGAAAGATAAATTGACCGAGCAGTTAGCACGGCTTACATGTCTCGCTGAAGTTCTTGCTAATAAACCAGCCCAGTACATCGGCCATTTCATAGTTGCCCGACACCCAGAAAAAGTCGTCGTCATATAAGTCCTTATCTGGGGTGCCGGTCAATATTTTTTCTTTGCGCGGTCAAATTTTTAAGTAATAGGCAAAGCCGTCGCCCGTGTGCCCAAGGGTGTATTGACGGAGTATCTTGGCTAAACCTAAGTTGGTTCCTAGCCGGTTGTTCAACTCGTGGACCCCGTTGATTATTCGGTAAGTGTTGGTTGAGACTTGAGTGGGTGCTAGCCTGTTGCGGCGCAAGAATTCGGTCATCAATGGGTTGACCGGGAAGCGGAGGCCTCCTTCAATGATAGATAGCATGGTGAAGGGCACTGGTCTAATCTGCCCCAATAGGTTGTCTTAATTTCGCCGAGCTCTAGGTGGACGTCGGCCGGGATACTGTACTCTTCCAGGAACGTGGCCAAGGCAGCCAGAGTATCAACAAGGAAGCGGAAGCGCCCCATGTGTAGCCGGCTGGTTTAGCTCGGCTGAGGTGGTTTGGCACAGATTGGTGTTTAATGCCTGCTCGGTCTTTGAGAGCCTCGGTAATTGGTTAGTGGTCCCCTTGGACTCTGCAGGAAAAGGATGGCAAGTGTAAGAGGAAGTGCGGTCACGCAAAACGACCTTGACTTTAGCTCGGTCATGAAGAGTGCCAGACCACCTCGGTCGCGAAGGCAAACCAAGGAGCTCGGTCGCTCAAGCAGACCAGTTGTTAGCTCGGTCGAGCGGCCAAGTCCTCTGTCTACCTCGGTTTCTACTAAGGTTTTGGCAAACTTGTAAATTGCTCGGTCTAACTGTTTTTTGGATCAAAAGGCGATCTGGAGCCCAGTCCGCTCCAGTTCTTCGTGTGTTCATGTGTTCATCACTGGGATTGAAGAACAACGAAGAGAACATGGGCAAGTGTGGGTTTTGGGAGGGTTATGCCCTAAAACCTACAAATTTTGTGCCCTAATATGTGAAATGCCAAATGAAATAGCAATAAAAGGAGTTGAAGGACTTGCCAGTTAAGGGCAGGAGCTTCTCCTTCGAACACGAACTCTCGAATGGCAAGAATGGAAGGGCAGCAGCCCTGGATCGACGAGGAAGAGGGAAAGGCAGTAAGAGGAGATTGAAGGAGGACTTGGTGCATTTATAGGCTACTGAGACCACCACAAATTTGAATTGAAGGGACGTGATGGCTGGCTGCTCGAGGCCAACCAGTATGCGCCATGTGTCGTAATGGCGGCAACGTCAGAACAGAAGAGTCAGGATGGCAAGTCGAGGCGTCGACCGGGCAAGTTTTGAACACATGTATGTCAACTAGCCCAGTCGCCGTCTAGCAGACTATGAACCAAGGAAGACTTATCCTGGTCAGAACAGGTAATCCCAGTCACGCTTGCGTGGACGGAATTAATGGGCAATTGAGAGGGAGATTTATGATTTGGATTGGGACGTGATAATGGCAGGGCAAATTGTGGGCCAAACACATTTGGGCCGTGGCAGCCTGGGCCCATCCAGAAAGGATTTTTGCTCGGTAATGGCATAGTTGCTGTAGAACCGAGCTACTCTGGCTTGTTGGCACAGAAACTGGTCTAGTGAAGGTTCGGCCGAGATATCTGCTACCACACTGGGTTCCGCGGCTCATGCGTTAGCTCAGTAGGGAAGCCGACAGCTAACCAGCATTACTTATCCCGAGCTCGGCTATGCCGGAATGCAACTGAGCTCAGTCGTCATTGAGCTTGGCGAGCGAAGCGCTCCGGCTAGCTACGCAGCACGGCGGTTGATAGCCAAGATGCTGCAGCCTGGCTGCTGAGCTCCCGGTAGTGTGGACTGGCAGTTTGGTTAGGTGATGTTCAGCAAGATTTGTGCTGACAGATGGGATCGCAGTACCACATGTCGAGAGACTAATGAGAGCGGATTTGGGGCGCAGAAGGTATATAAGCGAGTCTGCGCCCTCCCATACGAGACAGATGAACATTTGGTGAGACATACATGAAACACTCAACACTCTCCCTTCTCTCTATCTATCCCCTGTGTGTGTGTTCTAACTTGATCGTCGGAGGGGTTTTCCGGCCACACACTGTCGAGTAGCTCACCGCCGTTGTGCTCGCAGGTCGATCGGATAGACAGGAGCTTGGAAGAAAGGAGTACGGGCTCGCCTGAATATTTGCTCCCCGTACAAGGTGGATAAGTCCAAATCTCACGAACCAGTCGTGACGGTATTCAAAGAACCAATCTATCGTATCTTGGAAAAGATCAAGAAAGAACCATTCTTTGTTTGCCTACCGAAAATGTTGGGAGATCCGGCTCGGCGTAATCAGAAGCTCAAATGCACCTATCACCAAGACAGGGGGTATATGACTAAGAAATGCAGAGCACTGAAGCAACACTTGCAAGACCTAGTAGCAGTTGCACACCTCCGGGATTACATTGATTAGGATAAAGTAGTGACCGAGCCAGGGAACCCACCACCAGAACCGACCATTAAGCACCCACCTCGGCTCATAATAAATGTGATCCATGGAATAGCAACCCAGGAACGTAAAGAGGCACTGAAAGAAGAGATTGCTAAAATTTGTGCAAATTGACATGTCATGTCGATGGAGCCAGATCGAAAAAAATGCATACGGTACCCAAATCCCCCTTGTGCACTGTGTCGTTTACTAGAAAGGATTTAGAAGGCATCCAACACCCACATACTGATGCACTGATTATAACTGTGGGAATTGGGAAACAGTTTGACGTAAAACGAGTCCTGGTAGATCAAGGCAGTGCAACAGACATATTGTATTATGACTTGTTCAGAAAGCTCGGTCTCTTTGAGCAACACCTCACCCCAACGACATCTCCATTAGTTGACTTTAATTCATAGCCAGAATGGCCACTTAGCAGAATAGTGTTGCCAGTCGTGGCAGGAACGAAGACCCTTCAGACAGAGTTTTCAGTTATTAATATACCTTTCCCTTACAACGCCATACTCGGCCGTCCACGGATTCACCAAATGGAGGCAGTCCCTTCAACCTACTACCAGCTCATCCGTTTCCCAACGGAACATAGAGTAGAGTAGATCTCAAGGGATCAAGTTGCATCCAAACATTGTTTCATGGCGACATTAAAGGCTAAATAGCTTTGCAACCGAGTATAGACAGTGGAAGTGGCCGAGCAGCCAGTCATGGAAGATATAGGGGGAGCCCTAGAGGAAAAGATAGTAGAGGATTTGGAGAAAGTCCTGGTAAAAGAGGATGATCTAGAAAAGTACTTCCTTATTGGTACCTCGCTAGGCGCTGATGAGAAACTTCAGCTGTTAGAACTGCTGAGGGAAAATATGGAGGTATTCGCGTGGTTAGCATATAATACCCCAGGGTTGAACCCAAAATTTGGTTGCTACAAACTCAACATCAACCCTTCCGCTCGGCCTGTCGTGCAGAAAAGTTGGAGATCCTCAGTTAAGCACACTAAAGTAGTAATTGCCGAAGTCAAAAAACTCCTAGCATCGGGAGCGATCAGAGAAGTTCAGTACCCATAATGGCTGTCTGACACAGTTGTAGTCAAAAAAAGAATGGAAAATGGAGAGTCTGCGTTGACTTCATCGGTTTAAACAGAGCTTGTCCCAAGAACAGTTTCCCTCTACCTCGCATCGATTAACTGGTAGACTCAACAGCAGGGCATGAACGCATAAGCTTTCTGGATGCTTACAGCGGTTATCACCAGATGCCACTATTCGGTCCAGATCAAGAGAAGACAACATTTATCACTCCAAGGGGCACTTATTGCTACAAAGTAATGTCGTTCGGCCTCAAGAACGCCAGAGCAACCTACTAGCGAATGATCACTCGAATGTTTAAGGACCAACTCGGAAAGACCATGGAAGCTTATATAGATGACATGGTAGTAAAAAGCAAGCTCGCTACAAAACCACCTTGCAGACTTAAGAGAGGTCTGTGGTATCCTAAAAAACCATCAACTTCGCCTTAAGGCCTCGAAATGCATTTTCGGGGTAAGAACAGGGAAGTTCTTGGAGTACATGGTCACTCATAGAGGAATAGAGGAAAATCCAGATCAAATCAAAGGAATACAAAAGCTTGAAGTACCAACGAACGCTAAAGAGCTACAGAAGCTGGCCGGAATAGCAGCCACCCTAAATCGGTTCATCAGCAAGTCTTCAGATCGGATGAAGCCTTTCTTCCAGCTATTGAGAAAAAAGGTAGCGTTTGAATGGAGTCCCGAGTGTACCGAAGCATTGCAAAGTCTCAAAAGATACCTTAGTACACCACCTTTTCTGTCCACTCCAGAACTAGGAGAGGAACTGTACTTATATCTAGCAGTCTCAGATCATGCCGTAAGCGCGGTATTGATTCGAGAAGTTAACAAGGAACAGAGGCCAGTATACTATGTTAGCAAAACTCTACTAGATGCCGAGACACGGTATCTACCCTTGGAAAAGTTAGCTTATGCATTGCTTATCGTCTCAAGAAAGTTACAACAGTACTTCCAAGGGCATACCATCAATGTCCTCACTGAATTCCCTTTCAGATCTGTATTCAGCTGAGCTGATTTCTCTGGCTGAACAGCGAAATGGGTGGTAGAACTTGGTGAGTTTGACATTCGGTATCAACCCAAGATAGCAATCAAGGCCCAGATCTTGGCAGATTTCGTCACAAAATTCACTCCCACCTGGAAAACCAAGCATGAGAATCCCAATCCGGCATAGGCGCCACGCACCATCGAACAAGGAAAACAATGCCCTTCGGAAGCATGGAAACTTTTTATTAGAAAGTTGGTGGAAGGTCACTGGCGCACTGAGCCCTCACTCACAGGTACTGGATACCACGTTAGTGGAAGGTCACTGGCGCACCGAGCCCTCACTCACGGGTACTGGTGGCCACGGATCCAACAAGATGCACAACAGTACGTTCAGAAGTGCAATAAATGTTAGCGGTTTGCTCCACTAATTCATCAACCAACCAAAACTCTCACTCCGCTCACCAGCCCATGGCCCCTTTGCCAATGAGGTCTGGTTATTGTCGCACCGTTGGCACAAGGCACTGGGAACAGGCGATTCTTCATTGCTGCAACTAACTATTTCACTAAGTGGGTTGAAGTCGAAGCGCTGGCAAGTATCAAAAAAGCAGACACAAAGCGGTTTGTCATGAGGAACGTTGTGGTGCATTTCGGCATCCCACGGGTACTGATTGAGGATAATGGAACACAGTTCGATGGAAAGATCTTCAGAAAATTTTGTGTCGACCTCAGAATCGAGTATCGGAACTCTTCTCTAGGGTACCCACAAAGTAATGGGCAGGCAGAAGCGTCAAACAAAACCATCATCAACGGAGTAAAGAAATGGCTTGAGCATGCAAAAGGAAAATGGGTTGAAGAGTTACCCCACGTGCTATGGGCGTACCGAACCACAGCACGACACTCAATGGGGGAAACACCTTACTCCCTAAATTATGGAATGGAGGCCATCATCCCACTCGAATTAGGTCTCTTAACCATCCGGTCTGAATTGTTTGAAAGCACCAGTAATGAGAAAGCTATTGCACAAGCACTGGATATGGAAGAAGGCCGAAGAGAAGCCGCACTGATCAGACTTGTAGCATATCAGCAGCAGCTCATCAAAAGTTTCAACCAAAAAGTTTTCCCAAGGCAATTCACACCTGGAGAACTGGTTTTGAGGAAATTTATGGATCACAAAAGGGTGTCTAGCGAAGGAAAACTTGGGCCTAACTGGGAAGGTCCATACAAAGTCATAGTTGTTGCTGGAAATTGAGTTTACTACCTAGAGGATCTTAGAGGCAGAGCCATACCTCGGCACTAGAATGTAGCAAATCTCAAGAAATACTTTCAATAGAATTAAACCCCAACTTCTCTATTAGGATGTAAAGGCATTTATCTTTTGACCAATGCAAATGCCTGCCCACTTCTCTCAAATTTATCAAACTTTTGTAATTAGCTTCGATGTTTATCAAACGGAATTAGCTTGGTGCTTACCAAACGGAATTAGCTTTGATGCTTACCAAATGAAATTAGCTTTGATGTTTATCAAACGGAATTAGCTTCGATGTTTATCAAATGGAATTAGCTTTGGGGCTTACCAAACGGAATTAGCTTTGATGTGTATCAAACGAACTCAGCTTTGGTCTTAACCCAAACGGACTAAGTTTCAAAACAACTAAACGGAATTAAATTTTAGTTAGCACTCAAACATGCTAAGTGGAATTGCTTGGTAGAAACCGCACTAACATATCTTAAGTAAACATCTCTGAGTCTACAGAATATCTTAAGTATTATCACATCAACACTTCAAGATTGCTGCGTACAAACAGACTTGGCTAAACTCTATCAGGGGCAAACTTCCAGCACTAGTCTTACTCAACTCTAGATGGGGGCAAACAATTGTTTTCTTTTCAAACCAACCTGGACCTGAGTAAGACACATCTTTATACCTTTATCCCATTCAAATGCACTTACACTATCAAAGTTGCAACAGACTTAAGCAGCTCAGCCTAAAGAACACAGTCTTCAGTACTGATCTTACTTAGCTCCAGGTGGGGGCAAACAATTGTTTTTCATAACCAACCTGGACCTAAGTAAGATCCGCTTCTTTTCATTACAAAACCAGGCACAGCCATGCAACATATTCGTTAACCAGAACGAGCATCTATTCGGCCTCGAGGTCTCAACAATGCTTGGCCGGGGCCAAGCAGTACAGATAGCATTCAAACATGGAAATAAGAAAACATCAGATTGCAAAATCGAAAGGAAAATTCCATCATCCAATAAATGCACAGCTGGCCTAACAAACAACAATAACAAAACAAAACAATGCAAAAAAAAAAAAAAAAAAAAAAAAAAAAAGAGGAAAATTGTCTTGGCAAGTATAAGGAGACAACTCGTCAAAAGGATCGAGTTGCAGTACATTAGAACTTGATAACAAAAGAAAGTCAGAAAAAGCAGAAACTTCGAATAATTCCAAAGAAGACTTTAGCTTTTAGCAACGAAAGAAACCTCAAGAGCAGTGTTCACAATCTTGTCCAGGCCATGTTGGGGAGGAAAAGTAGAGGCAGCTCCAACTTCTTGAGAAATAGAAGCTTACTTAACCACATCTCCCACGGCTCCAGTCTCTAGGGTTCCACCCCCTTCAACATTCACTGTCTCAATGGCAACATTACTCTCCTAAGTCTTGTTCGCAGAATCTACTTCCTGGAAAACTTCAGCCAGAAGAACTGCAAGGGTAGAGGCAATCTTTGAACCTAAGGACCTTGAGGGAACTGGGACATCCTGAAACAAGGGAGAACCTTCAGGAACCTGAGCAGCAGCTAGAGCACTTGACCAATCCTTTAGAAAGAGCTTGTCCCGCAGCACCAGCACCTCCTCTTTATAGGCAGCCCTAGCCACATCCCAAACTTGTTGCCAATACTTGGCCTCCAACGCAGAATGCTCAGTAGCCATCACCACGATAACGACTTCTAGCTCTGCCACTTTTCCTTCAAGTTAAGCCTACATGCCAATGGTAGCCTCCTTTGACTTTTCAACTGAGGCAACAACCTTGTTCAGACGGAATGCCTCCCTCTTGGCAGTTCTGCATCCTTCTTTCTTGGCCTCCAAGCTCACTGTCAGCCTCTCAGCATTCATAGCGGCCTCTAGTACAGCCTTCTCCAATTCCTCCGCTCTAGTGATGGACAGATGCATCCTCTGAAGACACTACAATGGATTGCAAAGTATTAAAGGAAAGAAAGTAGTAGAATAACACCAAAAACAAGCAAAACAAGAATGCACTTACTGTAGTCATCATTTGAAGGGTCCCCTTCAGAACAGGAATATCGCGGGGCCCGTTATGATTAGCCATGTCCACCGGCATCAACAGAGTCTTGGTCAAGTCAAAAGCAAAATCTTTGGAAGCAACAACTGAATTTGAAGTAAAAATGGGCCTGCCTTGATGCAACATCGGCGGCTCTCACTTCTCAAATACCTTGTCCTCAATAGGATCTTCAGAAACTTCTCCAACTACTGCCATGCTAGTCTCTCTCCTCATCTTCTTCACTCTTGCAGCAACCGAAGCAGAGGGCTCAGCAACAGTAGCATGAGTTCCAGAAGCTTCCACCTCCAATTTCACATCCACGAGGCTCTTCGCCTCGGCCTTCACCAAAGGAGTCTCTAAAGCATCAGAGACGCCAAAAGCCTCAACCTCCAAATCCACTAGCACTCTCCTCTTCGACATAGACCCATCCAATGCGAAATTGGGGGCAGGAGAGGACGCCCTCTTAGACGATACACCCTGGCTTCGGCGGCGATTCGTAAGCAAAAAAGTAAGGGATGCATTAGTCTCAATGTCAGAATCTAGAAGGGACGTAACAAGACTCACCTTCTTTGAAATGGTGGAGCGGTAAGTCACTTTGTAATCCAACGGCTTTGAGGGCCTCAGTGTTTTCTCGGTTCAGCCCGCGCTGAAAACATGAAGCCTCTGCAAAAAAGAAGTGCCACATTAAAGCAACATCCAGAACAAGGCAAGAAATACAAAAGACACTAGAGGAAAGGACTCGAACCTGGGTAGCCATCCTTCTGAGGCATCCATTGGGACTAGAATTCTGTCCCAGCAGGGAACTCCCAGTTGCCACCGACTTAAAGAAAATCACCGTTATGTTTGTTTGAATCAGGCAAACCAGTCACCAGATGACAATCGATCGAACGAACGAACGAACATGTAGGTAGTACGTGCTATGATCCTTGTTGTGGAAAAGAGTATAGCAACCTAAAATGTCCAAGATGTCGAGATTCAAACCCAACTACTTGTTGAGAGCGGACACACCACAGATGACACGGAACAGCTTAACGGACACTTGCATCGGGGTAAGTTGAACTTTGTGCAAAAATCGGCACACCAAAGAGTCGAGGGGAAACCAAACCCCTCTCTCAATAATGGCCTCAACCAGAAAGGCGATAGTACTCCTAGTGCCTATACGCTTGGCATCGACCTTTGCCAACGAAAGGGTCACATCATCGGGGATATTATAGTCACGATGAAACATGGCCATGGCCTCAGGAGTATTGTGCGTACCGGATACCGCACTAGATGAAAGTGGATCGGATAAGAAGTGCAGTACCCTCTAAGTGTAGAGAGTTCAGTTTTTAGTAAGTGGGGTTCAGCTTAGATCAGTTACCTTCAATGTGAAGTTAGTGTAGTTTATATAGAACTCCTTACTTACTTCCCAAGATGGTTTTATGGAGCTTTGGTGCTGTCAAGTTTCCTTTTAGCATTGCCCACGGTGGGGGACCATCTGGTAGTTGCCAACGGGTGCATATACTCATTGTAGTCATGTTGATAACAAACCATATTCCTCTAGTTCAACTGTTTCTATGATTCTAGATGTAGGGGACCAGCTGAGGTGGCAACTTGCACATGCATATACTTATAGCTTCCACGTTTCTTTGAGAGGTTCCCTCGGCTCGGCCCCGTTGTGCCTCGGCTCAGCCCTTTGCGAGGCTACAGTTGGGATGGCCCACTTTGGTTCTGATGATAGGTTCTCCCATCAGTTCGGCCCATAGAATGAGTCCTGCAGCTCGTCCCTAGCCCAGTATCGCAACTGGACTGGCCTTTCTACTGTGAGTTGGGCCCAAGTGCTTGAGGACTAGGGTGCACTGTTAGTAATGGAGTTGGGCTTAGTTGGGTTGCCCACATACTCATCTGATCCATTTGGATTTGGGCTTAGGGGATTGGACCGGCCCAAGGCTTGGGTCCAACCAGTTTTTTATTTAGCCCCTTCATTTGCCCCCTTGCTCATGCTAAGGTTCCCCTTGAGGGGAGCTATTGTTCTGTACTCCAAGCGTCGCGTCGCTTCAATTCTGCCATAGTTCAGCCTTTGTGACGGTTCAATTCTGACACATAAACCCTGCATGCATCCTTTTGTGGTGACACGTGGCAGTATGAGATAAGTGCGGAGAGATAGTGTGCCGATTCCATACCGATGGTCGTGCTTCGTGTACCTTCACGCCGGCTAGTGCAATAAATGCTCTGGGCTATCAATCCAAAACCCTTTATCTGCTTTTCATTCTTCTAGAGAGTTTAAAAAAAAAACCATTTTCGTTCCTCTGAGCCAGTCTCGTTGGTGCTTTGTCTAGACGTTCCACTACCGCTCTTGCTTCAGCATCGCCTGCTTGCCACCGTTGCTCTGATCTCTGTAAGTTCTCCTGTGATTCTTCTTTCCTTTTTTTTTTTTTTTTTTTTTTTTTTTTTTCTGTTTTGATCGTCTCATTTGGCCCTTGCACCACTATATTCGACATCTTATTATCTGAGTTCTACCCCTGTCCCACTAGGTTTGTTTAATAGGGAAGTTCTGCTCATCAGTTGATACTCCTGAGGCCATGACCATGTTTCATCATGACTATAATATCCCCGATGATGTGACCCTTTCGCTGGCAAAGGTCGATGCTAAGCGTATGGGCACTAGGAGTACTGTCGCCTTTTCCGATTGCGGCCATCGTTGACGGAGGGATTCGGTTTCCCCGCGACCCATCGATTTTTGCACCAAGTTCAACTTACCCTGATGCAAGTGTCCGTTAACCTATTCCATGTCGTCTGTGGTGTGTCTACTCTCAACAAGCGGTTGGGTTTGAATCTCGACATCTGAGACATTTTAGGCTGCTACACTCTTTCGTACAACAAGGATCACAACACGTACTACCTACACGTTTGTTCGATCGATTGTTATCTGGTGACTGGTTTGCCTGATTCAGACAAACATAACGATGATTTTCTGCAAGTCAGTGGCAACTGGGACTGAATTCCAGTACAAGCGGATGCCTCAGAAGGATGGTTACCTAGGTTTGAGTCCTTTCCACTAGTGTCTTTTGTATTTCTTGCCTTATTCTGGATGTTGCTTTAATGTGGCACTTCTGTTTTGCAGAGGCTTCCTGTTTTCAGCGTAGGCTGAACCGAGAAAACACTGAGGCCATCAAAGCCGTTCTGAGGTACAAGAAGAGGTCCGCACCTAAGCTGTTGCATTACCAAGCGACTTACCGCTCCACCATTCCAAAGAAGGCGAGGCTTGTTGCGTCCCTTCTAGATTCTGACACTAGGACTGATACATCCCTCACTCTTTTGGTTACGAATCACCGCCAAAGCCAGGGTGCACCATTTGAGAGGATGCCTTCTCCTGCCCCCAGTTTCGAAGGAGATGGATCTATATCGAAGAGGAGAGTGCTAGTGGATTTGGAAGCTAAGGCGTTTGGCGCCTCTGATGCTTTAGAGACTCCTTTGGGGAAGGCTGAGGCGAAGAGCCTCATGGATGTGAAATTGGAGGTGGGAGCTTCTGGAACTCATGCTACTGTTGCTGAGCCCTCTGCTTCGGTTGCTGCAAGAGTGAAAAAGATGAGGAGAGAGACTGGCAAGGCAGTAGTTGGAGAAGTTTCTGAAGATCCTATTGAGGACGAGGTATTTGAGAAGTGGGAGCCGCCGATGTTGCATCAAGGCAGGCCCATTTCTACTTCTGATTCGGTTGTTACTTCCAAAGATTTTGCTTTTGACTTGACCAAGACTCGATTGATGCCGATGGACATGGCCGATCATAACAAGCCCGCGATATTCTTGTTCTAAAGGGGACCCTTCAGATGATGACTGCTATAAGTGCATTCTTGTTTTGCTTATTTTTGGTGTTATGCTATTGCTTTCTTTCCTTTAATACTTTACAATGCGTTGTAGTGTATTCAGAGGATACATCTGTCCATCACCAGAGCGGAGGAACTGGAGAAGGCTATACTAGAGGCTGCCATGAATGCTGAGAGGCTGACAGTGAGCCTGGAGGCCGAGAAAGAAGGACGCAGAACTGCCGAGAGGGAGGCATTCCATCTGAACAAGGTTGTTGCCTCAGCTGAAAAGTCAAAGGAGGTTGCCATTGGCGTACAAGCCCAACTTGAAGGAAATATAGCGGAGCTGGAGGCCGTTATCGTGGTGATGGCTGCTGAGCGTTCTGCGTTGGAGGCCAAGTATTGGCAACAAGGTTGGGATGAGGGTGGGGCTGCCTATAAAGAGAAGGTGCTGGTGCTGCGGGACAAGCTCTTTCTGAAGGGTTGGTCAAGTGCTCTAGCTGCTGCTCAGGTTCTTGAAGGTTCTCCCCTGTTTCAGGATGTCCTAGTTCCCTCAAGGTCCTTAGGTTCAAAGATTGCCTCTACCCCTGCAGTTCGTCCGGCTGAAGTTTCCCTAGAAGTAGATTCTGCGTACAAGACTCAGGAGAGTGATGTTGCCATTAAGACGGTGAATGTGGAAGAGGGTGGAACCCTGGAGACTGGAGCCGTGGGAGATGTGGTTAAGGAAGCTTCTATTTCTCAAGAAGTTGGAGCTACCTCTACTTTTCCTCCCCAAGATGGCCTGGACAAGATTGTGGACAGTGCTCCTGAGGTTCCTTCCGTTGATGAAAGCTAAAGTCTTCTTTGGAATGATTAGAAGTTTCTATTTTTTCTGACTTTCTTTTGTTATCAAGTTTCTGATGTACTGCGACTCGGTCCTCTTGACGAGTTGTCTCCTTATACTTGCCAAGACAATTTTCCTTTATTTATTTATTTATTTATTTATTTTGCTGTTTGTTAGGCCAGCTGTGCCTTTGTTGGATGATGGAATTTTCCTTTCGATTTTGCAATCTGATGTTTTCTTATTTCCATGTCTAAATGCTATCTAAACTGCTTGCCCCCGGCCAACCACTGTTGGGACCTCGGAGCCGAACAGATGCTCGGTCTGGTTAATAAATATGTTGCATGGCTGTGCTTGGTTTTGTAATGAAAATAAGAGGATCTTACTTAGGTCCAGGTTGGTTCTGAAAAACAATTGTTTGCCCTCACCTGGAGCTAAGTAAGATCAGTACTGAAAACTGTGTTCTTTAGGCTGAGCTGTTTAAGTCTGTTGCAACTTTGATAGCGTAAGTGCATTTGAATGGAATAAAGGTATAAAGAGGTGTCTTACTCAAGTCCAGGTTGGTTTGAAAAGAAAACAATTGTTTGCCCCCACCTAGAGTTGAGTAAGACTAGTGCTGGAAGTTTGCCTCTGATAGAGTTTAGCCAAGTCTGTTCCAACTCTGTTTGTACGCAGCAATACTGAAGTGTCGATGTGATAATACTTAAAATATTCTGTAGACTCAGAGATGTTTACTTAAGATATGTTAGTACGGTTTCCACCAAGCAATTCCACTTGGCTAAAGTCCAATTTCGTTGCCAAACATATTTCCACCAAGCAATTCCACTTGGCATGTTTGAGTGCTAACTAAAATTTAATTCCGTTCAGTCATTCTGAAACTTAGTCCGTTTGGGTTAAGACCAAAGCTGAGTTCTTTTGATACACATCAAAGTTAATTCCATTTGGTAAGCACCAAAGCTAATTCCGTTTGATAAACATCGAAGCTAATTCCGTTTGATAAACATCAAAGCTAATTCCGTTTGGTAAGCACCAAAGCTAATTCTGTTTGGTAAGCACCAAAGCTAATTCCATTTGATAAACATTGAAACTAATTACAAAAATTTGATAAATTTGAGAAAAGTGGGCAGGCATTCGCATTGGTCAAAAGATAAATGTCTTTACATCCTGATAGAGAAGTTGTGGTTTAATTATATTGATAGTATTTCTTGAGATTTGCTACATTCCAGGGCCAAGGTATGGCTCTTCCTCTAAGATCCTCTAGGTAGTAAGTTCCATTTCCAGTAACAATTGTGACTTTGTACGGACCTTCCTAGTTAGGCCCAAGTTTTTCTTTGCCAGACACCCTTTTGTGATCCATAACTTTCCTCAAAACCAGTTCTCCATGTGTGAATTTCCTTGGGAAAACTTTTTGGTTAAAACTTTTGATGAGTTGCTGTTGATATGCTACAAGTCTTATCAATGCAGCTTCTCTTTGGCCTTCTGCCATATCTAGTGCTTGTGCAATAGCTTCCTTATTACTGGTGCTTTCAAACAATTCAAACCGAAGGGTTGGGAGACCTACTTTGAGTAGGATGATGGCCTGCATTCCATAAGTTAGGGAGTAAGGTGTTTCCCCCGTTGAGTGTCGTGCTGTGGTTCGGTACGCCCATAGCACATGGGGTAACTCTTCAACCCATTTTCTTTTTGCATGCTCAAGCCGTTTCTTTACTCCATTGATGATGGTTTTGTTTGACAGTTCTGCCTGCCCATTACTTTGTGGGTACCCTGGAGAAGAGTTCCGATACTAGATTCGGAGGTTGGCACAAAATTTTCTGAAGATCTTTCCATCGAACTGTGTTCCATTATCTGCAATCAGAACTCGCGGGATGCCGAAACGCACCACAATGTTCCTCATGACAAACTGCTTTGTGTCCACTTCTTTGATACTTGCCAGCACTTCGACTTCAACCCACTTAGTGAAATAGTCGGTTGCAGCAATGAAGAATCGCCTGTTCCTAGTACCTCGTGCCAACGGTCTGACAATTTCTAGACCCCATTAGGCAAAGAGCCATGGGCTGGTGAGTGGAGTGAGAGTTTTGGCTGGCTGATGAACTAGTGGAGCAAACCTCTGACATTTATCGCACTTCTAAATGTGCTACTGTGCATCTTGTTGCATCCGTGGCCACCAGTACCCGTGAGTGAGGGCTCGGTGCGCCAGTGACCTTCCACCAATGTGGCATCCACAAATCCCATCGTGAATTTCGTAGAGAACATTTTTGACCAGATTTGGGTGCACACATAGAAGATAAGGACCGAGATAGGAGTGTTAGTATAGCTTCCCTGATGGTGAGACCCAAAACCTAGCTGACCTATGTCGGATTTTGTTGGCTTCCTTTTTATCTTTGGGAAGAGTGCTAGATTTTAGAAAAGCAAGTATCGAATCCATCCAGCTTGGCTCTATGTTACTGCAGAGGACTGGAGATGCAATGCTTAGTTCTGGCACGAACTCAACCCAAACTTTTCTAGCGTCTCTGGTAGCTACTGATGAACCAAGGCAGGCCAGAGCATCAGCATGGCTATTTTTGTCCCGACTGATTCGTTCCACTCGTATGGATCGAAATTTTTTGAGTAGATCCTTGGCCTTACCTGCGTACATAGCAATTCTTTTATCTCATGCTTCATAGACCCCGGAAAGCTAGTTTACCACCAGTTGGGAATCGCTGAAAACAAGAAGTTGTTCTGCGCTGAAGTGTTCGGCACTGCGTAAGCTAGCCAACAGCGCTTCATATTCCACCTCATTGTTAGAAGCCTTCCAGCCGAGCCTAAGAGCCTGCTCCCAAATAAATTCCTCTGGTGACAAAAGTACTACCCCTGCACACAAGCCTCGGCTATTGGATGATCCGTTGACATAGAGCTGCCAGATGTTTCTAATAAAAAGTTTTCATGCTTCGGAAGGGCATTGTTTTCCCTGTTCGGTAGTGCGTGGCGCCTGTGCCAGATTGGGATTCTCATGCTAGGTACTCTAGGTGGGAGCAAATTCTATGACGAAATCTGCCAAGGCTTGGGCCTTGATTGCTGTCCTGGGTTGATACCGAATGTAAAACTCACCAAGTTCTACTGCCCATTTTGCTGTTCAGCCAGAGAAATCAGCTTGGCTGAATACAGATTTGAGAGGGAATTCAGTGAGGACATTGATGGTATACCCCTGGAAGTAATGTTGCAACTTTCTTGAGGCGATAAGCAATGCGTAAGCTAACTTTTCCAAGGGTAGATACCGTGTCTCGGCATCTAGTAGAGTCTTGCTAACATAGTATACTGGCCTCTATTCCTTGTTAACTTCTCGAATCAATACTACGGTTACGGCGCGATCTGAGACTGCTAGATATAAGTACAGCTCCTCTCCTAGTTCTGGAGTGGACAAAAGAGGTGGTGTACTGAGGTATCTTTTGAGACTTTGCAATGCTTCGATACACTCGGGACTCCATTCAAACGCTGCCTTTTTTCTCAATAGCTGGAAGAAAGGCTTCATCCGATCTGAAGACTTGCTGATGAATTGATTCAGGGCGGCTGCCATTCCGGTCAACTTCTATAGCTCTTTAGCCTTCGTTGGTACTTCAAGCTCTTGTATTGCTTTGATTTGATTTGGATTTTCCTTGATTCCTCTGTGAGTGACCATGTACCCCAAGAACTTCCCTGTTCCTACCCCGAAAGCGCATTTCGAGGCATTAAGGCGAAGCTGATGGTTTTTTAGGATACCAAAGACGTCTCTTAAGTCTGCAAGGTGGTTTGTAGCGAGCTTGCTTTTTACTATCGTATCATCTATATAAGCTTCCATGGTCTTTCTGAGTTGGTCTTTGAACATTCGAGTGATCATTCGCTGGTAGGTTGCACCGGCGTTCTTGAGGCCGAACAACATTACTTTGTAGGAATAAGTGCCCCTTGGAGTGATAAATGTTGTCTTCTCTTGATTTTGACTGAACAGTGGAATCTGGTGATAACTGCTGTAAACGTCCAGAAAGCTCATGCATTCATGCCCAGCTATTGAGTCTACTAGTTGATCGATGCGAGGTAGAGGGAAACTGTCCTTGGTATAATCTCTGTTTAAATAGGTGAAGTCAACGCAGACTCTCCATTTTTCGTTCTTCTTTTTTACTACAACTGTGTTGGACAGCCATTGTGGGTACTGAACTTCTCTGATCGCTCTCGATGCTAGGAGTTTTTCGACTTCGGCAATTATTGCTTTAGTGTGCTCAACTGAGGATCTCCGACTATTCTGCATGATAGGCTGAGCGGAAGGGTTGATGTTGAGTTTATGGCAAGTAAATTCTTGGTTCAACCTTGGGGTATCATATGCTGACCACGTGAATATCTCCATATTTTCCCTCAGCAGTTCTAGCAGCTGAAGTTTCTCATAAGCGCTTAGCGAGGTACTGATAAGGAAGTACTTTTCTGGATCATTCTCCTCTATGAGGACTTTATCCAAATCCTGTACCATCTTTTCCTCTAGGGCTCCCCCTACATCTTTCGAGACTGGCTGCTCGGCCACTTCCACTGTCTGTACCCGGTTGCAAAGTTGTTTAGCCTTCAATGCCGCCATGAAGCAATGTTTGGACGCAACTTGATACCCTGAGATCTGCTCTGCTTCGTGTTCCTTTGGGAAATGGATGAGCTAGTGGTAGGTTGAAGGGACCGCCTCTATTTGGTGAATCCATGGACGGCCAAGTATGGCGTTGTAAGGGGAATGTATATTAATAACTAAAAACTCTATCTGGAGGGTCTTCGTTCTTGCCACGATTGGCAACACTATTATGCCAAATGGCCATTTCAGCTGTGAATTGAAGCTGACTAATGGAGCTGCAGCTAGGGTGAGGTGTTACTCAGAGAGACTGAGCTTTCTGAACAAGTTATAATACAATATGTCTGCTGCACTACCTTGATCTACCAGGACTCGTTTTACATCAAGCCGTTTCCCAATTCCCACAGTTATAATCAGTGCATCAGTATGTGGGTGTTGTATGCCTTCTAAATCCTTTCTAGTAAACAAAATAGTGCACAATGGAGATTTGGGTACCGTGCGTACCTTTTTCAATGCGGGCTCCACTGACATGACCTGCTGAATTTGCACAGCCTTAGCAATCTCTTCTTTCAGTGCTTCTTCACGTTCCTGGGTTGCTATTCCATGGATCACATTTATTATCAGCCAAGATGGATGCTCAATGTTCGGTTCAGGTGGTGGGTTCCCCGGCTCGGTCACTGCTTTATCCTGATCAATGTAATCCCGGAGATGTCCAGCTGCTACTAGGTCTTCCAAGTGTTGCTTCAGTGCTCTGCTGTTCTAAGTCATATGCCCCTGTCTTGGTGATAGGTGCATCTAAGCTTCTGATTACGCCAAGCCGGATCTCCTAACATTTTCGGCGGCCAAACAACGAAGGGTTCTCTCTTGATCTTTTCTATGATACGATAGATTCGTTCTTTGAATACCGTCACGGCTGCTTCGTGAGATTTAGACTTATCCACCTCATTCACCGTGAGCCCCCAGTGTTCCCCTCGGTCCGTTCTCTTCTAGTGCTGAGCTATTTGTTCTACTGATGCTACCTCAGTGGGGATCTGGTCATCCTTGAGGCGAGCGTACTGCTCAATCCTGGCATGCAAATCTTTTAGCACTATGGCTGGGCGCTTGGTAAGTGACTGTCTCAACTTACTTTCCAAGCACAGACCACGTTTGAAAGACATGACAGCCATCTGCTCACTGCAAATGTTTTCCTCGAGGTCATTGTACTCTTCCCAATACCTCGTAGCGTAACTGCGCAGTGTTTCTTTCTTCTCCTTTCAGAGGCCGAACAGTGTATCCGGCTTTTTCGGGATCTTAGTGTTGGAGACAAACCTGGCTAAGAACTCTTCAGAGAGTTGCTTCCAGTCATAAATTGATCCAGTAGGGAGTTGATCGAACCATCGAAGTCTAGATTCTTCCAAGCTGGACAGGAAGACTTTGTACATCAGTGCTTCATCTCGGCTCCGTAGGGACATCATCTGTCTATAATGGCTGATATGCGTCAATAGGTCTGATTTCCCATCGTACAGCATGAACTTTGGTGGGGTGAATTTCTTGGGAGGTTTCATGGCCTCAATTTTCAGGGAGAATGGGAAGGAAACAACCCTATCCAGAGCTCAGTGCTCTCTCTGGTGGATGGTATGGTCTAGATGATCCTGACGTTGCTCACTCTACTTGTTGCCAATCAGCCAAGTACAAAGGCCTTGAGGAAGGTACTCAGTTTGTTGGCTGACTGTCTTATGCCTCTTGGCCCTTCTCCGGCGTGACCTACGGGTGTGGCTACTCGCCGCCTCACTCTGTACCGGGATTGGCTGGCTTTGCTGCCTGGACTCATTTCTAGGGAGCTTCTTCACTGGTGGCTCTTTGGATGAGCTTCTCCGTTGTAGGTGAGAGGGCTCTACTTCAGTCTTCTTTTCCGTTGGGTCATCCAACACTCTTTTGAGTTGCGCTTTCAGTTCCTGTATCTCCATCCCCATGGAGTCTATGATTTGATCTCTGTAATCCCTTTCCAGAAGAAAGTGATGAGAAGAACCTCTAGCGAAGGGCAATCGATGCTCGACAGATTCGGGGGTCCGGTTTGTTCTTCTAAGACTGTTAAGAGTGCCAAACCTTTGTCCTTTGTCTTTTCCATCTATGGAGTATGTGTCAAAGGTGGGACGTCCTCAATCCCTATCGCCGGAACTGAGTGCAGACCTCAAAGACAGAGTGTCCACGCTCATCGCACCAATTGTGCGTAACAGATACCGCACTAGATGAAAGTGGATCGGAGAAGAAGTGCAGTACCCTCTAAGTGTAGAGAGTTCAGTTTTTAGTAAGTACGGTTCAGCTTAGATCAGTTACCTTCAATGTGAAGTTAGTGTAGTTTATATAGAACTCTTTGCTTGCTTCCCAAGATGGTTTTATAGAGCTCTGGTGCTACCAAGTTTTCTTTTAGCATTGCCCACGGTGGGGGACCATTTGGTAGTTGCCAACGAGTGCATATACTCATTGTAGTCATGCTGATAACAAACCACATTCCTCTAGTTCAACTGTTTCCGTGATTCTAAGTGTAGGGGACCAGCTAAGGTGGCAACTTACACATGCATATACTCATAGCTTCCATGTTTTTATTTTTGAGAGGTTCCCTCAGCTCGGCACCGTTATACCTCAGCTCTGCCCTTTGCGAGGCTACTATTGGGATGGGCTAGCCCATTCAAATATTTGTGTATGGACTCAGCCCACTTTGGTTCTGATGATGGGTTCTACCATCAGTTCGGCCCATAGAATGAGTATTACAGCTCGGCCCTAGCCTAGTATCGTAGTTGGACTGGCCTTTCTATTGCAAGTTGGGCCCAAGTGCTTGAGGACTTGGGTGGACTGTTAGTAATGGAGTTGGGCTTAGTTGGGTTGGCCACATGCTCATCTGACCCATTTGGATTTGGGCTTAGGGGATTGGACCGGCCCAAGGCTTGGGTCTGACCCATTTCTTATTTAGCCCCTTCAAGTATCAACTAATGAGCGAAACTTCCCCATTAAACAAACCTAGTGGGACAGGGGTAGAACTCAGATAATAAGATGTCGAAGACAATGGTACAAGGGCCAAATGAGACGATCAAAACAGAAAAAGATAGAAAAGAAGAATCACAGGAGAACTTACAGAGAAAAGAGCAGGCGGTGGCAAGCAGGTGGTGCTGAAGTAAGAGCGGCAGCGGAACGTTTGGACAAAGCACCAACGAGGCTGGCTCAGAGAAACAGAAAGGGTTTTGTTTTTAAACTCTCTAGAAGAATGAAAAGGAAATAAAGGGTTTTGGATTGATAGCCCAGAACATTTATTGCACCAGCCGGCATGAAGGTACACGAAGTACGACTATCGGTATGGAATCGGCGCACTATCTCTGCGTACTTATCCCACGCCACCATGTGTCACCATGAAAGGACGCATACAGGTTTGTGTGTCAGAATTGAACCGTCACAAAGGCTGAACTGGGGCAGAACCAAAGCGACGCGATGTTTGGAGTATAGAATAATAGCTCCTCCCAATGGGAACCTTAGCGCGAGCTAGGGGGCAAATGAATGGGCTAAATAAGAAATGGGTCAAATCCAAGCCTTGGGCCGGTCCAATCCCCTAAGCCCAAATCCAAATGGGTCAAATGAGCATGTGGTCAACCCAACTAAACCCAACTCTATTACTAACAGTCCACCCAAGTCCTCAAGCACTTGGGCCCAACTCGCAGTAAAAAGGCCAGTCCAGTTGCGATACTAGGCTAGGGTTGAGCTGCAGGACTCATTCTATAGGCCGAATTGATGGGAGAACCCATCATCAGAACCAAAGTGGGCCGAGTCCATACACAAATATTTGAATGGGCTAGCCCATTCTAACAGTAGCCTCGCAAAGGGCAGAGCCGAGGCACAACGGTGCCGAGTTGAGGGAACCTCTCAAAGAAACGTGAAAACTATGAGTATATGCATGTGCAAGTTACCACCTCAGCTGGTCCCCTACACCTAGAATCAGAGAAACAGTTAAACTAGAGGAATGTGGTTTGTTATCAGTATGACTACAATGAGTATATGTACCCCTTAGCAACTACCAGATGGTCCCCCATCGTGGGCAATGCTAAAAGGAAACTTGGCAGCATTAGAGCTCCATAAAACCATCTTGGGAAGCAAGCAAAGAGTTCTATATAAACTACCCTAACTTCACATTGAAGGTAACTGATCTAAGCTGAACCCCACTTACTAAAAACTGAACTCTTTACACTTAGAGGGTACTGCACTTCTTCTCCGATTACTGATTCCTACACCGGAGGGGTTGTCCGGCCAACCCCGGCTGGGCAGCTCTTACGATTTTTCCTGCCGCAGGGACCTCATTCCTTGGATAGTCTAACCGAGTGCGGAGCTCCGATCCACTATCATCTAGTGCGGTATCCGGTACACACGAAAGTGATATATGGTGGATGGGTTTCAACTACTGATGTTGTTTTCTTATAACGTGATAATCAATTTTGCTTTTTTTAGGAAACATCATGATGTATCACATCACACACTAAGCATATTACGACATGTCCAAGATAAACCAAAAATATTACGAAATGAAATATCATACTGCAAGACACACACTTATAGTACACATATTTCCATATTGAACATATTAGTACAACACACGAGAAACATAACCACGTACCCGCCAATCTCACTCTAAAACCAACATGCACAACCAATGTCGAGACACAAAACCCCATTGCCTGGAATGGGTGGATGATGTTAACAGCACCTACACGTATAAATTATCACAAGAACAGAATTAATGCATATCCTATGTCTAAATAGGGCATTATTTCGACTATAAATACATACAACAATATCAACATACCCCTTTCACCATAAACTAATAGATAACTCTGACTTTTAACATTCAATACACAACACCATAACATTAAAACCATACGAACATCACCTCTAATCATACACATTAGATATGCGTGAATTATCATATATCAAAATCACAATGTTAAATTTACCCCAAATCTCACTTTGCATATTACATCAACTAATTAGGGCATGCAACGACGACTCAAACCACAAAACCAAAATTGAATACAAATAAAGGGTAAGAAATTGTAGCACACATCAACAATTAAAGTTTCAAACATTACACACCTTTGCCTTCTATTGTCGATGTTTGAAATTAACGCAATGGCGTAATTAGCATGTACGACGATGAACACTATCCACTGTATCTGTATGTATGTCTTTGGAGACGACGATGTCAAACCCTCACCGGTAGAGATTGATCGACTATTGTTGAAGGTGGTCCGTCGGCGAAGAGGCTTCTCCAATTAGGATTTCAGTTGAAAACACAAATGTGAAATTTGTGGGAACAACTTTTCAGAAAACCGTCAATCACATCTAGTGTTCCAATCCCCTAACATGGAAATGTTTTAATGTGAGAATGTTTCTTAACAATGTTTCCATATGTAGATCACACATTCAATCATAAAGAGGAATACCAAAAAATGCCTAGAGTGTGCTTTATGTCCACAAATATAATTTCACCCACAACAAAATTTCACATTCGCCCCATTAAACACATAAAAATGCACATGGAAGAGGACAGATGTGTTAATCTGATTGTTTTAGGACCTTTTGGTTTAACCAAAAAAAAAAAATGCAGGACTAACTAATGCACAAGTTTACAAACTGGGATTTATTGGTGTTTCACCCTTGTATATAATAGTATAAAGTTTTCTAAAAAATATATTTTGTATTTTGTAGCATTTAATAATTAGAAAAGGTAAGCTAATAAAAAGATATTTTCCATTATCAATAGAAAGCAAGTCTACTCAGGTAAAAAAATAATTTTCACTTTTAAAAGATTTTTGAACTAAAATCTTACCAATGTCACTATACTACCACTATCACCTTCACAACTACACCACCATCGCCATGACCACCATCTCCATTACCATTATCACTGTCACTATCACTTTCACCTCCATCTTCATCCCACCAACACCACCACCAAACACAAATATTGTTTTTTTGTTTTTTTTTTTTTTTTTTGGAAAAAAAAAATCGTAAAAAAAGGGACTGTAAATAAGTAGCTCCAAAGGTTAGCCCGCCCAACACAACCTAAACTGTCAAAAGCTTCAAAGCAAGTCCATCCTTCACTTTAAAACCCAAAAAAAAAAAAAAAAAATGTTCATGTTCAATTTTAGTTTGTAAACCCACAAGAAAGTTTGCCCAGACTGCAAAAAATGGGCTTTCCCATTTCTCACTCTCCAGTGCTCGCACTCAGCTCACAGCTAACATATATATATATATATTATAATATAAAATCAACTCTTCAATTAGTGAAGAATTACAATTTTTAAGTTCTTCCAAAATAGTCATAAGACATTATAATAGTGAAAATTTGAACTTATTCAAACAATCAAACCTTTTTGTTTAACCAAATCTCAATCAGGTTGAAGTCTTTTCATGTTAACATCTTAACATAAGAGAATTTGAGGAATTCATAGAGTTCATTATAGGTCTCGTTTCGATGACCCAAATAATTAATTTTATAAAGCACTTAATATAGATCATCCATGAAAAAACTTAGTTTGATCTGATAATCGTAACATTTTCATTTTATCACATTAGTATTTGAAAAAAACGAATGACAAATTAAAAATAAACCACTCATTTTTTTAGAGACAATCACTATAAAAAGAAAATGCTGTTTTTTTGGATACAAACACTAAACACCTTAATTTATTACTATAAAATTACCTTACTTAATTACATTTTTAATTAACATATAAATATATACTCAAAAAATTAAGTCGTAAATTAAACCAAACACCCTAATTTAAAATTACCTTATTTTTTTTTATCAGCAAAAAGGACTTTATTGATGAAGAACGAGATTACATCAATAAAGAGGAGCTTGGAGCGAAAAGAAGCTCCAACCTCCTAGTTGGTGAGGTACCAACGCACAAAACAAAGCGGAAAAAAAGTAGAAACGAACAAAACCCGCCAACAAAACAGAGCCAAAATAGCCAACCGATCCCCAAAAAAGAAATTTCAAAGACCCGGAAATGCACCAGTGAGAATCAAGACAGAGAAAACACCGGTGAGCACATAGAGCAACCACATAGCAGAATTGCACCAGCAGAAATCACCCAACCCATACCAGCCAAGAGCACAGCATCAGATGCAAAACCACAACACTATGCAACCCAACTGTATTCAAACCACCCAGTAAAACACAAAAACAGCCCAAAACTGAATACAAAGAAGCACCCCTGCCAACCACACAAAAAAGACAGACAGCCTAAACAGATTCAGGACAACAGACAGATTGAACACAAAGCAGCCCAAACCTCCAATTGACAGATTCAGAACTACAGCACTAAGCAACCCAGCTGATTCAAACCAACCCACAGGAACACATACAGAAAAGACAGACAGCCTTAACAGATCCACCAAAACAGATTCAAAACAAAAACAGACAGAGCAGCCCAGGGATCAGACAGAGCAGAACAGGAGTTGATCCAGGTTATACAACACATCGTGCACCGAATAATTAAACCCCTTCAAGGTATAGGATACCCACAAAGCTATTCTAGCCTTTATTAGCTCTACCAAGGCATTCCAATCTGGTTGAACCTTGTTAAAAACACAATCATTTCTGCTTCTCCACACTGACCACATAACTGCTAACGGTATTGTGCCCCAGACAGCTTGCATCTTCTTCTTCGTTTTGATGCCAGACCACGACAGAAAAAGACCCTCCACTGTACCAGGACTGACCCATTTGTAATTCCACCAATTTTCCAAATTGGCCCACACTTTCCAGATGAAAGGGCAATGAAGAAAAACATGATTAACAGTCTCCAGCTCAGATCTGTAGAACACACACAGCGCAGAAATACTTGGACTCAACACACCAATCCGTTGCAAAAATTCAGAGCATTTAACCCTACCTTTCCACGCTAACCAACTCAAGAATTGAAATTTCGGAGGGGCTACATTAATCCATATACACCTAGTGACTGCCAAGTCTACCCCTTGCCTTGCTACCACCCACTTCCAAGTTGATGCAACAGTGAACTCTTCAAACGGATGAGCTAACCAAGAGCAAGAATCTACCACCCCTTCTTGGAGCGTAGGCGTATTCTGCAGAAAAACATTAAGTTTTTGCACTTCCTCTTCTTCCCATGCTAGGAGAGGACGCCTGAAAACCAAATTCCAATCTAAATCTGACACCCTTCTGTAGGAAAAATCAGCCAACTTCCCATCTTTTTCAATTGATAATGAGAATAGTCTGGGAAAAAGCACACTCAAATTATGGTTGTGACACCACTTATCAGTCCAAAAATGCAGTCTTCTGCCATTGCCAACAACTAGCCTAAAATTTTGCAAGTAAAAATCACGCAAAGCAGTGTTGACTTCAGCCACAGATATTATGTCTTTCCACGTATGCGACATCCACACTGAACAATTAAATGAAGGGCACCACCCGCCACCTTGAACACCATACTTACTGCATATCACTTGTTTCCACAAAGCTGTCTCCTCCTTACCATACCTCCACCACCATTTGACTAGAAGACACTCATTAACCTGGCTAAGGTTTCTCACCCCTAGCCCCCCTTTACTTTTACTAAGGCATACCTCCTTCCAATTGATTAAGTGCACTTTCTTTCGGATTTCAGAACCTCCCCAAAGGAAATTAGCTTGAATTTTGTGAAGTATTTTTGCGATACCCATTGGCAACTTAAAGATGGAGAGAAAATAGACTGGCAAGCTTGACAAAACAGACTTGATCAATGTTAATCTTCCAGCAAAAGAAAGATACCTTCTCTTCCACGAAGCTAGCTTACACTTAAACTTATCTATCACAGGTTTCCAAGCAGCCTTTCTTCTTGGATTAGCTCCTAATGGTAACCCCAGATAGCTCATTGGCAGCTTTTGACTTAGGCAATTTAGTTTTTTTGCCAAGACCTGGACAATATCGTCATGCACGCCTACCACACATACCTTACTCTTGTGGAAATTAATTTTGAGACCAGACATCAACTCAAAGCACCTTAAAATTCTTTTTATGGCTACAACTTCCTCCCACACTGCTTCACAGAAAAGGATGGTATCATCGGCAAACTGCAAGTGTGTAATATTCAACTCAGTTGGACCAGCAGATACTCCTCTAATCAAGCCCACTTCCTTAGCTCTTTCCAAGAGAATGTTCAGACCTTCCGCTACAATATTAAAGAGAAAAGGAGAAAGCGGATCACCTTGCCTAAGTCCTTTCATGGGTGAGAACTCCGAAGTAGGGGAGCCATTTACTAACACTGAAATATGAGCTGTGGATAGGCATGTCTTCATCCACCCCACCCATTTCTCACCAAAACCGAAATTTTTCATCATCGAATACAAGAACTCCCAATTTACAGAGTCATATGCCTTTTCAAAATCCAGCTTTAGGATTAGACCTTTCTTCTTTGACCTTCTCCAACAATCCACCACTTCATTGGCAATTAGAACCCCATCTATAATATGCCTTCCGCTCAAAAATGCAGTCTGAACTTCACTAATAATCTTGGGTAACACTTTCCTCAACCTTCTGGATAGGACTTTAGCTACAATTTTGTATACGGAACTAATCAAGCTGATTGGCCTATAGTCTCCCAAACTCACAGGATTTTCCTTTTTCAGAATTAAAGTAATGAATGAACTATTAATTCCTTTAGCTAACTTTCCATTAGAATGAAACTCATTCATCAATTGCACAAACTCTCCTTTATGATGGCCCAACAAAACTGAATACATTTTAGGTTAAAACCATCCGGCCCCGGCGCTTTATTCCCGTCACAATCTTTAACTGCTTCCCAGATTTCTTCCTCCAAAAATTCTGCCTCTAACAACACAGCTGAGTCAGTTGGACTGATTGAGTTAAAGAGACCTGTTAACATTGGCCTATCCTTCCACTCTTCGGAGAAAATATGCTTGAAATGACTTGCCACTGCCAGTTTAATCAACCCAGGCTCCTCCTGAATCTCACCATTCACAATAACTGAGTTTAACATATTTTTCCTCTGCCTTTTGGATGCCATTAAATGGAAAAATCTGGTATTTTTGTCCCCATTCTCAGCCCAGACCCTTCTAGATTTTTGGAGCCATAACCATTATTTCTTCTTACTCAGATCCCAAACTAACTTTCTTATATCTACCCTTCTTTTGATCTCAGCATCCTGTAAATTCCTCCCTTCAGCTAATAAGTCCCATCCATGTAATTCCTCTTCTGCTTGTTTCAGCTTCTCATCAATGTTGCCAAAGACTTCACTGTTCCACCTCTTCAGATGGACTTTTAGGTTGCCCAATTTTTTCAAAAGTCTGAAACTAGCCCAACCACTAACCTGAACCCCTTCCCAACAGTTCTTCACTTCTGCTTTAAATTTGGGATGCAAACACCAAGCATTGATAAATCGAAAAGGTTTTGGTCCCCAATCCCTCTCATCCTCCATAAGGAGTATCGGACAGTGATCTGAGATACACCTTGGCAGACCCCACTGTTTGAACTTGAACTCTTCCAGCCACCTCGGATCGATTAAAAATCTATCGATTCTACTCCATCTATTACCATCCAACGCATTACACCACGTGAACTGCCTGCCTAGCATTTGCATATCTACCAGCTCCAGTTTTTCAATAAATTCATTAAAATCTCTCATCCCTCTTACCCTTCTAGAACACCTCTTTCTTTCGCTCATAAATCTCATTTCATTGAAATCACCACCTATACACCAAGGGCTTGGGAAGGAAAGATTCAAAGATGCTAGGGACTCCCAAAGTTGCCTCCTATTGAGCACCTCATTGGGTGCATAAACATTAATAAGAGTGCAATTAAAAGTATGACGGACCAAACCTGCTAGAAGCATGTAATTCCTGGAGCTGCAGCACTCCTTGAGCTCAAAAATCTGTGGGTTCCACAAACATAACAGGCCACCAGCACTACCTTGAGCATCCACCTCCAAGTACTCCATCTCCTCCCACGGCCATAAGGACTTAACAAAAGCAACATCTACTGAACTTCTCTTAGTCTCCTGTAGCAGCGGGACATCAACCTTCCTCACACGAACTAAACTTTTGATTTTTGATCTCTTCTCGGGTCTTCTCAGACCCCTAATGTTCCAAGATAATAAAATCATTAAACACTACACAACTCCTAGAGTCACCTGCCTTCAGTCCTGACCCGACTTACGGAATTGCGGCTTCCCCTTCAACTCTCCCCGTATCCTTCTCTTCAAGTTCAATCAACTTGCCAATCACCTCGTTCTCCTTCCCTTCAAAGTCCAAACCCAGAATTTTCCCAACTTCCATGGTAGCTTGGGCTTCATTTAATAGCTTATTTCTCCTCTTGTTATTTAGGCTATGCTCTACTGACAATGATATAGCAGCAGCTCCAGCTCTGAAGATAGCGCCATTCTTGAAGCAATTACCAGTCAACACACCTTTTTGCTTGTTCTGATTGATGTGCGCTTTTGACCTACTATGCCGATTACCACCAGCCTTGTAACATCTATTATCTGCTGCTGAAGTGGGCTTGCCTTGCCTTGCTGGGTTGTCTTTCCCTGATCCTCTTAACTGGGGTTCTTTCTGCATTGAGGGCCTAAGTTGAGTTTGGGCTACACATGCACTTACATTTAAAGAGTCAGTAGTGGGCCTATTCTTCTGTACCCCTTCCTGAAGCCCATCCAGCACCACCTCTAAGTTTATTTGAGGCCTCAAACTCTCTGGCCCACTTATACTTCTGATATACCCAGGAGTGCATACATGATCTTCAACAATTTGAATATTATTTCTTGGGTTTGCCGTAATCACCAACCTGCCCTCCATACTTTCTCCTCTGACTTTTTGATTTCCCATGTCCTCCTCTGTTTCTTTTACGGCTGATACAGATAGGCACTCATTACCTTCATCTTTTTCCCCTGCTTCGCGGGCCACCATACCTTGTTCGGCCACGGCCTTGTTTTCTTTTCTGCACAACTCCTTCTTCGTTATGTGTGCAACCTCGTGATCCTCCTTTTCTGGTTCACCATTTCTGGACATTTGATCAACTTCATCTTGACCCATTGAATCTTTGACCTCATTTTCCATGCATGAGCTGCTGCAAGAACACGACTTTCGTGTTGCTGGGAGCTCTTCACAAACTCGGACTGGGAACAATCTTCCATTACTTTCAACTTGGATCACCGTATTAATGAACTCCATTCTGGAAGTAATAACTCGAATCTTCCCCCACTGAAAAGAATTTTGACTGATAATATCATCATCAAATTGGACAACTTCACCCCACAGCATGCCAATGTCTCTGAATGTATTGATACTCCACAAATTATATGGGACACCCGCACAAATGATCCACACGCTCCTTTCCTGTTCAACATGCTTGCCTTTTTCCCAATCTGAGATAGAATCACACCATTCTTGCATCCACTCTTCTAGCTTGGATCTGGTCTCCCTTATGTGTTTCTGGGATTTGAACGTTAGCACTGCGACCCTTCCTCCACTTTCTCTGACTCTTACTTCCTCCAGGCCTCTTTTACCGACCTCCTTCTTAAACTCTTCGAAGGCAAGACAAGATTTCAACTTTACAATTACACTGTCATAGAGCCACCCATTACCGGTTTCAAATGCCTTCACAACCATCTTCATCTTCTCAATACTGCCACCACTCTGAACTACTTCTGCAAAGGATCTTCGACCTATACCTTCCATCCTTCCAATCCTGAAATTCCTTCGTGAACGCTGCACCATCGAATCACCTCCTCTGTTTGTCATTGCATACTGCTTAACCTCTCCTTTTTTGAACTCTGCTATCTTTACTTTCAAGGCCTTATTATCGCACCATAATCCATCCGCTTTCAGCACTGCCATTTCAGCAGCCACCTTGCAAGCATAACGCACAAAACCAAACCTCGATCCTGTCGCTTTTCGTCTTTTGGATGGGATGAATGCATCCTTAACTACCCCAAACTTATTAAACAGAGTATACAAACCCTTTGGAGTCATTGAGTTTGGTATCTCATCCACAAAGATAGTAACCACGCCATACTCTACGGATCTGTCATTGTGATTAGCAACTCGTCTTCTTCTTATCACCGGATTCCATCCTCCAACCTCCATGCCAGACTTTTTCCTCCCCGAAAGGGCTCAACTGTTGGGGGGGTTTTTTTTAAAAAAAATTACCTTATTTAATAACATTTAACAAATTAAATCATATATTTTATAAATACCTTAATTTATTTCCAAAAAATTACCTTAATCTAATTTTTAATTTTACCTCAATTTATTATTTAATAACATTTTAAATTAAACATTTACATATATACATATATATTAAACTAAACCATAAATTAACCTAAAAAGACTAATTTATTACTATAAAATTATCTAAATCTACTATTTAATTTTTAGTCCAATTTCTCTTTTAATAACATTTTAAAGCCATAAAATTACCTTAATCTACTATTTAATTTTTAATCCAATTTCTCATTTAATAACATTTTAAATTAAATTAAATTATTGTTGAAAGATAACAATTAGGGTTAGGGTTTGGTTAGGATTAAGATGCAATTTAGAGAATAAGATATGAGGGTATTATTAACATTTGATTCAATTTTTGACTTTGATTAATGTTTTTTGCATGAGGGCTGCTAAATACTCATATCTTTTTCCTTTGGACCTATAACGCCCCAAAATAATACTATAAGCCATTATCCACTCTCTATTTGGGAGAGTGGGGGTTAAGGTTTGGGTTTGGAATTAGGGGTATAGTTGGTATTAAAGTGGGAGTTCAAGAAAAAATAGAGGGATTTCATTTTGCTAGATGGAGGTTCAAAGAAGTAAAGGGCCAAAGTAAAAAGGTGGGGGCAAATAGCACCCTCTTTTTGCATTACCCACTCTCTATTTGAGAAAGTATGTCATATCTTTCGTTATCTTTTAACAAAAAAATTAACCATAACACTTTAATGCAAAACTATAAAAGAGTTCTTTGTTTATACCTAAATCATAAAAAAGTAAAGTATTTCGAGGCAAAATCACTAAAAGTAAAGTAAATTTTTCCCCGTTCAAAAAATAAAAATAAAAATAAGTAAGTTTTGCCCTATTGTTTTTTTTTTTTTTTTTTTTTAAAAAAAAAGAGGACCACTTAGATGTCACATGCAGCTGCTTATATGTGGCCAGTAAGTACACCCTCATTTTGGCCCCCCATAATTTTTTTTAGAATAAATCACGCTTTACTCTCTTTTATGTTTGTTTGTTTGTTTTTGTTTTTGTTTTTTTTTTTTTTTTTTGTTTTTGTGGTTTAGTTTTTGAATTTTTTTTTTCATTTTGACTCTTCATATTTTAAGTTTTTTTCTAATTTACTTTTAAAATTAATTTTTATTTAAAATTAGACAAAAAATAACATATTAACTACCACATAACAATTATGGTTTGAATTTATACTAGAGATGTAAAGTATATATAATAAAATATTTTTATACCATGTGTTAATGTGTCATTGTTTATCTAATTTTTTAGAGTAAATTGGAAAAAATTTAAAACATGAACGGTCAAAATGAAAAAAATAAACTTCAAACATTAAAGTAAGAAATAGCGTAGCGTATCATGAAGAGGGTATAGTGTAATTTACCCAATTTTTTTGTTGCCAAATTGAGCTAACAGAGGATAATTATTAAGGAACTTACGAGTTGGCATATCTTTATTCCACCACCGGGAAGGTAATGTCAGAGATACTAAATTTTTTATCAAACAAATGACCAAATGTCTCACATGTACATTCATGTGAGATATTTGGTCATTTATTTGGTAAAAATTTAGGGCGTTTGGCATTTTCTGTGCTGTAAAGTTCACTTTGATGCAGACAACTACACCAATTAATAGACTGTATCAAAGTTTGTCTCCTTTAATAGTTTTTGTTTCTGTTGAGATTTTGATGATTAAGAGTTCTCACTTTACAACCGATATAGTTTTTTTTCTTTACCTCTTGAAGATGCAGATGCTCCTTTATAGCCTACTAGTGTTGAGGTTCTGGTTTTGTTGTGTTTTATATATCAATCTGATCTAACTTCTAAATTGTGATGTCTTGGAAGGCGGAGCTAGAAATTTATTTTAAGAGAAATAAAAATAGCTTGAAATGAGAGGAATTTTAAGATGGATCATTCTTTGTCAAACTTGATGCCGATTCATGACATCAAAAGACGACACATGACTATAATTCAAGGATAAATAACATATTTGGTGTAACTTATTATATATTAAAAAGTGATAATTAGAAAGTCGAAATCAAAAACATCTCTTAATCAACTTCTAAATAATAATTTTTTTTTTTACTTTTTTAAAGTTATTTATATCTAATAAACTGTGAAAATAAATTATACTAAACAGTCTGACAGACTCTTAGGAGGTGGGGGAAACAGTATATGCAACTTAAATAAATTGCATCAAATAGTCACAAGAAAATAAATTCAAATTAAAATAAAACACATATAATAACTTTAAAATGCTCAATACACTACACTAACAAGTATATGAATTTCAATTCATTCAAAAATACTTCACACCATAAAAATTGGGAGAGTGGTAGAGAATATATTAAAGTAGATTTTTCAGAAAAACCATTTATACAGACAACTTAATTAGAGGTTTTCCTTTTTTTATTTTTATTTTTATTTTTATTTTTTTTTATGAAAAAAAGAAAAGAAAAACGAACTATAAGATACATGAAAATTTAAAGACAAATTGTAAATGCTTATTACAACAACTAAAATTGTTATTTTTGTAAAATTGAGACGGGACACACACTGCTTTGACCCTCAACTTACTGCCACTACTTAGAACTAAAATGAACAAAATTGCTCTTATGTTGTGTTTGTTTGGGTTGAAAACATTTTCTACGGAAATTTTTTTTCAAAAAATATTTTCTGGAGAAAATAGTTGTCTTTGTTTGGTGGTGCTAGTGGTGAAACAAAGGTGAACGTAGAGGTAGAGGTGGTGGCATGGTGGTGGAGTGACGGCGGTGGTGATGGTGACGGTGATGGTCGCGGTGATCGTGGTGTGATGGTAGATGTGAGAGCAATGGTAGTGGTGTGTTGATATTGGTACAAATTTTGTCCAAAAAATGTTTTCTACATTTTAAAAGTAGAAAACATTTTCTAATCAAATAGATTCCATTGATCATGAAAAATGTTTTCTATTAACTTTTGTATTCCATTGTAACAAATACCAGAAAATACGAAAAATATTTTTCATAAAATGTTTCCGGCAAATAAATAGAACAATAAAATAGTAATTGTACTCTTTTGCTTTAATAAATTTCCTAATGATTTTATTTTAACATAAATCTTGCACATTGAATTATCTGGTATTATTTTGAAAAATATGTGAAGCATAAACAAGAAATTATACTATGGTGAAAAGGATTTGGAAATACTCTCTCTAATCAGGCCAGGCCTTCTTGAACCTTGAGACGCTACCTGAAATAGGAATAAATGCTCCGATTGAGAGTGCCGGAATTAGCACTCCAACAAACAAGTTTGTCTCTTTTTTTTTTTTATTTTACTTTACTCACAAGTTATCTGCTATTTTTCACATACTTCTCTTTGATCGAGACGACTCCTTTTATATTGTTCTCTAGAGCCCATTTCCTCCTTTCAGACATCTTGACTCCATAATTGAGCCCCCACATGACTCATGAGATATTTGGCTAAGTCGACCCTTCAGCTTGGTTCTATTCGACTTGTATTAAGCCCTCTTACCTTTGCCCTTCGGCTTGGTTCTATTCGACTTGTATTCGGCCCTCTCACCATCGGCTACGGCCTACTTGCCATGTGAGCTTTTGGTTTGAGCCGACTTGTCTATGGCCCTGTTCCCAAATGGGCTTGCTTTTGGATTTGGCCCCCGCACATACATTGATTGGATTAAATGTATGTGCATAAACAAAGGGGCTACAGTAGCTTCCTAATAGGGCTACCAAACTGTAGGACTTTAGGTCACACTCAAAAGTCAGTATCATAATTGGGGTTCCGTGAGAGAGAGGTTTTGGTAGGAAGCAAACAAATATGTGTGGATAATGTCAATTTGAAGACACCCATTTTCCAGCCTTAACAAAGGAAAACGAACTAAAAAAAGTTAAAAGAAAAAAAAAAAAAAATTGGATTGAAGAATGAGGGATAAGTACATCTCTCCACATGGTTATTGATTGTTAGAAGTTCTATTGTGGACTTTTGTTATGGCAAAGTTCAATTATTATTGAATTTGCTTACTTTAAATATGTTAAACCTAGATGGATATGGGCCATCCTACTTACCCAAACAAAGATATAGGCCATCCTACAAGGCAGCAATGGGTCGCTACTATTGGGCCCTCTTCTTCTTCTTCTTCTTTTTTTTTTTTTTTTTTTGGATCATATTCTATTTTGAAATGTTGTCTCTTTTTTTAATGCACTATTAGGTGATGATTGATAATCTAATTAAGTATATAAAATTAGGATAAACTATCAATAGGTCATAATAGGTAGACTTAATTCTCATCAAGTCGTAGTGAAAATAAGATCTAGTAAAATTGTTGGTAAAAATAATTTTTTGTGACGATTTTTTGCATGTCACTAAAAATTAACAATTAGTGATTTTTTTTTCCCTCACAGTTTTATAAATTGTCGCTAAAACTTACTATTAGTAATGTTTTCTTATAAGAAAATTTTCAAATTGTCACTGAAAGTTAAAAATTAATGACTTTTTGTGACGATTTTTTTCAAAATTGTCGCTAAAACTTATAATTTGTGACATTTTTAATATTGTTTGATGAAAAATATCATTAATCATCATAGGACCTATTAACAATAAGTTCACCTATTAAGACATATACATAAGTCCCCTTTTAAACAGAAATGATACATCCCTATAATTTGGGAGTTCTAAAAGAGCACTAATGATGTGGAGAATAAAAAAAAAAAAAACCAAGGTCGAAACATGACATCACATGTGACCCACACACCAATTAGAGCTATTAGAGCTCTTAATTTAGAGCTCCTAATCTTTTTTTTCCCTTTTAAATATATCAAGTGTAAATTAATTAAGTCTATTTCATAAGTACAAATGATATCACTTAAATATTTAAGTGACTCTTAAAATGTAAGTTAAAAATTTAAAAAAAAAATATTTTGAGTTATAGGAAACTTACTTAATTCTAATTAAATTTATAGATACTTATACATAAGTAACAACATATACCGTTATGACTCATGATTACTACAATCGACATTGTTATTATCACCACCACTACAACAACTGCTATAACCCTTTACCTTCACAATCATTATCACCATTGTTATAACCACCAATATCATTCCACCGCCACAATAACCACCATCATTACATTAGTGTTGTCAATCCCTTTTTATCTCCACTTCATTAGCCCTCCATCCACTGCAAGAAAATTGGGAATTAGCGGCGTTTATAAAACGCCGCTATAGGCTAGAAAAACGCCGCAAAAAAATAAACGACGTTTATAAAATTCGTCGATGATGCGGCCGTCGTCGTATCTTTGTGACGTTTAAAAAACGCCGCTAAAGACTTTAGACGACGTTCTCTAAAACGCCGCTAATTATTTACAGCCAAATCTATAATTTTTGTTGATTTGTTCAAATTTCTAAAACAAAATTTGCACAAAAAAAAAAAAAAAAAGGATAGAAAGAAAAGCAGAAAACTCAACCTATATCACTTTAAATCAATGGGTTACTACTCTTTCCATTATTACAGATTTTTTGCTTACAGCTGCATTCTTTTCTATTTTATAAAATAAAATAAAAAAATTGTTCATTGCATGCTTGTCGTGCTTTGACTATGCATAAAACTTAAAATTTCTCTTGAATTTAATCTGGATAATTCTGGGCCTCTATCGAGGCTTAGTTTGGTTTGATTTGGTTATTTCGGGATCTTGGTATCATGTTTCCAGAATGCAGAGTATCTTGTCCCAAACAACATGGTTCCTCCTAATACAACTTCATGCCACACAAATGGGGGCAAACAAATACTCACAACCATAACGTTTGCTGAAAACTCAAGACAAAAATTTCAAGAAATTTGGATGACTAGGAAAGAATATATCAAGCATCTCCATTCAATTTATTCCCAAGTGAGCACCCAGAACAGAGTTAGTCCACAGCACAATTAAAAAACCCCACTCAGAACACCCTAAACTCCTTGACATAAATTTACACCAAATTGAATTTTACTCCAATATTTACCAAATCAAGAAATTCTCAAATCTATATTCAAAATTAAATTCTAAACTAAGGTCTCAAATTTTCCACTCTGCCATTAGTTTTTACAATACAGATTCAAATAGCTCCCTTCTTTTTATGATTGAAAATAAAGAGCAAATCCCAAGTAATATTGCAATTCTAACAGCACATATATATAACTGTATACACAAAGAAGAGAGAGAGAGAGAGAGAGAGAGAGAGAGAGAGAGAGAGAGATCTAATAAAAACTTACAGATTTGAAAAGCCAAATCTCAAACAGGTTTCATGTAGATTAATCGACCAATTGATGAACGATGAGATCTAATAAAAATAGAAAATCAGAAGTGAGAAGCCAGATCTGAGTTAGAATGTAAAAAAGCTATTAAAAATAAAAAACCTAAACAAATTGAAACTCACAAAATCGAAAGAGACAACTGCAAATCTGGAGAATCAACCTTCGAATCTGATGAAGAGATGAGTGCAGAGAGTGAGAGAAAGAATTAGAGCAAGAGCGAGAGTGAGACTGCGACAGAGAGAATTCGAGCGAGAGCGAGAGTGAGAGAAACTACAAATCTGGATAATCAACCTTCGAATCTTCAAGAATCAACCTTCAAATCTTCGATAAACTTCATAGATCTGATGAAGAGATGAGTACAGAGAGTGAGAGTGAGACTGAGAGAGAGAGAATTCGAGCAAGAGCGACAGTGAGACTAAGATAGAGAATGAGAGCGAGAGTGAGAGACAACTGCAAATCTGGAGAATCAACCTTCGAATCTTCAAGAATCAACCTTCAAATCTTCGACAAACTTCATAGATCTGATGAAGAGATGAGTACAGAGAGTGAGAATGAGACCGAGAGTGAGAGAGAATTTGAGCAAGAGCGAAAGTGAGACTGAGACTGAGAGAGACTTCGAGCGAGGGTGAGAGTGAGAGTGAGAGTGAATTTGAGCAAGAGTGAGTGAGGGAGAAAGTGAGATAGGATATGTAACGGCGTCAGATATGCACCCACAACAGCACTGTTTTGAAATTTAATTAACATAGCATTGTAGTTTTTAATTTTTAATTGATCAATGATGGCGTTTTAATAAAAATGCCATAAAAAAAACGTTGCCGTAGCTTGTTTTTGTTGTAGTGATCATCAGCACAATTATTATCTCTCTATCACCACCACCATTATTATTGGTGCTACAAGCACCGTTGTTGTCTCCACCACCATCACTAACTCATTATCACAATATAAAATTTAAAACTAATAAATTTCAAATTTAATATTATACATATTAAACAACTTGTTTTAACTTAGTACTAAAGTTTTTATTAAACAATTTTTTAATTTAAAAACTTAACATTCAATTTGTAATACTTAATTTTCAGTTTTATCAAGCATCTCCATCATTTTAATACTAATATGTGACTCGTGCTATATGCATAGGATAAAAAAGTATATTACTTATAAAAAATATTATGATAGTTATACATATTATTGGATACTTAAGCCAAAGGTTCATTTCTAAAATTTTTGAAGCAACAGGTTCAAGTTTTGTTCTTTTGGGGTCAAAAGAACAATTATAATTTGAAAGAGCATTTTAGCCTTGCTTATTTGTCTATATATCCATTATCCACCTATTTTTCTATATCACCTATTTGTTCACATATTTGTCTACATGTCATCCTGGTATTTGGATGTGTATCTATATATTCACTTAATCTACTTATCTGTTCATTTCATTACCACCACCACCTACCACCTCAGGCAACTTTTCTAACGAATTTTTCATCGACAAGCCTGTAGTGATTTTGTGGCAGTCCAATAGTAGGGGAAGCTTAGTCCAACAGTACAATTGAAAAAAATATATATAGCTTCAAAAAAATAATTTGTCCTTGCACACACAAATTTTGTATCATGTAATTGAGATAGGAAATCAACGCATAAATAATCAATTTTATTAATTTATATAAAATTGGTACAATTTTCTATGGATTACACCAATTACAATGGTGATCTTTTGATTCAATCTCTTCATATGGTTCGAATCCAACAACTGTAGATATTTTTTGTTGAATCGAATCAATTGATGAATTTCTTCAAATCTTCACACAAAGAAGCTTGAGGAGAGATACTTGATCGAGAGCTTTAACAACTTGATTTCGAACAAACAATGAATCAGTCTTTCAGCGGGTTTGATGCTTGAACACGAGATGCGACATGTCGTCGATATGCTTGGTGATCTTCTATGCCTCTTGGAAGATACTTGAAATATTGAGAACTTGTGAAGAATGCTTCAAAACTTCTACAAAGTCATTTTTTTCCCCCCATGAATAAGAGTCCATATTTATAGACTTTGATGGTGGGGTGCTAATTTGAAAATCCTTAAATCAATATTTAATTTGATTGTAATTTTTAAAATGAGAAAAAATTGTCTCTTATTTTATAGAAATGATTTGATTTTAAATTTAAATTGAAATACTCCAACAATATCTCACTTATCGAAAGATTCTAGCAAGTGTCATTGTTTCCTACATCTTTAGGTTGACTCAACCAACCACTTGATTCAACTGTCAAAATGGATTGACCATTTGCTCTAGGTATGACCCATAATTTAAATGAGTTAAATTCTAACATTTTAGTATGAGTTTTGAAAATTTTGTCCATTTTGATTTTGATCAATTAAAAAAATTGGACTTATCATAAATAATTCTCACCAAACAATTTCATTAAATATGTGTTCTTCACCAAAAAGATCAAATCTTGAACCCAATAACATATAGACTTTTCACCAATTATTCTTAATTCTTTTCATATTTTCCTTTGTAAATAAAAATTATATATATATATATATATATATATTTGTTATTGTGGGTGTTGATTTCCAACCACACAACCAAATTGAGAACTCAGCTGAAGAGCACTGGCAGAATAGATTGAGCCAACCAGCTGCCAATAAGAAGATGAGAATTCCGAAGTGGTTCGTCCACCTGGGGGCACTCCGACGATCAAGTTAGTAATCTTATCTCTCACAGATATCAAAATAGTACTTAAACTCATAAGTCAAAGAACACATACCTCAGACCCACGAGGGTACCTCACTTTTATAACCAGCAGTGAGCTAGTCACTTAGAAGCCTCACTTCATTAGACTCAGGCTCAATGCTCATCCTGGACTCTCGGCTAGATAGGGATAAACTCTTCATAAGCCTTATCCTTATCCAGATTGAGAGCCTCTTCTATTCTAGGACTCTTGTCCCTTATCCGGATACCTCGGGATCCTGGCATCACCGCAGAACATCCGCAATGCCGTGGTCACCTTGGCAACATGACTTATCCACATGGCACCTTAATCGACATCTCAGGCTATCTTGGCCATGTGGCGTCATTCGCAAAATACTTTCTCACAATTGTCCCCTAGGTTCTATTACCTCGGTATCCTAAGGTGATGGGACCTACATCGTTTGTCCATCCAACATGTCAGTCCAGAATGCAGACACTACTTCACCCGAGATCATAAATCGCCTGCTACAAGTAACCAAGACTCAGTGGCCCACTTTATTAAGAATCAAGAACCAAGAACCAAGTTCCTTAATTATCTCATCCGAGATCACTGCTCCAGCCGAGGTTATTGCCTCATTACTTCAAGAATTTCAAGAGTTTCAACTGCGCATGAGCTATCACGCACAGTCGTTTCAGCCATTTCTTCCACGTGTCCCATTCTTATTGGCTCGTCCTAGGCATGCGCTATTAAGTTACGTCGTTTCAGTCCATGCCGCCTGGCAGGCATGTCGTCCAAGGCAACCTTATTACGTTTTGCCGCCTTTTCGCATTTTGACAATGCTCTCCTTCTCTCTTACAGTCCTTTCACTTTTGCAAATTCAATTTCTTTCTCTTCTCAAATTTTCTCTCTCTACAAAAACAACCATTTTCGTGTTTTCAAGCTTCTACAACTACCTCAGTCACCACTTCCAGCAAATCATTCACTGTTCTGCTCCATTCATTGTCGTCGTCTGACTCTGGTGACCTCTATTCCGGCGTTTATTTCCTCGATTCCAATCGGTAAGTCTCTGATTTCTTCATTCCACTTTCAGTTCTTTACTATTCTTTAGTAAACTTCTCTTTTGAACTTGCCGTATGTGTTATACCATATATGTTCCTGTGCTTGCATTGCCATTGGATCTGTATTTGTATATTCAACTCGTTTAAACATATCTACTTTTGTATCTTGCCCTGATTTGTTCAATATGCTTTGTGTTCTTGATTTCTTTTTCTTGTGCCCTGTTTTTCTTCATGTTTCCTATACATTGCCTTGTACTTAATCGTTTAGATGTCATGAATTGATGCTAAAAAGTTTTGTCAATGCCATTGATTGCCATTCTTGATTCTGAATTATGGTTTTTTTTTTTTTTTTTTTTTTCTACTTTTCTAGTTTGCTTCCAGATTCTTGCCCTTGCATCTTGTTGATTCCCTATAGAATTAGGGCTGGAATTTGATTTTGAACATTATTACCTTAGGAAAATTGAAACACAATCCTTTCTAGGCAACCGGAATCCTTGCCCCTGTGCCATTAGGGTTTAGTCGAGGTCTTCAAACCCACACTAGTCACTTTTTCTAGAAGTTTGATACCAAATACTCCAAGCCGAAGTAACGGCGATGTTCAAATGGAGGGCAGACTCCCCAACCAAACTAAATATTTATGGTAGGAGGTCTTTATCCCAGTTGACGTTAATCTCAGGTTGGCTGGTAAGGAGGACTCCATGATGCCTAGGAAAACCTATATGCCCTTTCTAGTAGTGTCTACAATTGAGGGTAGAGTCAGGTTCCTCCTGGACATCTTCTTTAGAGAGGTCATCCATTTTTACAAACTCAACCCCATGCAGCTAGCAATCTATACCTTTAGGGTTATCAACGGTGTCGCCAAGTTGGCACGCTAAGAAAGAGCTAAAATAACCTTGTTTGACCTTCAGTACTACTACACCATGTGTGGCCTAAAATCCAAAAGTGGCTATACCTACTACCTCAAGCCCAGATCCACCAAATACAAGCTCATAGCCGACTTCCTGACTCTAATAAAAGAACTGGAGATGATTATTTGATTATCTCGGGAAACTAGGAATTCGCACTAGACGACGATCTTAATCTCTACCTCCTGTGCCGAGGAGTCTTTAGGGAAGACGAGGGTAAGAACTTAGTCATCCCACTATTCCATTTCTGTTAGCACTTGGCCATGTATTTCTGTTATCTATACTAATGTTTTCTCATTGTTTCTGCAGCTCTTCCCCAGCCATCAAAGAACTTCTGCTAGTCTAATACACCAAGCCGAGATCTTATTCGACTTCTTAGCCTTCTCGTTAAGGTCTGCAGGGCCCCACTCCTGTTAAACTACATCCCAACATACCGGTCTCCGCTGCCCGACGTCCCACGAAGAAGCCAAACTCCACAATCTATATCAACTCCACCAGCCACTTCTTTACTAAGGCCTAACCATGCTCCATCCTCTAATCCAATCAACAAGCCATCAACATCGGCTCCAGCTCATTTGATTCCACCCTTGCAACGTCAACGTCACCGACGTCCTCCAAAGGCTCTTGCCGACATAATGCGCAGCAGAAGGCGCCGAGATTCAAAGGCGTCGGACTACAACGCAGCCAATCCACCCATTATTCTTCTTTCCATTAGATTTTGCACTAGGGTAACTATTGCCACTACATTCAAAGATCTACTAGCCAACATACTAGGCGTTGTGATGGTCCAGTCTTCTCCATCTCAATCCTAGCAAAAGCCCAAATAGAAACAGGTAAAAAAGGCTAAGGCAAAAGCCACTGTCATTGAGATCCCTTCTGATTTTGAGAAAGATCCAGAAGACTCAGTCCCACTATCCAAATTGGCCGAAACCGAGAAAAGGCCAGCCAAGGCTACATCGTCGAACGCCCTACCTCCCAAGAAGTTGAGGTACGAGTGTCCAGAGGGTGGAAGTAGCTTCCCCCGTGATCAGACCTGGGCCCTTGAGGTCATGGTTAGAGACCTTACCTTTGAAAGCTGGTGACAACGCGATTGAAAGCGTAGAGGTCGGTGCTGCTTTTTCTACGACCGTACTCCTTCCAACCGACATAAACCACATGACTGAGCTCACTGAATACGAGAACTTCACCTTAATGATGCAGCATTCGGTTTTGGTAAACCCCTTGAATTTTATCTTCTTATTTCTTCATTTTATACTTAGCCAATATTTCGCTAACTTCCTTCTTCTTTTACAGGGCATTTAGCACACTCATTCTCATACAGTCAAAGCTGAGACGATGAAGAAGGATCCTGTCAAGAAGACGCAAGAAGCTGCAAGCCTCATATCTTCACTCAACAAGGCCAAGACCAGCAATCGGAGTCTGATGGATAAAGCCAAGGCTGCCAAGACTACTCAAAGCAAGGCCGAAGCTACAAATACCGATGCCGAGGCTGCAAAGTTCATTGCCAAGGTTATTGACACTAGGACAGTCGATGCCGAGGCCATTGAGAGCAAGGAGATGGAGATAAAGGCTGCCGACGAAAAGGCTTATGCGGAGGGGCAAGCTAATGTTCGGGACTAGTACAAATCGCAAGTGAACCTGTCCTGTAACAAAGGCTTCTACCTCGGCTGGATGACGACACTAAAAGAGCTATCTGTCCCCTTGGACTTACCCCTCCGCTATATCAACCAACTCAAGGTGCCATTTCTTTCATCTCTTACCCAATCCGAGGAAGAAGAGGAAGATAAAGAGGCTGATGCCAATGATGCTGAAGAAGGGGCTGGTAAAGAGGTTGCTGATGGGGCCAAGTCCTCCACTATAAATGATCAAGTCCTGGACTTGACTGAGAATGATGGGGACGAGGTCTCCAAGAGCTCATCGCCGAAGAAAACCATGTCGCTTGAGGTCAAGGTCCTTATTGCAGAGAAAATCCTGGACCAAACTCTTCAAGAAATTGATGCCGAGGTCGCAGCTAAGGTCGAAGCCAAGAGGAATGAAGACATTGTCCCTGAGTCCAATACTTAGGAATTTTTTCCTTTTCTTTGTACTTTTTCTTCGACTTTTTGTAACTTTGTTGTTTTGGGATCATTTCTGTTGAACAATTTACTCTTTTGTCAGGCCGATGTGCCTTTTCCTATAATCAAATTTCCTTTAATGCAAGCTTTCATTTTTCCTTCTAAGTGTTGTATGTTTCTTCTGCATGTCTACTGCCTTTTTCTTTGAGCCTTGCATGTTTTTACACTTAGAATTTTTCCAAGTCTGATGACTTGGCTCCTCACCTCGAATCCACTACCTCGGATAACAATTCTTGTCAGTTATCTCGGCCGAATTGCACTTATAACATTGTTTCATCAACTTTTTACAAGTGCTATTTCTTCACTTATACTTGATGTCTTCTGACAAGACTTCACCCTTCCAAGTCTAACAACTTGACTGGGTATCTTGGATAATTACACTTCGAGTACAGTACAGTACTGTCATCTTGGATTGGCTTATCTTCGATAGTGTCACTTGTTAATGATCTCAGATAAGTTCAACTTACTTTTTTTTTTCAAAAACTTTCATAAGTGTTATGCTCATTCCCATTTCCTGCCCCCCTAATGTGAACCTAAGTACCACTTATGTTCACATTAAGGACGCATCAGATGGTTATTGCCCAAGTATCTTTTAGACATTCTTGACTTAGGTCATCATGTTTGGCTCGCCCAAACGAACACTTAAGGCTTGACTTTAGTGCACCGAGAGTACCATACTCCTTGGCTTTCCTTTCAAATTGACCAAGTCATGGTCAGTTTCGCCTTATTTCATGTCGAAACATCGTAGAGTTAGTTCAACTCTACCATCATGGCAAGTCTAAGTTAATCGTCATGTTTCATGCCAAAACATTACAAACTTAGTTCAACTCTACCAATATGGCAAGTCTAAGTTATTCGTTACGTTTCACGCTGAAACATCGCAAACTTAGTTCAACTCTTCCATCATGTCAAGTCTAAGTTATTTGTCATGTTTAATGCTGAAACATCGCAAACTTAGTTCAATCCTACCATCATGGAAAGTCTAAGTTATTCGTCATATTAACCATGGGAACATCGTCTTAAGACTGTTCAGTCCTATCGCACAAGTTTCAACAATATAGCATAAAAACAAAATCGAGCTAGTATTTTATTAATAATTCAGCTAATAAATCTTTACATAAATATCAAAAGACAATAATTTAATGATAGAAAAACTTCAAATTGCTTGTGTTCTAGGGTCTTGGCAACTCCTTGCCATCAGTGTCTTCTAACCAGTACACGCCATTGCTGGCAACCGAGATGATTCGATATGGTCCTTCCCAGTTTTGGCCAAGCTTGCCCTCCCTGGGATCTTTCTTATCACAGGAAACCTTTCTTAGGACGAGGTCCCCAATCTGAAACTCCCTGGAATCGACCTTTTTGTTGTATGCCCTTGCAAACTACTGCTAGTATGCTCCCAGCCGAATTGCTGCTCTCTCCTTTATTTTTTCGATTAGATCAAGATTTTGGGCAAGGAATGCCTGGTTCATTCCATCCACCACTCCCTGTGTTCTGATTCCAGGGATGCCAATCTCTAGTGGGATGACTACTTCAGTTTCATATGCCATAGCAAAAGGAGATTCTCTAGTAGACCTTCCTGGCATGGTCCAATATGCCCATAGGACATTGGGCAACTTCTCTACCCACTTGCCCTTGGCAACCTCTAGTCTTTTCTTGATTCCATCCAAGATGGTCTTGCTGGATGCCTCTGCTTGTCCATTGCTCTGGGAAAACCTATGAGTAGAATAATAGTTCTTGATCTTGTACTTTGCATAGAAGTTTTTGATCAACTTGCTGTCGAATTGAGTGCCATTATCTGCTACTATGGCTATTGGGATTTCAAATCTGGTGATTATGTTCCTCTAGATTGTAGCTTTCTTTTCATGCTCCTCGGAGGGGTTTAGTCTCCTCGAATACGATAGCCTTATAGTTCGGACTCCCGTGGTTCTGAATCTGGTTTCACAAGTGCAATGTGAAATAGATTTAAACAAATGAGAGTCCAAATCTAGCAAATCTTTGGAAAATCGATTTACAATCAGAAATGCCAAAAATGGACTTCATTGCCAGATTTCAGAGTTGTCACCTAAATATTTTTGAAAATTTTAGAAAACCCGTGACTCGTGCCAAAGGCTACTTGTCCGCCATAACCAAAGTGTCTTGACTCGGGAACTTAGGTATGAGAGGGGAAGGTAATGAATTGAGCACCCCACTCACCTGATCAAAGATCAACCTCTACTAATCATGATGTGATTTTTATGTACATTATATGCTCTTATTTCGATTATTATGCTAACTTACTATGTGAGACACACAAGTATAGACTAAGTCACCCACTTTGGAATGCGTTCATTTCATGTTTGTTTGAAAAAAGTTTTGGATATGTGCCACTTGAAAAAGTAAACTTGAATATCCATTAATCAAAGTCATCCCAATTTAAGCAAAATAGCCTTTATCCACTGGCATTCAAACGGGTATATCGAATAAGCACTTAGTCTCATGGTAAATATGCTTGATATGGCAACACAAACATACATGCAATATGCTAGAGCTAAAATTGCTCAGCTAGTTCTCAACCGATGCAAGCCAAAATAGAATAAAGCAGTTAGAAAAATGCATACTCTAATATGCAAATGACTAATGCAACACATATAAAATGCAACTACTTGGTTCGATTTGTGAACATGACATATGGCTCAACTCAAAACATGCGATAACGCACGTATTCAAGTAAGTAGGAAATGCCAAGGATGTTAGAATGATGAACCGAACCCGATGTATGCAAAAATGGATATTTACAAATGGTAATGATATGTAACCAAAATATGACACTACATACAACCATCATAAGCAAGTAAATAAAAGAGAGAAATAATGGGGGTTGGAAGACAAACGCAATATTACAAGCGTGCCCTCATACAAAAGGGTTCGAATGAATGTCCTAATTAAACTAAATATTACAACACCAAAATATATAAATAAACTAAATAAACTAATTATTACAAATTCGACTTAAGCTAACTAATTAATTACAACACACTAATATTAAAGTACTAAATTAATGGGATGAGAGGTGAGGAGCCACAAGCGCACAACCGAGAACATCCTTCCGGAAATCTCTCGATTCACTGCCAAAATTTGTTCCGTTTACAGTTAGAAAATTATTCTATTTTGGCCTCAGTTTCTGCTCTGTTCTACCACAAAAATGCCACTGCTTGTACAAAAAAAATGTGGCCGGCCGGCCTTGGAAAGTGGTCAATCGGACAGGGAGGTAGCCAACCGATTATTATTTTTGGGGATTACCCTATTGCAACAGATCTGAAACAGAGCAAAACAGAGTGTTTCCATGAGATATTTATCCTTTCTGCCCTTCCCTATCATGAAGATGATCAAGGGAGAAGTATATTCAGTTCATAAATCATCAATAATCACACATTTGTTATGTGATCATCTCGGAACCGATAAGATAAAAGCTCAATAAATGGAAATGAAAGACCAACAACAACTCCTCCCTACTATTGAGTTACCTCAAGGAAAGGGGTATACATTGCTTCTTGAATCACTAAATATCACTAAAAAGTATATAATGATTCAAGACACAATGGGTTCAATATAAAGTTCGATTGAACCCAACTCAATTTTATTACCTTTTTTTTTCTTTTTCTTTTTTTTTTTTTTTTATCTCTTTTACCCCAATTTTATTAGCCTCTTTTACATTACTTTGCTATTTTCTTGTATTTTCTTCATTTTGTCCAAGAGTGATAATTACATCCACTAAGTGCAAAAAACGATAAAGGGCAGTGTCAAACAAGAGGTTGTGCTTAGCATGAGAGAGATGTAATGCCTTGGTAATGAACCTTTGAAGAGATTAAACCATTAAGCATGAAAAGTTTATTTCTTATGCTTTGAGTAACAATCTAGTGTTGGATACAACTCTTAATCAAAGAAAGCAAAGAAAGGAGGGAGACTGCAGAAGTGATTACTTACAAGTGAGACAATATATATGAAAACTACGTAGAGAGAGCTATCAATTCAAATAGATTGGTGTCTATGACCTAAACAACCAAATCTATGAGGACTTACAACAATACAAGCATAGTGTTCAAAGCATAAATTAAATAAATACACTAAACAACCCCTTAATAGCACAAAACAGTGCTGGAAATCAATTTGAAAAGGGGGAGAAAATTTATACAAAAATAGAAGGAAAGAAGCCTAGTAAACAAACCAAAGAAATGATGGCTAACCCGTCCTCCTCTTATGACTTAAAATCACATTTTTAAGCTTTAAAAACACTCTAAAAAATAGTGGCAAAAAACAAATAAACAACTGGGAAGAACAAGGATATAAGTTATGGGATAAGGTTCAAGAAAGGGTGGTTAACCCCTCCACCTTTGGTAGCTTTTAAATCACAAGTTTCAGCCCTTAAAACCAGTCCAAAACAGTGTATAAACAACAAGAAAAAGAGAAAAGAAGTGTAGTGTAAACAAGGCAAAAGATGGTAAAGGTTATACCTCTTGAAAAGAAGATACTCTTGGTTAAGCAAACCACAAGGTGAACACTCTCAAGAGTTGAAATTTAGGGTCAAGAATCTCAGTAAGAGGCCTCAAGTTTTTGGTGTAGGAAGTGTATGGATAGTGTATGTGTAATGCAAGAAAGAGAGAGAGAGAGTGTGTAGACACCGCATTTTTGACCGTCCTCAAGACTTGGACGTCACCGTTTGAACGCTCGGTGATCATCCATGTTCGTGTTCGTTTTGAGTTCTCGGAGGTCTCAGCTACGCGCCTTGCCTCAGGATCTCTCGACTTGACTGTCTTGTGCTTGGTTAGACCAAACACTTGTTGGTTTTTGCTTCTGAGGGTAGAGAGTAGCTTGTTAGCTACCCCTGAAACCCACTGGCCTTGGCTTGAGGCCACCAGCCGTGTTCTCTTTCCACCGGCCATTGGTGGCGGCCGGTCAGCATTTTGTGTAGATGACCGGCCATTTATTTGCCTGATTGTCTCCTTTTCTAGCCGGTACCTCCTTTTCTCCTTTTTCAGGTATGGTGCATGCCAGCTGTGCCAGCTAGAGTGCACGGACTTGTCCTCTATACACGTGTATGGAGGATTTGCCTCTTTTGCACCCTTTTGGTCTAAGCTTCTTGGAGAAGCTTGCACCCTTTGCTCAAGCTTCTTGAGGAAGCTTGGACCTTTGTCTTAGCTTCCTCAAGAAGCTTGGACCTTTGAGTTAGCTTCCTTGAGAAGCTTGCCCCCCCTGACCCCTTTTTTGTTAGCTTCCCTTAGAAGCTTTGAGCCCTTGCCTTGTCTATATAAGAGAGCCTCTTTTATCCTTTGAGGGGTTCAGCAAATCAGAGTTATATATGATATATATACCACTCTCTCTATATCTCCCTCTCTCTCTACATTTGTGTGTGTTAGAGGGCCTAAAAGTGTGTTTTGTTCTTAGTTTTGCACTAAGGCACCTAGTGTTACACCATACCTTGGCTATTGAGGTGTTGAGAGGTTGTTCTTAGAGCTTTTAAGCTGGTTTTGATCAAAAAAGGGGCCTGAGGTTGCTGTTCTTCAAGTGTTCTTCAACGGTGAGCATAGTCACTTTATATTCCTCATTCTTGCACTAGCTTTTAACCCATTTTGCATGCTGTTTTGAGCTTTGTGTATAACTGATAAAATTTCTTTTTTTTTTTTATGTTTAAGATGTTTCATTAAGGTCATTTTGGTGTTGGGGGTCGACCTCCCCCTCTTAGGCCTTGTTTGGCCCCTTTTGTGCCTTCTTTGTTGAGCTTTGGAACCTTTTGTGTATTGGCATTCTCATCACTAAAATCCAATGGATTTTCAGTGGTGGTGAAGGGTTCTTGAAGTCTTGTATAGGGGAGGGACACCCCTCTTCCTTTGTGTCTCATTTGTTCATGTTTTTGGCTCATAAGGGTAGCATACATGCTTAGCTTTACTTAGCTCCATTTCAGAGGTTTTTGGGTGTCATTTGGTCATTTTATGCCTCCATTTTTGGTCGGATTGATGGTCCATTACATGCATCATACACTTGGCTAGTAATCCCCTTTATTGTCATAGCATGTGCCATGCATTTGCCCCTCCATGCTTGCATGTTCTAGCTTGACTTCATGAAGCTTTTGGTCATATTTCATCATGCTTGAGGTCTGTTGGATACTGATTTGATCATGTTTGCCATGTTTGGTATAGCCACCATGCATTTTGGCTTGTGAGCCTTGAGTGTGTGAGTCATTAGCATGCTTTAGTTGGGTTGCTTCAGTGATTTGGAATCATTTCCCATGCTATTTCAGTCCATAATCTATGTTTGTATGCTTGCATTCATCATCCTTTCCATGCTTTGAAGAGATGCTCTTTTGTGCCTTAAAATGAGTCATTGTGCATGCCTATATGTTTGAGGCTTTGGGCTGCCATATCAGTGGGTTTTGGGGCTCCTTTTTGCATGTTAAAACTCTATTTTGCATTGATTAGTCCATGCCATATGTGGTTGGGGTGGTTGTAGTAAAGTGCCCTCTTTGTGGCCTTAAATCCCCCTTTGTTTTGCATTCATTTCTTAGCATGTTTTGACCATGATCTATGCATGCTTTAGTCTTGTTTTGGAGTGCCTTAGGACTGTTTTAAGCCATTTTGGTCCTTTGGGGTTTGGTTGACATAGCTATGGTTTGGACCCCTTTGTTGGCTTCAAGTTTTGGTCATTATTGCACGCCTTACTTGCATAACATGGTTGATTTGGCATCATCCTCTATACACTTTCAGAGTTTAACATGTTGGTCTAGTGTCCATGTTTAATCTTTTGAGTGTTCTTGAAAGTTACCTTTTGTGCCTTAGCTTTAGGCCCATTGGTGTACATGTTTGCATGAGCATTTATCTATCATTTCCACAACTTTTGGCCATTGTTTTGGGGTGTGGCTGAGGCTCCTCCATCTTAGTATAAGTCCATAGGTCATGCATTTGTGCATTGTTCCATGCCAATCCTTTTTCCATAGTTGCTTATCTAGGTTGCATCATAGTATTGTATATCTATTGCATTGCCGTATTGTTTGCATCTTATGTTGCATTGCATTGCATCTCGCATGCTTGGTGCATTGCACATTTGCATGTTTAGTTTGCATTGCATTTGGCATGCTTTGCTCACTTAGACTCATATTGCATACTTGAGCCATTTTGTACACTTAAGCCATATCGCATACATGCATTGCATTGTGTTTGGTTTAGGGTGTCAAACCAAACATGAGGAATGAGGTGCGTTCGTACTTGAAGTGACGAAACATGCCTCACCCCTCGGTCGCCGATGCCCTTGATCCCAACATGATAGGGCGTGAAGCATTCATTTGTTTTGTCACATGCATTTACATTGATTTGCAAACTTGGTACCTTTGGCCATCATGCATTGGAATGCATGATTGGTGGCCCGAGTACCGAGGGCCACACTCCCTTGAGTCCATAGCATGATAGGGAGAGTGGCCATGCACACATTGTTTTGAAAATTCCATACCATGCACTGTCTGTCCTCTGCTGCTGTCAAAACAGGGTTCTGCAGGAAAAAATGGCCGGTCGACCACTTTTAGTGCCGACGGACCATCACTATCCAGCCGGTGGTTCAATATTTGGCCGATCAGCCTATCCTCATGGCCGGTGGACTTAAATTATGGCCGGTGACATTCCACAACATTCAGGGAGTGATTCAGAAGGATTCTGTAAACTTTCATAAATTTCAGAGGAGCAAGGCATTGTAAACAAAGGCAACAGTGGCATGGTACCGAGTTTTCAAGCGAGGCGAATCAAGCATGCATCATCCCATCATTTTGAGGCGGGGCTGTAGCCACCTTCTTTTTGTAATTAATTCGTTAATTAGTTAAGTGTTGTGTAATAATTAATTAGCTAGTCAATTAGTTAATTAGTTAATCTGTATTATTTATTCGGACCCTCCGAGCGAGGGCAATTGTGTAATAAGTGTGTGTGCGTGTGATGTATGTCTTCCAACCCCACGTCTTTCTCCCTTTTATTTACTAGCTTATGATGGTTAGATTAGGGCATGTTTCAATTAGCATACTTATGCTCACATGTTTGCATCCATACATTTTTCTTGCATGCACCGGGCTCGGCGCATCATATTAACTGCATTGTATTTCAATTTCAAGTTGAATACGTGTTAGCTGTAGCATCTTCATATGCCATCTTAGAATAGCCAAGCCTATCTTAGTTGCATTCTTGTATATGTTGCATTAGGCATTTCAGCATAGTTAGGATCATGCATTTGATTACTAACTAGCTTCTGTTTTGGCTCGGAGTACTAGGTAAGCTTTTATACTTTAGCATCCTTGCATGTGTGTGAGTGACTGCCATGATAGCATGCTTGCCATGAGGCTATGTGCTTATATGATATACCTGCCTGAATGCCTGTGGGTGAAGGTTGGATTATCTGAATTTGAATAATGCATTGACTCTGAGTTTTAAGCCCACTTGAGAGTGCCAAAATCATGTTTTTTTAAGCCCACTTGAGGGTGGCAAATCTACATTTTAGCCTACTTACGAGTAGCAAACCGCTTTCAAAAACAAACATGAAATGTTTCGTTCCAACTTAAGCGATCCGGTCTATATTTGTATGATGTGCGCATCACGTAGTAAATCTAGGCTAATAACCGGAAGAAGAGCACATAATGTTTTCAAAACTCGATATCATGGTTAGTAGAGGCCGATCTTTGATCGGGTGAGCAGGGGTGCTCATGAAGTGACCTTTCCCAATCGTACCCAAGTTCCCGAGCCGAGGCAACTTTGGTGATGACGGACACATGGCCTTAGGCAACGAGTCAGGGTTTTCTAAATTTCCCAAAATAAAATATTTAGGTGGCGACTCTGTGTCTGGCAAAGCAATCCATGTTTGGCACTTCTTTAAAAAAAAAATCTGTTTTCAAAAACGATTTGCCGAATTTGGACTCTTTGATGATTCATCGGTCTTGCATTGCACTCTGCGAGATTAGATACCGGACCGTGACATTGAGTCCTAAACTGTAATGAGCCCAAATGAACAGAATGGGATTTCCCTCCTGGGACGTTCGGGGACGTCTACAGTTTCTGGTGACTCTGCTGGGGATTTAGAAAACTTGACTCGAACTCATGATATCTTGATTTGTTTGCACTTATATGTTTCTTTGCATTACATGTGCATTGGTGCGCCTAAGTCATAGTGTTTGCCATATTCTATTCCTGAATGGTTTGTCGGAGGCTCGCTTTGAGAAGCGTGCTATAAGGCTGACCGGTTACGGGCTCTGCCACGATGGGAACACAAACCCTGGTTTTTACCAGGGCACCCTTTTGACCATTCGACCTAGTGCATATTCGGAACCCATAGTGACTTTTCCAAGCTAGGACAGGTTGCTTACCCAATTATAGGTTGTTTGAAACCGCTGCGTGCGTAGTGAAACCCTAGCTCCTGACAAAATAGGACAGGGAAACCCTACCCCAACATAAGGGTGTTTTTGGCTCTCACTTGCTTGCTATGTGCTTTTAGAGTTGGCCTCTACAGGAACGCATGTATCAGTTTGCAAGTTTGAGCATCAGGGCTGCGGGCACCAGTGTTTTGAGGATCAATTATCTGCGGGTATCAGATTTGGTTTTGGGGGCCATGATTTGGGAACGATGATCAGTGTTTGAGAACAGTCTATTCAGCTTATCAACTGTGTGTTGTGATGCCCAGCTGTGTGTTGTGTGTTTATTTATCTTTGTTATCTTTGTCTGCTTTTCCGTTGTTTATTTCCTTATTATCGCTTTATTTATCTTTTGCTAGGTAGTTTAGCACAATTGCTTGCACTGCCAGATATCCCCCAAGCACTCTGGACTAGAGGTCGTCGACTCCATCGATCTGAGGATCTGGTAGATGGACAACCAGTGTTTCATTCTCTACCTCCGGTTACCAGACGGAGGGCAGTTAGACAGAGGATATCAGTTCAGCAGACAGTTTAGAGGGCTTTGTCTACCCCGCCTGAGTATAGTAGGGATCAAAGTCCTGTTTTTCCCGCAGAAAGGGAACATACACCGGCAATACAACTAGATCAGGGCAGTATGGCAGGGATCGAAGAAATGATGCGCCAGCTCCAGGAGAGCATTAAAACCACGCAGCAGGACACTGTTCGTCGAGATGAATTTGCCAAACAACAGGTCGAGATCATAGCCCAGCAGGCAGAGTTAATTGCCAGACTGCAACAACAAACCGGGGCATCTACTCCACACCAAGTCCTTCCCCCACCAAGGGTCCCACCACTCGAGGAGGCAGTGAATGTCCAGAATATCCAAGAGGATACAGACATCCCAACGAGGCCACCTCTGCCCCCGATTCTACCTTAACTATCCAAGGCACCTACGCCTATCAATCAACCGGACTCTCCCTTCGAGTTCGAGGTAGACCTTACAGCGTTGAAGTTGAGCAAGCTTGAGAAGTTGTTCAAGAAATCCCAAGGGGTAAAGTCCATCCCAGACATTAAGGACGGGTATACCGACGTGGCTGTGACGCTGCCGGACCGGTTCAAGATGCCACAGATCGACCGCTTCGACGGGTCCGGGGATCCCATGGTGCATCTACGTTTGTTTTCAGATATACTAAGGCCGATGGGCCTCACCCGACTACAGAAGCTTTCATTATTTGGCCGGACCCTGTCGGGTGTGGCGGCCATCTGGTACGCAAAACTGGAAGACGATGTCAAGCGGAACTGGGATGGGATGGCCAAGGCCTTCATTGCACAGTACTCCTATAACACGCAAATTGAGGTTACCACCCGTGATCTCGAGACAACAAGGCAGGAGCCTAAAGAGACTTTCTCTGAATTCATAACCCGCTGGAGGGCCAAGGCCTCAATGATGACCACTAGGCCCACTGACAAGGATCAGATTCGGATGATTATGCGCAATCTCCAACCCAAACTGATGCAGAAAATGATCGTGCTCCCTTTCCCTACCTTTTCGGATTTACATGAGATGGGGGTACAAGTTGAGGATGCGATGAAACAGGGTCTGATCGACCAAGACAAAGAGCAACCCAGGAGAACCTTCAACCGCAACACCAATACAAGCACAAGTAATGCCGTAACCACCAGAGCTTCAGAAGTAAGCATGGTCACCACCAATCCCCCAAGAAACCTTGTAGCTATGCCATTCACCGGTGCGTCCGGGAGTAGTTCGCAAATAGCTAGATACCAACCCAAAAGCCAAAGAACCTTCGCTCCACTATATATGCCCATGTCCAAAGCTCTAGGGGTTTTAATCAGAAAAGGGCACTTGAAGCCCCTAGAGCCGCGGCTATTGCCGGAAAAACTTCCCCCTTCCCACAACCCAGCCAAATATTGCGCATTTCACCAACAGCACGGTCATGACGCCGACCAATGCTTCCAATTACATCATGAGATTCAAGATCTCATTGATAATGGGGTGATTGTGCCTCCAGAGAAACCCAATGTCACAACCAACCCTCTCCCACCACACAACCAAGCTCTACCTCCCAAACATATCAACTTTTTCTAGACTAGGGTCGTGTCTTACGATGCTAGCATATATATCACCCCGTCCTACCTACCCAAGTCGGAGGTGCTCCTTCCTGACTGCACTAACTTGTGCATGTTGGACATCTCCAGAACCCAACCCGAACCAATGGTGGTGAATGTCGAAGACAGAACAGGGGAAATTTCAGGGGAGAATGGGATTGATGAGTCAGAATCTGAGGAATCTGGGAGTTTTGCTGAGGAGGTATACAGTCCGAGTGACTACATTCTATCAGTAGGCCAGGTTGGACCAAATGTGGAATTGCCGGCAGGGGCAGAGCTTTGTGTGATACAGGGGGATGAATCTGATCAGAGGATAGATGACTTGGCAGCTGTGGAAGGGGACTTTGCTAACCTCCAATTTTTCAATGAACAAGATCCAGAGGGCATGGTAGTCAACTGGTCAGATTTTGAGGAGTCAGCAGAGGTCACCCGGTGGCTTGATGACCTGCCAAATGTTGTCGATTTAAACTTCGGTTGAACGGGCAGGCAAGAACATCGCCAGGCTTGGAAGGGCCAGAAATCAGAATGCATTGCCGGAGAGCGCCGATGCTAAGAATTTCGCTCAGGACTTGGGCATTATGAATGCAGGAAGTGTTGAACAGCCAGCTGTACTGACACAATTGGAACAAGAAAGGTTCAGGGATTCTGAGAGAATCAAGAAAGCTAAGGCCCCTGAGGGAACTGAAAGTGCTGTGTGCACGAGGATAGAGAATGCTACAAGCATGTGAACGGAAAGTACTGCAAATACAATTGTACCGGAATCGGACAGGTGCCTGTCGGCTGCCGACGGAATGTGGTGGAAAGACGATGATCTATGTCTTCCCCACACGGATGAGGATTGGGGGAGCAACTAGCCAGACGATACCTGGTACATTGGCGAAGTCGATCATATGACTAGAAGTGGGCGGTATTTCCAGCCCTCACATCTAGATCAGCCAGAGGCGTCTGGGAAAGATAAGGAGGCAGAGAAACAGAAAGAGAAGCAACTCGAAGAAGAAGCTGTACTGAAGCAGTTGAAAAAGGTACAGGCAGACATCTCCATCTGGGGACTGCTTATGGCATCGCGAGTGCATCGACAAGCTGTCTTATCGGCCATGGACAAGGCCAAGCTCTCAATAGACACCACGCCTGAACAACTGGTGAGCTTAGTTTTTCTGGGAGGGGCTACCCCGATGTTGACTTTCTCTGACAAAGAATTGCCACCTAAGGGTGCGAACCATAACAAGCCACTCTACATCTCTGTGGAGTGCAGAAACAAATGGATACCTGTGGTGCTTGTCGACACAGGGTCCGCCATCAATGTGTGCCTGGCAAGGACTGCATATGCAATCGGTTTAAAGACCGCGGACTTTGTGCCAACAGCCCAGGTGATTCGGGCGTATGATAACACAAGCAGAGAAGTAATGGGGACAGTGAAAATTCAGACCAAGGTTAGGCCGGGACAACATGAGGTAGACTTTCACGTCTTAGAAGTTCCTACAACCTTCAATCTATTTTTGGGGCGGCCGTGGTTGTACCAAGTAAAGGCAGTTTCGTCCACCTTGCATCAGATGGTAAAATACCCCCATGGAAAAGGAGTAGCCATCGTTTTTGGAAATTCGTCGATCCATCCACCGCCAGAAGTATCTACGCCAGTTTTGGAAATTGAGCACGGTATGGAGGATGTGTTCATATCAGGTTTTACCCTGGCTGAGGCCCGGGTTATGCAGAACATCTTAGCTGTTAATGAGGGGTTGTATGTTAGCGCACAATCAGTATACCTCATGAACAAGCTTCAACACATCCCCGGGATGGGATTGGGAAAGAGCGGCCGAAAGGGCATTGCAGCGTTGGCCGAAGTGCCACACAACCCACACACCTTTGGCTTAGGTTATCTGCCCACCAAAGAGGATTGGATAAGGAAAGGTAAGGAGATGGCTGGGAGAGCCAGAGTAAAGCAGGCAGGGAAGCCTTTTGAGCTAATGCACCGACCCATCCAAGGTACCCTAAACGAACGCTTTGTCCGGGAGGGCGAGGGCTTTCCATTTTGTGGCTTCCTAGAGCCGTGGCTGAATGCCGAGAAGAGGCGCTTGCCAGGGTTTGAGATCTTCTTTGACCTACAGTTATCCGGGGATGATGTTGCTGAGGAGCTAGCAGATCCATCAGCTGAGGTTGAACAGAATGAGAAAATGGATTCTGAGAGCGCTGAAATTGAAATGGGGGTAGCACTGGCTTGTCTACTTTCAGATCCTCCGATCGTACAGAAGTGCTTGGGGGATAAATTCTCGGTGTCCATGATTAGGAATAAAACGGTTACGGGCCTACCATCAAAGATTTTGGATGCAACTATCGCACCCTCTCTTATTTGGCAGTATGAAGAGGGATTTTTGTCAAGCAGCACCGGGTCAAGTAGTGAGCCAGAATCTGATTCCTCCGAATTTGTTGAGTCGGAATCAAGTTCCAGCTTGACTGAGTCTAAGGCCGGTATTCCTGGGGGTGATAACCCGAATGCCACAGTCCTGTCCAGGTCGTCTTTTTCTTTCTCTTTTGAGTCTGTTGTAACGGAAGAATCGGATGATTTGGAAGCAATTAATGAGAATGATGTGGCTGTGGTTTCTGAGTACTTTTCTGTACCTTTGATTTATTGCTTGAATCAGGACTTTCAAAATTTTGATAAAAATGACGAGGAAGAAATTCCTCCGGTTTTGCAACGATTAATTGATCAAGAGCAGGAAAGATTTGTTAAACCTTTAGTTGATGAAATCACTACTGTTAATGTTGGTACTGAGGAGGACCCGTGGCTGGTCCAGATCGGGTCCACGTTGTCTTCGGAGGAACGCGAGCGCTTAGTCACTTTATTAAAAAATTTCAAAGATGTTTTCGCGTGGTCCTACGAAGACATGCCTGGAATCGATCATGAGATTGTACAAAGACCGGATCCTCTTGACCGAGGCCGGCAGATTAGCGTAAACTTCGGAAGGATTCGGTTTGGGCCCTCAAGATTAAAAAAGAGGTCATCAAGCAAATTGACGCAGGGTTCCTACTGGTATCTGAATACCCGACTTGGTTGGCCAACATTGTTCCAATACCGAAGAAGGATGGCAAGATCAGGGTATGCGTGGATTTCAGGGATTTTATCAGAGCTAGTCCAAAGGACGACTTTCCCTTGCCGCATATTGATGAGTTAGTGGACTTCACAGCGGGGCATGCTTTGCTTTCGTTCATGGATGGATTCTCGGGCTATAATCAAATAGTGATGGCACCTGAAGACCGGGAGAAGACTACTTTCACCACCCCGTAGGGGACATACTGCTACAGAGTGACGCCATTTGGGTTGAAGAATGTTGGAGCTACATATCAACGGGCCGCGACCACGATATTACACGACATGATCTACAAAGAGGTTGAGGTGTACGTGGACGACATGATTGTCAAGTCCAAAGAAAGGGAGGGCCACTACACTGCCTTGCAAAAGTTCTTCCAAAGGATCAGAGAATTTCGGTTGCGGCTGAATCCTCAAAAGTGTACGTTCGGTGTTACAGCGGGGAAAATGCTAGGGTTCTTGATTACACAGAGAGGTATCAAAGTCGACCCTTCCAAAATCAAGGCCATCTTAGAAATGCAACCACCAAGGACTGAAAAAGATGTGCGAGGCTTTCTGGGTAAAGTGCAATTCATAAGACGGTTTATTTCAAAATTAACCTTGACTTGTGAACCACTTTTTGGTCTCTTGAAGAAAGGAAAAAATTCCAATGGGACGGCCAATGCCAAGCTGCTTTTGAACAGATCAAGGAATACTTACAGAACCCGCCCGTGTTGTCACTGCTAGAGCTAGGGAGACGGTTGATTTTGTATCTTTCAATAACTGAGACTACAATGGGTTGCATGCTCGCGCAAGAATCAAAGGACAAAGTGGAGAGAGCCATCTACTACCTAAGCAAGAAGATGCTGGAGTATGAGACTCGCTGCACACCATTGGAAAAGGCTTGCTTAGCCTTGGTATGGGCTACCAGGAAGCTGTGACACTACCTGTTAGCTCACTCTGTAATGTTGGTTTCAAGATTAGATGCCATCAAATATCTCTTTGAGAAACCGGCACTTACGGGTAGGCTAGCTCGTTGGTTGTTGTTGTTTTCCGAATTCGATCTGAAATATGTGACTCGCAAGTCAGTCAAGGGAAGAGCAGTAGCAGATTTCTTAGCCGATCATCCAGTGGAAGGACGTGAAGCAGTTGATTACTTATTCCCAGATGAGGCCATTTTGCATATCGACGACGAGTTTTGGACGATGTACTTTGACGGAGCATCAAACCAGTACGGGTATGGAGTAGGGGTGTTGCTGATAGCACCCAACAAGTCCCGTATCCCTCTAGCATTCAAGCTCCGGTTCAAAGTCTCAAACAACGGAGCAGAGTATGAAGCATGCATTGCTGGCTTAGAAGCAGCCCTGGAACTAGGGGCAAAACGGTTGGACGTCATCGGGGACTCGAACCTTGTTGTATCTCAAGCAAAAGGAGATTGGAAAGTCAAAGAAGAAAAGATGATAATGTATCACCAGACCTTGGATTTGTTAATTCCTCGGTTTGAGAAGCTAAACTTTGCTCATCTATTAAGGGAGAACAACAGGTTCGCAGATGCACTAACAACTCTATCTTCTATGATAGACATCCCTTTTGGAGTCCGGATGCGTCTGATCATCATCGACCAGAAATTTGTGCCGGCTTACGAGTCGATTGCTGCTATAGATGAGGTTTAAGATGAAAACCCCTGGTATTACGATGTCTGGAACTTCTTCGAGAAGGAAGCATACCCACCAGGGGCAAATGCCAAGGATAAAAGGGCAATCAGAAGAATGGCCGTTCAGTTCATCATCTGCTGGGGAAAACTGTATAAGAGAGGTCATCTGGGAATGCATAAGCTGTGTGTTGACGTTGAAGAATCGAAGCGCCTGATGGAGGCCATCCATGGAGGGGAATGTTGTAACAACCCTCATCTTGACTTAGCCATGCTTGCATACATTTTTGTATGATCTTGTCTTGTCATGTTTATAAATCTTGTTATCTTGTTTTGCTTTGCTTTGTTACGTGTTACTTGCTTGATCTTGTACCTTGCTTGGTGTGTAGCCCAGGTCAGCTTAGCCTAGTTCGCCTTTGAACCTTTGCACTTAGAACCATTTTGGAACCACTTGGTTGACCTCCATCTTCACCCCCGGCATCTTTGCCGAGATGTCACTCTTTGGGCCGAAGTGTTTAGAGCCAAGGCCGAGATGTTTTGTACTAGTGATCTTTGTCCTTGGGCAGGTATGGCCTAGACCGAGATGTGGCACACCCAGGCCAAGGTGTGGCACAGCTTAGTCAAGTGTCGTCCTCCCTAGCCGATGTCGTTGTTATCTTGTTGCCGAAGCTTTGACTTTAGCCGATGTCTTTGATTGCCGATGTGTCTTGCCTTAGCTTGCTGTATACACTTTGTCATAGACTTGTCTCATCAATCAGTCACCTTTTTGAGTTAAACCAACCCGGTGGCGCCACGTGTCCGAGCTGAAGGTTAAGTCAGCCGACAGACTTAGAAACAAATCATTTTGTCTCAAAGCCTTGTTTTTAGAGAGAGAAGCTCTAGAGGAAGAAGGAGGAGTTCTTAGAGAGAGAAGTACAGTTCCGAGCTTGATCTTTGAGGATCGAACCGTTAGATTTGTGTTTTGAGGTTAGATTCTTGCTCTACTCTGATTGTTCTTATTGATTACCGAGCTGCGTTGCATGATCGCATTTGTTTTGCATGCCATGCATTGGCTTGAAGTTGGTTTTGAAAGAGAAAATAATGTTCATGTGTTCTAGAAGAAAAGTTTCGTTTTGATCCGAAAGTTTGGAACAAGAATCATGTTTCTGTGTTTATTCTTGCATGGTCTTCTTGTATGGGTACCCAGGTCCATGTTTTTGAACTCTTGGCATGAAATCTCAGATTTTATATAAGCAAGTTATGATTCTAGCATGCATGTTCTTGACGATCTTGTCCCTTGCATTCTTCAAGGGGAAACCCAGGATTTTCCCCAATTTCGTTTTGTGTGTGGTCGTCAGGACCATACCTCGGCAAGGAGGTGTGGGACCTCGGATAGACCTGGATGATACCCAGTGTGTTTCCATGAGATGGAAACCGTGTCTTGACACTCAGCATGTTTTTCTTTGTTATTGATTTAGATTCGGTGGGAGTGCCGAGATCATTACATGTATGTAAAGCTTGTTTTGAGAATGAGATTTGCCATGTGATTTGTCAGGACTTTGATCTTTGCTTTGAGCTTACACCTGAAGAGCTAGGTGAGTGGTATTTTTAATAAAGCTATGTTATACTGTTTTGATAAATCTTGTCTTGCTTTGTTTTGATGAAAGTATTTGTTAAGCATGAATGATTAGCCTATTTCGATGTATCAAGTATAAGCTTTGTTTTGATGTTATCTTAAAAGTCCCTTGTACTGGAGGACTATAAACTTTCGCGGTACTAAGTGTAAAAGTCCCTTGTATTGGAGGACTATAAACTTTCGCGGTACTAAGTGTAAAAGTCCCTTGTGCTGGAGGACTATAAACTTTCGCAGCACTAAGTATAAAAAAGGATACGGTCCTTTCTTGGAACACAAGTCCCTCGTGCTGGAGAACTCTAAACTTTCGCAGCACCATTTGTCAAAAAGGGCTGCGGGCCTAAGTGACACTAGTCTCTTGTAGTAAAAGGAAACGGTCCTTTCTTTGAAAAGCCATTGTGTTAAAAAGGGCTACGGGCCTAAGTAACACAAGTCCCTCGTGCTGGAGGACCCTAAACTTCATGACACCATTTTGTCTAAGCAATGCGGATCGTGACAAATTCCTTGTTTTGCCACTAATGGATTACTACACGGACTGTTTGTTTGGAAAGCTTTGGCTATGATTTGCCGATGTTAGTAAGCATCCCTTGAAACTTGTAAGACTTGATAGATGAATACGGTTCATCCCTTGTTTTGGTAAAGTTTTGTTGTATTTTGCTTTGAAAGGACATCGGCTAATACTTGTATGGTTTTGGCATGTTTTTGTTTCGTAAAGACTTCGGCTATATTCATGCAAAACCTTTATTACTAGTACCATTCACTCAGTTTCCATACTCACCCTCTCTATATATATGTAGGTGATGAGCAGGACGGCGGCGACGCCTAGATGTGTTTGCAAGCTTGTTTTGGATTCTTGATTTACGTCGGCTTTGTTTTGTATTCATGTCGGCAATTCTGTTTCACGTCGGCCAATCTTGAAAATCATGCTTCTTGGCTTGTATTTCCTGTATTTTGTACATGTCGGCTTAGAAGCCTTTTGATCAAGATGTGATTTGCATTTTGTTATTTATGGATTGGTTGTAAGATCATATTGTATATGTCTTCTCATTTGATCTACGCACAGCTCTTATGGACCACTTGTACTTTAAGTTATTGCTTCCGCATTCGTAAGCCCCCATATATTATACTCTGATTGTGTGTGATCTTTGTAAGTTGGCCTTCGGTAATCTCGGATTACTGGCCATCATGGCACCATCCTCCTAGGGGCGGGTTGGGGTCGTGACAGAATGGTATCAGAGCACAAGTTCCTCAGCATACGTTATTCACACACTTTGAGTCCTAAAGAGCATAGGATTTCCCTTGGAAAGATGTTAGGATTGTACCATAGTGTTTGCTATTTGAACCAAGTGTGCAATGTCTTGACATGCCTATTTGTTATTTGCCTATGTGGTTGGTTGCTTATTTTGTTTTAAAGTCACGCTTTGCATACTCATAGCATCATGAGGAGAGGTAGACCCCCACTGGGCCGAGATCAGTCCGAAGACAGATTGGATAGACTGGAAAGATTAGTTGAAGGTTTGGCCCGCGAGTTGAGGCAAACATGACAGCAGTATGCTAGTACCACTTCGACCCAAGCCGAACAGACAAACGGCCGAAATGTAGTCCCGCCTCCACCTCCTCCAGTGCCGCAAGTTCCTCCGCAGCCAGCTTTGTATGGGGATGGCACGATAGCTTTAATCAGGGAGTTCAAGAAAATGAAACCACCGAGATTCTCTGGGGGTATAGAGCCAATGAAGGCCGAGGCATGGGTCTTGGAAATGGAGAAATTGTTCGAGATCTTCCCCAGCACCGACACTCAGAAGGTAACATTGGCAGCGTTCACCCTGGATGATGGCGCTCGCAGATGGTGGATGATGATTCGAGGAAGCAATCCAGACTTAACCTAGACCAGATTTCTGGAGTTGTTTTACAACAAACATTTTTCCCTCAGTGTTCGAAACCGCAAGGCTACTGAATTTCAGACTTTGGCGCAAGGCAACCGAACAGTGGCGGAATACGATCGCGCTTTTACTGAATTGGCAAGGTTTGCACCTCACATGGCCAACGATGAATATATGAAGGATAGAAAGTTTGAAGGTGGGCTTCGTGGACCGATTCAAGACCGGGTTAACCTGCACAATATGCCGACCTATGCCGAAGTATTGGACAAAGCCATTTTGGCCGAAGCTAACTTGAACAGATACCAGAGCTCAGGAGAGAATCAATGAAGAGGCGAGAACCATGATACGAAACCGCAGTTGGGCACCAAGAAGAAGACGAACAAGGGCAGTACTGGTTATCTAAGGCAGGAAGGTAATACTAAGCCGACGTGTTCGGATTGTGGGAAGCAACATTTCGGGGTCTGTCGTCGGACGTTTGGAGCTTGTTATGAATATGGAGAAATGGGTCATTACGTGAGAGATTGTCCTAAGACAAAGGCTGAAAACAGCAAGAAAGGTGAGAGCACCTCAGGTACCGTTCAAAAGGGTAACGTGGGGAAAGGACAGGTGAGGCAGGGCAGAGTGTTTGCACTAGTACCCGGAGACACTCAGAATGCTGAGGCAGTGGTGTTAGGTATGCTCTCTATTTGCTCTCTAGATGCTTATGTGTTGATTGATTCGGGTTCTACGCATTCGTTTGTATCTGCTAAGTTTGCCGAGCAGATTGATAGGAAACTAGAACCCCTTGATCATGTATTATCTGTGTCTACTCCATCTGGGAAATCTATGATTATTGCATCCATCTATAGAGCATGTGTTGTTATGATTGAGAATGTTGAATTGTTAGTTAATTTAATGCCATTGGACATAGCCTATTTTGATGTTATACTGGGAATGGATTGGTTAGTGGCGAATTGCGCATCTATTAATTGTGTTTCGAAAAGTGTCACACTGAAACCCCCAAATCTAGCCGAGGTTATTTTTCAGGGTAAATGAATAGTGCCCCCACCTTACTTAATCTCATCCATGAAGGCCTATAAGTTGATCCAAAAAGGGTGTAAGGGTTATCCGTGTAGTATACTGAGTAATCAGAATGGAAATGCTATTTTAGCCGACATTCCAGTTGTCAATGAATTCGCCGACGTCTTTCCGAATGATTTGCCTGGCCACTACGAGTTTTTAGTAATGCCTTTTAGGGTGACCAATGCCCCTGCTGCATTCATGGATTTAATGAACAGAGTCTTCAAGCCACACTTAGATGAGTTTGTAGTCGTCTTCATTGATGATATATTAATCTATTCCAAGAGTGAAGCTGAACATGAGAGTCATTTGAGACTTGCTTTACAGATTTTGAGAGACCGGAAACTGTATGCTAAGTTTAACAAGTGTGAGTTTTGGCTTTCTACTATTTCATTTCTGGGTCATGTGATAAATGAAGAGGGTATCTCAGTTGATCCTAGCAAAATTGAAGCCGTAGTGAATTGGCCGAGGCCGACTAATGTGTCCGAGGTTCGAAGTTTTCTTGGGTTGGCAGGTTATTACAGGAAATTCGTGAAAGATTTATCCAAGATTGCAATTCCATTGACGCAATTGACTAAGAAGGGATCACCGTATGAATGGACTGAAGATCGGGAGTCTGCTTTCCAGGAACTGAAGACGAGGTTGGTTACAGCACCAGTACTTGTACTTCCATCAGGTAATGAGGAGTTTCATATCTATAGTGATGCGTCGCATAAGGGTTTGGGTTGTGTATTAATGCAAGGGGGTAAAGTCATAGCATATGCATCTCGTCAATTGAAGCCACATGAAAAGAACTATCCTACCCATGATTTGGAACTAGCAACCGTTGTATTCGCTTTAAAGATTTGGCGTCATTACTTGTATGGAGCTTCTTGTCAGGTTTTTACAGATCACAAGAGCTTGAAGTACCTATTCACTCAGAAGGAATTGAATTTGAGACAAAGAAGATGACTTGAGTTGTTGAAAGACTACGATATGCAAATTCAATATCACCCAGGAAAAGCTAACAGCGTAGCCGACGCTCTGAGCAGAAAGTCAGTCGGAAATTTGGCATGTCTAACCATGATCTCAGTAGAACCAACTATTGTTGAAGAAGTAAAGGCAAGACAAATGGAGGATGAATTCTTCAGAAGGGTAGCCGAGGAGATTGTTACAAAGCCGAGACCAGGGTACACTATAGAGAACCAAGTGCTCAAGTTTGAAGGAAGATTGTGTGTGGCCGACGTTCCAGAGTTGAAAAGGAAAATTTTGCTGGAAGCTCATAATTCCAAGTTTTCCATTCATCCAGGAAATACCAAAATGTACCGAGATGTGAAACAGACGTTTTGGTGGCCAAATATGAAGAGAGAAATAGCCGAATTCGTGTCCCAGTGTTTGCATTGTCAGCAAGTAAAAGCAGAACATCAGAGACCGGCAGGACTTCTTCAACCTTTGCCGATTCCTGAGTGGAAATGGGAACACATCTCCATGGATTTTGTGATTGGTTTGCCGAAAACATAGAAAGGTATGGATTCGATTTGGGTTGTTGTTGATAGATTAACTAAGTCAGCACACTTTTTACCTGTTAAGACTACCTTCAACACCAATCAACTTGCCTTGTTATATGTGAACGAGATTGTTAGACTTCATGGGGTGCCGATGTCAATTGTGTCAGACAGAGATCCTAAATTTGTTTCCAGATTTTGGCAGAGTCTACAGAGGGCTTTCGAGGCGAGATTTAGTCTGACTTTTCATCCCTAGACGGATGGGCAAACAGAGAGAACAATTCAGACACTTGAAGATATGCTTAGACTTTGTGTATTGGACTTCCAAGGAAATTGGGGAGTGCATTTGCCCTTATTAGAATTCGCTTACAACAACAGTTATCAAGCTAGTATTGGCATGGCACCGTATGAGGCTCTGTATGGAAGAAAATGCAGGTCACCGATATGCTGGACCGAAGTTGGAGACAGAGCTCTGCTTGGTCCCGAACTAATTCAAGTAACAACAGAGAAGATTAGACTTATCCAACAGAGGATTAGAACTGCCCAGAGCCGACAAAAGAGCTATGCCGACCAGAGAAGGAATGAGTTAGAATTTGAAGTTGGGGATCATGTATTCCTGAAAGTTTCACCAATGAAAGGAGTTTCCAGATTTGGGAAGAAAGGTAAGTTAGCGCCCCGTTATATTCGGCCATTTGAAATTCTTGACAAGGTCAACTCCGTTGCCTACAGACTTGCTTTACCACCCGAGTTGAGCCAAGTCCATAATGTGTTCCATGTTTCGATGTTAAGGAAGTATATTCGGGATCCACTGCATGTGATTGACTATTCTGGGATTGAAGTTAACGAGAATTTAGACTATGAAGAGAAGCCGATGTGTATTATCGATAGACAAGTTAGACAGTTGAGAAACAAGTCGATAACAATGGTAAAGGTGGAATGGAAAGAGCATTACGGCAAGGAGGCCACATGGGAAATGGAAGAGGAAATGAGAATTCGACATCCAGAGTTATTCTTGGAACAAGGTAACCTAAGTTTGGGGACCAAACTTCTTTAAGGGGGGTAGGATGTAACAACCCTCATCTTGACTTAGCCATGCTTGCATACATTTTTGTATGATCTTGTCTTGTCATGTTTATAAATCTTGTTATCTTGTTTTGCCTTGCTTTGTTACGTGTTACTTGCTTGATCTTGTACCTTGCTTGGTGTGTAGCCCAGGTCAGCTTAGCCTAGTTCGCCTTTGAACCTTTGCACTTAGAACCATTTTGGAACCACTTGGTTGACCTCCATCTTCACCCCCGGCATGTTTGCCGAGATGTCACTCTTTGGGCCGAAGTGTTTAGACCCAAGGCCGAGATGTTTTGTACTAGTGATCTTTGTCCTTGGACAGGTATGGCCTAGACCGAGATGTGGCACACCCAAAGTTAAGGTGTGGCTTAGTCAAGTCAAGTGTCGTCCTCCCTAGCCGATGTCGTTGTTATCTTGTTGCCGAAGCTTTGACTTTAGCCGATGTCTTTGATTGCCGATGTGTCTTGCCTTAGCTTGCTGTATACACTTTGTCATAGACTTGTCTCATCAATCAATCACCTTTTTGGGTTAAACCAACCCGGTGGCGCCACGTGTCCGAGCTGAAGGTTAAGTCAGCCGACAGACTTAGAAACAAATCATTTTGTCTCAAAGCCTTGTTTTAGAGAGAGAAGCTCTAGAGGAAGAATGAGGAGTTCTTAGAGAGAGAAGTAGAGTTCTGAGCTTGATCTTTGAGGATCGAACCGTTAGATTTGAGTTTTGAGGTTAAATTCTTGCTCTACTCTGATTGTTCTTATTCATTACCGAGCTGCGTTGCATGATCGCATTTGTTTTGCATGCCATGCATTGGTTTGAAGTTGGTTTTGAAAGAGAAAATAGTGTTCATGTGTTCTTGAAGAAAAGTCTCATTTTGATCCGAAAGTTTGGAACAAGAATCATGTTTCTGTGTTTATTCTTGCATGGTCTTCTTGTATGGGTACCCAGGTCCATGTTTTTGAACTCTTGGCATGAAATCTCAGATTTTATATAAGCAAGTTATGATTCTAGCATGCATGTTCTTGACGATCTTGTCCCTTGCATTCTTCAAGGGGAAACCCAGGATTTTCCCTGATTTCGTTTTGTGTGTGGTCGTCAGGACCATACCTCGGCAAGGAGGTGTGGGACCTCGGATAGACCTGGATGATACCCAGTGTGTTTCCATGAGATGGAAAACCGTGTCTTGACTCTCAGCATGTTTTGCTTTGTTATTGATTTAGATTCGGTGGGAGTGCCGAGATCATTACATGTATGTAAAGCTTGTTTTGAGAATGAGATTTGCCATGTGATTTGTCAGGACTTTGATCTTTGCTTTGAGCTTACACCTGAAGAGCTAGGCGAGTGGTATTTTTAAAAAAGCTATGTTATACTGTTTTGATAAATCTTGTCTTACTTTGTTTTGATGAAAGTATTTGTTAAGCATGAATGATTAGCCTATTTCGATGTATCAAGTATAAGCTTTGTTTTAATGTTATCTTAAAAGTCCCTTGTACTAGAGGACTATAAACTTTCGCGGTACTAAGTGTAAAAGTCCCTTGTACTAGAGGACTATAAACTTTCGCGGTACTAAGTGTAAAAGTCCCTTGTGCTGGAGGACTATAAACTTTCGCAGCACTAAGTATAAAAAAGGATACGGTCCTTTCTTGGAACACAAGTCCCTCGTGCTGGAGGACTCTAAACTTTCGCAGCACCATTTGTCAAAAAGGGCTGCGGGCCTAAGTGACACTAGTCTCTTGTAGTAAAAGGATACAGTCCTTTCTTGGAAAAGCCATTGTGTTAAAAAGGGCTACGGGCCTAAGTAACACAAGTCCCTCGTGCTGGAGGACCCTAAACTTTCGCAGCACCATTTTGTCTAAAAGATGCGGATATGATCCCTTGTTTTGCCACTAATGGATTACTACACGGACTGTTTGTTTGGAAAGCTTTGGCTATGATTTGCCGATGTTAGTAAGCATCCCTTGAAACTTGTAAGACTTGATAGATGAATACGGTTCATCCCTTGTTTTGGTAAAGTTTTGCTGTATTTTGCTTTGAAAGGACCTCAGCTAATACTTGTATGGTTTTGGCATGTTTTTGTTTCGTAAAGACTTCGGCTATATTCATGCGAAACCTTTATTACTAGTACAATTCACTGAGTTTCTATACTCACCCTCTCTATATATATGTAGGTGATGAGCAGGACGGCGGCGACGCCTAGATGTGTTTGCAAGCTTGTTTTGGATTCTTGATTTATGTCGGCTTTGTTTTGTATTCATGTCGGCAATTCTGTTTCACGTCGGCCAATCTTGAAAATCATGCTTCTTGGCTTGTATTTCTTGTATTTTGTACATGTCAGCTTAGAAGCCTTTTGATCAAGATGTGATTTGCATTTTGTTATTTATGGACTGGTTGTAAGATCATATTGTATATGTCTTCTCATTTGATCTACGCACAGCTCTTATGGACTACTTGTACTTTAAGTTATTGCTTCCGCATTCGTAAGCCCCCATATATTATACTCTGATTGTGTGTGATCTTTGTAAGTTGGCCTTCGGTAATCTTGGATTACTGGCCATCATGGCACCATCCTCCTAGGGGCGGGTTGGGGTCGTGACAAATGTGGTGCACACATGAACGGGGTGATGTTAGTGCGGAAGATCCTCAGACAAGGTTACTACTGGTCCACCATGGAGGAGGATTGTATCGGCTTTGTTCGGCGATGCCACAAATGTCAGATCCATGCAAACTGCATGAACATCCCACCGTCGAAGCTATACAATATGACTTCGCCATGGCCATTTTCAGTTTGGAGAATCGATGTGATCGGGGCTGTCACTCCAAAGGGGTCTAATGGGTATGAGTTTATTCTGGTCGCGATAGATTATTTCACAAAGTGGGTCGAGGCCCAATCTTATGCGGTGTTGAAGGCGTTGCATGTTGCGAAATTCATCAGAAACAACATCATCTGTCGCTACGGAGTCCCGAACGAGATTATTTCAGATAACGGTTCCCACTTCAAGAAGGAAGTGATTGACTTGTTGGAAAAATACAACGTGGTTTTTCATAAGTCATCCACATATCGGCCGTAGACCAACGGAGCAGTTGAGGCCGCCAACAAGAACATCAAACACATTTTGCAGAAGATGGTGGAAACCTACCGGAACTGGCCAGATAAGTTGTCATTTGCTCTGTGGGGCTATCGGACTTCGATTAGAACTTCCACTGGAGCGACTCTATATTCATTAGTTTATGGGATGGAGGCCGTTCTACCTATCGAGATTGAAGTTCCGTCATTGAGAGTGCTGGTTGAGTGTCAGATAGCTAAGGCAGATTGGCAGCATAGCAGATTTGAAGAACTCATGCTCTTTGATGAAAGAAGACTGAAAGCACTGTACCATGTTGAAGGTTACCAGCGTAGAATTGCCAGGACTTTCAACAAGAAAGTTAAGTCCAGGAATCTGAAAGAATGAGATTTGGTGCTCAAAGACAACCGAGCTCCCATCCACGACCCTAGGGGCAAGTTCAGACCCAATTGGACTGGTCCTTACATCATTAAGTCTATCTAGTTAGGTGGAGCTGTTGTTCTGATGGATCTAGATGGCCTAGAGTTCTCACAGTCGATCAACATGGACAAGTTGAAGAAATATTACCCCTGAGAGGCTCGCTAGGCCGAAAACCCGAAAGGCCGACCTAGGCAAAAGTTAGAGCACAAATGATTTGAAATGATAAAAACTGAGCTCGCAAGGTTGAAAACCCATAAAGGGCGGCCTTGGCAAAAGTTAGAGCGTAAAAGGAGAGCGAAAATACCCGAGTGAATCCGAGCCTGAACTATGTAAGGCTTGATTCCCATCTTTGGGATACGTAGGCAACTTCATCCTGAAGTTCAGCCATAAACCTTTCCCCGATCAACTTTGTCCATTTGATCATTTCGGCCATCTTTTTCTTTTCAGCATTCAAGAGTTCGGTTATGATCTCCGGTGCAGTGCTTTTCAGACTCGGGGCAACTTTCCATTGTTGTGCAGTGCCGCGGTACTATTCAGACTAGGGGCAACTTTTCAGTTGCTAGGATCCGAGGTTGTGCATTTTAGTGACAGATCTCAAGCGTGTCCAGTTCTGATCCATATCGAAAATGGTTTTGAAAAGTTTTAATAAAAGTTGACTTTGTTCAAAATTAATCATTTTACAACTTAGACAATTTTTGGACCAAAACGGAAAATTTTCAGTACCCACAACCTTCAATTTCATTGATTTCAATACAGAGTCCTCCTACTCTTACATACAAATTGAAGTTGCTTTTGGTTACATTCATAAAGAAAAACTTGAAAGTACTAATTAAAGTAATAAATCCAGGGCATAGCTAAGTCAAGTGTTCCTGCGCCCCCTCCCAGAGCTGGTCGAAGCTTCTGATGCCAAGCTGGGCCCAGTCTGTGCCTCTTCATTGAGCCAATCTATGCACTCGTCAGACAAAATGCAACTAAAAGTGGGAGCGGAGGCCAGGAGCTCTCTAGTCCCCCATGTTGTGGCATACCGAGCAAACTGCGCGCCTCGGACCGGGAATGCAGCAGGGTACTCTATCCCTTCTGGCAGGCAAGTCTGATCATGGCCAAACTGGCGCTGGAACCGGAAAGGGAAGTAGAACACGCAGTGTGTCAGGCCAATCAACTGAATCCCAGGCTGCCGAGACTTGCTATAGCCCATTGCCGGTAGATTGAGCCAAGGATAGTGCCAAGCAATGCGGTCTGCAAACAAATTGCACATCCAGTCGAACCACCATCCCTCACCCAGGGCATCGACCAGATGTTGTCGAAAGAAATAACCGCGAGCTGAGTATGCCGGGCAAGAGTCCACAACCTGCAACTTGTCCATCAACCACACCTGGGAAGGGATGAAAAATGAGAGAATAAAGAATAGAGAGATGTATGATGAGAGAAAAGTGAGAAAAGGATTTTGTGAGAAAAACCGAGCCTGAGAGCCGAGTGATGTGAGCAATACATATGTGAGATTGGGTGGGAAACATTACCTACAGCAATAGTAGACTCCCCGCAAATCTGGTCGTCTCTCGGCGATGGAAAGCGTCTAAGCCCATCAATGTCTCGGCCAATGTCATGGCAATGTAGCTTTTGCCCTCCTTCAAGCCTTAGGCAACCTCAATCAACCAGACACTAGATCCTCCGGAGCCTGAGGTAAGCAAGAAATGAGATAGCATGCACAAACAGAGGGCGTGTCGCCGAAAACCTTGCCAATGATGGTCGCCGCGGTCACCGGCATCAGAAAACCGGCAAATCAAACTCGGAATATCCAGCATTCCATCACCAATCAAAGATCGAGCGTCATGCATCGTGAGCCCACACATTCGCCCTAAAGCTTGGGCGTGGCCGAAGCGAAGTTGGAGCAAGATTTCTTCGTTGTGCTCAGATTCCATCAAAACTTGGAAATCTTTGAAGGTAGGACATACCACTTGCCCGCCAAAGCTAAAGACATGTGTTACTAGATTCCAAAACCTCGCCGCGGCATGGAGGAACAGAAAATGCAGCGGAGTACGACTTAGAGTGAATAGTGCGTTTATGCCGAAGCCCCGGAAATTCAGCCCTTCCGAGCCATCTAAGTTGACAATCCAAGCTATGAGATTTTGGGCAAGAAACTCTTCCATTTGGAGTAAATCAGTGTTGAATAGAGAAAAACTACGAAGTTGAGGCCTTTGTAGGGGATAAGGTGTGAGTGGGAGACAGCTATCAGCATTCTGGTGATTCTTGCCATTTATGGCCGACCGGCCAAAGATAGCGCTGACCGACCACCACTATTGGCCGATGGGAATTTATTATGGCCGGTGGCCTTTCCCTATGGCCGATGGCCTTCCCTCTTGTTCCACTAGCTGTTTAGAAGTTAGACATGTCGAGGAATTGTGGTCGGAACCTTCCCCAATGTCTTCTGGTGGCGATTTTGCGAAGTCACCTCTATTTGTTTATCGAGTTGTTGTACATTTGCTTTTCGAGTTGTATTTCACATTCTTTGAGTTTTCACTTTGCTTATCGAGTTGTATTTACACTTGGTTAGCTTATCGAGTTCTTTGTTTTGTTATCGAATTGTTTTGTCATTAGTCAGCTCACTACCTGATTATTACAAGGCAAACGTCTACTTTTCAAATAAAGATTCAAACCTCATTTACATTGTTGTGTAATGCGATGCGATGCGATGCATGAAAAGTACAAGTGTAACATCTCTTTGGACCAAAATAGCTGTTTCATTTCCATCATGTCTTTTGCAAAAAAATATATATATATACAGTTTTGAAAAAGTAAGATTTGCCTGCGGCAGCACAATGTGCTTAAACTACCAGTAAAAAGGAAAGTAAAGCAAAAGCGGAGAAGGGCAGCAGAGTGTCTAGGTTAATACCGGTGGCCTCCCCTTGTGGTCGATGCACCTCCCGTGCTCTTGTTCGGGTCAATTATATGGTTTGGCACCTTCATTACTCGAGACAGTGCAAGAAAGTGCACTTTTGAACATAAAATGGCCTTCGTGTTGACCTCGAGCCATGTCTTCTGTGTGTGATGCTTGGTGCGTGCAAAGAGTACCCTTCCTCGTATTCTTTTATATGCCTTGTGGATTCCGCAAATCGCTCTAAACGTGTGGTATTGCATTGTTTTGTTTTGACTATAATTGCCATGCTTGTTACGCATCTCGCATTACACAATGCCTCGTCTTGTTCTGAATTTGCATCTCAACATCATGAATAACATGCCTTTACCGTGCTTCAGTTGAATATGCCCCCTTTTTCCTTTTATACACATTCCATGTGTTGTCACGTATTGCTTTACTCACATGTGTTCAAGTTCCTTTTATACATATTGCATGCGTTGTCGCGTATTGCTTTACTTATATGTGTTCAAGTTCCTATACACATTGCATGCGTTGTCGCGTATTGCTTTACTTATATGTGTTCAAGTTCCTATACAAATTGCATGCGTTGTCGCGTATTGCTTTACTTACATGTGTTCAAGTTCCTTTTATACACATTGCATGCATTGTCGCGTATTGCTTTATTTACATGTGTTCAAGTTCCTTTTATACACATTGCATGCATTGTCGTGTTATGCTTTACTTATATGTGTTCAAGTTCCTATACACATTGCATGCGTTGTCGCGTATTGCTTTACTCACATGTGTTCAAGTTCCTTTTATACACATTACATGTGTTGTCGCGTATTGCTTTACTTACATGTGTTCAAATTCCTTTTATACACATTGCATGCGTTGTCGCGTATTGCTTTACTTATATGTGTCCAAGTTCCTATACACATTGCATGTGTTATCGCATATTGCTTTACTCACATGTGTTCAAGTTCCTTTTATACACATTGCATGCGTTGTTGCGCATTGCTTTACTTACATGTGTTCAAGTTCCTTTTATACACATTGCATGCGTTGTCGCGTATTGCTTTACTTACATGTGTTCAAGTTCCTTTTATACACATTGCATGTGTTGTCGCTTTATGCTTTACTTATATGTGTTCAAGTTCCTTTTATACACATTGCATGCGTTGTCACGTTATCCTTTACTTATATGTGTTCAAGTTCCTATACACATTGCATGCGTTGTCGCGTATACTTTACTCACATGTGTTCAAGTTCCTTTTATACACATTGCATGCGTTGTCGCGTATTTCTTTACTCACATGTGTTCAAGTTCCTTTTTATACACATTGCATGCGTTGCCGTGTATCGCTTTACTTATATGTGTTCAAGTTTCTTTTATACACATTGTATGCATTGTCGTGTATACTTTACTCATATGTGTTGAAGTTCCTCATCATACACATTGTATGCATTGTCGCGTGTGCTTTACTTACATGTGTCTACATCTTCACACATTGTGCACGTTGTCACGTGTTCTTTACTTACATGTGTTTGTGCCTTCATAGCATTGTTATGCTTCCCACTCGGTTTGCGTTGTCGCGCACTTTCAATTGCATTGTTATGCATACTGCTAACAATATTGTATCTGTTAAGTTTCCTTTCTCTTACAGGCACGATATTGTATGTACGGTTCATTTGAAGCTGGAGCGACCAGACGAACCGCACAGGTATTGTATTCTCCGCGTGAAACGTAGCGAGAATTACATAATTCTTGTAATAACCCAACCCTCGCATGTGTTTCCAGTATATTTTTAGTCCCCCATTATGCGAATTTATATGTTTATTGTGAAATTCCACATGGAATTAGGCTTAATTAAGTGAAACCTCATGAATATAGATTCATATCTGTTTAATAAGGAAGCTTATCTATCAATTAAAATGTTTGTGTAACGATCTATAATTTTTTTTCTTCCTTTCGCTCGAGCGGAGGAGTTGACGCTCGAGCGGACTTGTGAGGCGCCCAGTATTTTTGCAGGCTACTCGAGATTCTGGAAGTAGTAAATTTCCGCTCGAGCGTAAAAGTGGTCGCTCGAGCGGACAGCTTTGCTGGTCTGAGCGCTCGAGCGCAAGGTGGGGCGCTCGAGCGGGTCGCCTGGTTGAGTTTGAATTTTCGAGGCACGTGGGTTCGTCTGTGGCATTTTTATTAGTGTATTTGGAACCCCCTTATTTTATTTTTGGGGTATTGATTGTGGTGGTAATATAATGGTAAAGTAAGATTAAACCAAAAACTTTTATTCGAATAATTCGCCTATGATCAGCCATCACTCTTTTGCCTTTTTCTTTTTCCACACTTTGAATTTGAATGTGAGGTTAGAACCATTGGAAAGCTTATTTCCGGGGCTTCAATTTGGACACAAGAACGACCTAAAACGGAGTCCGGATGGGACAGTTATACCTGTTCGAAGTTTTGAAATCTGTGCTGGGAGTAGGTCCGCTCGAGCGGGAATAGGGGCGCTCGAGCGGGAATAGCGAACACAGCAGCTTAAAAACGGGATTTTTAGATCATTCTTGATATTTTTCTTTTCTCTCTTCTCTCCCCTCTCCTTAGGTCCGAAAACCCTAGGGTTTTGATCCCAAATCCTCACCATTTCCCTTAGATTTGATCAAGATCCTCTACCAAGGAATGAAGAACGCATGAAGATCAACACTTTAGACCGATTGGAATTTCGAAATTGTGAAGGGATTTCACCAAAGCTTGCTCCTTTGTTTAATTCTTGAGGTAGAGGTGCTTGTTCTCTTTCAATACTTGCATTGATAGATAGATTGTGGTATTTTATTATCTAAACATAAAGATTTTCATTTTCGGAGCATGTAGTGTTGAATATGAGAATTGGGGGTTTTAGGATTTGTGATGTTGGGAATTAGATTGATGGGCTAAAATGGTGAATTATGGATCCTAGGTGTATTATCAATGGAAAAATTGGAATAAAAAGTTATGGGTTAATAAGTTTGAATTTTATTTGAAATTTCTAGATTTCTTAGAAACCCTAGGTAGCTTCTTAATGATAAGCTTTATTTGGCCCAAATTGAAAGTAGAATTAGGAAATTGAGGTATTCAATTATATATATACAAATTTAATTGGATTTTAGGGATGTTTGAAAATTATGTTTAAAATTTATGAATGAACCTCAATTCTGGACATTATGAACCATGCTATTATGTGAGATGAAAATTTGGGAACAAGATTATTAATCTTATGGATGATAGGAGCCTTGGGAAGAATTGATGAAATGGGATTCAAGACTTCCCCTTGAAAGATGTTGAATTATATTTAGGGGTAATAAGTTGAATCATGCCAAATAGTGTAGCTTATGTTGGATTGTGTTGAAATATGTATGGAAAAGTATATTGAGTTAATGATGTGAATTGTAAATTGATGTGTACTTTGGTATAAAGAGAATTAAACAAGTTAAGCACGGAATAAGTTGTGTGACCCGATTTTTATGTGTATGATGAATTGTGTAGGGTCAGCTACAGGGGTGGACCAAACATCTAAACACAGTGAGTAATAGTACTTCAATATACCTCTAACCGTTAATCATTATCATTATTATCGTTCAGATCTTTGTTGTAAATGTTACATTGATATGAAGTTATGTATTGACGTTATGATTCTTGTGATAAAATTCATGTTGGTATGAAGTTATATATATGATATGAGGAACACTATGAAACTATGAAAACATTGAAGAGGTTGTGCAATTATGTACGCTTTGTGTGAAACCTTGTGAACTATGGAACGTATTAAAGAAATTGTGAAGTTGTGAACTTGTGTGGCCAAGGGCCATTTGTGAAATATGAAACCATAAGGCCAAGGGCCTACTTGTGAAATTGTGAAATATGAAATTATGAGGCTGAAAGCCAACTTGTGAATATAAAGTTATGAGGCCGAGGGCCAACTTGTGAAACTAAGAATTCAAGTTATGCATTCATGAAGCCAAAGGCTAATTTGTGAATATGTGAACCCATCAGGCCAAGGGCCAAATTGTGAAGTTGTGAATCAACGGGATCGTTCAGAACGTATGAAGTGGATATTACAGTCTAATATCAATGTATGATTCATGTTAGAATGAATGTGAATTGTTCCGTCTCCATAAATAGTACTGAAATAATACATATGCTTTCTGTAAATAATTATCATTAATGATATGACAAACCATGGGAAATTTAGGAACATTACTGAACAGTATATTTTGTTTATGATTGATGAGGAATACTAACATTCTGTTGTCTACAAGATAGCTATGTTGATTTACAACGACTAACGGAACGAATGTGTATTATGGACCTATGGTAATTACGTGTCTCTGGAATCATTTAATCGGCAATATGTATGTACCTTTTGTTAACACTTATCAGTAACATTTGTTAAGCTATTATCAACTACGTTAGTACATGTGAATAATGGAAAAGAATGTATGTATCTTTGTATGGTTCTGAAGTTAATCTAATCTGATGATTTATGGTATGGAACAAAGTGCTACACCTTGGTGGGAGCCACCTCTTGAGTCCATACACATTTCTGTATATTTCTATTATTTCTAGGCCTATGGCCATTCTACACATTGGACTTAAAGTCACTCTGTTAAGAAAATTGGACCTATGACTGTTTGGAAATAATTCCGGGATGTAATCAATCTTGTGTCTCTGCGGTTTCTGTTTTATTATTTAAACTAAACCTTATATTATTTAAGTACTATTATTCACTGAGTTTCACTCACTCTGTATTATGTTTGTGTCTGTAGGTAACCAGTTTGGAGGTCAGCTCCAATCCGATGTCCACCCTTCTTTTGTCAATCCCAAGGTGCCCAAGCATTTTAGTAAGTTGGGGCATTTTGCGAAGTCCACTAGACTTTTGACTTGTATGTCAATGTCAACCTATGGTTAACTCGTATGTAATTCTTTTGTTATATGCCCTTGAGGCTAGATCTGTATATGCGTATGTATGTAGCAAATTCTTGAATATACGTTCCTTGTATGTTGTTCATGTAACGCATTGTGTGTGATCCTGGTATAGTAGACATAGCTCAATGGATGTGATGCATGTTACTTTACTGTCTTAAATGCTTCCGTTCAGGCCCCATATAATATATACGTCAGGTTAAGCGTCTGTTTCTGAGTAGGTCATGCCCAAAACTTTTAGGGGCGGGTTTGGGGCGTGACAATTCTCTTACATCCTTTCTGCATTATAATGTAGTTGGATTTGTGTTTGTTAGCTTAAAATTGTTGCATGGTATGCTTCGTTACAGCTTTCTTTGCATGATCATAAGTTATGCTCGGCTTTGTGCATTGTTTTGCATTTTGCTCCTGCCTCCGCGTGCATATCTTTATCTGTAGCTTGTATGCTTTGTCTAAGTCTTCGGCCTTGTCAAAAATGGGTCGTCTCTAGGCTTTGACATTCACTCCCGTCATTGTTATGACTTCCGAGTTCTGTCAAAGAGGGGCAATTGTAGACACCCCATTTTTGACCGTCCTCAAGACTTGGACGTCACCGTTTGAACGCTCAGTGATCATCCATGTTCGTGTTCATTTTGAGTTCTCGGAGGTCTCGGCTATGCGCCTTGCCTCAGGATCTCTCGACTTGACTGTCTTGTGCTTGGTTGGACCAAACACTTGTTAGCTTTTGCTTCTGAGGGTAGAGAGTAGCTTGTTAGCTACCCCTGAAACCCACCGGCCTTGGCTTGAGGCCACTGGCCGTGTTCTCTTTCCACCGGCCATTGGTGGTGGCCGGTCGGCATTTTGTGTGGACGGCCGGCCATTTATTTGGCCGATTGTCTCCTTTTCTGGCCGATACCTCCTTTTCGCCTTTTTCAGGCATGGTGCATGCCAGCTGTACCAGCTGGAGTGCACGGACTTGTCCTCCATACACGTGTATGGAGGATTTGCCCCTTTTGCACCCTTTGCTCAAGCTTCTTGAGGAAGCTTGGACCTTTGTCTTAGCTTCCTCAAGAAGCTTGGACCTTTGAGTTAGCTTACTTGAGAAGCTTGCCTCCCCCCCCTCCTTGACCACTTTTTTGTTAGCTTCCCTTAGAAGCTTTAAGCCCTTGCCTTGTGTATATAAGAGAGCCTCTCTTCTCCTTTGAGGGGTTCAGCAAATCAGACTTATATATGATATATATACCACTCTCTCTCTATATCTCCCTCTCTTTCTACATTTATGTGTGTTAGAGGGCCTAAAAGTGTGTTTTGTTTTTAGTTTTGCACTAAGGCACCTACTGTTACACCATACCTTGGCTATTGAGGTGTTGAGAGGTTATTCTTAGAGCTTTTAAACTGGTTTTGATCAAAAAAGGGGCCTGAGGTTGCGGTTCTTCAAGTGTTCTTCAAGGGTGAGCATAGTCACTTTATATTCCTCATTCTTGCACTAGTTTTTAACCCATTTTGCATGTTGTTTTGGGCTTTGTGTATAATTGATAAAAGTTCTTTTTTTTTTTTTTATGTTTAAGATGTTTCATTAAGGTCATTTTGGTGTTGGGGGTCGACCTCCCCCTCTTAGGCCTTGTTTGGCCCCTTTTGTGCCTTCTTTGTTGAGCTTTGGAACCTTTTGTGTATTGGACTTCTCACCACTAAAATCCAGTGGATTTTCAGTGGTGGTGAAGGGGTCTTGAAGTCTTGTATAGGGGAGGGACACCCCTCTCCCTTTATGTCTCATTTGTTCATGTTTTTGGCTCATAAGGGTAGCATACATGCTTAGCTTTACTTAGCTCCATTTCAGAGGTTTTTGGGTGTCATTTGGTCATTTTATACCTCCGTTTTTGGTCGGATTGATGGTCCATTACATGCATCATACACTTGTCTAGTAATCCCCTTTATTCTCATAACATGTGCCATGCATTTGCCCCTCCATGCTTGCATGTTCTAGCTTGACTTCATGAAGCTTTTGGTCATATTTCATCATGCTTGAGGTCTGTTGGGTACTGATTTGATCATGTTTGCCATGTTTGGTATAGCCACCATGCATTTTGGCTTATGAGCCTTGAGTGTGTGAGTCATTAGCATGCTTTAGTTGGGTTGCTTCAGTGATTTGGAATCATTTCCCATGCTATTTCAGTCCATAATCTATGTTTGTATGCTTGCATTCATCATCCTTTCTATGCTTTGAAGAGATGCTCTTTTGTGCCTTAAAATGAGTCATTGTGCATGCCTATATGTTTGAGGCTTTGGGCTGCCATATCAGTGGGTTTTGGGGCTCCTTTTTGCATGTTAAAACTCTATTTTGCATTGATTAGTCCATGCCATGTGTGGTTGGGGTGGTTGTAGTAGAGTGCCCTCTTTGTGGCCTTAAATCCCCCTTTGTTTTGCATTCATTTCTTAGCATGTTTTGACCATGATCCATGCATGCTTTAGTCTTGTTTTGGAGTGCCTTAGGACTGTTTTAAGCCATTTTGGTCCTTTGGGGTTTGGTTGACATAGCTATGGTTTGGACCCCTTTGTTGGCTTCAAGTTTTGGTCATTATTGCATGCCTTACTTGCATAACATGGTTGATTTGGCATCATCCTCTATACACTTTCAGAGTTTAACATGTTGGTCTAGTGTCCATGTTTATCATCTTTTGAGTGTTCTTGAAAGTTACCTTTTGTGCCTTAGCTTTAGGCCCATTGGTGTACATGTTTGCATGAGCATTTATCTATCATTTCCACAGCTTTTGGCCACTGTTTTGGGGTGTGGCTGAGGCTCCTCCATCTTAGTATAAGTCCATAGGTCATGCATTTGTGCATTGTTCCATGCCTATCCTTTTTCCATAGTTGCTTATCTAGGTTGCATCATAGTATTGTATATCTATTGCATTGCCATATTGTTTGCATGTTATGTTGCATTGCATTGCATCTCGCATGCTTGGCGCATTGCACATTTGCATGTTTAGTTTGCATTGCATTTGGCATGCTTTGCTCACTTAGACTCATATTGCATACTTGAGCCATTTTGTACACTTGAGCCATATCGCATACATGCATTGCATTGTGTTTGGTTTGGGGTGTCAAACCAAACATGAGGAATGAGGTGCGTTCGTACTTGAAGTGACGAAACATGCCTCACCCCTCGGTCGCCGATGCCCTTGATCCCAACATGATAGGGCGTGAAGCATTCATTTGTTTTGTCGCATGCATTTACATTGATTTGCAAACTTGGTACCTTTGGCCATCATGCATTGGAATGCATGATTGGTGGCCCGAGTACCGAGGGCCACACTCCCTTGAGTCCATAGCATGATAGGGAGAGTGGCCATGCACACATTGTTTTGAAAATTCCACACCATGCACTGTCTGTCCTCTGCTGCTGTCAAAACAGGGTTCTGCAGGAAAAAATGGCCGGTCGACCACTTTTAGTGCCGACGGACCATCACTGTCCAGCCGGTGGTTCAATATTTGGCCGATCAGCCTATCCTTATGGCCGGTGGACTTAAATTATGGCCAGTGACATTCCACAACATTCACGGAGTGATTCAGAAGGATTCTGTAAACTGTCATAAATTTCAGAGGAGCAAGGCAGTGTAAACAAAGGCAACAGTGGCATGGTACCGAGTTTCCGAGCGAGGTGAATCAAGCATGCATCATCCCATCATTCCGAGGTGGGGCTGCAGCCACCTTCTTTTTGTAATTAATTTGTTAATTAGTTAAGTGTTGTGTAATAATTAATTAGCTAGTCAATTAATTAATTAGTTAATCTGTATTATTTATTCGAACCCTTTGAGCTAGGGCATTTGTGTAATAAGTGTGTGTGCATGCGATGTATGTCTTCCAACCCCACGTCTTTCTCCCTTTTATTTACCAGCTTATGATGGTTAGATTAGGGCATGTTTCAATTAGCATACTTATGCTCACATGTTTGCATCCATACATTTGTCTTGCATGCACTGGGCTCGGCGCATCATACTAACTGCATTGTATTTCAATTTCAAGTTGAATACGTGTTAGCTGTAGCATCATCATATGCCATCTTAGAATAGCCGAGCCTATCTTAGTTGCATTCTTGTATGTGTTGCATTAGGCATTTCAGCATAGTTAGGATCATGCATTTGATTACTAACTAGCTTCTGTTTTGGCTCAGAGTACTAGGTAAGCTTTTATGCTTTAGCATCCTTGCATGTGTGTGAGTGACTGCCATGATAGCATGCTTGCCATGAGGCTATGTGCTTATATGATATACCTGCTTGAATGCCTGTGGGTGAAGGTTGGATTATTTGAATTGGAATAATGCATTGACTGTGAGTTTTAAGCCCACTTGAGAGTGGCATTTCTAAGCCCACATGAGGGTGGCAAATCCACATTTTAGCCTACTTACGAGTAGCAAACCGCTTTCAAAAACAAACATGAAATGTTTCGTTCCAACTCAGGCGATCCGGTCTATATTTGTATGCTGTGCACATCACGTAGTAAATCTAGGCTAATAACCGGAATAAGAGCACATAATGTTTTCAAAACTCGATATCATGGTTAGTAGAGGCCGATCTTTGATCGGGCGAGCAGGGGTGCTCACGAAGTGACATTCCCCAATCGTACCCAAGTTCCCGAGCCGAGGCAACTTTGGTGATGACGGACACGTGGCCTTAGGCAATGAGTCAGGGTTTTCTAAATTTCCCAAAATAAAATATTTAAGTGGCGACTCTGTGTCTGACAAAGCAATCCATGTTTGGCACTTCTTTCAAAAAAATTTATTTTTAAAAATGATTTGCCGGATTTGGACTCTTTGATGATTCATCGGTCTTGCATTGCACTCTACGAGATTAGATACAGGAGTGTGACATTGAGTCATGAACTGTAGTGGGGCCAAATGAACAGAACGGGATTTCCCTCTTGGGACGTTCGGGGACGTCTACAGAGAGGAAGTGTGTTGGGCAAGTTTTTGGTTTTGGCCAAAATTTTCTAACCCCAAACCATGAGGGGTGGTCATGTATTTATAGAAAGACACTATCTCACATGAGAAATATCTGTAAGAAGCTAGTTGGTGCAAGACATGTAGATGGGGGGACAATTGGCTGCAAAATATCTGCTGGCCGCTAGACATGGTTGCCCGACCATTAAGGTGCACGGTCAGCCACTTGTTGGCCAGTAGGTCTTTACGTGGTAAGGCTAGAAAAAAATTATGTTTTGGTTCAAAGGGGGTGCAAGGTTTAGGTTCTGAAATTTGAAAACCAAAGCCTTTTGCTGAAGAAATTGAATGATTGTATAGTGCAACATTTCATCATCAAGTGTTCAACGTGAGGTGCCCAAGTCTTAAGTGTAGTCAAAATGGAGTGTCTACATAGATGAAATTCTTCATGTCCATATCTCGGATTTTGGCTAAGGGTTTAGCCTTTACGCACTTCATGAAGTAGTCAATTACTACTAGTAGGAACTTCCTCTGTCTAGTTGCCTGGGGTAATTGCCCAACAAGATCTATGCCAGGGGTTGGATACTGGATTCAGATCTGCAGTTAGCTGGTGTATCAAAGGTACAAACCTTTGACACTTCTTGCATTTCCTTACATAGGCTTCAGCATCCTTTTATATGTAAGACCACAAGTATCCTTGAGATATAGCCCTGTGAGCAAGTGATTTCCCCCTAACATGGATTCCACAAATTCCCTTATCGATCTCATACAGAAAGTCCTCAACCTAGAATGGATGCACACATCGCAGGAGTGGTCCAGTGAAGGATCTTCTGTACAGATAGCCCTCTGCTTATATACAGAACCTGGTCAACATCAATCTGATCTTATGTGCTTCTTTTCTGTCTGCTGGCAGCCTGCCATCTCTAAGGAACACAACTATGGCGTCCATCCAGCTTGGACCCATCTACACGCACATCGCTTTGTACTTTGTTATTAGGGACTCTATATTAGGGCCCAATAGGTAGTCCACTATTATTGTCCTTGCCTTTCCTAACTTTATCGCATTGGCAAGGTTAGCCAGTGCATTGGCATGGCTATTATCATCTCAGCTAACCTACTGCAGCTGGCAGCTTTGGAAACATGTTAACAACTTGACCACCTCCTTGACATAGTCTATCATTCTCTTATCCCAGGCTGCGTATTCACTGGCCGCTTGATTCACAATAAGCTGGGAGTCACAAAATACTACCACCTCGTCAGCTTCCACAGTCGCTGCCAATTTCAGTCTAGTAATCAGCACCACGTACTCTGCCTTGTTATTTAAGGCGTTGAACTCCAAACGGATGGATTGTTCTATCATTTGCCCATCTGGCGATACCAAAACCAGTCTTGCCCCTGCTCGTTGTCGGTTTAAGCTACCATCGACAAAATGGCAGAAGGAGTCGCCGATGTAAATATCGTAGGGTTTTAGCCTTTCTTTTTTCCTTCTTTTGTTCTACCGGTGTGGGGTTTCATGGCCCCAATTGGTTTTCTTCTTCCTCTCCAGGGCATCCTATGCTACAACTCACCTATGCCCGCCTTGGGATCACATCTGGAGAGAACTCTGCCACAAAGTTGGCCAAAACTTAGCCCTTAATTGTTGTGCTCAACCTGAATTCTAAGTCATTTTGACCCAGAACTACAGCCCATCGAGCGACTTTGCCTGTTAGGTCCCCATGCTGCAATAGGGACTTTAGTGGATGTTCAGTTAGCACCACAATCTTGTGGGCTTGAAAGCAGTGGTTTAACTTTTTCGAGGCCATTACCAGGGCCAATGTGAACTTCTCCAGAGGCAGGTACCTGGCTTTTGCATTTGCCAAGGTTTTACTCACATAGTACACTTCCTTCTGCTCACATTCTTCTTTTTAGATTACCACGACACTCACAACATGGTCTGAAACTGTTAAGTACAAGAACAATTCATTTTCCGATACTGGGTTTGACAACATTGGTGGGGTTTTCAAGTATTTCTTCAAGTTTGCCAGAGCTACTTCGCATTCTTCTATCCACATAAAGTTTGTGGCCTTCTTCAATAAGCCAAAAAATTATTTGCATTTATCTGAACTTCAGTTAATGAGCCTATTCAGGGCTGTTACCATTCCAGTCAAAGTCTGGACTTGTTTGGTTGTTGTTGAGCACTTCAAGTCAAGGATGGCCCTGATCTAATCTGGGCTCGCTTCAATACCCCTCCCGGTTACCAAGTACCCTAGGAACTTACCAGATCCAACTCCAAATGCGCACTTCATAGCATTGAGTCAAAGCCAATATGTTCTCAATATGTCAAGGACCACCTTCAGGTCGGCCAAATGGTTCCCAGGTTCCTTGGTTTTAATAACCATATTGTCTATGTAGACCTCCATTGCCTTCCTTATAAAATGTTTGAATATCTTGGTGACCAATCTTTGGTAAGTCGCTTCTACATTCGTCAACCCAAAAGGCATTACTCTGTAGCAATAGAGTCCTTTAGGGGTGATGAATGTTGTCTTCTCTTCGTCTAGGGCATACATTGCTATATGGTGATAACCTCTGTATACGTCCACAAAACTCATCCTCCTATGCCCTGATGTGATGAATCTTGGGCAATGAAAAACTATCCTTGGGGCAAGCCTTGTTCAGGCTTGTGAAGTCCACGCAAACCTTCCACTTCCCATTCTTCTTCTTCACCACCACTGTATTGGTGGGATAATTTATTTCTCTGATGGCTTGTGCCTCAAATAGCTTGTCTACTTCTTCCTCAACTGCCTACTGTAGCTCAACTTTTTGTGCCCCCTTTTCAAAAGACGAATAAGCCCTACAGTTTGAACTCCCGTGGTTTTAAATTTGATCTCACAAGTGCAATGTGAAATAAATAAACATCAAAGAGTCCAAATCCAACAAATCTTTTGGAAAATTAATTTTGAATCAAATTGCCAAAAATGGACTGTTTTGCCAGATATAGAGTTGCCACCTAAATATTTTTGGGAAATTTAGGAAACCCATGACTCATGCCAAAGGCCACGTGTCCGTCATTATCAAGATTGTCTCAGTTCGGGAACTTAGGTACAAGAGGGGAAGGTCATGAATTGAGCACCCCCGCTTACTCGATCAAAGATCGGCCTCTACTAATCATGATATGAATCTTATCTACACTATATGCTCTTGTTCCGATTATTAAGCTAGCATTGCTATGTGATGCGCACACACACAAGTATAGACTAACTTGCAAGAATTAGAACATTTGGCTCATGCTCATTTACAAAACTATTTCGAATATGTACCACTTGAAAAAGTGATCACATATGAACTTTACTCAAATTATTCCAATTCAAGAAATTAGCCTTCACCTACAGGCATTCAAGCAATTTTATCAATTAAGCACTTAGTCTCATGAGAAGCATGCTAGACATGGTAACAATCACACTTATGCAATATGCTAAAGCAAGTAAAAGCTCACCTAGTATTCCAAGAAAAAAAGATGACAAAGTATAGAAAAAAATGCATGATCCTCATTATGCAATATGGCTAATGCAACGCATGCAATATGCAATTACTAGGGTCGACTACTAATATGGCATATGAAGCAATTTGATAGCATGCGGTCTAAGCACGTATTCAAAGAAGTATTTAAACTACAATGCAAGTTAGAATGATGTATCGAGCCTAAGTGCATGCAAAACAAGTGGATGCAAACATGGAGTATGCTAAAAAAAACATGATGCCCTAAACTAACCATCATAAGTAGTTAAATAAAAGGGAAAAAGATGTGGGGTTGAAAGACATACACATTGTTACAGGTTTGCCCTCACACAGGAGGGACCGAATGAACTAACTAGCTAATCTAATTAACTAACTATTACAAAGCGAATTAACTAATTATTACAAACCAAATGAAACTAACTACTCTAGCTAGTCATTACAACATCATAATCTAACTAATTATTTACAATAGTTAATTAATTACAAAATTCTAATTAGCTAATTAATTAATTACAACATGAGGTAACTAAATTAACTACTCTAATTACTCCTCCTCGGGAAACGAAGAATGCTCATGCATGCGCGGACTTGCCACTCGAAGAAGCCGTTGTTTTCTGCTGCTTGATGCCTCTGTTGCACAGTAGAACACTTGCACTAATTTCCACCTCAGAACCAACTCTGTTTTGTTTTAACAAGTCACTGTTGGATTTGGCAAAGGTGGCCGGCAGGCTAGAAGTGGTGGCTCATCACACAAATGATGGCTCACATTCACAGTGAGGTGGCTTTGGCCATCAAGCACGGTTCTTTCTGTTGCAACAAAGAGCAAACAGTGCACAATACAAGGTATTCTCAAGGGTTGTTCGCACAACTTACCCCTCCTTATCATCAGATAGCTCAAAGGAATGGTAAACTTGATTCACAAATCATCAATCGATACAATTTCATTGCATGATAGCCTATGAACCAATGTGTGCAAGTTTAATAAATGCATCAAATAAAAACTCTCAAACCCCCTCCCTATCATGGATTGATCAAGGGAAGTGGTTGACAATGACTCTTGAACCGTTTTCATCACTAATGAGTATGAAACGACTCAAGACTCAAAGGTTCGATTAACGTCTGATTGAACCCAAACCAAGTTATTATCTTGCATCATTTTAGTTCTCATTTTATTACTCCATTTTAATTTACCAACCATTCCTTAGTAAATTAAGTCCAATAGTGAAAATTAGGTCCTCTAATGGAAAGAAGCATCAAACCAAGAGTTGTTTTGGGCATGAGAGAAATGTCATGTCGTTGGCAATGAACCCCCAAAGGGATTAAACCATTACGCACAAGGCCTCAATCTCATGCTTTAAATAAGCAATTAGTTTGAACTAACTTTCAAAGCAAAGCAAAAGCCAAGAAAGAAGGGAGGTTGCAGAGGTGATTAATGGTGATCACAAGTATGGAAAGTCATAAATAAATGCTATCAACTCAAATAGGATGGTGGCTAAGGCCTAGACCACTAAACCTATGAGGACAATTACACTACAAGCATACGATACAAGGCTCAAATGCAATAAACACTTAAAAACAATTCTAAGATAGTGCTAAATAAGTCTAAAACATGTTGTAATTAAGACAAAAATAGCTAGAACAATAAACTAAAACATGAAGCATGCTAGGCTAGTAAGCAAGACACAAGAAGGGAAGGCTACCCCCTCCAATTTTGGACTTCAAAACAACATTTTAGCTACTGAAATAACTCTCAAAATTAGTGTTTAAAAGCTATAAAAAAATAAGATAGTGTAAATGTGGGAAACACAAGGGTAACGGCTAGATAAGCAAGGTGGAAAAAGAGGTGAATCACCCCTCCACCCTTTAGTGCCTTAAACCACAAGTTTTTGCCCAAAATTACATAGTCTAAACATGCCAAAAACAATAAAAAAAATAGTGGGAAAACAATAGGAAAATAGCAAACAAAACCAAGGAAACAAGCTAAGCCTTATACCTCTTGAAGATGAGAGCACTTCCAAGCAACAATTCAACACAAACACACCCTCAAAAGCTCAAAAAGGGCTCAAAAGTACCTCAGCTCAAAGATGGTAAGGTTTGGTTTAGAGTGTATAGGCAAAGGTTCAAGAAATTTGCAAGAGAGAGAGAGAATTATAGAGAGAGAAAATAATTTGCACCAAAATTTTCTAACCTTTAAAGCAAGAGGGGAGGTCCTCTATATATAGAAAAACATCACACTCCCTCAGAAATATCAACACATACACGTGTAAGAAGGTGCATGCATCTATACCAACAGTTGGCACAGCTGGCAGAAAAATATCTGCAAAACACACTTGTGGCCGACAGCCCAAATCTGTGGCCGGTAGCCAATAGCAGGGGCTGGCAGGCCACAAGAAGTTGCAGACTTGAAAAACTCTGGTTTTGGTCTAAAACAAGGCAAAAGGTGTGTAGGGTTTGAAAGGCTCAAAGCTATGGCGTTCCGCTGAGGACTTCCGAGCACTTAACAGGTATACACACATTCATCATTGGGTGTGCAAATGGTGACATTCAAATCGTGAAAGTGGTCAAAAATGGGGTGTCTACACCTGCACATGAATCAATGTCGACCTTCTTGCTCTCTGGACAACTAGTTTTGCTGACCTGTCTACATTGAATCTGTGATAGGTGACCTTAGGGCTGATCCCTGACATCTCATACGGTGTCCAAGCAAACACCTTTGTGTTCTCTCTCAAGAAAGCCTCCAGTTCTCTTTCTTTTTCCTCGGCTCTTAGCCGAGGAGGAAGAATTGTTTATTATCTCCTTCTTACACCAGAACCTTTTTCAATGGTTTTTCACTCTTCTGGGCAGGTGCTTTGCCGACGTCCTCCAAGACCTCGTGGTCTTCGCTTTTAATCTCTGCACTTTCTGCTTCCCTTATATTATAAGTGCACTTGGTCTCCCTTACTTCTTCAATCCCCTAATCAGTTGGAAATCGCAACAGTTGGTGCAGCATGAAAGGAACAGCCCTAATTACATGTAACCAAGGTCGTCCCAAAATGATGTTGTATGGGAAAGGAGTATCTATCACAGTAAACTCCGTTATTACCTTTTTGCTCCTTACCTGTACCTCTAAATTTGTGGCTCCGAGAGGCCATGTTGGTGTCCCATTGAATATGACCATAGGGGTATCAGATTGCTCTAAATCATCTGGGTAGAGGCCAAGCTCCTTGTAACATCTGACATACATGATGTCACAAGAGGTGCCTTGATCGATCAGTATACGTCTTATCTAGCAATCTCCAATCTTCAAAGTTACCACCAGGGCATCATTATGCAGATGCTGCACTATGTCCAAGTCTACTTCAGTAAAAGAAATCATTAGTCCCTGATATTCATTTGTTTTGGGCTTCTTTTGCTGGACCTGATCTACATGTTGCAGGTGTCTCACTCTCTGGGTCTCCCCTCGAACTTCGTTCTCATTGACCTTCGAGTGAATCACATTGATTACCTGAGGTCCCTCCGCCTACTGCAGTAGTGGTGGTGGATATGGTGCTACTGGTGCTTGGGGCAGCCTCGCATGTTCTTTCCTTGTCTTCGCCTCATCCACTAGGTCTCTCAAGTGACCCTGTCTGACCAGATCCTCCAAGTGTGACTTCAGAGCCCTGCATTCCTAAGTTAGATGTCCATCCTCATTATGGTTGGCACAATGCTGCCCAATGCTCCTACCCATGAACTCGCTAGGGATCTTCTTCGGTGCTCTGTAGTACAGCTGGTTCCTGATCCTCTTCAAAAATTTATAGATCAGGATCCTGAATACCATGCTGACTGCTTGCATAGCTCTCGTTCTTGTTTCTTGCCTGTCAACACTGGCATTCCCCCTGCCTCGCTTCGGCGAGTAGTTTCTCCTTTCTTATTTTGGTGTCCTCGTTCCTTGTGTATCTTCCTCTGCTCTAGCATACTTCTCAATCTGTGCCATGAGCTCTTCCATGCTCTTTGGTAGGGTTTTTGTTAGTGATTTCCGAAGCGAGCATTTATCATCCAGGTCATTCTTGAAAGACACGACTACCAACTCCTGGTTACAAGCCGGAATCTGGTTGTACACCTCGTAGTATCTCTTGGCATAAGGCATGAGGCCTTCACCATCTCTAATCTTCAAAGCCAATAGGGAATCTACCCTCAGTGGCTGTGACTTGTTCGTAACAAACTTAGCCACAAACATCTTGGCCAGGCCTTTCCAACTCTTTACACTCCCTTTTGGCAGTTTATGGAACCAATCTGTTGCTATCTCCCAAAGGATGATAGGAATACTTTGCACAGTAGATGTTTATTCCTGCTCCACAAAGCTATGAATTCAAATACAAACCAACATGAACGTTTGGATTAGACTTATCGTCGTAGATCTGAAACCTCGACATGTTGAATCTCTTCAAAGCCTCAAATGTATCCAACTCCACCGAGAATGGCGTCCTAGGCTTGACGGTAGATGTGATCTCAGTGTTAAGTCTCTTTCTCTAGAGGTAATCTCTCAGATCCTCATTTGTTCTATCGGGAGCTCAGCTATCTGTAGATTTTAGCCTCTTCGACATGCTGCTCCCAGTGTAATTGTGCGTCCTCTTGGACTTGCCTTCATCCATTGCATCAAAATAGAGGTCCTTCCCTTGGATATGCTAAGATCCCTTGACATAGGTTCCCTTGGTTCTTAGTGTCCTCTGCGACTCACCTCATACTGACTCTATTCTCATGATATCCCGTGACAGCCAATGTAAGTTTTCATGTCCCTTACCATGCTGTGGGACAGCTGGGATTGTCTTTTGTCCTCCTTTCTAGGCATCAGTTTTGGCTACTGGTGCCGGTGTGTCCTGCAACGGGAATGTTGGTTGCATTACGTTTTTTTACATCATGAAGTTGACCACTGTCTGCAGGTTTGACAACTTGTTCGCTATATCTTTCATCTCCTTATCCCCTCTCAAGCATCTATCCTTCCAGCTCGGACATTGCTTTCATTGTAATACTCATCTAGGCCTCCCTTCTTTGGGCCATTGCGCACCTTGCCGGCATTATTTGCCCCATGATTCGGTTCCTATACTCCTTCATTACAGTTTTCTTCTCTAGTATTAGGATCCACATGCTCCTCCTCCTTACTGTGGATGTTGGCCCCAATTCTCTCTTCATGCCCGTTGTTGGCCGTTTATTCTTCTTAAGTTCCCACAGACGGCGCCAAATTATGGGTGTTTATTTCCGACCACACAACCAAATGGGGAACTCAGTTGGAGAGCATCAGTAGAATAGATTGAGCCAACCACCTGCCAATAAGAAGATGAGAATTTGCGGTGGTTTGTCTACCTGGGGGCACTCCGAAGATCAAGTCAATAATTTTATCTCTCATAGATATCAAAATAGTACTTAAACTACAAGTCAAAGAACACATACCTCAGACCCACAAGGGTACCTCACTTTTATAACCAACAGTGACCTAGTCACTTAGAAGCCTCACTTCATTGGACTCATGCTTAATGTTCATCTGGACTCTTGGCCAGATATGGATAAACTTCTCATAAGCCTTATCTTTATCCAGACTGAGAGTCTCTTCTGTTCTTGGACTCTTGTCACTAATCTGGATACCTCGGGATCCCGATATCACTGCAGAACATCTCGGCAATCCCGTGGTCACCTCGGCAACATAACTCATCCACGTGGCACCGTAGCGGACATCTTAGGCTATCTTGGCCACATGGCGTCATTTGCAAAATACTTCCCTACATTCATACGATAGAATGTTAGGAGTTAGCAAGTTAAATTACAACGAAGGACCCGAGTCACATGAGCAGTTACATGGACCACTAGGCTAACTACCATGTGTCTAATTTATATTTAAGAGTTGTATAAAATTAGGAAAAGTAAGAGTTTAATTGACAAATAATTTAATACCTTTTCTAATTTTATAATGCTCATAAAATTAGTTTTTTTTTAATTATTTTTTTATAATTTTTAGCCACTAAAAACAAATTTAGTAGTTTTTTGTTTTTCAAAATCAAAAAATCAAAAATCAAAATCAATATATATGTTTTAAATGTTTTTAAAATGTTGTAATAGTAAATAGATTTGATAAGATTGTAATTATGTAATGTTTTTTTTTAAAAAATGACATTTAATAGGTGTTATTTATTTATTTAAAAATCAAAAGTAATAAATTTGCCATGAAATTGAGTAAGATAAGACCTTAGCCATTGTATTTGATTTTTTAATTCAAAATAAAACAAATTTTACTAATATAATTTGGATAAATCTACAACTAATGAGGAGGTTCGTCAATAGGTATTCTTTTTAATTTTTTAAAAGTTAAAATATACAAATTTAGCTTTCGGGTTTTTCAAATTTAGCCAATAGTTTTGATATAGTTGTATCCAGATAGGATTTTAAAAAGGTTAGGTAATTGGTGTTATTTTAAATCTAAAAATTAACAAAGTTAATTGTTAGCCCAAATGCATTTTTTATTTATTTATTTATTTATTTTTAAAATCTGCAAATTAACTAAATTTGCACTCTCAAAGCAGCATGTTGTAGATTCGTTTTTAATTTTTATTTAGTTTTTGTATTCTTTTGGTTGTAATATTTTCATAATTTTTTTTTTTATTAAATTTGATTGTGCATACTTTAACAAACATTGTCAATTTGTCATGTTCTATAAGTCAAACAAAGATAAAAAATAAAAAATAAAGTTAGAAACGGAAAATACAAAAAACATTGCAATTTGATAGCAATAAATGAAACGTGTGTGAAATTTGTTTCAAGCTTTCAGATGTGGAGAGCAGCACTTACAGAGTTAGTAACCTTAACCATCACCATCGTCTATGTTTGGACTCAAATGGACCTAAACCAAAACTCATAGTCCCCATTGCCATCATATTCATCGCCTTCTTCTTCCTGATGGTCATGGTCCCCGTCTCCAGTGGCCACATGAGCCCGATCTTCACCTTCATTGCCACCTTCAAGAGTGTCATAACCTTCCATGCTGGTCTTCTGGGGATTTTTTCCATTTCAGAGAGCGACTACTGAGCCACGTAAGGACCAGGAGGTCACGTGCCCCTCCTGAATTTTGTATTTTTTTTTTTTTACAAATATAAAGAAAATATTTTAAATAAAAAGAATTATAAAAATATTATTAGATTGAAATGTCAAGAACATTTTAAAAATTATGAAAATAATAATGGTTATTTTGATTGAAAATGAAGAGACTAATATAAACCGTATTATTTATGAAAATTTTAAATGTAATGGTGATGTCATTATCATTGACATTCACGTATAAATAATCTCACTATAAAAATATGAAATATATTAGATTGTTAGTTACATTTGACATGTAAGGTTCACTCTCTATGTGTTTATTTATTATTAGTTAGTGATATCGCATACTAATGATGACGTGATATTACCATTAGGAGTTTTCTTAAGTGTGCAAGTGCACACCATGTGCCACTTATACAAAAAGTGTAAGTATAAGGTGTAAGTATAAGTATAAGGTGTAAGTGTAAGGTGTAAGGTGTAAGTAGGTTGCATATGGTGTGCAACCTCAAAAAAGGTGTAAGTGTAAGGTTTAATTTTTCACAAAATGTGTAAGTGTTAGGTGTAAGTGTAAGGTATAAGATGTAAGGTGTAAGTTGCACACCATAACCAAACCCTTACCATTATATTGAATTTTTAATCAAATTTTGTATAAAAAATAATTTATCATTATATAATTTATTTTATGATTTATATCCATATTTTTTTTTTATATTATTCATGATACATTAATTATAAATAACATTATTTTTTTGATATTTCTCGAAATCAATTGTAAAAACTTGAGTAAAATATTTTTGTAAAAATTTTTGATATTGTAATTAGTAAGTGCCTCCGCTAATTTAACTTTCTCCCTCCGCCACTGACAATACTCTATGTTTGAGCTAGGGTAGATGGATGAGACTATGGATTAGTAGTTATTTGGGTTTCAAAACGAAGCCAACAATGCGCCCCACTAGCTTGAATCAGCATCTTGAAGTTGACCACCATCGTCGCTGACAACCTCAACCCACAGTAGTAATAGATGAAATAGAAGCAAATTGAGCCTCTAAGATCACCGGAGAAGGCTAAGCTTGGAGTGAACTATCTTGAGGTACGTAAGGAACAACTTTCATTAAGAAAAGAGAAAAGTTAGGGATCATAAAAAAAATTTCATGAAAATGATCATAAAAGAATTATGATCATTGAATTACCTTGATTAGAATGTGGTGCTTTATTTTAAGTGTAATCTAAGGGTTACAAAGCTTTCATGATTATTTTTATGAAAAATTTTTCATAATACCTAGCATTGCTGTTAAGAAAAACTTGAAGAATGTGTTTCTTCAGAGGTCTATGAGCTTGGTCCTCCTAAAACCTATTTCCACTGGACTTGGTTGGATACTTACTTGTAATTGGGCTCAACTGCCCAACAAGACTATGCTAGCTTGGGCTAGGTAAACAAATAGTATTGCGCTCTCTAATAACAACCCAGTGGGAGTAGACCAAGAAAGACATAAATTTGGGCCCAATTCAAGTTGGGTTGGATTCACTTTCGGAGGTGGCACGAGTAAAAGAGGATACAAAAAATCTAGTTGAAATCGAAAAAGAGACTGTAATATGTTGCCTCCATCATCGAAGACTAAGGCCAAATCAAATCTAAAGCTAAAGCACCTTTCTTGCGGAACCCCATCGTCATCTTTGAAAATTGCTCCTCTTGGTCAATGAGGAGCCACCTACTAAGTGAAGCATCATTAACACGCAATAATTATGACCATTGAATGTGGATGAAAGTAGAGGATTACAAAGAATCCTACTATGAACAATATCCACTGTATAGTCAATTTCCAGCTAATCATCATGATCTGATACTGATGATCCCATCGGTGTAGTTACCCCTAATGTAAACAACTGGTCATGCTCATGTTCTAACGTATGGTCCCAATTATGTTCGTACACATCGAGAAATTCATCAAAGTTGATCTGCTAGGGCACCGTCTCTGGTTCATCCACATTCATGAACATTTCACTATCGACATGATGATCAATGAGAATTTCAAAGGCCCAAGCAAAGGTGAAGTGTGTTACTTCTCATGGTGCACGTAGGCACATATATGGGAGGTACACGTTGGGCTTCAATTATGGTTGATAACCACAATATCCAAATATCAGCTCTGTGCATCAAGTTGTGCATCAATTGCTTCTTGGGTCAGTTCGAATGGAGTTTCCCACTAGTTAAATGTGTAGTCGACCCATCCATAGTGATAACAAACCTTAAACACCCTCTCATTGACATTCAATCTATCGAACTTGTCCATTATGCATTGTAGGAAAAATCCGCTATTCAACGATGTGTTTATTGGGATCTAAACTTTTGTACACAGAAATTGGATATTACGTGAAGTAGCAACACCTAGATCCACCCCGATCACTTCACCAATAGGTTGACCATGACTAAAACCATCTTCCTTTATATAGCATTGTAGAAGAAGACCTACAAGACGAACTCATACTATGAAAGTAGCTATGGTGCATTGATCAAGTCCCAAGCCCGACCTCCAATACTTAGCTACTAATAGTGTAACTTCTATAGCACAAGGACCTTGAATGGAAACTCTATGCATATCCGATACTAAATCAAAACAAAAAACATAAAATATTGACAAATGACAGTCACTTTCACAGTATGCATAGGGACATTGACTTTATTTTGAGTACGCCCTAAATGGTATATGAAAACTCTATAAATTTGTGAATTTGGGATTTGAGAAGTGGTTGTTGGTGTGTTGGAAAAGATGGTGAAATTAATTGTTGTTAACTATTATCATTTCATACTTTTTGAGATGTTGTTGAGAATGAGAACCCATTGTTGAATGGTGGTGCACTGGGCATATTTTGCAAGAAATGATCTTATTATTATTGCATTGAAAATGTTAAACAACATGCTTTTAATTAAATAGATTGGGTGAATTTGGGTCATATATGGTTGGGATGATGATTGGTTAATTTGGCTCTATAGTCCATGGTAAAAGATTGAAAACCCGTGCGGTTAGGTGCCAAGGTCCTCTGGTTAGTACTCGGTATATTTGGTGGTTTAGGTGACACTTGGTGATGGTCACTGGCAGTGTGTAACTTCTTATAATGCAGTAAATTAGGTGGTGCTTAGCGATGATTAATAGCAGATACATGGGCTCGAAAGGATTTTTCAAGTCTGGGTGTTGACATTGGAAACTGGTGGTTTAATCAAAACATTTTAAACATGTTATATGTGTATAGTATCATGATCATTTATACTTGTGGATTTGTATTGGTTTATGAAATGTTTCCTACTGGACTATATGTTCACTCTATATGGTTGAAATCTTTTCAGGTGTTAATTGCATGCCTCGACTTTGAGGCAATGTGCTGGAATGTGTGTTTGAACTTGAGCTTGAGGAGCCTTCTGATATTCAAGCCTAGTGTCACGCCCCGAACCCGCCCCGAGAGGTTTGGCGACGAGACCGGCCAGTAATCTTAGATTACCACGGCCTTACTGTACATAACATAAAGAAAATGGGGCTCGCGGAAGCACATGCAAAACAATAGTCCAAGAGCTGTGCATTTATATGAACAAGTGTGTATACAAGCCAAAAATGTTAATTACACACACTATGTTACATAACATGATCCATGACATCACATAAGTACAAGTTACAAAATAACAAAAAGACAAAACTCCCACACGGCCTTCCAGGCCTAGCCCCATCTCGGAGGCATACAAAACTCCTGGTTAGGCTTCAAAACGGCGGCTCAGCTCGAGACTCCGCCTAGGCTTGGCTACCTGAATGCTCACCTATAATACATAAATACAAACAATGAGCTAAAGCTCAGCAAGTAACATTTAAGTAAAGGGGTAGTGAACGAATACCAACATTTCATAATTACAGTCATAAACAGTCAACAGTCATTAATGGCATAATCCACAGAACCTTTCATAACCTTTCATAACAGTCAATCCTTTAACAGTCTAACAGTCTACGAGATCTCGTGACTGGCCATGGGCCTTCATCTTCATGCCCTAACCCATGACTGATCAGATCATGAGTCTGCATGTTCATGTCACACCCGTGGCCTAACTATCTATGGATGCCATACTAGATTGCAGATAAGGACATTCGTTCACAGTTTAAAATCACCCTTCAGAACATATCATATCATAACATATCACTTGAAACATAATTCATTATAACATATCTTTACAGAAACGTTACTTACAGCGGGTTTCCAATACCGGTTGCACGGTCTTCGAGGCTTGTCCTGCAATTAGCATTATAGAACATTTCTTAACATTCATTATTAGCATACATTAAATCATTCATGCCTCTCTTTTCTTTCCTTTACTTTAATTCATGTCATTTCATTCATTCATTCTTTACTTCATTTCATATTCATTTCATGCTCATAAGATGCTAAATGATGCAATTAATATTATAAAATCAAGTATACAACTTCCTCAAAAAGTTCCTGAAATAAGCCTTCCCGCTCGAGCGCCACTTTGTCCGCTCGAGCGTACTGAACAATTTCCCAAAAACTGCTGAGAGGCTGATTTTCCCTTCGAAGGGCTTCCATCCGCCGAGCGAGATCGCGAAAATCTGGTTCTTCTTCTACAATTCTTCCCTTTTCTTTGAAACATTACTTACAATACATCAAACCAAAAATGCTTGAAACTCATCTCATATCAACGTGGGAATTTTAATTCAAAACCCATTTAGATCATTAACAAAGTCACACCCATGAATTTAATTGGAAAGGCCATGAACATGCACAAGAAAGCTTCATTTTCAACTTCCATGAAGGTTTAGAAGAAGAATCTCCATTAAGCCAAATAAACATGAATTAAACCATTCTAAACCATGATCTTGAGTTCCACATGCAAGAATCATCATTCCATTTCAAGAATTGAAAGAGACTCCTTACCTTAATCACTTAATTGATGAAGATTTAAGCTTGATTTCCTTCTTTCTCTTCCTTTCCCCTTCCTTTCTCTCTTCCCCGAATTTCTTCTCTCTCTCTCTCTTAGATATTTTCTCTTCTCTCTTATTGAGTCAACAATGGTCAATAAACCTTATCTATATATAACATATACACCATAAAAATCAATTTGAGCCAAACGGGACTTAGCGAATCAGATAAATTTCAGTCTTCAATTTCTTTTCTCAAATAGTTCTAAAAATTCCCGATATCACATAAGCATGTTCAATTTCATTTTCTGAACTCATTACGGTCATCAATTTCAGTCCCGAAGTCGTAATTCCAACAGATATTTTCCAATTCAAACAGATAATCTTCAATTAAATCATATAAATACATAATTAATTACTGATAATTGTGACACACGGTTCCGGGTCATTACACCTAGAGTCTTTATTTTATTTAGGCCGAGAGCCATTTTTGATCAAGGGTTGAACTCTTTTTGTCTTGTAAGCCTTAGAGCAACTTTACTGTGCACGTAATTCCAATAGCTTGATTTACATACTATATATTCATTTCACCTAAAATCTTAATATATGATGTATGTAATGGAATTATGATATGGAATGGATAATGTTAATTAAGCATGTATAAGAGTTCACCCTTATATTTTCTTTTATTAATTCTCCTTTCATCTATTATTTATTGTATTCACTTGGGTTGGACTTTGGAAATCTGAGGTGTGACAACCACTTTTACACATAGCTCACCCACTACCACGGAGCCTGCAACACCATACTACTAACCAAATAAAAAAGAAACCACGGATACATGACTCTAGAAGCACGACTTATCTCTCACGAACAAAACTATCCACTAAGGATAACCCTAATTTCACCTCGATCTACTGGAAGAAAGAGAAAAAGTAACAGAAACTCCTTTACGAACACAACCTCTCAAAAGTGAGATTAGTTTGTGTGTTGGCTCTATTAAAAATTTTAACGTGGTAAAGAGTACAATAAAGATGTGTTCACTGTAAGCCTTTTAGGTGATTTAATCAAGCTTTTAAGACAATAATGCTCAAACACACCAAAACTTTTTTTGTTTTTTGTTTTTTTTTTTTGGGGGGAAGGGGAGCCATCTCTCGCTTTAATATGAAACGATAAGCATTATATAATTTTTTTTTTTTTAAATGAAAGATTTTTGAAACTTTGTCTAGTAAACCTAATGAACTTGTTCAACTAAGTTTAAAATATGTTATTTACTGCTACACTTATCATTATATTGTGTTGATTGCCACTATCAAAATGAAGTGTCCTTTTTTTTTTTTTTTTTTTTGATCAAAAAATGTTAATTGTTAGTTGTTAGATTAGCACTTATAGGAGAACAGCTCCCCACCCTTGGCAAACCACCTAAATGCTTGTACTCCTTAACCCATGACTTATAGCGTCCCGGGTTAAGACTCGACCCTTTTATACTCTTCGATTTGGAGTTTGGTATCTATCATTGTTATTTACACCTTCTAGTCTAATATTATCTATTGGGAGTTGAGAATGTGGTTTTGAGCTTGTTTTGAATAGGTTAGGCTTAGTATTTTCTAGGGAGATTTTGTCTCTTTGTTCTTGCGTTTGCTCGATCAATGAGTTGATCTCTTGGGTGGTCTTTCATTTCTCCCAAATTTTGTGTTTGCAGTCTACGATTCTAGAAGGAGGTCATTCTTCACTCGAGCAATCTTTTTTTCGCTCGAGCGGACTAGTTAAGGGTTGGTTTGGGATGTCTTAAAAAAGTACACTTTTTGACTTATTGGTGGGTTTAGGTTGGGTTTGGGTTGGGTTTGATGTGATGTATTAGAGAGGTGATGTGATTTAAATAAGATGATGTGACTTAAATGTGATGTGATTTAAATAAGATGATGTGACTTAAATAAGATAGTGACTTTTTGACTTTTTGACTTATTTAAGTTATGCCAAACTAGCCCTAAGAGTTTCTATTCTTTGCTCGAGTAGTGTTTTGGTTACTTGAGTGACCTTATCTACAGGGTTAATCCTCTGGGAGTTTGGTTTCTTCGCTCCAAATTCTTGGTTGCATAGTGTTTTTGGACTCTCTCTCTCTAGTTTTGGTTGCTTAGTGTTTCTCTCTCTCTCTCTCTCTATCTAAATTCTTGCATAAATGTCCTTATATGCTCTAATCCGTGAATCTCACCACCTTGGTGTTTTGGGATAAAAGGTAGAGCACAAGGAGGTGGTCATTGTAATTTGAAAAGTTCGAGTTCTTCTATCGAGGTAGAGATTTCTTTAATGTTTTACATGGTTCTTAGTTTTTTTATGTGCTCTTAAATAAAGTAGTATTTTGAGAGTTTTGGGTTATAGAAGAGGGGTTTTCTTTGAAATGATATTAGAATTGTTTATGGCATTGAAATTTGGGAATATTGCTTCTGAAAGATGAAATGTTGAAAGGAATATATGTTTGTGAGATTCAAAAATTCTTAGCGATTCATGATTTGAGCTATGGAAAAATGAGAAGTTGTTGAGATCTTTGAAATGATATTTTGGTAATATCTATTCGGTTGGAAAGTGGAGTTGAATATGTATTGTCACTCTTATATCAAAACTATGAAATTATGTATGTCTCTTGAAATTTATCTTTTAAATAGAGATATCTGTTTTGGCTATACGTGGAGGATAGCATTGATTGTTGTACAAATTGCATGAGAATTAGGTTAACTGAAACCACTTGTACATTGCATTTGAATACTTGTTTCATATTTATATATTGAAAATGTATCGTTTTGAGAAAAATGGATGAATACCTTGGTGAATCTAATTAGGGGGTTTGGTTATGGTTATTATTATATTGGCCTATGTGTCCTTGGTAAAAGTCCAAGAGCTCGCACAGTTAGGTGCCGATCCTTCTGGCTAATACTGGTAAAATGATTTTTGGTAGTACTTGTATAGTCTACTGGCAGATATGTACCTAGAGATTCTTAGTGTGTGTATCCACGGTCCTATTTTCTATTTTGGAAGTGACGGTTTATCAATTGAATTATAATGTTTGGAAGAGAAAACGTATATTGTTTTGGAACATGGCATTCATATACATTCACCATATGGCCTTGTTAAGCATCATACAGAACATTAAATTTATCTCTACTAGGCATTAGCTCACCCTGTGTGGAAACCAACTTTCAAGTGCTGATAGTATGCCTCCACCAAGGAATTAGCTTCGGAGGATCATGGAGCTAAAGGCTTGTAGACACCCCATTTTTGACTAGCCTTAAGACTTGGGTGCTCCCTTTTGAGTTCCCAATGATGAAAACGAGGTATTAATCTTTGTAAGTTCTACAACAGGAGTTCTAAGGATCAAGCTTTAAACCTTCCAACGACCTGTGTTGGACAAAATGTTTTTTGACCAAACTAGAAACCTCTTTCAAAATGAGTTTTAGTGGTGCAACTCCAGGCATTACCACAATGTTTTGAGGCTCATATTTTTAAAGTCAAGACGTTGTATTCTTTCAAACAAACAGAGCAAAGAATATAGTGGAAGTGAATAAAAAAAATAAAATCCTCTAAAATGCATGTTTCTCCCTTCTATTCAGGCTAACCTTGCCTTGTTGATCTGACGATGTGCCCACTGGCTGACCGAACACCAAATGATGGTCGGCCACATCAGCATTCGGCCGATCATCAAGAAGCCCGATTGGCTAAATGTTCTGGGTATAAAGCATTTTTGGGGATTTTGGCTTTTGTTTTTGCTTACCTACCACAAATATCTCAGATATTTATGACTTGGGCTCTATATATAGAGCTTGCCAACTCTTTTCAAAGGGTTGGAAAAAAAACTTGCCTTCTTTACCTCCCACCTAGCACCTTTAACCTTAACACTAATTTCTCCATTAAAGTTTGATCCTAAGCACTAGACAAAGGATTTTGGACACCCTTTGAAGCTCTTGAGGGACCTTAAAAAGGTGTTTGTGAACAAGAAAGGCCCATCCTCTTTAAGAGGTGAATCCTTAGCATCTTTGATCTTATCTTTTCGCCTTTTCTTTAATTCTAACTTTCATTTGCATTATGTAATTGTTGTAATTCCTCATAGTTGTGGAGGGAGTAGCCTTAGCCACCCATCTATTGAGTCGATAGCCTTTTTCTTTGTTTTCTTGCTTTCCTTGGCTCTAACTATCTAGTTCTTATGAATTTTGGACCCTTGTGGATTGCTTGTGTAATGACCCCAATATGCGTAGATTCAACTATATCTATTGGAATCGAAGCTGGGTGTAATGGAAAGTTGTTAAAGGTTTGGTGAATGTTTGTGGAGGATCTCATGTTTTATTTTTGAACTTGGGGATTTTGATTGAGGTGGTAACATGATGGTAAAGTAAGATTGAACCAAAGAATTTAATTCGGATAGTTATTTTACGAACAGCTGCCACTCTTTTGCCCTTTTCTTTGTCCACACTTTGAATTTGGATATGAGGTTAGAACCATTGGAAAGCTTATTTCCGGGGCTTCAATTTGGACACAAGAACGACCTAAAACGGAGTCCGGATGGGAGAGTTACGCGTGTTTGAAGTTTTGGAACCTGTGCTGGAACAGGTCCGCTCGAGCGGGCATATGGACGCTCGAGCGGGGTTTTCGGGGCAGCAGCTTTAAAATCGTGATTTTGGATCATTTCTTGATATTTTCTTTTCCCCTCTTCTTTCCTCTTCTTCCTAGTCCGAAACCCTAGCCCCAAACCCTTGAATTTCTTTACTTTGATCACGATCCACCATGGTTTTTGGCATCAAGGATGAAGAATAAGGGAGGATCAATGTTTTTACCCGATTAGAATTTGGATTTGTGAAGGCTTCTTCTCAAACTCACCCTTTGCTTGATTGTTGAGGTAAGGGTTTTATGGTTTGAAGGTGTTAGAAGTTAAATTGATGGGTTTAAATGATAGATTATGAGTCCTAGGTGCTTAATTAATGGAAAAATTGGAATAAAAGTGTTGGGCTAATAACTTTGGTTATTTCTTGAAATTTCAATATATTCTTGAAACCCTAGGTTGATTAATGGTGTTAAGCAAAGATTTTGCCCAAATTGGAAGTTAAATCATGAAATTGAGCTATTGAATTATATGTGTTCAAGTTTAATTAGAATTTGGAAATGTTTGAAAATTATGTTTAAAATTGCGAATGAACTTGTTATGAAGGATTCATGGTTGATTCATGCTTGTTTTATGTGGGTTTCTCATTAATTAATTATGTTGGCACTATATGTAGTGTTGTATGCAACTATACTTCACTCTTTGGTTATATATCAAGGAATTATGTTATATATGTGTTATATTTCAAGAACATGAAGAACTTGAAATCAAGAATGGAATTTAAGAGAGAAATGGCTTGTTAAAGCTCCTAATCTTGTTTAATTCGTTACGCTCAAGGTAGAATCCATGTTATGATAATGTTAGGTTGGAATATTGCCTTAAGTTTACCTTGGGTTGCATGAAAATGGCATGAAAGTGGAGTTGGGGTATCAATGGGAAATTCAGAAGTTCAGGACTTTGCTTGGTCCGCTCGAGCGTGAAGTCCCTTCGGCGAAACGACCCTCCAGCAGTTTTGTGTTTTGTTCAGTCTGCTCGAGCGGCCAAAGTGGCGCTCGAGCGGGGGACTCATTTTCAGGAAAAATATTGTTTGTTCAGTTTTGAATGCTCAGTCCTCTGTTATTTTTAGAATAATTTTCTGATGACCTTAAGATGATTATAACTTCATACGAATGTAATAGCTCAGGAAAGAATTTCTTAATGATTTAAGAGGGAGAGGGAGTTAATTTGTAAGTTATGTTTGTGTGCAGAACGCACTCCGGGAAGGACAAGCTCTCCATTGTAACTCTGTGAGTAATAGTACTATAAATGTACCTTGTTTACCGTTAAGAATATTGTTAACAACATTCTACTTTCTGTGGACTAATTTAGTAATGTGTTTGTTGATTGAGAATTGATGTGAACGTTGAAAGAGTTAGCGCACCTCGGTATGATTCTGAACCTACTCCGTATTTGAGGTTATGGTACCATCCTAAAAATTACCTATACTTCTGTATAAGAATCGTATACAACTATTAACTCTGTGAAGTTGGTTATGAATTGTTCTGATTTACCTTTGGGTTACTGGTAATGTTAAGATTCTGTTAATTACGAAACAAGTATGACTATGTACAAAGAATCACGAGGAAATATTGTACCATATGTTTTGTTTGCTATTGATAATTAATGTTACCATTCAGTTATCAGCAACGTTCTGTAAACTTAAGTTATATGTTTTCAGTATACCATGAAATGAAATGATTGATTCTTGAAAGGCTATGATATGTTGAAAATGAACGAACGAATATCCAGTTTCTAAAAAGTATTTGTGGCACCCTTAGTCCGGATGGCCCTCGCCCGGGGGTAACAATACCGTGGCCTATGGCCCTCGCCCGGGGGTAACAATACCGTGGCTGTTGGTATCAACTTTGTGGTCTTTGGACCTACCTGTTGTGGTCTTCGGACCTACCTGTTGTGGTCTTCGGACCTACCTGTTGTGGTCTTTAGACCTACCTGTTGTGGTCTTCGGACCTACCTGATCTGATGGCTAATGGGTGTACCACATATAATCGTATGCAAAATCTGAATATGGAAATGATTACGAAAATGATTACGAAAATGGTTTGAAATCTGGAAATGCATAAGACTCTGTTTCTGATAAGACTATGTTTCAGATATGAATATTTTCTGGTATGGAACAAAGTGCTGTACGGAACGAAGTGCTACACTTTGGTGGGAGCCACCTCTGGAATCCGTACGAGCCACCTCTTGAGTCCATACATCTGTTATTTCTGTTACCACGCTTATGCGTTCTGTTATTTCCGTGATTTACATTATTTCGCTATTTCCGTTGTTTACATTATTCTATTATTACGGACCCATGGTCGTTTCTACATCTGTAGGCCTATGGTCGTTTCAGATAAACCGGGCTTAAAGCCATTCATAAGGAAATTGGACTATGGCTATTTTGGAAATAATCACGGCATGTAGTTAATCATATGTATCTCTGATTACACGCGTTTGGTTATTCAGTTAAATATCACATTATTTATGTACTATTATTCACTGAGTTCGCTCATTCTATATTTTGTCTGTCTCTTGTAGGTAACCAACCAGGAGATCAATCCTAACCTTTAAGACTTGTGTTCCTCTTGTCAACATTAATGTGTCCAGGCACCACCTGAAGTCGTGCATCATGTACAGTCTTGTTTAGTGCTGATTTACACTCTGGACGCCTGTTGATAGTTGATTGTATTTAATTCTTTTTCATTAATATTTTTGTTATACGCCTATTTGTAGAAATGAGTTGAGGCATATGTGTGTAAACTTTTTGTATAATGTTCAGTGTGAAGTTGAGATCCTGGCATATTAGGAATAGCTCAATGGATGTTATTTTATGTCTTTTATATTATTGGATGCTTCCGTTCAGGCCCCGTATGATATGCATAACAGGTTTAGTGTCTGTTTTTCGAATGGGTCATGCCCAAACTTTTAGGGGCGGGTTTGGGGCGTGACAGCTTGGGAGTAGTTTTAGCCATCCATTCACGAGTTCAATAAGTAGAGTAGTTTTTTTTTTTAATATAAATTTTATTGTTGTTATTACACCTATTATCTTCACTTATCCTCTCTCTTAAGTCTGCTAATCTATGTGTTTCAACTCTTTGCTCAATGATAATAAGTGTTAGGGGTCGTTTCATGAGATTGCTTGGGTGATCCATGGGATTTGGTGTGGATGAGTGTTGTATACCCTTTTTTCATTAAGTATTTTGGAAGTAAAATAAGAGATTTTAGGTCATAGGAAGTTGAAACTCACTTCTCAATCATTTGTGAACATAGAAAGGAATGTTGACATCCTTTTTCTATGACTAGATGAGGAGTTTTCAGTAGATTTGATGAATCTCTTATTTTAATAAGCAAAGCTTACACCAAGAAATGATCTGTATTAATCTACACTCTCCACTTAATAGCATGGATTTGGGTATTAATTTGCCCCTTATTCACAAAGAGAAGATGTAGGTTCCTATCTATTTTCTTAGGCTTGAATTTGTTCTTGATTTTGATCCATTTAATTTGTTTCTTTAAGCAAAATATTTGTTGTATATATCTGTTTATGCTATTGTTGAGGGCTATGGTCCATTCATCTTCTCTGCAAGTAATCTACATCAACAAAGGAGGTAAAAGGTGTGAGAACCCCACAAAAAAGTCCTTCGGCCTCTGTCCTAAAATCTTGCATTGACCTAATTCCCAGCCGGAAAAGGAATTCGGCCGGCCACTTTCTACTCTAGTCGGTTTATCTAGTGTTTGATCGATCATTTTTTCACAAGAACAAAGCAAACAGTTACTGGGGAACGATCCCCTGGGCAGTTCTGGAAACCCTGGAATACTTCTTTTCTTTATTTAATGTGATTTGTTAGATTCAGCAATAGTTAGACTGAATTAATTCATTATTGTAATAATCTTTCTCTCTCTCTCTCTCTCTCTCTCTCTCTCTCTCTCTCTCTCTCTCCCTTTTCTTATTCGAATTGTTGTAATAATCTTCTAACCCCACATCTTTCTAACCCTTTTATTTACGTGCTTTCGATATTGCATCATGTTTTCTTCATCATTATCACGACTAAAACCTGTCCCTATAGGTTTAGCGACGTAACTGGCTAGTAATATTAAGATTACTAAAGGCCTTTGAAACAAACTTGCAAAATACGGGGCTAGCGGAAGCAAATAACAAATATACAATGTCCATAAAGCTGTACAGGCTTAGATGGGACAAAATTTTAAACTTTATATACATATAAAATCGCATCAGTCTTACATCATCCATGACATACAAAACAAAAGGAATTTAGCCCTATTACAGATAAACAAAAACTTGTCCAAAAGACGTAAGTAAACAAAACTTAAGGCGGTTCACTTGACATAACCCTTCAACACAAAAGACTTCCTGGAACTTTCATGTGAGGCACATTGGTTGGCTTGATAGAAACAAATCCAGATTGGGAGTCTTAAGCCAGGTCACACGCTTGGTCACCTATATATATAATATAAATAATAAGTTGGAGCCCAATTAACAACATCAGAGTAAAGGTTTTGATGAATGATGTCCATAACAGATTCAGAAATCAAAATTCAGATAAAAAATAGATTCTTGTACATATTCAGATTTGTAAACAGTTATACATGGTACATCCATTAGCTAATAGATCAGATTGGTCATAATGACCCACGTGCAAAGTAACAAATCAGATTGGTCATATGGACCTACATGTAGAGGAACATATTAGATTGGTCATATAGACCCACGTGCAGAGTAACTGATCAGATTGGTTATATAGACCCACGTGCAGATCAGATAGTTGATTATGCATAATTAGTTCCGTGAATGAAACCTATGTAAAACCTTGGTATAAGGTAATAACAGATAACATATACAGATAATGCTAAGAATGCCACGATCACATTTTAGAGATTGGACAGTCAGTCATTCTATTCAGAAAATAACATTTCAAAACACAGAGTTTAACGTATAATCAGAAAATATGTATAATCAAATATATCTTTACAAAGTTGTTACTCATAGATAGCTCTAAAGACAAATCTGATAGATTAGATGGATGGTTGCGCGTGACTTACACAGATACATAACAAACTTACATTGAAACACACGTTCTGTAGATACATAACATATTACGTTTCTTCCTTAGTGTGTTTCTAATTCATATCCTCATTATTATGGCTTAAACCATGGCTTAAGAATGCCTAGAATGGGATGAGGATGCAATTCTACACTTTGAAACACTTACAACATTTTCAGAAAACAAGGCAATTCGCTCGAGCGCACTTTTGTTCGCTCGAGTGGTTTGCAAAGTTTGCAAAAGTACTAGGAGCTCGCATTTTACGCTCAAGCTAACTTCTTGGTCACTCGAGCCAAGACTAAAAATAAAGGGTGGTCTCTCGAGCAGTCTTTTGTCACTCGAGCCAACCATCAATCTCTGCAAAACTTTTGAAAGCTCGAAATGTATGTTCGAGCAACAATTTGGTTGCTCGAGCGATGCAACCAAATTTTGGAATTTCCAGAATTCGACTTCAACTCTAAAACTCAAATTCAAAGCATCAAAACTCATTCTTTTGAGCCAAAACTGAAGATAACAGTTCGAAACTTGTATAAAACCATGATATGAAGTTCAATTTACAAAATCAAGGCGTAAAACCAAATGAATTCTTTAAAACCAAACCTTAAACTTAATGTATAGCAAGTGCATGCATTTTTTTGAGCTCAAACTCTTTAAATCGTCAACAATTAGCATGAAGTGGTATGAAACATGACAATTTGCAAAACAAAGCTAGAATAGTTACATACATGTGAGAATCCTTCGGAAAACAACTTCAAAATGTGATGACATATGCATACATGTATCGATTGATTCCCAATTCCACATTCAAAGCTTAATTCTCTTGCTTAACCTCCACTTCCGCTTGATGACTTACATTTGGTGATTCAACTATAAAAAACTAAGGGTTGGATTTCTTTCTTACACTCTTCAATTGGACTCTCTAAGTTGTTAATTCTTGAGCTAGCAAGCCAATACTCCCAACTTTCTTCCAAATTCTTCTTTTCCTCTCTTGATTTCAATCTTTTGCTCACTCTCTCTCTCTTACATTTTCTTGATGTCAAAGATGATGAAGAAATATATAGAATGTTGTAGGATGAGTCTTAAGTGACTCATATAGGCTTGATTAAGTTGGCCTCATTAAGCTTGGTTAAACTTAACTCTAATCCATTTATTCTATTTATTTAATTCAGAATCGAATTCCAATTAAATCTCATAAAATTCTAAAAATCCCAAATAACACATTGACTTAGTCAATTTCATGTTCGGATGCTGATAAGCCTTTAATTTCCATATCAAAACAGAATTTCGAACAAATATTCCTACAACAGACATATAGAAACACAAGGATCACATAAGATGCACAATCAACTCATAATTTAATCTTGAATACTTATTAGGCCTTCTTAAGTAAGGATCAATAGTTAATCACGGAGTGGGGTTGTTGCAGTCTTCTCCCCTTAAAAAGTTTGGTCCTCCAAACTTGGGATTACCTTCAGTTTCGAAAAACATAGGATCTAATGGAAACAAATCTGGATATCTTTTCATCATGTCTTCTTCCATTTCCCAAGTCGCATATGTCCCTCCATGCTGTTGCCAATCAGCTTTAATCTCTTTGTTTCTCAATCGTTTGATCTGGTAGTTAACAATTTGGATTGGCCGTTCTTCATATGTATAGTCATCTTTCAAAAACACGTGAATTGGCTCAAAAACATGTAGCGAATCTCCCAAATAATCTCGAAGCATTGAGATATGGAAAACATTATGCATATGTTCCATGACTGGAGGTAAGGCTACTTGATATGTCACCAAATTGATTTTCTCAATAATTTCATACGGCCCAACGTAGCACGGTGCCAACTTGCCCTTTGATCCAAATCGGGTTTGCCCTTTCGTTGGAATCACTTTAATAAACACATGGTCGCCTACTTCATATTCTCAGTCTCTTCTTCTAACATCAGCATAACTTTTCTGACGACTTTGTGCAGTTTTCAACCGTTGCTTAATCAATTTCACTTTTTCAGTCGTCTCTTACACAAGTATAGGCCCTAATAAAGGTCTATCTCCTACTTCAGCCCAACAAATTGGAGATCGACATTTTATTCCATACAAACCTTCATAAGGAGCCATACCAATACTTGAATGATAACTGTTGTTGTATACAAACTTAGCCAAAGGCAAGTAGGTCTCCAAATTTCCTTGGAAATCCAACACACACATTTGTAACATATCTTCCAACATTTGAATGGTTCGTTTTGATTGACCATCCTTCTGTGGATGATATGCACTACTGAGTCTCAATTCAGTTCCCAAGGCCTGTTGCAAACTTTGCTAGAATCTTGAAGTAAACTTGGAATCTCTGTCAGATATAGATACTGACACTTCATGCAGTCTCACAATCTCATTCACATAAATGTAAGCCAATTTGTCCGCATTATAAAAAGTTTTAACAAGTAAAAAGTGAGTAGATTTAGTCAAACGATCAACAATAACCCAGATAGAGTCCATATCTCTTCACGAGTGAGGTGGACCGACAATAAAGTTCATTGTGATATGCTTCCATTTCCATTCCGGTATTAGAAGCAATTGAAGTAATTCAGCAAGTCGTTGATGTTCAGCTTTCACTTGTTGGCAATGCAAGCATTTAGCTACAAAGTTGGCAAACACATTTCTTCATTCCAGGCCACCAAAAATTCTAATTCAAATCTTTGTACATTTTCACATTTCTTGGATGCATAGCAAATTTGGAACTATGGCCTTCTGTCGTAATATGCTTTCTCAGTTCTGAACAATCTGGTACACAAAGCCTACCTTGGAATTTCAACACATTATTCTCAAACATAAATCCCAGTCTCGGTTTCACATCAATTTCTTCAATAATCTTTTTTAGAAACTTATCTTCTGGTTGCTTTTCTTTAACTTCGTCAATGATTGCAGGCTGTGCAGAAATGGCAGCCAAAGTTCCACCTTGTTTACGCAAGACAATCTCAATTTCATTTCCTTCTAAGTCACATAACGACTCCTTTTGTCCTGTGAGCAAACATGCCAAGTTCCCAATGGATTTTCTGCTCAAAGCATCTGCAATGGTATTGGCCTTTCCTGGATGATACAGAATTTGCAAGTCATAGTCTTTTATCAGTTCTAGCCACCTTCTTTGTCTTATATTTAATTCCTTTTGGGTAAAGAAATATTTCAGAGTTTTCTGGTTTGTGTACACCTCACAAGTTGCCCCATATAAGTAATGGTGCCAGATTTTTAAAGTAAATACTATAGCTGCAAGTTCAAAATCGTAGGTCAGATAATTTCTTTTCATGAGGTCAGAGTTGTCAAGAAGCATTCGCTATCACTTTTTCCATTTTGCATTAACACACACCCCAAGCATCACTGTAGATTTGAAACCCATTAGTACCAAAAAACAGTGTCAGAATTGGTGTAGTCACTAATCTGGTCTTTAACTCTTGAAAAATTGATTCTCTCTGATCATTCCAGTTAAACGACACACTTTTTGTGTCAACTGAGTGAGTGGAAAAGCAAGTTTGGAGAACTCTTTCACAAATCTCCTGTAATAACCAGAAGTCCCAGAAAACTGCGAACCTCTATCACTGTGGTTGGTCTTGGCCAATTTACAATAGCCGCAATTTTCTGCAAGTCAACAGATATGCCCTCCTTGTTGATTACATACCCTAAAAATGTCACACTATCAAGCCATAATTCACAGTTGGATAGTTTTGAATATAGTTTCTTCTCTCTTAATGGCTGTAACACAATTATCAAATGATTTTCATGCTCTTCCCTGCTTTTGGAGTAAATCAAAATATCGTCAATAAATACAATAACAAATTTATCAAGAAATTGTTTAAAAACCCTATCCGTTGGTCCATAAACGCGGCAAGTGCATTAGTTACCCTAAATGGCATTACCAGAAACTCAAAGTGCTCATATTGAGTTCAGAAAGAGATTTTCTCTATATCTTCTATTTTAACTTTCAACTGATAGTACCTAGATCTAAGGTCAATCTTGGAAAACACTTAGGCTCCCTACAGTTGGTCAAACATATCATCTATTCAGGGTAGTGGGTATTTGTTTTTCACGGTCACTTTATTCAATTCCCAGTAGTCTATACACAACCTCAAAGTCCCATCTTTCTTTTTGACAAATAAGACTGGAGCACCCCAAGGTGAAGTGCTTAGGCAAATGAATTTCTTGTCTAACAGTTTTTGCAATTGAATTTTTAATTCTTTTAGTTCAGTGGTTGACATTCTATATGGGGTTTTAGAAATTGGTTGCATTCCAGGTACTACTTCAATAGTGAATTCAATTTCACTATCAATCAAATCTCCAGGTAGTTCATTAGGAAAAACATCGGGAAATTCATTAATTGTAGGAATGTTTTCCACACTAGCAGTATCTGTAGTCACAGACAACACACTACACAAGTAACCCCTACAACCTTTTCTCAACAGTTTATTAGTTTTCATAGAAGAAATCAAACACGGAGGAGGAACTACATCATCCCTAACAAATACAAATTCAGGCAACCCCGGAGGTCAAAACACAATAGACTTAGTAGCATAATCAATGGTAGCATGATATTTTGTTAACCAATCCATACCCAATATACAATCAAAATGATCTATACCCCAACGGCATCAAATCAGCATATAAGAGTACATCTCCAATCATAACATCACATGCATGATATATATAAGCATACGTCATAGAACCACCAGATGGTGTAGATATAGGTAACAAATAGTTCATTTGTTTTAGAGGCCTAGTCAATTTCCGAGAAAAAACATACAATACAAATGAGTGAGTGGATCTACAAAATATCAACACATGCATTTTGAGCACAGATACGGAGTAACCTGATACCACAGATTCAGTGTTCTGAACATCTCCAGGCACAAGTGCAAACACTCTCCCTTGTCTCAAGGTTTCTTTCCCAGCATTGGTTCTTACATTGGTTCCTGGCATAGACCGAGCCAAACTTGCTAAAGGATGGTTGGAATTTTGGGACATCGGACAATCTTTTACCATGTGGCTAGTCTTGTCACACCAAAAGCAAGCACTCGTCGTACATTAACACACACCCTTATGTTTCCTTCCACATTTCGGACAAGTAGGTGCATATTCACTTCCCTAACTTGAACTGCTTGTAGATCCTATATTTTGCTTCTTGCTCATTGAGAATGACTGACCATTCTTGAAATTAAACCTAGATCTTTTACCTCTCCATTCAGTTGTCAGAGCTTTGATTTGTTTCAAAGCTGCCAAGTTGGCTTCAGACATCAGGGCTCTACCTAGTATATCCATATACCTGGTTAACTTCAAAACTCCAACTCAGTCAAGCACATCTAGATTAAGGCTCCTTCAAATTTTCTGGCCTTTTTGTAGTCCGTGTCTACCATATGTGGAGCAAACCAAGCTAATTTAGTAAATTTGGCCACATACTTGGCCACAGACATGTTGTCTTGCTTTAGCTGTTCAAACTTCGGAGACTTTACGATCCCTGAAGCACTAAGGAAAGTATTTTTCATAAAATATCTCTTTGAATTGATTCCATGTCATAGCCCCATTGTTATCTCATATTAACATCCATCAACACCTTGCTTCTTCTTTCAAAGTATAGGTGGCCAACAAAACTTTTTGAGTCTTGGAACATAGGAACACTTCAAATAATTTCTCTATCCCAAGCATTCAAGTTTTAGCCTTCTATGGTTCAATGCCACCCAGAAAAGTCGGTGGCTTCATCTTACTAAACTTCTGAGTCACACTGATGATGTCATTGTTCACTGGCTCAACATGTACCAAAGAAGATCGAAGGGGTAATGATTGTTGCCTTTGTTGTTGTCTCATGGACTTAGTGAGAGCTTTTAGCATTCGTTTCATTCAGTCCATTTGGGCATTAGAGGATTCAATTACATCATCACTTCTTGTTCTCTCCATTTGCTATAAGTAAATAGAGCAATAATAAACATAGGCGAATAGTTCTTTTACAGTTTTCACAGTGTTCAGTTTTATTTCATTTCATATTGTTTCAGATATGTCATAAATGCACACACTCGCACATGCTGATATAATGTCCGTAATTGTTTTCTACGACATCCTATAGCTCATTTGGACTCATGCGTACAGTATAACTCGTTCTCTGATACCATTCTGTCACGACCCAAACTCGCCCATATAGGTTCAGCGTCGTAACTTGCCAGTAATCCTAAGATTAATGAATGAAACAAACTAGCAAAATAAGAGACCAGCGGAAGCAAATAATAAATATACAATGTCCATAAATTATGCAAACTTAGATAGGGCAGAAATTTTAAACTTTATATGCATATATAATCGCATTAGTCTTATATCATCCATAATAGATAAAACAAAAGGGACTCAGCCCTATTATAGATAAACAAAAACTTGTCCAAAAGACGTAAGTAAATAAAACTTAAGGTGGTTCACTTGACATAGCCCTTAAACACAAAAGACTTCTAGAAACCTCCACATGAGGCATATTGGTTGCCTTGACAGAAACAGATCTAGACTGGGAGTCTCAAGCCTGCTCTTCTACATACATAATAAAAATAACGAGTTGGAGTCCAGTGAATAACATCAAAGTAAAGGCTTTGATGAATGATGTCCATAACAGATTCAGAAATCAAAATTTAGATAAAAAACAGATACTTATAGATATTAAGATTTGTAAATAGTTATACGTGGTACATCCATTAGCTAACAGATCAAATTGGCCATAAAGACCCACATGCAAAGTAATAGATCAGATTGGTCATATAGACCTACATGCAAAGTAATAGATCAGATTGGTCATAAACCCACATGTAGGGTAACAGATCATATTGGTCATATAGACCCACGTGCAGATTAGATAGTTGATTATGCATAATTAGTTCCATGAATGGAACCCACATGAAACCTTGGTACCAGGTAACGGATAATAGATAACAGATACAGATAATGCTATGGATGCCACGATTACATTTCAAAGATTAGACAATCATTCATTCTATTCAGAAAATAACATTTCAGAAAATAGAGTTTAACGTATAATTAGAAAATACATACGATCAAACATATCTTTACAAAGTTGTTACTCATAGATAGCTCCAGAGACAAATCAAACAGATCAGATGGATAGTTGCATGTGACCTACACATACACATAATAGACTCACATTGAAACACACGTTTCTTTGATACATAACTTATTACATTTCTTCCTTAGTGTGTTTCTAATTCATATCCTCATTATGATGGCCTAAACCATGGCTTAAGAATGCCTAGAATGGGATGATGATGCAATTATGCACTTTGAAGACTTACAAAATTTTCAGAAAACAACGGTTTGCAAAGTCTGCAAAAGTGCTTGGAGCTCACATTTCACGCTCGAGCCGACTTCTTAGGTGCTCGAGCCAAGATTGAAAATAAAGGGTGGTCGCTTTAGTGGTCTTTTTTTCGCTCGACCCAACCATCGATTTCTGCAAAACTTCTAAGAGCTCGAAATGTACACTTGAGTGACAATTTGGTCACTCGAGAGTTACAACCAAATTCTGGAATTTCTAGAATTCGACTTCAACTCCAAAACTCAAATCCAAAGCATCAAAACTCATTCTTTTGGGCCAAAACTCAAGATAACACTTTGAAACTTTTATAAAACCAAGAAATTTGTATAAAACCATGATAATGATGTTTAATTTACAAAATCAAGGAGAAAAAGCAAGTGAATTCTTCAAAACCAAACCTTAAACTTAATGTATAGCAAATGCATGCATTGTTTTGAGCTCAAACTCTTTAAATAATGAACAATTACGATGAAATGCTATGAAACATTATGAATTTGCAAAACAAAGCCAAAATAGTTACATGCATGTGAGAATCCTTTGGAAAACAACTTCAAAATGTGATGACATATGTATACATGTATGGATTGATTCCTAATTCCACATTCAAAGCTCAATTCTCTTGATTAACCTCCATTTCCTCTTGAATTCTTACATTTGGTGATTTAACTACAAAAAATTAAGAGTTGGAATTCTTACCTACTCTCTTCAATTGGACTCTAAGTTGTTAATTCTTGAGCTAGCAAGCCAATACTCCCAACTTTCTTCCAAAATTTTCTTTTTCTCTCTTGATTTCTCTCTCTCTCTCTCTCTCTCTCTCTCTCTCTCTCTTGATGTCAAAGATGATGAAAAAATGTGTAGAAAGTTTTAGGATGAGTCTTAAGTAACTTATATAGGCTTATTAAGTTGGCCTAATTAAGCTTGGTTAAACTTAATTAATTCTAATCCGTTTATTCTAATTATTTTATTTTGAATCGAATTCTAATTAAACTTCCCAAAAAATTCTAAAAATCTCAAATAACACATTGACTTAGAGTAGCTAATTTTTTGCACTCCTTGGAGGGGTTTAGTTTCCTCGGATGTGATTCCCTATAGTTCGGACACCCGTGGTTCTGAATTTGGTTTCACGAGTGCAATGTGAAACAAAAGAAAATGAGAGTCCAAATTCGGCAAATCCCAGAAAAATCCACTAATTGCAAGTGATGCCAAAAATGGACTACATTACTAGATTTCATAGTCGCCACCTAATATTTTTTCGGAGAATTAGGAAACTCATGACTCGTGCCAAAGGCCACTTGTCTGTCGGAACCAAAGTTGTGTTAGTTTGGGAACTCAAGTATGAGAGGGGAAGGTCATGTATTGAGCAACCCACTCACCCGATCAAAGATCAGCCTCTACTAACTCATGATGTGAATTTTATAGACATTATAGATAGCCTCCATTCACAGGCGTTCATAGAGATATTTCAAATAAGCAAATAGCCTCATGGTAATATGCTTGAGATGATAATACACACATATATGATATGCTAAAGCAAAAATACTCACCTAGTACTCAACTGCGGCAAGCCAAAGAAAAAGAAATAATTTAGAAAAATGCATGATCCTAGTATGAAAAATGGCTAATGCAGCACATACAAAATGCAACTACTAATTCGGCTACTAACATGATATGTAAAGCAACTCAAAGCATGAGGCAGCGCGCATAATCAAGTAGGAAATGGTAAGAGCACTATATATGATGAGTCAAACCTTAATGCATGCAAAAATGGATACAAAGCAAGGAAATGATAAGGGAAAACATGATGCTATAAACAATGAAGATAAGCATGTAAATGAAATGGAGAAAGAAATGGGGGTTGGAAGACATACATCAATTGTTACAAATTTGCCCTATTACAAGAGGGTCCGAATATCCTAATCAACTAATTATTACATCACCAAATTAATAATTACCTAATTATTACATTTGCAAATATTGATAGTGATAATGAATAAAATAAAAGAAAACAAAAGAAAAGGACCACACGTGTGCAAATGAGAACATCCTCCAGAAATTACTTTGTCTGCTTTTGGGGGAACTGCTTTGTTTTATCCTCAGCCATTGCTCTGTTTGTTCACTTTCAGACCCGGTCGTTCCAAAATGAGGCCTGACCTGGTCTAATAAAATATGGCCATGATTCAATTTCAGCCAGAAAACATGTTTTGTGCAGTGAGGTAATAACAGTGCAGACAGAGTGTTTCCAAAAGATGTTTGCCCTTTCTACCCATTTCTATCATGAAGATACTCAAGGGAGTGGTAGATTTGTTTCCTAAATCATCAACCATCGCAAGGTTGTTGTATAATGATCTTAGAGGCAGCAAAAATGAGAATCAAAGCTAGAAACTTCAAATGAAGAAATGGCTCAAACCTATTAAGACTAAATGAGTACTCGAATTAGAGAGAATAGTTTAATGAGAATCATTTCATGTTGCATCATTGAAGAAAGAAATTAGAGACTCCTCTTCCTACTCATAGAACATGAATTAATATCCATTTTCATGCTTCAAAATGGAACTAGAAGAGAGTCTCTAATACTTTTAATGAAAAAGCTCTTGTTTTGCTTTGAAGAGAACAAAATCAAAACTAAAAGAAAACAAATAGAACAACTAAAAAAAAAAAAGAAAAAAAAAAGAGTTAACTATCAAAGCTTAAACACACAACTCATCAAAGTTGTTGACAAGTCCTCTTTTATTCATGGAATAAGGATGAGACATCCATTTCCATGTTCTGAAAATGATCGAGAATAAAGTTTTTCAACATTTTTAACACAGAAGCTATCACTTAGCTTCAAGGTAAGCAACAATATCGACAACTTAAACGGATTGGTAGCTACATCCTAAACACAACATACCCACGAGGACTATTACGCTATTAACAAAAGCTATAAAAACAAAAGAAAGGCTATTAACTCAAACGGATTGGCAGCTATGTTCTAAAAACACCAAAGCCGCGAGGACTATTACGCTATTACAACAGTGCAACTATTATTCAAAGCATAATTAATTTAATCATACTAAATAGTCCACAAATTTTAAAAAAAGAAAAAGAAAAAGAAAAAAGAAACACACACACACACACACAGGGAAAACAAGAAATAGAAAGAAGTAAAGAGAAGCTATAGTTAACAACTAGTAATCAAAGCCTAAGGAAGGGTGGCCAGCCCCTCCACTTTTTGTGACCTTAACCACATATTTCAGCCCCAAAATAACTCAAAAATAGTATACAAAACAAGAAAAAGAGAGGAAAAGAGATGCAAAGCTCTACCTCTTGGCAAAAGGAATAACTTCTTAGTTATTAAACTTCAATCTGAACACCCTCAAGTATCTAAAATATAGTTTGAAACTTTAGCAAAAAGCTTCAAGAACAAGCTCTAATGGTATATGTATAGCTAAAAGCGATATGGAGGTCAAGCAAACTTTTGGAAGGAAGAAGGGTGTCTTTAGCTCTCAATATCCTTCAAAGCCTTTGGAAAAATTTTCTAACCCCAAATTCTGAAGGGAGAGGGTCTATTTATAGAATTTAAAATATTTTGTTCGAAAATATCTTCAAAAAAAGACAGCTGGTGAAATCCCACCAGATACACTGTCTGTCACTAATGAGAGCTGGCCAAGTCCAAATACCCACAGTCGGGCTAAACAACCCATGGTTAGGTCTCAAAGCTTTCCTCTGGCTTACTATTGTATGGTCAGTGTAGGTTTGGAGAAATGCCTTGAAAATAGGGTTTAAAGGTCTAAAACATTTTGGTCAAAATGGGATATAAGGTTGGGATTTAGAGCTCAAACCTGGATTCCTTTTGCTGAAGATTCACAAGATTGCACAGTGTAACTTTTCATCATCGGGTGTTCGGAATAAAGTGCCTATGTCTTAAGGGCGGTCAAAATAGGGTGTCTATAGTTGCCTATCTTTGACAAAACTCGGTACGTCATGAAATGACGTGAGTGAATGTCAAAGCCTGAAGATGACCTAATTGACAAGGCCGTAAGACTTGGGTAGACAAACAAAATGCAAATACAGTTGGTTCAACTCGAAAGTTACCTACGTATCCCTTTGCAAGGAATCAAACCAGCGTAGTTTAGGGGCAAGATACAAATGATATACAATGTAATGCAATAAAACCACAAACGAGCATACCACCCAAAAATCACAAAGATGAGAGGGAGTACAAGCCAAACAATGTATAACGTAGAGAGGGTGAAAGAAACAAGCCAAACTACACATCGCGTAGCTGATTTCATGATGCTTATGACAAGATGTAACTATTGAAGATGTAATTCAATAATGCGACAAGGAAAACTTTAAACATGCGTTCTATGTGATATAGCGTAGACTTAAAAAAAACTGGGACATAAACTCACATGTCCCAAGATGATCCCTATCGAGGACACGTCGTTACGTATCTTGAGATAAAAAACCTCTCAAGGTCGCCTTCCTACACGTCCCAAAAGAGAGAGAGAGAGAGAGAGAGAGCTCAGAAGACACGTCTCATGCGTCCAAAGAAAAACATCTAGAGTCGCGTCTCATGCGTCTCGAGATAAAGACTGCTTGGGAACATGTTCTTGCACATCTTAAGAAAATCGCTTAGGGTCACGTCTTACACATTCTAAGAAAACCACTCAGGGTCGTGTTCCTGCACACCCTGAGATAAAGACCACTTGGGATCGCATCTCATGCGTTCTGAGAAAATCGCTTAGGGTCATGTTCTTGCACGCCCTGAGATAAAGACCGCTCGGGAACGCGTCTCACGCTTCCTGAGAAAATTGCCCAGGGTTATGTCCTTGCACACCCTGGGATAAAGACCGCTTGGGAATGCATCTCACGCGTCCTGAGAAAACCGCTCAAGGTCATGTTCTTGCACACCCTGAAATAAAGACCGCTGGGGAGCACATCTCACACGTCCTGAGAAAATCGCTCAGGGTCATATTCTTGCACACTGTGAGATAAAGACCACTTAGGATCGCGTCTCACGTGCCTTGAGAAAATGGCTCGAGGGAAAATGATCCTAAACGTGTTCTAGCATAAAAGGATAGATGCTACAGAATAACGCATGGTGCAAATGGATGTAATGGGTGTGATTGACAATGTGGTACGTGTGACAAGCAGCGTAATGGATGATGTTTAGGCAATGCAATAGAATAAACAAGAAAAGCGGCACCTTAGAAGGCACCTTACGGGGCAAGTCGCAATAAACCACCTTACTCTGATGGGGATATCCCTTCAAACTACGTTTTCATGTAGAAAAGGGAAGAGTTCAGACCAAACTATATTTTCCTTGCAAAAAGGGTGAGGGTAATGAAATGGTATGAAAACATGCCTAGACGCGCTTACTGTGAAAAGAGTGAAAGCTATACTGGGGGTTAATGCTCTTCAAACATGAAAGGGAAAAAAAAAAAAAAAGAAGGTTTTTGGAGCCCGATGTACGAACCCATCTTGTTTCGGGAAGCAAAAATAAGTAACATGTTTTTTTGAAAATTCCATGGGGAGCAGTGTTCAGAGAGAGCACCTTGCTTGGTATGGGAATTGAATTTGGACTTACGTATACCACGTTGCAGAGAAGTGGCATTTTAGGAAAAATACCTCTGCTGAGAAGTGATACTTTGGCGAGTACCTCACCTGGTATTTGTTTGAAATTCGGTTTATGTGTAATAACACTGTTGGAAAAAATGACGAGACACACAGAAACACAATCTGAATGACAACTCCGAAATTCTCGATGTCTGGAACAAGATCTAATATGCAAAAACACCTTCCTCCAATTGGGAAATGGGCCTATCCATGCACAAGGCCAAACTGAACCCAAAAACACATTGCTACACACTGAGAGTCGGTCAGGCCCAAAATACACACACTGGGTCAAAACAAAGGCGGCTGGGTTACGCTAGCAGCAAGGGCAGTTATGACATTTCACAAGTTGTGGCTCTTTACAACACATTTTTTGCTCTTATTCCACACACACCCCATGCAAAAACTCCCTTCCTTTCTCTCTAGGTGTTCTATATCTAGATCTTCACTCTACTTGCGTTACTCAATGGTTTTTGTGAAGTTTTTCTTGAAAGCCCTTCTAATCCTCTACATTTTGGACAGATTGGATTTTGATTTGGTTGAGTTTTGGGTTTCTCTAGGTTTTTTGGCTCATTCTCTCGGGTTTGCTTGAGATTTCCCCTACCCAATCTTGTTTTTTCATTTTTCTCTTTATTTTCTCTCTCGTGGGGTTTGGATTTGGGTTTTTAACATTTTTCACTCACTTTTCTTTTCTTCCACCACCCATCAAATTTTCCATGGCCGATGATGTTCCATAAGGCAATGTGTCTCCTGCCATCCCAAGAGGTGGTGTTCCCTTGGTTAATGTTAACATCTCCATCCTGGAGCTTGCTGCGGATATTGGGCCTATTCTTGGCGAGGATTTGACGGCTGAGGACATTCCTCCTCCTGCACCCGAGCCTGAGTTACTTCTTCTTGCTGATAGACCTTTTGATCCGGCTACCTATTAGCCATGTACACATACATTGGCTCCCAATGGCATTTTGACATTTGAGGGCCCCATTACTGAGGCTGATGAGGACGTCTTTATATAGGAGCCGACGGAGCACCTATCTACTGATGCTTCCACAATAAGAAATCTTTCTCTTAGGCACGTTTTACTTGAATTTTATTGCTGCTCTCGTGTTTCAAATGCTAACAACACTTCTTGCCTTAGGTCGTGGCCAGGAAGATAAGTGGTTATGGGATATTTCTAGTCTGCGATGTTGATATGAGAGGTTGATGATGCCGGCTTCAGAACTTTGTGTTCAGGGCTCATAATGATGAAGGCCAAGCCGCTTTTGTATAGTGCTTTGGTGGAGAGGTGGTGGGACACCACCAACTCCTTCTACTTCTCATTGACTAGGGAGATGACCATGACTCCCTACGACTTCTTGATGCTTACCGGTTTATAGGTAGGGCTTAGCCACCCTATCCCATTTGATCCTGACATGATTTAGTAGAGAGTTGCACAACTTTATCTTCTTGTGGGGATCCCAAATGTTGTCGGCCACGGGATGGTACGCCATAGCTAGTTCTTAGACCATTTCTCTGCCCTTCAACCTGTTACTCCCGATGAGGTAGCATAGTACGCCCGGGGGTTCCTCATGTATCTCCTCGGTACTACCCTGTTTGTGAACAAGGAGAATACCATGGGGCTATACGTTTTGGGAGCACTGGTGCACCTCTCGTGGGTGATGGAGTATGACCAGGGTGGTGCTAGACTAGCCACCCTCTATTACTATATGACTTTGACATCCCGCTGAAAGGTGGACTCGCTTGGCGAATACTAGAAAGTCTTTGAGGTACACCTTACACTTTGTTTTCAATTCTTTTATCAACCATGCTTTCTACTTTGCACTTTCTGTTTGTATATGCTTCCTTTGCCCAATTAATTTACAACCTTGTTTTCCTTTTGCAGTTGTGGTTTACATCTATTTCACATCTATCGCCCCTATTCCGGTGCAACCCCTTGAGTTGTCTGTGCCCCACTCTCAGTACTACAACTCCAGACTCGAGCGTTGGAGATGTACGGATCGCGACTTTGCCTATTTCTACCACTTCTTCGATACGGTCACTGCTGAGAGGGTAACAAAATCTCATACTAATCTTTGTTTTTTTTGCTTTTATACTATTCAACCCCTATATTTTGATATCTGATATATGACTTCTATCTTTATCTGTAGATTGATTGGCACCCTTGGGCAAGCATCCCCCAAGTATCGAGGGTGACCTATGTTGTTGCATGTGATGCCTTCGCAATGCGGATTTTGTTTGAGGGTCTTTTCAGTAGGGCCTATTTCTCGGGAGAGAGATTTACTCATCAGACCCGGGACTGAGTTGATCCTGACATTCCACATCCCCTTCCTTTGGGCATGAGGATTACTAATGATATTCACGATGGACACATGATTGACCACCATATGTTTGGGAAGGACAACGAATTGTACCATGGAGTTGGCAACTTCATTGTATTTTTGTAGAAACGTAAGATGGAATAACTCACCTGGGGTGTGGCCCGTGTGCTCCTTGACGCTACTACTGCTGTTACTAGAGGTGCTCCCATTGCAGCTCTCATTTCCTAGGCTACCTACAATCCTTATTGAGGTCGTACACATGTGACCGGATGGGGTGATTGAGCAAATCCCTCTTGAACATATTGAGGAGAGGGATCGCAGGTTGGTGGTTGCTCCTAATGTTGAGCAGGGAAATATCTCTTCTTTGTTTCTACCCACTGTGCTTCACAAATTTGTTCTACATACTCATGATCTCCTTCGGACAGTTGACCGTCTAATTCTCATGGTGCGGAGGACATAGACTAGCTTGGCTGCTCATGGGATCGAAGTACACTTACCCACTTTCCCAATAGTTCATTAGCAATTCATTCATTCACAGGCCCTAATATACTTTAATATCCTGTTCATAATTATGTCGCGTTTGCTCTAATGCCCTGTATCTTTTTAGCTCGAGCCAGCATTAGTTACATCTGTGAGACCTCCTCCAGCTAGTGGAAGGAGAGAGAGATGAGCCCTGGTGAGAGGTAGAGCGCGAGTTAACCCTAGGAGAGACGGGGATGCTTATGGCCATTGCAGAAGCGAAGCGGGACAAGGTCGAGACAGAGTGGGTGCGGGACAACGCTCCTCTTTTTGTTTGGAGATCCTTGACGACCATGTTGAGTACACCACCTCTGAGGGCGAGGGGGATGCTAGTGCCAATATCCTGCTTACCGAAGACAGCGGCGATAGTGATGAGTCCCCTCCACGACTGAGGATAGAGAGGCCTAGGAGATATTAATTTTGCTTTTCCTTTCTTTTCTTTTGCTTTTGCTTCGTCAGGAACCTATGTAGCTTCGGATAGGTCCTTTTTGCCTTGCTTTTCTTTTGAAAACTTGTGTTTTCTTTTGAAAAAGTGTGATTGGGGTTGGACCCTGCAGTTTATAAAAGAATGAATTTTGTTTTTACATAACATGTGATGAATGGCATGGCACTTGCACATAAAAGCATTTTACAAGAATTTGAAACTGAGAATGATTGCTTTTGAATTGATTTTGAACTGGATAAAGAGCCTTCAACCGACCAAAATGCAAAATATAACTCGATAAAAGAGAAATAAAACAACAACTTAATAACACATAAAAACACTTATTGGAATCACGGCAAGACCTAAAACAAGACTTTGAAACACTGCGTTGAGATTTGCTGCCTTTGTAGCCACTATTCTATTTAGTAGGAATTGAGACCCTGCTGGGTCTAAATACACATGGCCGGGTTTCAGTAAAGGCGACCGGATCCAAATAGTGACTGGGTAGTGGGATACAGCTATCATGTACTCACCTATTCCCAATCTCTATAAAAGGAGCCCTCTCACTATTTTCTCGGCAAAACAACAAACTTCTAATATTTTGCTCTGAAAATGGAGATTTTGCTTGGCAATAGGCTCAAGGATTGGATGGCCACTTTGGACAGCACGGAAAAGGTAAACTTAGACGGTTTCAGCATAAATGCTCTTTTTCCTTTGAGTCGTACTCCGCTTTGTTTTCCATTCCTTCATGCCCCTACCTAATGTTAGCACCCATTCACTCATGTGTTTCGTTTCGGAACGAAAGAGATATGTCCTACTCTTGAAGAGTTTCAAACATTGATGGAGTCTCATCAAAATGAGGAGATTATGTATGTAGCTAGTTTTTCGTGCTCCTCGGAGGGGCTTAGTCTCCTCAGATACAATAGCCCTACAATTTGGACTCTCGTGGTTCTAAATTTGGTTTCACAAGTGCAATGTGAAATAGAAAAATACAAATGGGAGTCCAAATTCGGCAAATCTTTGAAAATCCATTTAATCATCAGAGATGCCAAAAATGGACAGCATTGCCAGATTTCAGAGTCGCCACCTAAATATTTTTGGAAATTTAGGAAACCTGTGACTCGTGCCAAAGGCCACTTGTCCGTCATAACTAAAGTGTCTTGGCTTGGGAACTTAGGTATGAGAGGGGAAGGTCATGAATTGAGCACCCCACTCACCTGATCAAAGATCGTCCGCTACTAATCATGATGTGATTTTGATGTACAGTATATGCTCATGTTCTGGTTATTACGCTGACATTAGTATGTGAGGCACACAAGTATAGACTACATCACCCACTTTGGAATGCTTTGATTTCATGTTTGTTTGAAAAAAGTTTTGAATATGTGCTACTTGAAAATGTATGCTCATATGTACATTAATCAAAATCATCCCAACTTAAGCGAAATAGCCTTCATCCGCAGGCATTCAAAGGGGCATTTCAAATAAGCACGTACCTCATGGTAGTATGCTTGATATGGCAACACAAGCACACATGCAATATGCTAAAGCAAAAGTGCTCACCTAGTACTCAATTGAGGCAAGCCAAAGAGAAGGAAATAATTAGAAAAATACATGCTCTAATATGCAAGTGACTGATGCAACACATACAAGATGCAACACATACAAAATGCAACTACTAGGTTCGGTTTATTTAACATGCTATATGGATCAACTCAAAGCATGCGGCAACAAACATATTCAACTAAGTACAAAATGACAATGATATTAGAATGATGAACCGAACCCAATGCATGCAAACATGAATACAACACATGGTAATGATATGAAATCAAAGCATGGTACTACCACGGTAAGCATGTAACTAAACGAGAGAGAGAAATGGGGGTTGGAAGACATACAAATATTACAAGTTTGCCCTCGCACAAGAGGGTCAGAATGAATGTCCTAATTAAGCTAATTATTACAAACCCCAAATGAATTAACTAAATTAACTAGCTATTACAAATTTGAATGAAGCCAACCAATTAATTACACATACTAATATTAAAGTACTAATTTAATGGACTTGAACGGGAGGCGAGAAGCTGCATGCGCACAATTAAGAACATCATTCAGGAAACCTCTCTGTTTGCTGTCAAAATCTGCTCTGTTTGCAGTCAGAAAATTATTCTGTTTTGGCCTCAAGTTCTGCTCTATTCTGTTGTAAAAATGCCACTGTCTGTACAAAATAGGTGGCCAGCCGGCCTTGAAAAGTGGTCGGCTATTCATAATTATGGTCGGCCGACCATTGCTTCTGGGGGATACCCTACTGCTACAGGGCTGAAATAGAGCAAAAACAGAGTGTTTCTAGGCGATGTTTATCTTCTCTTCCATTTCTTGTCATTAAGATGATCAAGGGAAGAGTAGAATCGATTCACAAATCATCAATTGTCACAAATTTGTTGCGTGATGATCTTAGAACTGATAGAACAAGAGTTCAATAAATTAAACAAAAGATAAACAACACCTCCTCCCTATCATGGAGTTACCTTAAGGAAAGAGATAGACATTGCTTCATTAATCATTAAACATCACTAAAAAGTATGCAATGATTCAAGACGCAATAGGTTCTAATTGAACCTAACCCAATTTTATTACTTTTTAAGCTCCAATTTTATTAGCCCTTTTTTACATTACCTTTTCATTTCTTATATTTTCATCATTTTTTGTCCAAATGTGATGATTACGACCACTGAGTCCAAAAGCAATAAAGAATAGCAAGCACGACTTAACCCGAGAAATGAGCTTTTCAAGCCCTTTTCTATGAGGGAAATTACAAAGGAAGAATCAAATTATAAGCGATAATGAATTCTAAGTCAAACCCAAAATGAGCGATAATGGCTAGTCAAACTTGAAAAAAGTGATAATGACTAGTCAAACCCAAAATGAGCGATAATGACTCTAAATCCAAACTCGATAATAAGTTATAATGAATCTCTCCTTTGTGATTTCTAAGGGTCTAATTAGAAAACTAGTCCTTTAGAAGTAAACGCATAGGCAATAAAGAGAGGTATCAAACAAGAGATTGTGCTTAACATAAGAGAGATGTAATGCCCTGATAATGAACCTTCGAAGAGATTAAATCATTTAGCACGAGGGGTCTATTTCTTATGCCTTGAGCAATAATATTTCGTTTGATACAACTGTTTAATCAAAATAAATAAAACAAGGAGGGAGATTGCAGCGTGCTAATGGAAAGGTGGGTGATTACAATGACATGAGTATGTATGAAAGCTATAAAAAAGTAAGAAAAGACTATCAACTCAAATGGATTGGAAGCCAACGCTTATATACCAATCCATGAGGACTTACAACAACACATCTACAATACTCAAAGCATAATTTAACACAATAAAAAGCTCTGAAACAACACAAAAACAATGCTGAAAATCAGGTTTTCAAGGTGGAAAAAGTGAGCAAAAATGGGATAAAGCCTAGGGATTTTAACCAACCAACAAGCCTAAGGAAGGGTGGCTAACCCCTCCTCTTTTTTGTGGCTTAAAATCACATATTTCAGGCCTCAAAACACTTTGAAATTAACATGAAAAAGCAAAGAAGAGAGAGAGAGAGAGAGAGAAAAGATAGTACAGAAGCTCAAAGTATACATCTTAAAACAGAAGATGCTCTTTTAGTTCACAAACCACAAGTTGAACACTCTTAAGAGTTGAAATTGTGTTCAAGAATCTCAATAAAAAGGCCCTAAGTTCCAACTTGTAAGGTGTATGTAAGGTGTATGCAAGGTGTATGTATATTGCAAGAGAGGAGGGAAGAGTGTTTGACAAGTTATGGCTCTTGGCAAAATTTTCTAACCCCAAACCATGAGAGGAGGGCTTGTATTTATAGAAAAATACATTCTCATGTCGGAAATATCTGTAATGAAATAGCTAGTGCAAAGCATGCACATGGGGATAGCTAGTAGCTATCAAAATATCTACTACGCTAAACATAGCCGGCCGGCCATGAAAAGTGACGGCCGACCAATCAAAAATGGCCCGCTAGCCACTTGTTGGCCAACTCTTCTCTGGGTGTTTAGACTAGAAAAAAATTAGGTTTTGGTCCAAAGGAGGTTCAAGGTTTAAGTTTTGAAACTCAAAACTGAAGCCTTTTGCTTAAGAAATTGAACGATTTGCATAGCATAACATTTCATCATCGAGTGTTCAAAGTGAGGCGCCCAAGTCTTAAGAGCTGTCAAAATGGAGTGTCTATAGTTGTCCATCTTTGACAGAGCTCAAACTCATTAAATGACGTGAGTAAATGTCAAAGCCCAAAGACAACCTATTTGACAAGCCCGTAAGACTTGTGCAGACAGTCAAAATGTAAATGTCATTGGTTGAACTCAAAAGTTGCCTATGTATCCCTTTGTAAGGAATCAAACCAGTGTAGTTCAAGGACAACAAGCAAATGATATGCTCAAGACTACACTTGAAAGTTGGACTTACTCGTTTCGTGAAGCCAATTATTTTGAAAATCCATGATCATGCAAGACAATGCATTGAGGAATAACAAGATGACAGCATATGAATGAAACAAGCCTCAAGCTTAAATCAAATTAAGTTTATCTGTGCCTCACATGAAAAGGAGTAAGCGAATAACAATTCCAAAATAGTGTAGCCAATAGCGTATCTTATCAAATTTCATACAGAGAAAGGAAAGATTGTAACCAAGTAAACAACATCCTAACGCATTTCACGTGAAAGGCTGGAAGGGTGGTGTAACCAACAGGCGTATCTCACCATATTTCATATGAAGAAATGGAAGGTTTTAACCAGGTGAAACAACATCCTAATGCGTTTCACGCGAAATGACGGATGGGTAGTGTAACCAACAAGCATACCTTATCGTATTTCATATGGAGAGAGAGAAGGTTTTAACCAAGTAAAAAGCAACGTCCTAATGCATTTCACATGAAAGGACAGAAGGGTGGTGTAACTAACAAGCATATATCGCCGTATTTCATATGGAGAGAGGAAAGGTTTTAACGAAGTGAAAAGCAACATCCTAACACGTTTCATGCGAAATGACGGAAGGTTGGTGTAACCAATAGGCATATCTCACCATATTTCATACGAAGAGTGGGAAGGTTCTAACCTAGTGAAAAGCAACGTCCTAACGCATTTCACGCAAAAGGACGGAAGGGTGGTGTAACCAACAGGCATTTCTCACTGTATTTCATACAGAGAGAGGGAAGGTTTTAACCAGCTAAAATATGCGAGGCCAAACTATATTTCATGTAGAAAGGAGGTGAGACAAAAGGTACAAGCCAAACTACACTTCGCGTAGAAAGAGTAATGAGGTATAAGCCAAACCACACTTGTGTGACAAAGGTAAGCACAATAAATAAAAAGCATGATACACATGGATACAACACAATGTAATGTAATTACTGTGGTTAATGTGAGAAACAATGCGATGCAAGCTCCATGCAACATAATAAGCAATAAAATTTGAAAAGATAAGCAGAAAGTGGTATTTTTTAAAACACCTCAGAAAGATCCTCAATTTACAGTTTGGAGGTCCTTAAATGCTCAGAAAAGGATACAACTTGCTCAAGCTTGAGATCGAGGCACTTTCCTTTTTCAGAGAAATGACAGTACCCGGGATGGTGCATTCAAAACACAATTCTGAGACTTTATGAAGTTGAAACACACTAAAATACTCCAATTTTCCTTCCCAAAGATGAATACAAGACCACCTATGTATGGAACCATAAAAAACACCTCAAGACCCCCTTCATGGTATGGCCGGCCAAACGATGAGTCGACCGGCCATTTGATTGTAAGGCCAGCCACCCGTGCTGATATCAAGGGCAAATTCGGGATTTCGCACTCGAGGCCTTTTAAAACATCACACAAGCCTCATTTTCATACACCTTTCATTCCAAAAACCTTTTCCCTCCCTCTAGGTGCTCTCTTTCTCTCTCTCTAGATTTTCACTTTATTCACATTACTCAACAATCCACGCAAACTTTATTCATAAAACCTATTTGGCCCTCTACGTTTTGCATCAATCGAATTTTGTTTTGATCAAGTTTTTGGGCTTCTTATTGTTTTTGGCTCATTCTCGCGGGTTTTTGTTGGCCTTTGGTACTTTCTCCCGAGTTTTTATTTTTTTCTTTTTTTTTTCTCTTTTCTAGGGCTTGATTTTGGGATTTTTCACCTATTTTCCTCATTTTTGTTGCTTTTCTCTCACCACCCACTACATTTTCCATGGTAATGATGTTCCATATGATGGTGCCCTTCCAGAGGTGCTCATGCTCCCACTCGCTATGGGTGTTGAAGAGCCGATGATTGAGGAAACTAACGGAGCGGTAGAGGACATTGCCACCGATTTTGCTGCGTAGGAGATCTACCCTCCAGAGCCTGAGCCCGAGCTACTACCGTTGAGGGTGAGGCCTTTTGACCTTGCCACCTACCATCCATGCATGTATGCAATGGCTTCCAGAGGCATGCTGTGATTTGAGGAATTTGCTAGGGGTATGCCCGAGGACTTCTTATTGCTAGAGCGCACCTGTCATCTTTCTAACGATGCTTCAAAGGAAAGAATATTTGGTCCTTTTCATGCAATTTTCCTGCTTTGATATTTCATTTACAGTCTTTCATCTGCTATGTACTTAACAAATTCTTCTTTTTCAGCACAGGGTGACACTCTTGCCTAGAGTGGCTATGGGGCAATGACTGTGAGGGACTGGTACTAGGAGCTCCCAGCTCGAGTCCGAGAGCTAGTTGATGAGGCAAGCTTCGACCTATTCTTCTCGGGGCTTGCACGACTATAGGCCAGTAGATCCCTACCTGATGCTTTAGTGAAGAGGAGGCGGGACAACATCAGCTCATTTCACTTCTTCTCCACGGGGGGAGATGACGATGACCCCATATGATTTCTCCATGCTTACGGGGCTGCGAGTAGGGGGTGATCTGATCCCCTTTGACATTAACATGGGCCAGTGGAAGGCAGTTTGGATCTATCTGCTCGGAGCACGTTCTCCCTCAGAGGGGCCGGCCGGCCATGGTTAGATATAGTTAGTTCTATGACCACTTCTACGAGAGTCAACCAGAGACTTAGGAGCAAGTCGAACAGTAGACTCGAGGCTTCTTGATTTATCTCCTTAATACCACCTTGTTTGTGAACAGGTGTAATACTGTAGGTTCGAATCTGCTCAGCGCTTTAGTGGGGTTGCCCTGAGTGCAATTCTACAATTGGGGTGGTGCTGGCCTCACTACTCTGTACAGCTACATGAGCTCCGATTCCCGCAAGAAAAAGAACAAGGTCAGAGGCTACTAGAGAGCCTGGGAAGTATACACTGCACTTTTTGTTTTCATTTTTGTTGTACATTATGCTTTCTATTTTGCACTTTCTGTTTGTACATTATGCTTTCTACTTTGCACTTTCTACATTCTGTTTTTGCCTGTTGACTCACAAAATGATCTTTTCTTGCAGCTCTGGGTCTATGCCTATTTTTTTGCCCTCACCTTGGTTCCACGAGATGAGGTAGAGATAGTAGTCCCCTACTCCAAATGATATGACAACAGATGCCATCCTCGGTGACGTAGCATTATCACCTTCGCCTATTATCGCCATTTTCTTTGACACAGTGACGACGCACGAGGTAGTCTAAAACTCATACCCATTCCATTCCATTGCAACTGCTTTGACCCATTCCATTCTCTGATAACTGACGGCAACTAACAACTGTGAATGCTTTGCTCGTAAATGACGTGGAAACCCTGGGTAGCGATGCCGGTCGGGATGAGGAACGAGTACACCAGGTCTTGGGATACCTCCTAGATATAGATCCTGCTAGAGGGTCCTTTCTATCAAACCTAGTACTTAAGAGAGAGATTTGTGAGCCAGACCCTAGGTCTTCTAGCCCCCATCGTTCCTGCTCCTCCCCCTACATTGATGAGGATTACTGATAGTCTACCGGTCGAGGCTATCGTACAATTCATGGTGGGGTAGGATGCTGATCTCTTTCGTGTAGTTAGGGATTACAGCGAGTTCATCCAGACCCATCTTATGCTGCCTCTGACCGGAGCTCGTACGGGAGGTGCTGCAGATATTCCTGCTGCTGGAGGTGCTGTTCCTGCGGCTGAGCCTCATGCTGGAGGAGCTGCTCGCGTTGTACATGTTGCAGGTCTGCATGTGATCCCGACCATGATCACATACTGGCGGCCGGGAGGGACGGCCTACCAGATCCTAGTTGACTAATCCAAAGGAGCGAGAGTACGTCAGGGATCCTGACGTGCAGCAGGTATGTACTTTGTCTTACAGTTTGTGTTTTATATTTCCTTTTCGACATACTGACATTCAAACTCATTTACAGGTGCCTGTGGAGTACGTAGACGGCCTCATTCTGTTCATCGACTCCTCAGTCTAGATGGTACTGAGGAGGGAGACCCTGCTCGCCTAATACGGCCATCAGGTACCCTTATTTTTCTCATCATCTGACTGCTCTAATTCTCTTCTTGCTATACTGATTTCGCACTAAACTATACTGAAGCTTTGTTTCTTACTTTCAACCTCCACCTTTACCCGCACCTGCACCTGCACCTGCACTTGCACCTGCAGCACCGGTGGCACCAACAGTACCTCTTTCGACTGTAGGAAGGAGAGATAGACAGGCTCCTGTACGCGGCAGGGGTCAGGGTAGAGGTCGAGGTAGAGGTAAGGGTGCCCGGAGTCAGAGTGAAGAGTCTCAGGCACAAGAGACTTCCTCATCTTCAGAGCCGATTTTGAGTAGGGATGATGCCAAGACTAGCGACACTGAGGAGACGATGAGTGGGCACTCTGGTCTAGAAGTGGAGAGGATGAGGCTGGTTCCGGGTCAGAGAGCGGAGAGGATGATGCAAGCTCTGAGTCCCACTCCTTCGATGACAATGGTGCTGATGGTGATAGTGCTCCTAAGTCCCCTTTTCGAAAGAGAACGAAGAGGGCCTCACGATGTACCTGATGCAACTGACACCGATTTTCGTATTCTTTTCTCTTTCCTTTTGCTTTGTAGTTTAAAACTTTGTATAGCTTCAGATATGTCTTTACTTTTCTTTTGAAAACTTGTATTTTCTCTTTTGTAAAAACTATGATCAGGGTCAAACCCTACAGTTTTAAAAATAAGGAGTTTTATTTTTTTGTACAGTATCTCGAGAATGGCACCACACTTGCATAAAATTGATGATTGTATTTCTGAATGGAACATGATCACATTTGAATAAGTTCTTAACCAGATATTAAGCCTACAACCGACCAAAATATAAAATAGAACTCAATAAAGGGAAAACAAAGAAAAAACAACCTAAACACAGCTATTCACACTTGCTAGAAACAAAAGACCCAAAACAAGACTCAAAAGCAAAAAGGGCTGTGGACATCCCTTTTTGACTGCCTGCAAGACTCAAGCGCTTTGCCTGGTACACTTGATGATGAAAGTGGTGTTGTGCGTGGTTCGAGGTCTCAATGAATAGGCCATGCTTAAGCTCCGAAACAATACCAAACCTTCCATATTCCCATTGATTATACCCAAGAAATTCATTTTTACACATTGTGCCACCCTATGCTGAGTTTGAAGCTGAAAAACAAGAGAACACGTTCAGGCCCAACCGTGCCTCAGTGAGGGCCGGCCGTGGCTATTGAAGGCCAGTCGTGCCTTAGTAGCGAGAAACACTGTTCTAGGCGGGAGCCCGCCAGCTGTTCATTTTTGAAGATATTTATGACCTCTCTTGCTCAAATTCTATAAAAATGGCCATATATCTTTGTTTTGAGGGTTGAAGAATTTCTAAAAAGCCTCTATACCTTCTTGAGAGCTCCTTCTTCTTGTGCAAGCAACACTTTGAGCAAGCCTATTACCTTGAACCTATATCCATACACCATATACACCTTCACACCTTAGCCTAGGAACCTTGGTTGAGCCTTGAACACCATAATTCAAACTTGAGAGTGTGTTGAGACTTAGTTTGATTCATAAACAAAAGCTCGCTTCTCTGAGAGGTATTAGCTTGTCATTCTCTCTTTTACTTCTTGCTCTTTCATTTACTATCTAGTTCTTATAATTCATGTTGTTTTGATTCTTTTCCAAGTGTTTAAGTTTGGGTTTGGAGAGCTACCAAAAGGGTGTAGAGAGTTTACACTCTTTCTACACCTTTACCTATAGCTCATACCCCTACTTTTACACTCTTTTTCTTTGCACCCTAAACTAATTTTCAGAGTTAAAAAGGGCTAAAAATCATGCTTTGAGATTTCAAAAGTGGTGGGGTTAGCCACCCCTCCTTATTCTTGTTTACTAGCCTTGATTTCTTTCTTTATTGATTAGCATTTTAGGCTCTTTTCATGCACTTTGAGCCACTATTTTTTACTCATTCAGGGCTGTTCTAGGTTGTTTAAATAGTTCATGCTTTGATTAGCTTGATTGTTGTCTTATAAGTTTGCAAACACAGCTTGTTGAATAATGTTCTAAGCTTTTCCTTGTCTAATTTCCATGTTTAAGAGCCTCATTTTAATAATCAACTTGCCATTCATTTCTTTCATTTGAGAGTTATTTCAATCAGTTGACAGTTATTCAAAATGTGAACTAGTGATTTATGCTTAATGGCTTAATCTCTACAGAGGTTCATTGCCAATGGTGTAGTCTCTTTTTCATGTTGAGAATCACCTCCCGTTTGACATATTTCTCACTTAGTGGACGTAACAATGATCTTGGACTTAATGGATTAAAGGACGGTAAAGACTAATGAATTTGGCTTAAAATGAACCAACCCACACAAAGAAAATGAGTTGTATTGCTCAGGGTTCGACCAGACGTTATGCCGAATCCATTGTGTCAAGGGTTGTCTTACATCAATTCATGATGTTTTGATGAATCTTGAAGCGTCTCTACCTCCTTCTTTGAGTTCACTCTATAATAGGAGGGAGGGGTGGTTGTTGTTCCTTTCAATTATTGATTTTTGTCCAAATTGTACCCGAAATCATCAAGCAAACAACTTGCTCATTGATGGTTTTGGAAACGATTCCAACCTTCTCTTGAGGCTTTCCCATGACAGAGAAGTGTGAGAGGGACAAACAGAGTTCAAAACACTCTGTCTGTACTGTTTTCACTTCAGAGCACAAAACAGAATTTTGCATGAAATTGAGGCATGACCGGCCTTCTTTAGGCCCAACTGGGCTTCATTGAGGGCAGACCAGTCATCAATGTTTGGTCAGCAGTGTGTTTTGCAGCAAACAAAGGGTAGTGGCTGAAGGTGAAACAGAGCAAGCCCAGGCAGACAGAGTTGTTCTTGGACATTGTGCATGCAACCCTTGTGCATCCTTGCTAACATCATTATTGTCAATTAATGCTACATTCATTGTTGTAATTAATTAATTTATTATTGTTGTTATAATTAGTCTTGTTAATTATTAGTGTTGTAATTATTATTACTGTTTATTTGTAGTTGTTATAGCTAGTTAGCTTAAATAATTAGTTTATTTATCATGATTATCCTTGTTGTAATAGTGTAGTTAGCTAGTTAATTCTTTGCTTATTTATTCATGCGGTTTTATAATAATTAGTTTAATTCAGACTTTCGAACTTTGATTTACACCCTCTTGCACGAGGGCAATTATGAAATAAGTTATATGTTTTCCAACCCCACGTCTTTCTCCCTTTTACTTACTTGCTTACGATGGTTAGTATAGGACATCATTTTTCAAATTAGCATTCTTATGCTTTACATCCATTATCTTGCATGCATCCAAGGCTCGGCTCATCATACTATCCCAGTATCAATGTCCAAATTCATTACTTGAATATGTGCTTTATCGCACATCTTGAATGAAATCATATGCCATGCTCATAGTCGAGCCTATAGAATACATAATGTGTGCATTGCATTTAGTCATATTGCATTAATTAGGAACATGCATATTTTTGTAATAATCTTGCTTTGTTTTGGCTCGAAGTACTAGGTGAGTAATTTTGAGCTTTAGCATCTTGCATCGAATGTATGGGTGCACCATGTCAAAGCGTACTTCCATGTGACTAATTGCTTAAATGATATAACTTTTTGAATACCTGTGGATGAAGGCTAGTTGCTTGAATTGGGATAGTTTGATTAATGTCCATTTTAAGCCCACTTTTTCAAATGGCAAATTCACAAAACTATTTCAAATAAAACACAAAATCAAATGTTTCAATTCTTGCAAATTAGTCTATATTTGTGTGTGCTTCACATAGTAATGTTAAACTTAATAAATCAGAACAAGAGCATATAATGTAAATAAAAGTCACATCATGATTAGTAGAAGCCGATCTTTGATCGGGCGAGTAGGGTGCTCAATTCATGACCTTCCCCTCTCGTACCTAAATCCCCAAGCCGAGACACTTTGGTTATGACGAACTAATGGCCTTTGGCACGAGTCTTAGATTTCCTAAATTTTTCAAAAATATTTAGGTGGCGACTCTAAAATCTGGCAAAGCAGTCCATTTTTGGCATTTGATTCAAACATCGATTTTCCAAAAGAATTGCTGGATTTGGACTCTTTTTGTGTTTATCTATTTTACATTGCACTTGTGAGATCAGATTCAGAACTGTGGGAGTCTGAACTATGGGACTATTCGTCTTCCGAAACGAGAACAAAAAGTCGAGCCACAAGGGCCAACATAACACTGCTACCTGGCCAGCATACTTGGTCAGTCGACCAATAGAATAAACGGCAAGCTAGTGAGGTGGCCGGCTGGCCAAGACTTGCGGCTGGACAGCTGGCAACAGCTGTCAGCCACTCACACAGCCTTATCTTCTATAAAGGTCTTGTCTTGCCCTTTCTTTGAAAAAACCTCATCTTTTCTATTATTTTCTCAGAAAATGGAGAATTTTCTTGTTGAGAGGCTCAAGGATTGGACAGCCACTTTGGATGGCACAAAAAAGGTAAATTTTAATGGTTTTGATATAAACACTTTTTTTTCTTTCGGTCATATGTCGCTTTGTTTTCTGTTCCTTTGGATCACAAGAGTTATGTCATATTCTTGAAGAGTTTCAAGCATTAATGGAGTACCGGCGGGATAAGGAGATTATACCTTAACCCCGTTTTGGCCATGCATGGGCTCTTGAATGGATGTGTGGGCTTACTTTAAATAGGGCTCGATCTTTGGCTCATGGCAGGGAGTTGGATATACCAAGCTTGATTCATCAATTTTCTAGCATCAAAGACAGGAGTGACCTTCTCTGGAGAGGTTATCGTCAACACGCCCTCTGCTTTTGTTTACTCACACATTTCCTACTTGCCCCTAGTTGTAGCAGAGCTAGCATTAGGTTGATCGAAGTGGCCCAACGCCTCAAGGAGGGTCAGAGTTGCATAGGTTTGGCATTGGCCAAAACTTTAATGGGTTTAGATGCTTTCCATCGATGGGAGACTCCTCGGTTTGTGGGGATTCCACTGCTTCCCCAAGTATTGTTTCCCACCCTCTCTTATTTATGATTTCTTACATCACTTTAGGCGCTCACTCTCTATTTTCTTGTGAAACCCTTTCCTTACTTTTTCTCTCAACGTGCATCTCTTTATTCTTCAATTTCTTTTCTTTTTATCCCTTCCCAGGTGTGGCTGACGGATAAGATGAAGGTCGTAGACCCCTGCCCCAAGTATTCGGCCGGATCCTACTTCTTTCATACCTTCCCACAAAGGGATTGTGGTGTGATTGGATGTGCAGAAGATCTGCGGCTAACATTGCTTGGTGTTGCCCTTGTGTAGACACCCCATTTTTTATCGTCTTCAAGGCTTGGATGTCATCACTTGCACTCAATGATTATGATTGTTTGTGCTCGTTTTGGTGCCTAAAGTCCTCTGCGGAATGCCTTGTCTTTGAGCCTTCAAACCCCATCAAGCCTGTAACCCATGGTGGCTGCCAGCCACCAAATGAGGCTGCCGGCCACCTAAGTGTCCTGTTGGCCATCATTGGTGGCCTGCCGGCCACCAGTGACATTTTTGCAGATATTTTGTTGACAGTTGTTCCAGTTGTTGCCATAATCGGCTTCATCTCCATACGCGTATAATGAGGGATTTCTCTCAGCCAAATGCATGTTTTTTTCTATATATATGGGGTCTCCTCCCCTATTTTTGAGGGTTAGAAATTTGGAACAAAAATCTCTCTCTCTTTACATTTCTCTCTCTCTCTCTCTCTCTCTTGTAAATTTGTGCACATTAGCTTAGATACACTACACTTTTGCCTACACCACCTTAACCAAAGTTGATCATCTTTGAGCTGAGGTTTCTTGAAGCCTTCTTGGAGCTTTTGAAGGTGGTTTTGGCTTGAATTAGTGCCTAAAGTTGATCTTTGCTTCAAGAGGTATACTACTTCCCTTTTAAGCTTACTTTGTACACTTGTTTTTTTATCTATTCCTACTGTTTTTGGGCTATTTTTGGGCCATAAAAGTCACTATTTTTGTGGGTTGAAATTAGTGTTTTAGGCCATTTAAGGTTGGGGGGTATCTCACCCTTCTTTATTCCTTGCCTGTAAGGATTTTCCACCTCTGTTTCCCACCTTCAGACTATCTTTTCTAGGGCTTTTGAGCACTGAATTTCATAGTATTTTCGGTGGTAAAAGTTATGTTTTGAAGTCCAAAATTGGAGGGTTAGCCTCCCCTCTTTGTGTCTTGTTTGCTAGCCTAGTTAGCTCCATGTTTTAGCTTATTTTTCTAGCCATTTGTAGCTTAATTCCAGCATGTTTTAGGCTTTATTTTGAACTGTTTTGTCTCTATTTTTGGCTGGTTGTTGCATTTGAGTCTTGTTTTGCATGCCTCTAGTGTAATAGTCTTCACAAGCTTGGTGTTTTAGGCCTTTAAGCACCATTTGTTTGAGTTGATTGTATGTTTTAGTGCTTTTCTCACTTAATTTCAACACTTATTAATTTCTGCAACCTCCTTCATTTCTTGACTTTTTATTTGGTTTGAGGGTTGCTTCAACCTTAGGATAATTTAAGCTTGAGATTGAGGTTCATTGCTTAATGGTTTAATCCTCTTTTGAGGGTTCATTATCAACGGCATAACACCTCTCTCTTGCCTTAAACTACCCCTTGTTTGACACTTCCTTCTCTTTAGAAGACTTCTCACCACTGGACTTAATTGGTTAAAGAATGGAATAGTAAGTTAAAATGGATAAACAAAGTTGAAACTAAGATTGTGCCAAGATAAGAATTTGGTTGTGTTTTGATGTGTTCAATCGAACGTTAATTGAACACAAGGAAAATTGGGGCGTTTCATACTCAAAGTGATGAAATGTGCCAAGTTTCCTAGGTCACCATTGCCCTTGATCATGCATGATAGGGTGATGGTGTTTAGTCTTGTTTATGCATTCATTAAACTTGTAGATCTTGGTTCCTTAGCCATCATGCAATGAACTTGCTTGATTGATAGTTTGAGGACTAAGTGTATTACTCTTTTGAGATGTTTTGATGATAAGGAGGGATACACAGTACAAACAACCTATGAGAATATCCTCTCTTTGCCCTGTTTGCTCTCTGTTGCAACAAAAAAAAAAAAAAAAGGTGTGTCATCAATGGCTAGTCGGCCATTGTTATTGGCTAGCAGGCCATCACTGTTGGACGACAACCCCTCAATGGTGGCTGGCCAGCCACCACTTCTGGCCTACCATCCACCAATGAATTTTGAGTTGTGTGCTTGTGAAGCATGGTAGAGTTGATCTGGAAAAGGAAATCAGTGCGAGGGTTGTGCAACAGAGACTTTCGGGAGCAAACAACGGATGTTCTTTGGGGTGGAAACCGAGCATGCATGGGCCTCCCTCACTTCCCGAGACTAGTTAATCATCTATTTGTTGTAATTAATTAGTTGTAGCTAATTAGTTTGTGTTGTAATATTTAATTAGTTTAATTAGTTGTAGCTAATTAGTTTACTTATTTAATTAGTTTTGACTAATTAAATTAGTTCGTGTTATAATATTTAACTAGCTTAGCCTAGTTAAATTCTTAGCTTAGAGCTAGTTAATTAATTCAAATTTTGTAATAATTAGTTAATTAGTTTAACTATTTATTCGGTTTGTAATAATTAGCTTAATTACCTTAGCTTTAATTAGTTGCTAGTTAGCTTCTATTTATTCAGACTCTCCTTCGTGAGAGCATAATGTAATAATGTGTATGTTTTCCAATCCCACGTCTTTCTCCCTTTTATTTACCCGCTTTTGATGGTCAGATTAGTGATATGTTTCAATTAGCATACCTTATGCTTGCATCCATTCATCTTGTATTGCATGCACCGAGGCTCGGTGTAGACGCGCCCAAACGTCCCGGGAAAACCCCGTTTTGTTCATTGGGCTCACTACAATTCGGACTCAATGTCACGGTTCTGAATCTATTCTAACAAAGTGCAATGCAAGATCGATAAATCACCAAAGAGTCCAAATCTGGCAAATTGTTTTGAAAAACTGATTTTTTTAGAAAGAAGTGTCAAACATAAACTACTTTGCCAGATACAAAGTCGCTGTAACAGCGCCCGTGGGCCTCTATGCTACAGTTCGGACTCCCTTTTTGTGTTGCGGTTCTAAATCTTGAACCAAAGAGTCCAACTCTGGCAAATCGTTTTGAAGAAAAATATATTTTGAAAAAGTAGTGCCAAACATGGACTGCTTTGCCAGATTACAGAGTCGCCACCTAAATATTTTAAAATGGAAAATTTAGGAAACCCTGACTCGGTGCCGAAGGCCACGTGTCCATCATCACCAAAGTGGTCTTGGCTCGGGAGCTTGGGTACGATCGGGGAAGGTCAGCTATGAGCACCCCCTTTCGCCCGGTCCGAAGACCGACCTCTACTAACCGTGATATCCGATTTTGAAAACATTACATGCTCTTGTTCCAATTATTAGCCTAGAATTACTATGTTATGCGCACAACAAACAAGTATAGACTAGATTGCTTAATTTGGAAATAAACATTGCATATCCGTTTGTTTTGAAAATAGTTTTGAAATTGCTACTCGCGAGTAGGCTAAAATACGGATTTCGACGAGTTTTTCCAACTTAAGCAATCCAACCTCCACCCATAGGCACTCAAACAGTTTATCTCATATAAGAATCTAACCACATGGTAAGCATACTGTCATGGCAACATTCACACGCATGCGACATGCTAAAGCATAAATACTTACATCGTACTCCATGCCAAAACAAGAAACTAGTTAGCAGACATGCATGTCCCTAGGCCATGTTAAGTGGCTAATGCAACATAGGCAAGGATGCAATTTAGAGTAGGCTCGGCTAACCCTAAAGATGGCATGTGAAATGCACTTTATTCGATGCACGTATTCAATTTGGAATTGGAAATACAATGCAGTTTGTATGATGTATCGAGCCCGGTGCATGTCAACAAATGCATGGATGCACACATGCATTGCATAAGGTATGCTAAAATAAACGTGCCCTAATACTAACCATTAAAAGCAGGTAAATAAAAGGGGAGAAAGAAATGGGGGTTGGAAGACATACACACACTCACCCACACTTATTACAGATTCGCCCTCGCTCGGAGGGACCAAAAGAATAATACAAATAATTAACTACGCAAGCTAATTAAATATTACAAATTAATTAAATTAACAAAATAATTAATCTAAGAAAAATAGTAAACCGCCTTGAGGCGAGGGCCCAATGCATGCACACTCGGATTCCGCTCGGAATTGCACTGCTATGCCTAGCCTGCCTCTGTTTTCCCTGCTTTGTTTCTCTGAAATCTGCCAAGGTCTCAAGGATGCCTCTCTGGACATCGGAGAATCCCACCGGCTGGAGGAAATGACCACCGGCACTAGGATGTAGTCATCGGCACAAAATATATCCACCGGCCATCAATTGACTGCCGGTCGGCACTAAATACTGTCGGTAAGACCTTGATTCTCGCAGAACACGCAACTCACAAAGAAGAGAGGGCAAAAACTTGCATGGCAATGTAATTCCAACAATGTGTGCACCAAACACATTCCTTATCATGTTTGTGACTCAAAGGGGCATGTGCCTCGATTCTCGGGCCACCAATCACGCATTTCCATTCATGATGGCCCAAAGAACCAAATGTGCAACTTCTATTTCAAATGCATGCAAACCAAACAAACCAAAATCCCAATCCCTATCACCAAATTAAGGGACAAGGAATGCATGTTGATGCAATGCAACCTAGTCATGTTAGCTATCATGCAATATGAGCAATGCAATGTACTTATGCAAAAGCATACAAGCAAACATGAGGTAAGCATGCGAACAAGCAAATGATGGTCTTAAACATGACCTAGGCAACTCCAAATAAGCCTAAAATCAGTAGCCATAATGCCCAAAAATGAAAGCCAACACACACACACACATGCATATGTTAAGACTTAACACTTAGGCGCAAAATAAGCAACCCTCAAGCACACTTGAAAGGGGATATCATGGACACTTAGCATGCATCCTAAGCTCTGAAAATCATGCAAAACACGGTGCTAAAACAAGCAACAAAGCAAACTAATCATGCTACAATGTCCCACGCATTCAAGGTTCACCAAAGAGGTAATGGACTACACTTAACACAACCATTCATGGCATGCATTAGGCGACCAAAAACAGAGTTTTAATACATAAAACTAAGTCCAAAAGACCACATAGATGGCATCTAAGTGACTCAAATTTAAAGGCATGCATATTGGCCAAAGCAAAGGGCATACAATACATGCTTTCAAAGCAATAAAGAGGCATGCAAGGCAAACATATGGGCATGCCAAAGGGACTGAAATTACATGTTAAATGGTTCCAAACCATTGAAATGATGAAGGCAATGCATACTACACATGCACCTACTTGAAGCATGCAAGTTACAATGCAAAGGGGCTATATTGAGCATGCCAAGATCGACCCAAATGACTACGGACAGAGCTAAAACATGTCAAGATAGGCACAAAATTTTCATGGACCTAAGCCTAAATCATGCTCAAATTAGGGCTAACAATCTAAGGCACGTTAAGGCAATACAAGGCATTACATGGAAACTATGCTAAGCATGCATAAGGGACCAAAACCAACTTAAAATCATGTTATATCATGGCATAATAAGCATGAAAAACAGTCATGGCATGCTCAACACACACTTGAACATAGGCTTCCTCAAGAGGCCAAAACTTGTCCTTTTCAAGGACAACAAGGAGAGGGGGTGACCCTCTCCTTCTTGGGACTTCAAGGCATCATCTTCACCACTGAAATCTCTCAAGATTTCAGTGGTGAAGAGACCCCAACACCAAAATCCCGGAGCTCAACAAAATAGCACAAAAATGAGGTCTTTCAAGGCCTAAGAGGGGCCAAACTTCCCCAAAGCACAAAGTACCCTTAATAAACTATCAAGAGGACTAAAAAATAGAAATTTTTTGTATTAAACACCAAGCACAAAAACAGTTCAAAGATAGGTAAAAATGGAATGCAAGAATGGGGTAAATAAAGCAAGTTTCTCATCCTTGTTGACCTTCTTCACCAAAGATGATGTTGTTGCTTCCTTAATCTCTAATCCAGCCAAAAACTCTAAGAACAACCTCTTGGAACCTCAGTAACCAAGGGAAGGTAAAACACTAGGTGTTGATGTGCAATAGTGAGACACAAACACCTAGTGTACAAAACAAAAGAGCAAAGAGAGATAGAATAGATATAGAATTCAAACCCTAAAACTAGAGCTTCTTCTCTGTCTTTTCTCCCCAAAAATGTCTAATTTTTCTAACCCTTGAGCCAAGAGAAGAGATCCCTCTCTTGTAGGCAACAAAGCTTACAAGCTAAGTCAATCAAAGGCTCATCCCTCCATACACGTGTATGGAGGGGAAACTAATGCAAGACAGCTGCCTTAAAATATCTTATAAAGCAACTGCACAGTAGTCGGCAGGGCAAAATTGTTATTTTGACAAAATTTACTACCGACCGGCACAAAAGAGTGCCGACCGGCACAATATAGTGCCGATGGCAACACCAACTAGCCGGTGGCATCTAGCCACTGCCAGTGGTGTGTGGGGATGCCTCACAAGGCATTCCCTGCCCCTCCAAGGCAAAGTACAAGTGTTTGGTGCGAAACCAGACACAAAACGGTCAAGTTCGGAGGTCCTGAGGCAAGGCGCGTAGCCGAGAACTCCGGGAACTCCAAAAGAACACGAACATGGATGATCACCGGGTGTTCAAACGGTGACGTCCAAGTCTTGAGGATGGTCAAAAATGGGGTGTCTACAGTCGCCACCTAAATGTTTTTATTTTGGAAAATTTAGGAAACCTTGACTCGCGCCTAAGGCCATGTGTCCGTCATTACCAAAGTTGCCTCGGCTCGGGAACTTGGGTACGAGAGGGGAAGGTCATGCAATGAGCACCCCCGCTCAACCGATCAAAGATTGGCCTTTACTAACATGATATCTTATTTTTGAAAACACATGTGCTTTTATTCCGGTTATTAACCTAGAATTACTATGTGATGCGCACAGCATACAAGTATAGACTGGATTGCCTAAGTTGGAACAAAGCATTGCATATTCATTTTGAAAACGGTTTGCTACTCGCAAGTAGGCTAAAATACGGATTTTGCGACCCTCAAGTGGGCTTAGAAAACATGGTGATTTGCCACTCTCAAGTGGGCTTAAAACTCGCAATCAATTAATTGTCCCAATTCAAGTAACCCAACCTTCACCCATAGGCATTCAGGGAGTTATATCACATAAGCAAATAGCCTCATTGCAACCATGCTATCATGGCAGTCACTCACACGCATGAAAAGATACTAAAGCATAAACACTTACCGGGTACTCCAAGCCAAAACAGAAGCTATGTTTGAAATCAATGCATGATCCTAGCTATGTCAAGGATGCCTAATGCAACACATGCAAAATCCAACTAAGATAGGCTCGGTTATTCTAAGATGGCATATGAGATGCTACAGATAACACACATTCAACTTTGAATTGAAATACGATGCAGTTAGTATGATGCGCCGAGCCCGGTGCATGCAAGACAGATGAATGGATGCAAACATGCGAGCATAAGGATGCTAATTGAAACATGCCCTAAAACTAACCATCGTAAGCTGGTAAATAAAAGGGAGAAAGAAATGGGGGTTGGAAGACATGCATCACACACACGCACACTTATTTACAACATTGCCCTCTCGGAGGAGGGTCCGAATAAATAATACAGAACCAGCTAGCTAATCTAAGCTAATCTAATTAAACTAGTTATTACATAACGAAATGAATAACAAACCACAGCTAATTATTACACAACTCTAATTAATCAACAAATTAACTAAGTAAGCAATTTAAATAAGCATATAAACTAAATGAAATAGGTTGCGTCAGCTCTGCTTTGAATGACAAAGGAGGCATGCATGCTTGAATTTCTTTGTTTGGAAATCCCTTGCCACGCCTCGACTTGCCTCTGTTTGCAAATGATCTCAGAATATTGCAAAGGCTCCAGAAGGCTGAAACTCCACCTTGGGAAACTGTGGGAAGGCTGCCGACCAGCTATTGGCCTTGGAGACCACCTGCCAACCACTTTTGTGGTGGAAAACCAGAAAAAGTGGTCGGCCAGCTAGTAAACCTGCTCGGCCGATCAGTTTCTGCCCCTGGTTTCTAGTTTTTTTGCAACAGAAGGCAAGAGAGAGGGACGACAAAGTATTCGCAACACATGTGCGCTCGACCACTCTCTCCATCATTGCATAAGCTCAAGGGAGTGTAGTCCTCGACCCTCGAGCCACCAATCATGCATTTCAATGCATGATGGCCGAGGAGTCGAATTGCGCGACTTGATGTGAAATGAATGCACATACAAGCACCGAAAGCCAACAACTCCGTCATGGGTAGTCAAGGGTGTCAGCGACCGAGAATCGAGGCACGTTTTGTCACTTTGAGTATGAGACGTCCCTCGTTTCCCGTGTTTAGACTAACTCCTATCCCAAACACAATGCAACAAACATGGCATGCACAAATGCAACTCTAGCATGCAATCCTAACGCAATGCAACTAAGTGATGCAAACATGCAAGGGATAACATGTAAACATGCAACTAGTATACACAATGCTATAAGCTACATGGCATGCACAATGCTCATGACACTAGCATACACAATGCACATAGAACTAATATACACAATGAGATGACCAAGGCATGCACAATGCAATGATCAATCATGCGACAACGTGGCGTACTCAATGCTATGAACTACAATGGCATACTTGATGCAAAATGGACATAAACCAAAATGAATGGGCCTCAGCCACACCCAAATCAGTGGCCAATAGATGATGGAAACAAGGCTACAAAACTCATGCAAACATGCCCAACGCAATGGCCCCAAGCCTAAGGCATAAAACACAACTTTCCAAACACATTGAAAATGATGAAATATGGAGTGCAAGGACACATGTTCCAACTCTGAAATGGCATACAAAATGACTCCAAATGATGTAAACAACTCACACAATGCATGTTGAATGGCTCAAGCACCAAAACTAGTGAAGTGTATTACACTATAGGCATGCAAGGCAAGGCTCAAATGGTCAAACCAACTCCAAACAGACCCTATGCGGGCCAGAATAGGATCAAAAATGAACTAAGATGATGGCTTGAAAGGCACAAAATTGAAGCTCATGCAATGGCTCACAAATGGGGTATAATGATGCAACTCTCAAGCACATTGAAAGAGTGACAAACATGAGAATATGGCCAAGAAATAAGCTTTGAAATAACATTCCTGATAATGCCAAAACAAGCAAATACCTCAAGTTAAACATGCGAGGGACCTCAAAACTCAAAGCTAAGCAAGGCTATTACACTACAAGCATGCATGGCAAGCATCATTCGACCAAGAGGCCTCAAAACAGAGCTAAGGCAGCCCAAAATATGAACAAAATCAGTTTGGATTATGGCCAAAATATGCTAGAATAGAGGGCCAAAATATCATGTGTTTCAAGCTAGTAAACATGATTTACACTACGAGCATATGAAGCATATGAGAGGCTTGCCAAATGATGACCAAAAACCCACTGAGACATGACCAATACATACATGAATGAGGTGCTACTTTGATAAGCCATGAAAGGAATTATTCTACACATGCAAGAGGCAAACACAAGGTGACCAAACCAGCCATAGACAGAGTCTAGGCAGGTCCCAAAAGTCACCAAAAAGGGCCTGAACCAAGCCTTGGAAGTATGAAAGTATGCGCTCCTTTGAAAGGCCAAAAATGCAAACAAACAAGGCCAAAAGAGAGAGGGTTTCCCCTCTCTGATTTAGGCCCTCAAAACCACATGCCAACCACTAAAAATCTGCTGGATTTTAGTGGCTAAAAGGCCAAGTAAAGATCAACACAAAGGTCTCATGGCATGGCAAAAAACAAGGCTAAATAGAGCATGCAAGAGAGTAGATGACCCTCAACACCAAAAAAGCCTTAAACAAACATGAAAAACACTTAAATATGAAGCTTTTTTCAGTTGACCACAAAGCCTAAAGATGCATGCAAGTATGGCTAAGAGAATGATCAAGACAGAGCTTAAAAAGAGGGAAAAGGAGTTACCCTTGAAGCACAGCAAAACAAGCAAGTTTCGGGACCAAAAACCAACTCTTCAACCTCTAAAAATACCCTCCAAGAACCTCAGATCAATGGTGGAGGTGTGTGGCTATGAGGTGTGGTGCAATAGTTCAAGAACAATACACTTTTGAACCCAAAATGTAGAGATATAGAGAGATATATATTTTTGCCTTAGCAAATTTCAAAACCTTTGCAATGGAGAGGGAGGGCCTCTCTTATAGAGGTTTGAAGCTAAAGCTTCCTCAAGAAGCTAAAAAATTGGATGCAAATCCTCCATACATGCGTATGGAGGATACAGTCTGTGCCTTCCAGCTGGCATAGCTGGCATCCACACAATCTGACAAAATAGGAGGAAACCAGCCGACCAGAAAAGGTGGTCGGCCGACCACTTCCCCTGGTCGGCCAACCAGGGCAAGTGGTCTCCCAAAAAAAAAAGGTGGTCGGCAAGTGCAAATGGTGGTCTCCACAGTGAGAGCAAGCCAATGGTGGGGTGGGAAACTAGCAAATGTGGACCAAAGACCAAGAAAACCAGCTTCCCGGCCAGAAAACTGGCTGGAGGGGAGAAAAGTGGTTTCCATGGAGAAAGCTGATCTTCCACCCTTGTACCACCTTCCAAACAAGGAAAAAGAGGTTCGTGCCAAGAACGAACCAACACAGATGCAAAACGAGAGTTCGGGAGGCAAGACGCGCGGCCCGGGGCCTCAAAAACCGGCTATTGAGCACAAAAAGTGGCGTATGACCACAAAAGTGGTCTCCCGGACTACAGTGTCCCTCTAGACAGAGGAAACAAGGTGTGTTTCGCAAACCGTGACAAACGGAGAATGTTAGGCGGTCCTGAACTGAGGCGCACGGCTGACGGCTCCGAAAATTGGAAACTAGTCTCCAAACGGGAACAGTGGCCTACGACCACGAGAAGTAGCCTACGACCACTGAGAGATGGTCTACAAGACCTCTCCCTCCCTCTGGGAAGAGAAAACAAGACTTAGTCCGCAGACCAAGTCAAAGTACAAAGAGTCCCGAGGTCCGGAGGTGAGGCTCTCAGCCGAGAAGTTCGAAACCTCGAAACGAGCACAACATGGGCAATCACCGAGCACTCAATCGATGACGTCTGAATCTTAAGGTCGGTCAAAAATGGGGTGTCTACAGTTGCCCCTCTTTGATAGAACTCGAAAGTCATAAGTGATGAGAGTGAATGTCAAAGCCCAAAGACGACCCATTTTCGACAAGGCCGAAGACTTAGACAAACAGACGAGATAACAAAGAAATGTGCCTGCAGGCAGGGGCAAAATGCAAGAGATAAGCACAAAGCCAAACATAACTCATGATCATGCGAAGAAAGCTGTAATGAAGCAAATATATACAAGAAATGCAACAATTGAAGCAAACGAATACAGACCAAACTACATCACATGCAGAAAGGATGTAAGAGAATTGTACAATTCTCGCTACGTCTCACACAGAGAATACAATACCGTCCGATTCGTCTGGTCGCACCAGCTTCAAATGAACTGTACATACAATATCGTGCCTGCAAAAGAGAGAAACTTAACAGGTACAACATACTTAGCAACATATGTTCAACGCTATATCGAACGTGGATACATATAACGCCGATGGAAAAGTGCATAGCAATGCAAGCGAAACAAGCGTGACGACGTAATTAAAGTATGGGTGCATGACAATACCAGTGGAACGTGCACAACAATGCAAGTGGTGTGCATAACAATGCAACTTCAAAAGCACGCTTGAAACAAAATGCTGAGTAAAGAAGTACGAGCCTTGAAGAGAGCAACTCAAACGCGACCTCCAATTTACCTTTCGGAGGCATCGCAACATACTCAAAAAGGATACACCTTGCTCTTGGCGACTAATGACGAGCCACACATCGAAGACTTGAATTGAAGTTCCCGCAGAGACATCTCGCGCCGAAAAGTACACTTTTCTTGTACTTTCTCAAGAGCCGAGGACTCCAATCATCACCAAAATACACAAGGAGAACCAAGGGACCTTGGAGACCAACCAGGGGGGATGGCCGACCACCTAGAATAGCCACCAACAAGTTTTTTCTCACAAGGTGGTCGGCCAGCCAGAAAAACTAGTCGGTCGACTAGTTTACCAAAATTAGGGCAGTTTTGTCCTTTCAGGTTCGAATCTTTAAGTTGACTTGTCCAAATCACTTTTGCTCACACCTCTAAGGCCAAAATCAGCTCCTCTTACTGCCTAGACCATTTTCCCCCTCAGATCCGTGCTTTATACGTGTTTTCCAATGCCCCACGCGAAGTTGTTTCGCGAAAACTTTCGATTCTCTTCACTTTGAACCGATTAAAATTTGATTTCGGAGCTTCTTTCTTCATTTCACCACTTGAGGTATGTTTGTCTCGGACTTTGGCACATTTTCTCGAAAGTTGACTTTTTCCTTTCCCGGGAGTTGACTTTTGTTGACTTTTTGCAATTTTGGCTCATTTCGCTCATTTTTGCTCATTTTTGCAGATTTCTTCGGATGGCGAATCACTTTCATCACGAGGGAGGTCCTCCACATGCCGAGGGCAAGCCAGACATCATGTCATTGCGTCCGAGGATTCGGCATTTCGACCCGGAGAGGTACCACCCTTAGGAGCATATCCTGCCTCCTATCACCTTCCATCACTTTACCGACTTCGATCGGCGAGCACCCGCAGACCTATTGCTACGGGAGCCGGAGTTTCATCTGTCTCACCAGGTGCGAGAGGTACGTACTTCTCTTTTACATTCTCCGCAATGTATTTTTGCATTTCTTGCTCACTTCATGTTTTCGTTATATATTATACCTGCTTGTTCTGAACACATTTACACGCATCCATCCGGTCCATTTGGCACACAGCTCATACATAACAATACTCTGTTCATTTAGCATGCAGCTCGTAACACAGTATTTGGCACGCAGCTTACTCTAAACGCACAGTTCATTCTGACCACACAGTTTGTTTCGGGCACACAACACATCTTCGGGCACACAGCTCGTTCTTTGGGCACACAGCTCATTCTTCATTTGCACGCAGCTCACTTTTCGGGCACACAGCTCATTCTTTGGGCATGCAGCTCACTTTACTTCATTTGCACGAAGCTCGTATATTCTACTTTGAACACACAGCTCACACATTTCAATTTTGAACACGCAGCTCATATACTTTCACTTTCATTTGTGAACACACAGCTCATTCACTTCATTTCTGAACACATATAGTTCATTTACTTCATTTGCACGCAGCTCATACATTCAATTTTGAAACTGAATACATCTGTTCATTCTAAATGCAGGTATCTTCCCGTTCCACACGGGGTTATGGATTGGTCCTTATTAGGCAGTGGTATACGAAGCTCCCAGATATTGTACGTCACATTGTGGACGAGGCGAGATTTGGACGTTTCTGCACGGGGATGTCACGTTATCCGGCGAGTAGGACCCTCATGGGGGCACTTGTGGAGAGATGGTGGGACACCACCAACTCGTTCAACTTTTCAACTACTGGGGACATGACGATGACCCCGTATTACTTTTCTATGTTGACGGGCCTTGATGTGGCTGGCCGACCAGTCCCCTATGACGCAGACATGAGCGAGTGGGAGGCGGCTTGGATTTATCTGCTAGGAGCCTGCCCGCCGATAGACAGATCATCAGGTAGAGTTAGGTACACTTGGTTTTTCGAGCGGTTCAGGAGGGCCATGCCTGAGACTGTTGAGGAGATAGAGCAGTATGCCTGGGGTTTTTTGTTGTTCCTCATTGGGACCACTTTGTTCTCCGACAAGGGGAACACAGTTAGACTTTATTTTCTTAGTGCTTTGGTAGACCTATCACAGGTCAGCCAGTATGATTGGGGTAGCGCCGGCCTCGCTACCCTTTACGGCTATATAAGCTCAACCTCCCGCGGGCGGGGGAACATAGTAGGTGGCTACTGGAGAGCCTGGGAGGTACATTCTGCCCTCTTGATTTACATTTCTGCTTTTCATTATCTGTACATTGCACACACGGCCTACATTTCATTATGTGTCCTACATTCTGCACTCAGCATTCTGTATTTTCTATACATTCTATATTCACATTTTGCACTTAGCATTCTGTTCTTTCTGCACATTCTATATTCTGACAGCCGCTGTCTTGTTCTTCTTTTTTTTTTTTTTACATCTATGGGTTTATGCCTACTTTCCGACATTAGCCCCTGAGCTCGAGGTGGAGGCGCCTCTTGAGATCCATTACTCTCGCAGATTTGAGGGTTGATGCCGGCCGAGGACTCGGGAGACTTTGCCCTATCTCCAACAGTTCTTCGATACTGTACGGCCAACGGAGGTAATCCAAAACTCTCAGTTCGTCATGTTTTCAGCTTTAGTTCATCTTGCATATTTACGACATCTAATCAGTTTATGCACTTGTTATCTGCAGATCACTTGGCGACCACAGGCATCCTTGTCGAGATGCTGTTACGATTCCTTGGCGTGGGCGCTTCTCGTCTGAGACTTTATTTGAGGGGCCAGTTGGCAGGGCCTGGTTTCTGGGGGATCGCTTCATGCGTCAGACGATGGGCATCCCTGATCAGGGTATCCCTTCAGCACCTCCAGATGGCATGCGATCCACTAAGGGACTCACTCCCTGGGAGGTCGAGGAGCTCATGTTGGGCACTGATGCAGTCCTGTTGCTGGAGGAGGGAGCTTACGCGACCAACCGCCATATATACTTGATGCCTCCACTGACAAGCGTCTGTACTCCCATGAGGAGGGCTGTCGGCATGCCATCATCGAGTCGAGTCTGGGCTGCAGATACCCCTTCGACTAGCAGGGCTAGCACATCGAGAAGTGGGGCTAGAGAGATCCCCCTGACTTATCAGTATGCCATGTGGCCGGATCTTTCGGCTGAGCTGACAGGCTGGCAGTATGGAACATCCTACCCGATTCCATTGGAGCCTCCATTGCCTGATCATCGATACGTCAGTGACCCTGACTCGCCACCGGTATGCCTTACAGTTTTGATTTATCACTCAGATATTTAGGCATTCCTTCATTCACTAATGACTTACACTTACATCTGCAGCCTCCCAGAGAGTATACTGAGAGGTTACTTGGAGTGATGGCCTCACTCGAGGGCATGGTCCTGTAGAGGGAGACACAGATGTTTATCGCCAGCGTCTCGGTACTTTTCAATTTCCTTGCATTTATCATACTTCTGATGACATATTGAAATTGAACATTCCATTACATTGGTTGACAGCATGTGTAGAGCACATCTGACACACCACATTAACCTACTACATCTACAAGCACACACTCTACGTAACATTCCTGCATCTGCATCTAATATATACTTTGACTGACGTATTCAACATGCCTTTCTTTTTTTCAGCTCCCACCACTACAGGTTGGGCCATCCAGGCCTTCTCGAGGGACTAGGAGAGGGGACTCGACTCGCAGCCGAGGCAGGCGTAGAGCGCCTATCAGAGATGATGAGGAGTCCAGCGAGGAGGAGGAGTCTGCGCATCCTCAGTCGGAGACATCCGCAAGCAGAGAGGAGGACTCTGGCTCCGGTTCTGAAAGTGGAGGTGATGCCGGGGAGGGTTCCGAAGATGGCAGCTCTGATTCGAATGGTGGTGCAGGTAGAGGTGGTGCAAAGGTTGCTCAGTCGAAGAGGATGAAGAGAGCCTCCCGATCTTGAGGCTGATAGCACTGATGCAAATGTTCTTGCTTTATTTTCTTTTTTGTTTACTAGTAGTTGTAGCACATTAGCTTTAGACAGTTTTATTTTCTTTAAAACTTGTACCATGTTGTAAAATGTTGTAACAAAAGAAGTTATGATAGAATGAAACAGCTTTTTGTTCAAAAAAGTGTTGTATTTTGCATTCTTAGCATCACATCGCATCATTTTGCACAAAAATGAGATGGAATGGAAACCGAGCATTATACATTGCCAAGTCATGTAATGAGCTAACATAGCAAACCAAACAACTTAACTCACTAAGAAACAACAAAACCTTAGCAAGTTTACAACTCGATAAGCAAATTTCGACAATGTTGATAAACAAAGAGCCACAATTCGATGAACAAAATTCGATGACTCTATAAAACTTAACAACTCAATAAGCATAACTTAACAACTCGATAAGCAAAACTTAACAACTCGATAAGAAGACTTAACAACTCGATAAGAAAAACTTAACAACTCGATAAGCAAATGCATTTCGGACAAACGGGGCGACGGAACACATCCGAAACAGAGGTAAACTCGGACCTTCAACACTCCCAACACATGGAAAGGCTAGAAGCTCCCTTGTAGAGACTAGGAGAAGGCCAAAAACCAACTTTTCTCCATGGCCGACCACCAAAAGTGGCTGCCCGACCAGTTTTTTACCCAGCAAACCAAGTATGTGGTCGGCCGACCAGTTGGCATGGTGACCTCCAGATTTTTGACACTTGTCCTCCAAATAGTGCCTTATCCTCCACAAAAGTTCCAGCTTCGTGGTTCTCTCATTCCATCTCAGTTTTACATCAAAATGGAGGCATTTCTCATTCAAAATCTCACAACTTGGATTGCTACCTTGGATGGCTCGAAAAAGTTGAACTTCCGAGGCTTCAGCATAAATGCACTATTCACGCTGAGTCGCACTCTGTTGCACCTTCCATTTCTCCATGCCGCAGTAAGGTTTTGGAACCCGGTAACACATGTCTTTAGTTTTGGCGGGCAAGAGATGTGTCCCACCTTCGAAAACTTCTAAGCTTTGATGGAATCCGAGTGCAACAAAGAAATCTTGCCCTAGCTTCGCTTCGCTTACATCCAAGCCTTAGGACGAATGTGTGGGCTCACTATGCATGACACTCGGTCATTGATTTGTGACGAAATGCTGGACATTCTGAGTTTGATTCGTCGATTTTCCGATGCCGGTGACCGCGGTGACTATCATTGGCTGGGCTTTCGACGACATGCTCTTTGCTTGTGCATGTTGTCTCACTTTTTGCTTGCCCTAGGCTTCAGTGGGCCTAGTGTTCATTTGATCGAAGTTGCCCAAGGCTTGAAAGAGGGCAAGAGCTGCATTGCCATGACATTGGCTGAGACATTGATGGGCTTGGATGCTTTCCATCGCCGGGAGACAATCAGATTCGCGGGGAGTCCACTACTGCTGCATGTAATGTTTCCCACCCTGTCTCACATATGTATTGCTCACATCACTCGGCCCCCAAGCTCGATTTTTCTCTCAAAACCCTTTTCTCACTTTTCTCTCATCGTACGTCTCTCTATTCTTAATTCTCTCATTTTTCATCCCTCCCCAGGTGTGGTTGATGGACAAGTTGCAAGTTGTGGATTCTTGCCCAGCCTACTCAACTCGCGGCTACTTCTTCCGACAATGTCTAGTCGATGCCCTTGATGAGGGATGGTGGTTTGACTGGATGTGCAATTTCTCCGCAGACCGTATTGCTTGGCGTTGTCCTTGGCTCAATCTACCGGCAATGAGCTACAGTATGTCCCGGCAGGTCGGGATTCAGTTGATTGGCCTGACACACTGCGTGTTCTACTTTTCTTTCCAGTTCCAGCGCCAATTTGGCCATGATTAGATTTGCCCAGCAGAGGGGATAGAGTACCCAACTGCATTTCCGGTCCGAGGTGCACAGCTAGCTCGGTATGCCACGGCATGGAGGACTAGAGAGCTTCTGACCCTGCTCCCACTTTCAGTTACACCCTTTCTGATGAGTGTGTAGATTGGCTCAATGAAGAGGCACAGATTGGGCCCAGCTTGGCATCAGAGGCTTCGACCAGCTCTGGGAGGGGATGCGGGAACACCTGACTATGCCCCTATTTTTTTTGCTTTAATCAGAACTTTCAAGTTTTCTTTATGAGTGTAATAAAAAAGCGACTTCAATTTGTACGCAAGAGCAGGAGAACACTGTACTGAAATCAATATAATTAGAGGTTGTGGGTACTAAAAATTTCCTGTTTGGTCCAAAAATGGTCTAAGTTATAAAAAGATTAATTTGAGCAAAATCAACTTTTATTAAAACTTTTCAAAACCATTTTCGATATGGATCAAAACTGGACATGCCTGAGATCTGTCACTAAGATGTACAACCCCAGATCCTGGCAACTGGAAAGTTGCCCCTAGTCTGAATAGCACTGCACTGGAGATCACAACCGAGCTCTTAAATGCAGAATGGACAAAGATGACCGACATGATCACATGGACAAAGTTGATCGGGGAAATGTTTATGGCTGGACTTCAAGATGAAGTTGCCTACATATCCCAAAGATGGGAGTCAAGCCTTACGTAGTTCGGTTCAAGTTCACTCGTGTATTAACCCTCACCTTTTACGCTCTAACTTTTGCCAAGGCCGCCCTTTGCGGGTTTTCAACCTTGCAAGCTCAGTTTTTATAATTTCAAATTTTTCTATGCTCTAATTTTTGCCTAGGCCGCCCTTTGCAGGTTTTCAACCTTGCGAGCTCAGTTTTTATAATTTCAAATTTTTCTATGCTCTAACTTTTGCCTAGGTTGCCCTTTCAGGTTTTCGGCCTAGCGAGCCACTCAGGGGTAATATTTCTTCAACTTGTCCATGTTGATCAGTTGGGAGAACTCTAGGCTATCTAGGTCCATCAGAACGACAGCTCCACCCGACCAGATAGTCTTGATGATGTAAGGACCAGTCCAATTGGGTCTGGACTTGCGCCTAGGGTCGTGGATGGGAGCTCGGTTGTCTTTGAGCATCAAATCTCCTTCTTTCAAATTCCTGGACTTAACCTTCTTGTTAAAAGCCCTGACAATTCGTCATTGATAACCCTGAACATGGTACAGTGCTTTTAGCCTTCGCTCAACAAAGAGCATGAGTTCTTCAAACCTACTTTGCTGCCAATTTGCCTCAACTATCTGGCACTCAGCCAGTACTCGTAATGACGGAACCTCAATTTCAATAGGTAGAACGGCCTCCATCCCATAAACCAATAAATACGGAGTCGCCCCAATAGAAGTTCTAATTGAAGTCCGGTAGCCCCACAAAGCAAATGGCAACTTATCTAGCCAGTCTCGGTAACTTTCCACCATCTTCTGCAAAATGTGTTTGATGTTCTTGTTGGCGGCCTCAACTGCTCCATTGGTCTGCGGCCGATATGTGGATGACTTATAAAAAGCCACGATGTATTTTTCCAACAAGTCAATCACTTCCTTTTTGAAGTAGGAACCGTTATCTAAAATAATCTCGTTTGGGACCCCATAGCGACATATGATGTTGTTTCTAATGATCTTCGCAACATGTGAAGCCTTCAACACCGCATAAGATTGGGCCTCAACCCACTTTGTGAAATAGTCTATCGCGACTAGAATGAACTCATGCCCATTAGACCCCTTCGAAGTGATAGCCCCGATCACATCGATTCCCCAAATTGAAAATGGCCATGGCGAAGTCATATTGTACAGCTTCGACGGTGAGATGTTCATGTGGTTTGCATGGATCTGAAATTTGTGGCATCACCGAAAAAAGCCGATATAATCCTCCTCCATGGTGGACCAGTAGTAACCTTGTCTGAGAATCTTCCGAGCTAGCATCACCCCGTTCATGTGCGCTCCGCACTCTCCTCCATGGATGGCCTCCATTAGGCTCTTCGATTCTTCGGCATCAACACACAGTTTATGCATTCCCAGATGGCCTCTCTTGTACAGTTTACCCCCGCAGATGATGAACTCAGCATCCATTACAGTTTACCCCCGCAGATGATGAACTGAGCATCCATTCTTCTGATTGCCCTTTTATCCTTGGCATTTGCCCCTGGTGGATACGCTTCTTTCTCCAAGAAGTTCCAGACATCGTAATACCAGGGGTTCTCATCTTGAACCTCTCTTATGACAGCAATCGACTCGTAGGCCAGCGCAAACTTCTAGTCAATGATGATCGGACGCATCCAGACTCTAAAAGGGATGTCTATCATGGAAGATAGAGTTGCCAGTGAATCTGCGTACCTGTTGTTTTCTCTTAACAGATGAGCGAAGTTCAGCTTCTCAAATCGAGGAATCAACAAGTCCAAGGTCTGATGATAGATTCTCATCTTTTCTTCTTTGACTTTCTAGTCCCCTTTAGCTTGAGATACAACCAGGTTCGAGTCCCCGATGACGTCCAACCGTTTTGCCCCTAGTTCTAGGGCGGGTTCTAAACTAGCAATGCATGCTTCATACTCTACTTTGTTGTTTGAGACTTTGAATCGGAGTTTAAATGCTAGAGGGATACGGGAATTGTCAGGTGCTATCAGCAACACCCCTATCTCATACCTATACTGGTTTGACGCTTCGTCAAAATACATCGTCCAAAACTCATCTTCGATATGCAAAATAGCCTCATCTAGGAATAAGTACTCAGCTGCTTCATCCCCCTCAACTGGGTGATTGGCTAGGAACTCTGCTACCGCTCTCCCCTTTACTAACTTGCGAGTCACATACTTTAGATCGAATTCGAAAAGCAAAAGCAACCAACGGGATAGCCTACCCGTAAGTGCCGGTTTCTCGAAGAGATATTTGATGGGATCTAATCTTGAAACCAACATTACAGAGTGAGCTAACAGGTAGTGCCGCAGCTTCCTGGTAGCCCATACCAAGGCCAAACAAGCCTTCTGAAGTGGAGTGTAGCGGGTCTCGTAATCCAACATCTTCTTGTTCAGGTAGTAGATAGCTTTCTCCACCTTGTCCTCAGACTCCTGTGCAAGCATGCAGCCCATTGTAGTTTCAGTTACTGAAAGGTACAAAATCAACGATTTTCCCGGCTCAGGCGGTGACAACACGGGTAGGTTCTGTAAGTATTGCTTGATCTGTTCAAAAGCAGCTTGGTATCGGCCGTCCCATTGGAATTTCTTTCCTTTCTTTAGGAGACCAAAGAGTGGTTCACAAGTCAAGGTTAATTTTGAAATAAACCGTCTTATGAATTGCACTTTACCCAGAAAGCCTCGCACCTCCTTTTCGGTCCTTGGTGGTGCCATTTCTAAGATGGCCTTGATTTTGGAAGGGTTGATTCGATACCTCTCTGTGTAATCAAGAACCCCAGCATTTTCCCCGCTGTAACACCAAACGTACACTTTTGAGGGTTTAGCCGCAACCGAAATTCCCTGATCCTTTGGAAAAAAAATTGTAAAGCGGTGTAATGGCCCTCTCTCTCTTTGGACTTGACAATCATGTCGTCCACATACACCTCAACCTCTTTGTGGATCATGTCGTGCAATATCGTGGTCACGGCCCGTTGATACGTAGCTCCAGCATTCTTCAACCCAAATGGCATCACCCTATAGCAATATGTCCCCTACAGGGTGGTAAAAGCAGTCTTCTCTCGGTCTTCGGGTGCCATCAATATCTGATTGTAGCTAGAAAACCCATCCATGAATGAGAGCAACGCATGCCCTGTAGTGAAGTCCACTAACTCATCGATATGAGGCAGAGGGAAGTCGTCCTTCAGACTGGCTTTATTCAAATCCCTAAAATCCACGCATACCCGAATCCTGCCATCCTTCTTTGGCACTAGAACTATGTTGGCCAGCCAAGTCGGGTATTCAGATACCAGCAGGAACCCTGCATCAATTTGCTTGGTGACCTCTTCTTTAATCTTGAGAGCCCAGTCCGGGCGGATCCTTTTGAGTTTTTGTTTAACGGGTCGGGCCTTTGGCTCAAGAGGGATCCGGTGCTGTACAATCTCAGGATCGATTCCAGGAATGTCTTCGTAGGACCACGCAAAAACATCTTTGAAATCTTTTAATAAAGTGACTAGGCGCTCACGCTCCTCCGAAGACAACGTGGACCCGATCTGGACCAGCCACAAGTCCTTCTCAGTACTAATATTAACTGTAGTGATTTCATCAACCAAGGGTTTAACAAATCTCTCATGCTCTTGATCAATTAATCACTGTAAAACTGGAGGAATTTCTTCCTCCTCATTTTTATCAAAATTTTGAAAGTCCTGATTAATACAATAAATCAAAGGCACAGAAAAGTACTCAGAAACTACAGCCATTCCATTCTCATTAATCACTTCCAAATCGTCCGATTCTTCTATTACAACAGACTCAAAAGAGAAAGAAAAAACGACCTAGACAGGATTGTGGCATCCGGGTTGTCACCCCCAGGAATACCGGACTCAGACTCAGCTGGAACATGATTCGGACTCCACAGACTCGGTGGAATCAGATTTCGACTCACTACCTGACCCGGTGCTGCTTGATAAAAATCCCTCCTCGTACTGCCAGATGAGGGAGGGTGCGATGGATGCATCCAAAATGTTTGAAGGTGGGCTCGCAGCCGTTTCATTCCCAATCATGGACACTGAGAAGTTATCCCCAAAGCACTTCTGTACGATCGGAGGATCTGAAAGTAGACAAGCCAGTGATACCCCCATTTCGATCTCGGTGTTCTCAGAATCCACTTTTCCACACTGCTCAACTTCAACTGATGGGTTTGTCTGCTCCTCGGCGACATCATCCCCGGATAACTGCAGGTCAAAGAAGATCTCAAACCTTGGCAAGCGACGCTTCTCTGCGTTCAACCATGGCTCTGGGAAGCCGGAGAATGGAAATCCTCCCCCTCCCAGCCAAAGCGTCCATTTAGGGTACCCTGGATGGGTCGGTGCATTAACTCATAAGGCTTCCCTGCTTCCTTTGCTCTGGCTCTACCAGCCATCTCCTTGCCTTTCCATACCCAGCCCTCTTTGGTAGGCAGATAACCTAAGCCAAAGGTATGCGGGTTGTGCGGCACTTCGGCCGATACTTCCGGCCACTTCTTCCTAGCCCCATCCCAAGGATGTATTGGAGTTTGTTCATGAGGTATACTAACTGAGCGCTAACATACAATTGTAATGACCCTCACCACTGTTTACCGATAAACTGTTGATTACTACTAAACTAGGACTGATTATCATCGATAATTGAACTGATTGAGTTACTGAACTGATTGACTGAAATCTGAACTGAATCGATTGAATATATATATATATATATCTGTTTGAATTGCATTCTATCTGTTTGACCGTGTGATTATCTGTTCATGTTTATATGTTTAAACTGTAAGCTGAAGGCCTTATTGGCGGCCGAATCAGAAATTGGTTAATGTTTTAGGATCATTATAATTTATGTGATTTTATGACATAACTATCTGAAATGTGATTTAGTGTGATTAAATTAGATTAAATAATGGTAAATTACAAGAATTGGGTTTAATTACAACCTCGCCATTATGAGTGGGCCACTATGTGAACCTTTTTGAAGCCTTAGTTCATTACAACAAACATTTCCTCAGCCATTTTCATTGTTCTTGCTGATTTTAGAGAGAGAGAAACATAGAAGATTGGTCTTCATCTTGTACCTAGCTTGCCATTAGAAGATTGGAAGGAGTTCTTACTTGTTTGAGCCTCTACACTTAAACTACTAGACCTAAGGTAGATCATTGACCTTCTTTATTGTGTATTTAAGTTAATTCTTGCATGATTCATGTCAAATTGTAGAGCTAAGGCATGATTTAGTTCTAGCATGTTGAATTAAAGCTTAATTGTTGCATGCACGTGTATATTGAAGAGTTTTGAGCTTGATTTCATGGAAACCTTGCATGCATGTCTATCTTTTGATCATAATCCATGATTACACCAAGTTCTTGAAGAAATGAGCTCAATTGAGCAAGCATTAAAGCTATAAATTGGTTTGAATGCATGCATGTCATGTTTTATGAAAAATGGGTTTGAAAATGAGTTTAATTGAAACACCTTTGGGCCTTGATTCCTCAAATTGACCTTTGTAACATGTTGTTCTATGAGTTTACTTATGTTTTCCAGAAAATTGGCCCAAGAGGATCGAATTTTATGCATCTAAACTTGATTTTGAGTTTGGGACTCAAATCTGGAATTTCCAAATTTTGGTCGTCCGCTCGAGCGGGAAAATCGAGCTCCCAGCATCTTGCACTATTCATCAGTCCGCTCGAGCGGAGGAATGTATGCTCAAGCGGAGGACTGAGTGACACGCTCGAGCGGGCGTCGAGCGTGAATTTCACCTATCCAGTACTTTTTGGTCCGCTCGAGCGGGGAATTTGACGCTCGAGCGGGGACCTTTGTGGCATGTCCGCTCGAGCGGGGAAACCTGAGCTCGAGCGGGGAGCTGTTTTTCTAAAAATTCTGAAACTATCTTCTGTGCACATCTTTGCATCCTCATCCCATCCTAGACATTCTTAGGCCTAGTTTAAGACATCTTAATAAGGATATAAATGTAGAAAACACCGAGGCAAATTAGGGATTAAATTATTATTATCCTTCCCAACTGTGTAGCTTAGTGTGTATACGTTCTGTACTGTTTAGGGTTGGCATTTCGAGGAGACGCTCTAGCCTACTGTAGCCCAGAACTCTGTGAGTAACAATTGTGTAAAGATATGTTCAAAATGATTATCTTCTGAACAACAACGGGCATCTTGTTTTACGAACTATATCTTGTTCTTGAATGAATGTATGTCCTATATTACAGGCATCTTGTGGCATCCTTAGCACCTATTGTTTCTTTATTCTTTATTCTTTATTCTGAGAGATCTCTGTCGATTCTCTCGTTGGAACCATTACTGTTTACTGATTGATGGCCATCATTTACTGTTGGGTCTGTTAAGCCCCGGTCTTCCAAGACCTACTGTTTACTGTACTGCTACGCTAATGGATGTACCACATATGACTGAAAGACTGAAATACTGTTTAATGAACTGTTTTCATGACTGTAAGGACATTCATTGGTAACCTCCTTACGCATTATGTTATTCACTGGGCTTTAGCTCACTGCTCATATATATATATGTAGGTGTACAGGCACCAGACCAATGCTAGAAGCGTCGAGGTAAACTCCAGTTTTGTCAAACCAACCACTGTGCCTCACCGCGAGGTTCCGAGCTTGCCAAGCTATGGCTTAGGGGTGTTTTATTTTTCCCTCGTCTGTCTCTAGAACTACTTGTAATAGCTATATAGACCGTACTATACTATTTTGTAGGGATTAAGTCCCTGTTTTGAATGATTGTATATATGTACATATTATTTTGTCACTGATTCCATATATGTATGAAAAGTATTTTTGCATACAGACCGTCACAGCTCATTGGACATTGTTTATTTACTGTATTGGCTTCCGTCATGCCCCTGTACTCTGTTATACTGTATTCTTTATTAGCGGGCCTTGATAGCTTCGGATTCTTGATGGGATTCTGATTGCTAAACCCTTAGGGGAGGGTTTGGGTCGTGACAACAACCCTTCATCGACAGCTAAGATGTTTTGTACGACCCGGGCCTTGGTTAGGGTAAAACCCGATAGGAACACATCCTCCTTGCCGTGCTCGATTTCTAAAACCGGTGTAGACACTTCTGGCGGCAGATGGATTGACAAATTCCCAAAAACTATGGCCACCCCCTTCCCGTGAGGGTATTTCAACATCTGATGCAGTGTGGAAGAGACTGCTTTCACCTGGTGCAACCACGGCCGCCCCAGAAGTAAATTGAAGGTTGCGGGAACGTCCAAGACATGAAAGTCAATTTCGTGCTGTCCCGGACCAACTTGAGTTTGAATTTTCACAGTCCCCATCACCTCTCTGCTCGTTTTATCATATGCCCTTATCACCTGGGCTATTGGCACGAAGTCCGCGGGTTTCAAACCGATTGCATATGCCGTCCTTGACGGGCACGTTAATAGCGGATCTCGTGTCGACAAGAACCATCAGTATCCATTTGTTTCTACACTCCACAAAGATGTAAAGCGGTTTGTTATGATTCGCGCCCTTAGGTGGTAGTTCCTTGTTGGAAAAGGTCAACATCGGGAAGCCCCTCCCGGAAAAACCAATCCCACCAGCTGTTCAGGCATGGTGTCTATTGACAGTTTGGCCTTGTGCATTCCCGATAGAACAGCTTGTCTACGAACACGTGAAGCCATAAGCAGTCCCCAGATGGAGATGTCTACTTGTATCTTTTTCAACTGCTTCAGTACGGCCTCTTCTTCAAGTAGCTTCTCTTTCTGCTTCTTCGACTCCTTGTCTTTCCCGGACGCCTCTAGTTGATCTAGATGCGGGGGCTTGAAATACCGCCCACTCCTAGTCATATGGTCGACTTCACCAATATACCAGGTATCATCCAGTTGATTGCTCCCCCAGTCCTCATCGGTGTGGGCGAGACGTAGGTCATCGTCTTCCTACCACATTCCCTCGGCAGCCGACAGACACCTGTCCAGCTCCGTTACAACTGTCCATGTACCCGCAGCACCACCTTCCGTCCATGTGCTCATAGCATGCTCTATTCTTGTGCACACAGCACGTTCAGTCCCCACGGGGGCCTTGGCCTTTCTAGCTCTCTCAAAATCTTCGATCCCTTCCCTTTCCAATTGTGTCAACGCAGCCTGTTGTTCAACGTGCCCTGTATTCAAAATGCCCAAATCCCGAGTGAAATTCTTGGCACCGGCGCTCTCCGGCGATGCATTCTGATTTCCGGCCCTTCCGGCCACAGCTGATGTTCTTGTCCCTGATAGGCCCTGTTCCGGCTGAGATTTTTCAACAATATATGGTTGGTCGTCAAGCCACCCTTTAACCTCTACTTACCCATCAAAATCAAACCAGTTGACTGTCATGTCTCCTGGATCTTGTTCGTTGAAAAATTGAAGGTTAGCATTGCCCCCTTCCAGAGCTGCCAAGTCATCTACCCTTTGATCAAGCCCGTTCCCCCGTACTACACAGATCTCTGCCCCCATTGGCAATTCCACATTTGGCCTAACCTGGCTCACTGACGTAATGTAGCCACCTAGATTGTATACCCCCTCAGCAGAGCTCCCAAATTCCTTAAGCCCTAAATCACTAGTCCCACTTTCCTCCGAAGTCATCCCTGTGTTGTCTTCGATAGTCACCACCATTAGTTCGGGTTGGGTTCGGGAGATGTCCAACATGCACAAGTCAGTGCTGTCTGGGATGAACACGTCCGACTTGGGTAGGTGAGATGGGGTAATATATATGCTAGGGTCGTATGACACGACCCCAGTTTGGATTGAGTTGATGCGTTTGGGAGGTGGAACTTGGTTATGTGGTGAGAGAGGGTTGGTTGTGACATTGGGTTTCTCTGGAGGCACAATCATCCTGTTGTCAACGAGATCCTGAATCTCGTAACGCAATCTAAAGCAATGGTCGGTGTCGTGACCATGCTGCTGGTGTAAGGCGCAGTATTTGGCTGGGTTATGGGAGGGGAGAAGTGTTTTTGGCAATGGCCACGGCTCCAGGGGCTTCAAGTGCCCTTTCCTGATTAAAACCCCCAGAGCTATGGACAGGGGCATGTATAATGGAGTGAAGGTTCTTTGGCCTCGAGGTTGGTACTTGGTTGTTTGTGGGTTGCTTCCGGACGCACCAGTGAATGGTGTAGCGGCAAGGGCTCTTGGGGAACTGATGGTGACCATGCTCACTTCTAAGGCCCTGGCAGTTGCAGCACTACTTGTGCCTGCATTTGCGTTATGGTTGAAGGTCCTCCTAGGCTGTTCTCTGTCATTATCAATCAGACCCTGCTTCAAAGCGTCCTCAATCTGCACCCCAATCTCATGCAGATCCGCAAAAGTGGGGAGAGGGAGGACGATCATTCTCTACATGAGCTTAGGCTGAAGGTTGCGCATAACCATCCGTATTTGATCTTTGTCAGTCGGCCTAATGGTCATCATTGAGACCTTGGCCCTCCAGCGGGTTACGAAGTCAGAAAAGCTCTCATTCGGCTCCTGTCTAGTCGTCTCAAGATCACGAGTTGTGATCTCGATCTGTGTATTATAGGAGTATTGAGCTACGAAGGCCTCGGCCATCTCATCCCAGTTTCTCTTGACGGAATCTTCTAGTTTTGCGTACCAAATGGCCGCTACACCCGACAGGGTTTGGCCGAATAAAGAAAGCTTCTGTAATCTGGTGAGGCCCATCGGCCTTAGTACGTCCGAAAACAACCACAGATGTACCATGGGATCACTGGATCCATCAAAACGGTCAATGTGTGGCATCTTAAACCGGTCCGGCAGCGTCACGACCGTGTCGGTGTATCCATCTTCGATATCTGGAATGGACTTGACACCCTGAAATTTCTTGAACAGCTTTTCAAGCTTGCTCATTTTTAATGTCGTGGTGTCCACCTCGAACTCAAAGGGAGAATCCGGTAGGTTGATAAGTGTTTTAGATAGCTGGGGTACGATTGGGGGTGGAGCTGGCCCTGTCAGAATGTCCGTATCTTCCTGGACATTTGGTGTCTCCCCGAGCATTGGAACCCTTGGTGCGGGAGGAGCTTGGTATGAAGCGGATGCCCCGGCTTGCTGCTGTAGTCTGGTGATTAGCTCTGCCTATTGGGCCATGATCTCGGCTTCTTTGTTTGGCAAGTGCTGGCGGCGTCTTCTTGCTGCATGGTTTTCATGCTCTCCTGGAGCTGACGCATCATTTCTTCGATTCCTGCCATACTGCCCTGATCTAGCTGAAGTACCGGCATATGTTCCCTCTCTGCGGAAGAAATAGAACTCTGATCCCTACTATACTCATGTGGGGTAGACAAAGCCCTCTAAACTGACTGCTGAACTGATATCCTCTGCCTAACTGCCCTCCATCTAGTAACCGGGGGTAAAGAATAGAACACTGGTTGTCCGTCTACCAAATCCTCAGATTGATGGAGTTTGCGACCTCTAGTCCAGAGTGCTTGGGGAATATCTACTTGGTCGGAAGCAATTATGCTAAACTACCCTAGCAAAAAGATAAATAAAGCATAATAAGGAAATAAACAACCAGAAAACAGACAGCATAACGGCTTAAATAAACACAACACACAGTTAGTATGACAACACACAATTGGCATTTGTAAGCTAAATATACTGTTCTCAACTACTGATCATTGTTTCCAAATCACTGCCCCAAATCTGAATCTAATACCCGCAGATATAACTGATTCTCAAAACACTGATGCTGATGCCCACAGGCCTGATGCCCAGACTTGCAAACTGATACATGCATTCCTGTAGAGACACACTCTGAAAGCACATAGCAAGCAAGTGAGAGCCAAAAACACCCCTATGTTGGGTTAGGGTTTCCCTATCCTATTTTGTCAGGAGCTAAAGTTTCACTGCGCACGCAGCGGTTTCAAACAACCTACAATCGGGTAAGCAACCTGTCCTAACTTGGAATGGTCACTATGGATTCCGAATATGCACTAAGTCGAATGGTCAAAAATGGTGCCCCGGTGAAAACTGGGGTTTGTGTTCCCATCGTGGCAGAGCCCGTAACCGATCAGCTTTATGGCATGCTTCTCAAAGCGAGCCTCTGGCAAACCATTCAGGAATAGCAGATGGCAAACATTGTGTCCTAGGCGCACCAATGCAAATGCAATGCAAAGAAACACATAAGTGTTATCAAAACAAGATATCATGAGTTCGAGTCAAGTTCTCTAAGTCCCCAGCAGAGTCGCCAGAAACTGTAGACGCGCCCGAACGTCCTGTGAAAACCCCATTTTGTTCATTGGGCTCACTACAGTTCGGACTCAATGTCACGGTTCTGAATCTAATCTCACAAAGTGCAATGCAAGACCTATAAATCACCAAAGAGTCCAAATCCGGCAAATCATTTTGAAAAACTAATTTTTTTTAGAAAGAAATGTCAAACATAAACTGCTTTGCCAGATACAGAGTCACCACCTAAATGTTTTTATTTTGGGAAATTTAGGAAACCTTCACTCGCACCTAAGGCCATGTGTCCGTCATCACCAAAGTTGCTTCGGCTCGGGAACTTGGGTACGACAGGGGAAGGTCATGCAATGAGCACCCCTGCTCAACCGATCAAAGATCGGCCTTTACTAACATGATATCTTATTTTTTAAAACACATGTGCTCTTATTCCGATTATTAACCTAGAATTACTATGTGATGTGCACAGCATACAAGTATAGACTGGATTACCTAAGTTGGAACAAAGCATTGCATATTCATTTTAAAAACAGTTTGTTACTCGCAAGTAGGCTAAAATATGGATTTTGCCACCCTCAAGTGGGCTTAGAAAACATGGTGATTTGCCACTCTCAAGTGGGCTTAAAACTCGCAATTAATGAATTGTTCCGATTCAAGTAACCCAACCTTCACCCGTAGGCATTCAGGAAGTTATATCACATAAGAAAATAGCCTCATTGCAACCATGCTATCATGGCAGTCACTCACACGCATGAAAAGATACTAAAGCATAAACACTTACTGGGTACTCCAAGCCAAATCAGAAGCTATGTTAGAAATCAATGCATGATCCTAGCTATGTCAAGGATGCCTAATGCAACACATGCAAAATGCAACTAAGATAGGCTCGGTTATTCTAAGATGGCATATGAGATGCTATAGATAACACGCATTCAACTTTGAATTGAAATACGATGCAGTTAGTATGATGCGCCGAGCCTGGTGCATGCAAGACAGATGAATGGATGCAAACATGCGAGCATAAGGATGCTAATTGAAACATGCCCTAAAACTAACCATCGTTAGCTGGTAAATAAAAGGGAGAAAGAAATGGGGGTTGGAAGACATGCATCATACACACACACTTATTTACAACATTGCCCTCTCGGAGGAGGGTCCGAATAAATAATACAGAACCAGCTAGCTAATCTAAGCTAATCTAATTAAACTAGTTATTACATAACGAAATGAATAACAAACTACAGCTAATTATTACACAACTCTAATTAATCAACAAATTAACTAAGTAAGCAATTTAAATAAGCATATAAACTAAATGAAATAGGCTGCCTCAGCTCTGCTTTGAATGACAAAGGATGCATGCATGCTTGAATTGCTTTGTTTGGAAATCCCTTGCGACGCCTTGACTTGCCTCTGTTTGCAATTGATCTCAGAATATTGCAAAAGGCTCCAGAAGGCTGAAACTCCACCTTGGAAAACTGTGGGAAGGCTGCCGACTAGCTGTTGGCCTTGAAGACCACCTACCAACCACTTTTGTGGTGGAAAACCAGAAAAAGTGGTCGGCCAGCCACTAAACCTGGTCGGCCAACCAGTTTCTGCCCCTAGTTTCTGGTTTTTCTACAACAGAAGGCAAGAGAGAGGGACGGCAAAGTATTCGCAACACATGTGTGCACGACCACTCTCCCTATCATTGCATAAGCTCAAGGGAGTGTAGTCTTCGACCCTCGGGCCACCAATCACACATTTCGATGCATGATGGCCGAGGAGTCGAATTGCACGACTCGATGTGAAATGAATGCACATACAAGCACCTAAAGCCAACAACTCCATCATGGGTAGTCAAGGGTGTCAGCGACCGAGAATCGAGGCACGTTTCGTCACTTTGAGTACGAGACGTCCCTTGTTTCCCGTGTTCGAACTAACTCCTATCCCAAACACAATGCAACAAACATGGCATGCACAAATGCAACTCTAGCATGCAATCCTAATGCAGTGCAACTAAGTGATGCAAACATGCAAGGGATAACATGCAAACATGACACTAGTATACACAATGCTATAAGCTAAATGGCTTGCACAATGCTCATGACACTAGCATACACAATGCACATGGAACTAATATACACAATGAGATGAATAAGGCATGCACAATGTAATGATCAATCATGCGACAACGTGGCATACTCAATGCTATGAACTACAATGGCATACTAGATGCAAAATGGACTTAAACCAAAATTAATGGGCCTCAGCCACACCCAAATTAGTGGCCAATAGATGATGGAAACAAGGCTCCAAAACTCATGCAAACAAGCCCAATGCAATGGCCCCAAGCCTAAGGCATAAAACACAACTTTCCAAACACATTGAAAATGATGAAATATGGAGTGCAAGGACACATGTTCCAACTCTAAAATGGCATACAAAATGACTCCAAATGATGTAAACAACTCACACAATGCATGTTGAATGGCTCAAGCACCAAAACTAGTGAAGTGTATTACACTATAGGCATGCAAAGCAATGCTCAAATGGTCAAACCAACTCCAAACAGACCCTATGCAGGCCAGAATAGGATCAAAAGTGAACTAAGATGATGGCTTGAAAGGCACAAAAATGAAGCTCACGCAATGGCTCACAAATGGCGTATAATGATGCAACTCTCAAGCACATTGAAAGAGTGACAAACATGAGAATATGGCCAAGAAATAAGCTCTGAAATAACATTCCTCATAATGCCAAAACATGCAAATACCTCAAGTTAAGCATCCAAGGGACCTCAAAACTCAAAGCTAGGCAAGGCTATTACACTACAAGCATGCATGGCAAGCATCATTCGACCAAGAGGCCTCAAAACAGAGCTAAGGCAGCCCAAAATATGAATAAAATCAGTTTGGATTATGGCCAAAATATGCTAGAATAGAGGGCCAAAACAGCATGCATTTTAAGCTAGTAAACATGATTTACACTACGAGCATATGAAGAATATGAGAGGATA